>JAOPSE010000003.1:127915716-128515716 GCA_029449295.1 Zea luxurians
CCGTGCTCCCACCACCGAATCCACCGCCGTGCACCATTAACCAGAGAGAAGAGAGGTGCGGCCGCCGTGAGCAATCCCTGCAACGCCGTCGATCCGGTCCTCGGTGGGGTGTCCGCGGGCTTCATCTGGCCGGTAGGGTGGCATCCGTGGCAAAAGCACTCGGGATCCGTCGCGGGCCTCGCCGGAATTCCTCACCGCACCTCGTCCTCCGCTGCGCGCCGCGAGCAGGAGACTACCGCCATTCAATCGAGGTACTAACGCCATCCGTGTGTTCGCATTGTTGTTCAGTAGGTTTAGCGTTAGCTAATCGCATTTTAGACGACCCTAGCGCGTGGAATCGCTTCGCCGGCGTGAGACCTCACCGCGGTGGCGTCTCGGCGCGGCTCCGTCGGGAGGAAGGCGATGATGCCGCGGCCGTTGGATCGGGCACGTACGGGTATGATTAGATCCAGGGTTGGGGTAATCGAGACCGTCGGATGGCGCTCGGACGGTTCCGATTAGATCTGGGCGTACCCTTTTCGCGTGATCGATCGGGACCGTTAGATCGGATCGGTCGGTTCTGGGTGGCCCGAGCTACATTAAATCTGGACCGTAGATCTCCAATCCAACGTTGCGCGCTGCGTACCGCTTCGTGGTAAGTTAGATTTAATCTGCGCCCTAGAATTCTAATCGGACGGCCCAGATTGCACCGTACCCCTTCGCGGGTCGATTTTGTTAAAGAGCCCCTCGGGTTTCAGTGAATCAACCCGCAGTCCTGCGTGGGTTGAGTCTGAGTCACAGGAAATTTTGTAGATTAAACCCTGTTGTCTCTGGTATTCGAGGCCCAGTCCAGTCAGCTCGGAAATCAGAAAAATAAAATAGAAATGGATTTTTAGTGAATAAATAATTGTTAGAAACTTGTATATTCCATAGAAAATTCATATGAACTCCAAATTCATCCATTCCAGTTCCTAAAATTTTGTAATTTTATTATTTATCACCTAGAGCCTCTGTTATGTCATGAAAAACAGTAAGAAATTTATTTAACACTTAATCTTATTTAAAGCACATAAAACCTTTGAAAATGCATAACTTAAAATCTATAACTCAGAAAATTATGATTCCAGTTCCTAAGTTTTTATTTTAATATGTAGAATATCTCTGTGTATTTTATTTATATGTTTGGTGTAATGTTAATTTCTCTATATACACTGTGCTTGTTTGTATTGTGGCGAGTAGAAGAGCCCGTTGCTGAGGATCCTGGTGAGCAGCAGGTTGAAGTAGCTGAGCAGGAGCTCATTGCAGGCAAGTTGTGCCCTTGACCACTTTTTACCCAATAATGTTCTTTAAATATCACTTTTCCATGCATAGGTTAATTTTGATGGGACCCAATAGGTCACCCTAGATTGTTTATCTCATTACCTTGTTTACCCCTGAATCACTTGGGTAGTTTGCTATTGCTTTATATGGTTTTGGGATAATCATTTATTACCTCTATGTTCCAATTCTTGTTGTTATTCTGTTTATGTTCATGTTGAGATCATTAATGTTAATTGGAACATAGAGCTTAACTTGAGAACCACGTGCCACCACAAGGGAGGAATGGGACCCCTTGGCTGACTAATTAGGAAAGCTAGTGGAAGATTACCTTACCCGAAAGGGGCAAGGGCAGTAGGGGAGTGGTCAGTGTAGGGAGGTCCCTGGTTGATTTTGCTGCGATGGCAGTCAGCCAGGAACCCTGCATTGGAACTTCCTATAAACTGTAGCGGGTTTTCGGAAGCTAGTGGAACTTTGTAAAGGCCTCGTAGTGTTCCCTGCCGCGCTTCCTAGGTAGAGGTGTATGGGATTCATGACCCCTTGGCAGATGGGCAACATGACTTGTGGGTAAAGGGTACAACCTCTGCAGAGTGTAAAACTGGTATACTAGCCGAGCTCGCGGTCATGAGCAGCTCAGGACTCTCTGATGTTTAAATTATGGAACTTAAATTCAATTTTGTCATTTGCATTGCATGGGTTTGTTATTAATTTTGTTCTATTACTTTACTTATGGTTTGGTATGTACTTACACTTAGTAACTGCTAATAAAATGTTGACCAACTACTTAAAAGCAATGCTCAGCTTTAACCCCTGTCATTGATTAAGCCTTACACATCACATGAACTCACACCTTTGTGAGTTTATGTCCACTGGTTCCCCACAACTTGTTGAGCTATGATCATGTGTGAGCTCACCCTTGCTGTCTCACACCCCCCCCACAGGAGATGATCAGGTGGTTCAGGAGGAGCCGCCTAACACCGAGGAGTTCGATCTGATCTAGGTGGCGATTCCCAGTCGACATTGGCGCCGACGATCCTTAGTTCGTTTTATCTTTATTATTTCATTTTTTAATAAGTCTTCCGCTATGTAATAAATACTCTGATGATTTATGACATTTATCTCTATACACTCTGTTATTATATGTGTTGTCTTCTTGGCGCATGTATGAGATGCACCTGGCTTTGTTCCTTAAAGCCGGGTGTTACAGAAGTGGTATCAGAGGAAATGTTGACTGTAGGACGAAACCTAGATAGAAATGGATAAACCCTCTCCTACTTACCTTACTCTGACTCCTTCTATACTCATCTCATCTTGATCTTGTCTCACCTTTTTGCTATTCTACTCTAATCATTCTTATCTTTTCTACTCTAAGACAAGATGGATTTCACACCTTGGAATCCTATGACTATGATCTTTTTAAGATATAGGGAACCTAAGACAAAATTTAAAACTATTTTCCTTAAAATGTGGTTTGATTGTGCTGATGATAAATGCCTGATTTGCTTCTTTGATTGATTGAACTATGGACATCTTGGTATGTACCACCATAAGGTATTGAATTAGCTAGGATAGGTGAAATATTAATCTGCTTAGCTAATAAATCCCCCAAAGTAACCTGATTTGTAAATACCTGCCTTGTCTACTATTTTCTTACCATATGTATCTAACTCAGATGGTCAATACCAGGCGGGGTGGTGGAATTGATTTGCCTCCCAATCGACACACCCGGAGGATATATAGACAACCTCAGCCACAGCCTGCAGAGATGAATCCTCCTAATCCTCCACCAGGCGGAGTTGACCCACTGGTTGCTGCTCAGATGGCGGTGATGCAGCAAATGGCGGACACCATGGCTGACATGCGTGCTCAGATGCAACAAGAACGCCAGGAGATGCGTCAGGAAAGAGAAGATATACGACAGGAGTTGCGCCAGGAGCGAGATGAGATACGCCAGGAAAGGAGGGCACAGCAACAGCAGCTGCAACAGCAAATGCAACAACAACAGCAGCAGCAACAGCAACAAGTACCACTGCCTCCACCACCACCACCGGTTCCACCCCGAGACAAGCATAGGGAGTTCATGAGTCATAAGCCACCTACATTCGCTAGCTCACCTGATCCACTGGACGCGGATGATTGGCTGAAGTCCGTTGAGAAGATGCTGAATATTGCACAGTGCACGGACCGGGAGAAGGTTTTATATGCTTCTGGACGTCTGACTGGTCCTGCTGCTGACTGGTGGGATTCTTATACTGCTGCCTACGATGCTGCTGATACTATCACTTGGGCAGAGTTCAGTACACAATTCAGGAACTACCATATTCCCGCTGGTATGATAAAGATCAAGAAGAAGGAATTTCTGTCGCTGAAGCAAGGAAGTATGTCAGTCAGCGAGTACCGCGACAAGTTTATTCAGTTATCCAGGTATGCCCCTGAAGAAGTTGCTGAAGACGAGAGGAAGCAGGAGCATTTTATTGAAGGACTTAATGGACCACTGCAGTATGCTCTAGTGGCACACACATTTCCGTCATTTCAGAGGCTGCTTGATAAGGCACTGGCTATTGAACACAAGCGTGTTCAGCTGGGAGATTTGAAGAGGAAGGCAATATCTCAAGGACAAGGAAGCAGCAGTGTTCGTCCTCGCTACAGTTCACCCCAGAGTACACCGACTCGACCAGGAGGACCACGCCCAGTTCAGCAATCACCACTGAGGACTCCACCTCCTCGACAAGCTACCCCCACTGGCACCCCGACGAAGTTTTCAGGACAGAGTCCGGGCACTCAATGTTTCAAGTGTGGGAAGATTGGTCACTATGCAAATGTCTGCCCACAGAGGATTGCTACTACTCCAGTTCAGAACAGGCAGCAACAGACCCCTGGCAAGGGATATTCTATTGCCAAGGTTAATCAAGTCAGCGTTGATGCTACTCCGGATGGAGGGGACCTCGTAATTGGTATGTTTTATGTTAATGCAATTCCTGCAACCATATTATTTGATTCTGGTGCTACACATTCATTCATGTCTGCTAGATATGCCAACACAAATGAAATACCACTGCTAAATATGAGAAAACCCCTGATAGTAATTACCCCTAAAGGGCCTGTTGAGGCGAATCAAATGACACGTAGATTGACATTAACCATTATGGGTAGAGAATTTGGAGCTACTGCTATAATATTGGAGTCAAGCAGTATAGATTTGATCCTGGGTATGTCATGGCTAAGAAAGGCAAAGGCCGTTATAGCATGTGGTAGAGGTACCGTAGAACTCACTACCACTAAAGGAGAAAGGTTTCAAGTTAATATTGCAGTAACCTCCTCATCCATGCGTGCAATGTTCTTTATGCCCGAGGAGTTTGTTGGTGACAATATCCGGGTGGTTAGAGATTTTCCAGATGTCTTTCCAGAGGAGTTACCAGGAATGCCACCTGATAGAGAAGTTGAGTTTGTTATTAATCTCTTACCTGGAACCGCCCCTATTTCTAAACGGCCATATAGGATGTCCGTAGAGGAGTTGAAGGAACTTAAGAAGCAGTTAACTGAGTTACAAGAGGCTGGGTACATTCGTCCGAGTTCCTCACCTTGGGGAGCACCGGTCTTGTTTGTACAGAAGAAGGATGGATCGCAGCGGATGTGTGTGGATTATAGATCTCTTAATGATGTTACGGTGAAGAACAAGTATCCGTTGCCCCGCATTGAGGATTTGTTTGATCAAATGAGAGGAGCAAGAGTATTTTCGAAGATTGATCTCCAATGCGGTTACCATCAGATGAGGATTAGACCATCGGATATTCCCAAGACGGCTTTCTCGACTAGATATGGATTATATGAGTTCACAGTTATGTCGTTTGGATTGACTAATGCACCAGCTTATTTTATGAACTTAATGAACAAGGTGTTTATGGAGTATTTGGATAGATTCGTCGTGGTATTCATCGACGATATTCTTATTTATTCTCAGAGTGATAGTGATCACGAGGAACATCTGAGGTTGGTGCTACAGAAGCTACGAGATAATCAACTCTATGCTAAGTTCAGCAAGTGCGAGTTTTGGATTGGCGAAGTGCCATTTCTTGGTCATATTATTTCTAATGGAGGAATAGCAGTGGATCCTGCTAAGGTTAAGGAGATAATGGAGTGGAGAGTACCCACTACAGTTACTAAGATTCGGAGTTTCTTGGGATTAGCAGGCTATTATCGAAGATTTATTGAAGGATTTTCTAAGATTGCTAAGCCTATGACTTCGCTTTTGGAGAAAGGAAAAGAATTTAAGTGGGACGAGAAGTGTCAAGACAGCTTTGATCTATTGAAGAAGAGGTTGATGTCGCCACCAGTATTGGTGATGCCAGACCTACAGAAAGGATTTGATATCTATTGTGACGCATGTGGCCAAGGCTTAGGATGTGTGCTCATGCAAGAAGGACATGTGATCACTTATGCTTCTCGTCAGTTACGGAGACATGAATTGAACTACCCCACGCATGACTTGGAATTGGCAGCCGTTGTGCATGCACTTAAGATTTGGAGACATTATGTTATGGGAACCAAGTGTCAAGTGTATACGGATCATAAGAGTCTGAAGTATATATTCACTCAGAAGGATCTCAACCTTAGGCAACGTCGTTGGTTGGAACTTATTAAGGACTATGATTTGGAGATTCACTATCACCCGGGCAAGGCAAATTTGGTTGCAGATGCCTTGAGTCGTAAGGAGCATGTTCATTCAGCTATTGTTGCCCAGCTACCCGATGAGATTGTTGAGGATTTCAGGAGACTTAACCTGGGGATAGTTGCTCATACTGAAGGAGTTACTATTGATGTGGAGCCTACTTTGGAGCAAGAAATTCGTAAAGGTCAAGTGGGTGATGCCAAAATAAAAGAGATTAAGGATCTGATTACTGAAGGTCGAGTTCCGGAATTTACGGAAGATGAGCAAGGCACTATATGGTTCAAGGACAGGATGTGTGTTCCTGATATTAAAAGCCTTCGAGAGACTATTTTAAAGGAGGCCCATGACTCGGATTATTCTATTCATCCTGGTAGTACCAAGATGTATCAGGATTTGAAACGGAAATATTGGTGGTATGGATTGAAAAGAGATGTAGCTGCACATGTGGCTATGTGCGATGTATGTCAAAGAGTTAAGGCTGAACATCAGAGGCCAGCTGGATTATTGCATCCACTGAGGATACCCGAGTGGAAGTGGGAAGAGATTGGTATGGATTTCATTACTGGATTGCCTCGCACCCAGAAAGGATATGATGCTATATGGGTGATTGTGGATAGATTGACTAAAGTGGCTCACTTTATTCCTGTCAAGACTACTTATAAAGGTTCTCAGTTAGCAGAGTTATATATGGCTCGGATTGTGTGTTTGCATGGAGTACCAAAGAAGATTGTGTCTGATCGAGGTTCGCAGTTTACCTCAAGATTTTGGAGAAGCTTTCATGAAAACATGAGTACAAAGTTGAATTTTAGTACAGCATATCACCCTCAGACGGATGGACAGACTGAAAGGACTAATCAAGTGTTGGAGGATATGTTGAGAGCTTGTGCCCTTCAACATGGAGGAAGTTGGGATAAAAGTTTACCTTATGCGGAATTCTCATACAATAATAGCTATCAGGCCAGTCTGAAGATGTCACCTTTTGAAGCTTTGTATGGGAGGAAGTGCAGGACTCCTTTGTATTGGGATCAGACTGGAGAGAGACAGTTCTTTGGGCCTGAACTGATTCAAGAAGCAGAAGAACAAGTTCGTATAATTCGAGAGAATTTGAGAGTGGCTCAAACCAGGCAAAAGAGCTATGCTGATAATAGAAGGAGACCACTGGAATTTGAAGAAGGAGATTATGTGTACCTCAAGGTGTCACCACTACGTGGAATGAGGAGATTTAAAGTCAAGGGAAAACTGTCCCCTCGCTATATTGGACCATTCTTGATCTTTAGAAGAGTTGGGGAGATGGCATACCAACTCGAGTTACCTGCTACTCTATCGGACGTGCATAATGTGTTCCACGTATCTCAACTAAAGAAGTGTCTCCGTGTGCCTGAGGAACAGTTACCAATGGAAGAGCTCAGTGTTCAAGGTGATTTGACTTACACGGAGTACCCGATCAAGATTTTGGATACATTGACTCGAGTTACAAGAAATAAGGTGATAAAGATGTGTAAAGTGCAATGGAGTCACCACGGTGAAGATGAAGCAACTTGGGAAAGAGAAGAAGAGCTTCGTATAGATTTTCCCCACCTTTTCTCTAGTTCTTCTTAAATCTCGAGGACGAGATTATTTTTAAGGGGGGTAGGATTTGTGACACCCACTTTGTAATTTGCTAGAAATAATACCAATAGAGAAAAAAAAATTCTCTTCATGTGAGTTTGATCTTTATGCACCATCATATGAGAACACCATGTCCAAGAACAATTAATAAAAAGATATGCTACTAAATTGTTGCATCATGCTGAATATTTTATTTTTGTGTGCATTTTGTGACAAGAAAAATATTAAGACCAAAAAGGGAATTTAAAACCTAAAAGAAATTCTTGAGAATAGAGAAGAGAAAGGAATATTATTCAATACAAATAAAATTATCATTAAAATTACTTCATCACAGTTGATATGATCAAAATAAATAATTAGCCAGTATATAAAGTGCCACAAAGTTTGAATTTGGATTGAAGTTTGAATTTGAAAAAGAAATGAAACAGAAAATAAAAAGAAAAAGAATAAAACTCACCTGGGCTGGGATCTCCACGTTTCGGCCCACCTAAGGAATCCTCACCGCGCAGCCCACCTGCATAACGCACGCGCGCCGACAACCAGGACCCACAGCGCAGTCACTCGCCCGCGCGCTGATCCGCGTAGCCGCTCACACTGGTCGCTGGAGCTGCGGACCCACATGTCATCCCGGACCCAACGAACCCGACCGCGTCCCTCGCCTAGCCATCGGGCGAACCCCGATATCCCCGGCGAACTCCCCGCCAGAATCGGACCACGCGGACCGTGCTGGGGTGCTTAAAAGCTTCGGTCGCCGACTCGTTCCACTCATCTCCCTTCTTCCCCGTGCTCCCACCACCGAATCCACCGCCGTGCACCATTAACCAGAGAGAAGAGAGGTGCGGCCGCCGTGAGCAATCCCTGCAACGCCGTCGATCCGGTCCTCGGTGGGGTGTCCGCGGGCTTCATCTGGCCGGTAGGGTGGCATCCGTGGCAAAAGCACTCGGGATCCGTCGCGGGCCTCGCCGGAATTCCTCACCGCACCTCGTCCTCCGCTGCGCGCCGCGAGCAGGAGACTACCGCCATTCAATCGAGGTACTAACGCCATCCGCGTGTTCGCATTGTTGTTCAGTAGGTTTAGCGTTAGCTAATCGCATTTTAGACGACCCTAGCGCGTGGAATCGCTTCGCCGGCGTGAGACCTCACCGCGGTGGCGTCTCGGCGCGGCTCCGTCGGGAGGAAGGCGATGATGCCGCGGCCGTTGGATCGGGCACGTACGGGTACGATTAGATCCAGGGTTGGGGTAATCGAGACCGTCGGATGGCGCTCGGACGGTTCCGATTAGATCTGGGCGTACCCTTTTCGCGTGATCGATCGGGACCGTTAGATCGGATCGGTCGGTTCTGGGTGGCCCGAGCTACATTAAATCTGGACCGTAGATCTCCAATCCAACGTTGCGCGCTGCGTACCGCTTCGTGGTAAGTTAGATTTAATCTGCGCCCTAGAATTCTAATCGGACGGCCCAGATTGCACCGTACCCCTTCGCGGGTCGATTTTGTTAAAGAGCCCCTCGGGTTTCAGTGAATCAACCCGCAGTCCTGCGTGGGTTGAGTCTGAGTCACAGGAAATTTTGTAGATTAAACCCTGTTGTCTCTGGTATTCGAGGCCCAGTCCAGTCAGCTCGGAAATCAGAAAAATAAAATAGAAATGGATTTTTAGTGAATAAATAATTGTTAGAAACTTGTATATTCCATAGAAAATTCATATGAACTCCAAATTCATCCATTCCAGTTCCTAAAATTTTGTAATTTTATTATTTATCACCTAGAGCCTCTGTTATGTCATGAAAAACAGTAAGAAATTTATTTAACACTTAATCTTATTTAAAGCACATAAAACCTTTGAAAATGCATAACTTAAAATCTATAACTCAGAAAATTATGATTCCAGTTCCTAAGTTTTTATTTTAATATGTAGAATATCTCTGTGTATTTTATTTATATGTTTGGTGTAATGTTAATTTCTCTATATACACTGTGCTTGTTTGTATTGTGGCGAGTAGAAGAGCCCGTTGCTGAGGATCCTGGTGAGCAGCAGGTTGAAGTAGCTGAGCAGGAGCTCATTGCAGGCAAGTTGTGCCCTTGACCACTTTTTACCCAATAATGTTCTTTAAATATCACTTTTCCATGCATAGGTTAATTTTGATGGGACCCAATAGGTCACCCTAGATTGTTTATCTCATTACCTTGTTTACCCCTGAATCACTTGGGTAGTTTGCTATTGCTTTATATGGTTTTGGGATAATCATTTATTATCTCTATGTTCCAATTCTTGTTGTTATTCTGTTTATGTTCATGTTGAGATCATTAATGTTAATTGGAACATAGAGCTTAACTTGAGAACCACGTGCCACCACAAGGGAGGAATGGGACCCCTTGGCTGACTAATTAGGAAAGCTAGTGGAAGATTACCTTACCCGAAAGGGGCAAGGGCAGTAGGGGAGTGGTCAGTGTAGGGAGGTCCCTGGTTGATTTTGCTGCGATGGCAGTCAGCCAGGAACCCTGCATTGGAACTTCCTATAAACTGTAGCGAGTTTTCGGAAGCTAGTGGAACTTTGTAAAGGCCTCGTAGTGTTGCCCTGCCGCGCTTCCTAGGTAGAGGTGTATGGGATTCATGACCCCTTGGCAGATGGGTAACATGACTTGTGGGTAAAGGGTACAACCTCTGCAGAGTGTAAAACTGGTATACTAGCCGAGCTCGCGGTCATGAGCAGCTCAGGACTCTCTGATGTTTAAATTATGGAACTTAAATTCAATTTTGTCATTTGCATTGCATGGGTTTGTTATTAATTTTGTTCTATTACTTTACTTATGGTTTGGTATGTACTTACACTTAGTAACTGCTAATAAAATGTTGACCAACTACTTAAAAGCAATGCTCAGCTTTAACCCCTGTCATTGATTAAGCCTTACACATCACATGAACTCACACCTTTGTGAGTTTATGTCCACTGGTTCCCCACAACTTGTTGAGCTATGATCATGTGTGAGCTCACCCTTGCTGTCTCACACCCCCCCCACAGGAGATGATCAGGTGGTTCAGGAGGAGCCGCCTAACACCGAGGAGTTCGATCTGATCTAGGTGGCGATTCCCAGTCGACATTGGCGCCGACGATCCTTAGTTCGTTTTATCTTTATTATTTCATTTTGTAATAAGTCTTCCGCTATGTAATAAATACTCTGATGATTTATGACATTTATCTCTATACACTCTGTTATTATATGTGTTGTCTTCTTGGCGCATGTATGAGATGCACCTGGCTTTGTTCCTTAAAGCCGGGTGTTACACGACGACCTCCGCCTCGCCCGACCCAGGGGCTCGGACTCGGCCTTGGCCATGGAAGACAGACTCGACCTCGGCTTCGGAGGAGCCTCCACGTCGCCCAACCTAGGGCGCAGGCCAGCCACGTCAACAGGAAGCGCCATCATCACCCTACCCCGAGCTGACTCGGGCCGCAGAGAACAAGACCGGTGTCCCATCTGGCTGTCTCCACCAGATAGACAATGATGGCGCCCTGCATGCCCTGTGACGACGGCGGCTCTCAGCTCTCTTACAGAAGCAGGAGGACGTCAGCAAGGACACAACCGCTCCGACAGCTGTCCCTCCGCCAGGCTCCGCCACTCCTCCGACGGCCACGACATCACACTAGTCGGGTTCCAAGATCTCTCCGGCTGCCACATTGGCATGTACTCAGGGCACTAGCTCTCCCTCGCTAGACACGTAGCACTCTGCTACACCCTTTGTAGACCTGGATCCTCTCCTTGTGTCTATAAAAGGAAGGACCAGGGCCCTCTTAGAGAGGGTTGGCCGCGCGGGACGAGGACAGGACAGGCGCTCTCTTGGGGCCGCTCGCTTCCCTCACCCGCGTGGACGCTTGTAACCCCCTACTGCAAGCGCACCCGACCTGGGCGCGGGACGAACACGAAGGCCACGGGATTCCCACCTCTCTCACGCCGGTCTCCGGCCGCCTCGCTCCTTTCCCCCCTTCGCGCTCGCCCACGCGCTCGACCCATCTGGGCTGGGACACGCGGCACTCACTCGTCGGCCTGAGGGACCCCCCGGTCTCGAAACGCCGACACATTTCAATACAAGCCAAGAAATTTCCATTTTGTTCATTGTAAAGATGATTATTGGACCCTCGAAACGCTAAATTGCGTTTACGGTTTACCAAGAAATTTCACGATGGCAACTATTCTGAATAAAACTTGTCTCATGCGTTCTTTCTCCTTTGTAATTTGTCGTTGCAGATCTTTATCGATTGTTTCTTGTTTTCTTAGTCTATCCCTCAATTCATTCCAACTGTTCATACCAGTAATATGCTCAGCACTATTTTCATGTTCTTTTAGTCTCTCACTAATATTTTCCAATCTCTATATCCATCATGTGCTAATGAACTTGTGCAACTATCAGAATTGAAAAGCTTACATTAGAAGCAAAACGCTCTATCAACATGCTTTGAGTAAACTAACCATTTTCTGTCATGTTCTTCACCATTGCTTAATTTTCTAAAATAATGGGAATAGGAAAAATGCCTAGAGTTGCCATACATTGGAAAGACAAGATTCTTTTCTCTTATCGGTCCCTTCTCGACTAATGTATCTCTTGCTTTGTTATCAAGATTATTCCAATTTCTTGGATCATATATGTCTATAGTCACTACTGGCGGTTCATCAATACTAGCAGATTCTATAGCAGTTGGATGAGATATATTATCATGGTCACTTACATTATGGTTTGTAGGTCCTTGGTATTCTGAATTCCCACAAATTTGTTCGTCCACCGGCTCCACAAGCACTATTGCCAATTCATTTTTGTTTCTCGGATCTCCCATATCCCTCTTAATAAATTTATCCATGGCTCCTTTCTGTGACTAGACAAAATCCTCCATGTGTTTCCTTCTTTTTCTTTTTTGGCTACCTGATGCATATTTTCTAGGAGGCATGATGTCAACAACAATCTGCAAGAAATCAATAAAAATAAATTAATAAAACAATCTGCATGAAATCAATAAAATAATTCATAAAAGGAAAAGCATGAGAACCTGTCGATCACGGGCTGGTAGAAGGCAGGGGCCTGCGTCTATGTCTGCGTCGCCTCATCGGCTGGGCTCCCCAGCAGCGGCGGCGCGTGCGGCATGCTAGAGGGCAGTGTGCAGATAGATTATAGATAGGCAGCAGGCAGCGGCAACCAGCAAGGACTGTGTCACAGTGGACGTCAGAGGCAGGCGGCGGCAGGCAGGCAAGCAGCAGGCAGGCGGCGGCAGCATTGCAACAGGAGTATAGGACGTGCGGTGCGGCTGCCTACTGCCCTAGTTTCTATCCTATATTCCTATTGGACTTTGTGTGGGGTGAGGCCCCTAAGAGATGGGGGCCCGGGTCGGCCGCCCCTCACGCCCTCCCTCAGGCATGACCCTGCTAGGTCGTGGACCGTCCGGCTCAAAGTCGTGGACCGTCTACATCGCCGTAGATGACACAACTAGATGGTACACCCTAATGATTGGCGCTCAAATCGACGCCGACATGAATCTTTTGCTATCAATCCCTTATTCCCTTCCTATCTGATTTCAAACTCGCCCTAATGTGTAATGCGTGTAGCGCATGGCGTCTGAGAGCTAGCTCTACTGAACTGAATGTTTCAGTTTAGAAAAATGGGTTACCAAACTAGGCCTTGTTTGTTTACATCGAATTGTACCTAGAATCGTTCCAGCTAAGACCTTGTTCGTTTACATCAGATTGCAATCGGAATCGTTCCAGCTAATCAAAGTTTATATTAAATTAGAGAAGCAATCCGGCTAGGAATCGTTCCGACCCATCAATCCGACACAAACGAAAAAGGCCTAATCAAAGTTTATATAAATTAAAGAAACAATCCGACTAGAAATCATTCGGACCCACCAATCCTGTACAAACAACCAAACCCTAGTCTATTATTGGCTTATTGCGAACGGAAGCAAACATGGGTCCAGATCAGCTGCGCGGAGTGGCCCTGGCTCGCAGCAAGTACATCTCCTTCCTGGCGGAGAAGTAATCGACGAGCTCGTCGCGGCTCCTCAAGCACTGCTTCACGGTGGCGTCGTTGACGTAGGCGTCGGCCCACTCGCGGAGCGCTGGGAACTCCTCGTCGCCGATGAGGACCACCCCGGCGGCGTCCTCGATGACCCCGACCCAGTGCGCCAGCGCACAGGCGGCGATGTCGACGAAGCCGATGGCCTCGCCGCCGAAGAACCTCTGCCCCCTGAGCTGCGCCTCGAGCAGAGCCAGGTTCTCCTTGGCCTCCTTCGCCATAGCCTCCCTGCGCTCCTCGTCGTCCGTCCAGAACGACATCCGGAACGGCCGCGCGAACTGCAGGACCGATCGCATCATCGAGCAGGTGTTCAAACGTTGACCACATCATCTTCAGAATCGATCCTGGCGGTACCTTTTGGTCGATGAAGTGGGCCCAGAACCGCGCGTCCGCCCTCGCGTGGGGTTCCGCGGGGAGGAGCGGCGGCCCGTCGAAGGCCTCGTCGACGTACTCGAGGATGACGAGCGACTCGGAGATGGCCCTGTCGCCGTGGAGGAGCACGGGCACGAGCTTGTGCACGGGGTTGTGTGCCAGCAGCAGCTCGCTCTTGTTGCCCAGGTCCTCCAGGATGAGCTCGTAGGGCACCCCTTTGAGGCGCAGGGCCACCTCGGCGCGGTGCACGAACGGGCTGGCGAAGGAGCCCACCAGCCTCACCGCCGCCGGCTCGGTGGTCGCCATCTTCTCTGGTCTTTCTACCTCCGGCTCCCCTTCTTCTGGGTCTGGCTCGGTGAAGGAAAACTCTATTTGTTTGGAGCACTCGTGATGTACTACGAGCTTTGCCACTCCAGCTCTGCACTTGTTAAATGCGCTGGTACACTACGCAAGCAAGTTGTTAAAAGGGACATTTACATTTCACCTCTCGACGCGCTGCTCAAATCTACCCCGCCCAAATTCTCTACTCAGTATTTCCCTCCCACCTCCACACTTTGCTCCGAAATCACCTCACGGCGGTATTTTCTCCCATCAAAGGCTCTTCCATGTGACCTAACACCTTACAAGTGGGACCCGTCCATACTTTCCTCTTCTCTCCCCCAAATCGAAATCGAGCAGCAGTCGCTCCCCTCCATGGCTCCACCGCGCCTTCCCTCGAGCAGTCGAGCTGCTCCCCTCCACTGCCCCTCCACCGTGCCTCCCTCGAGCGGCGAGCGCTCCTCTCGGCCGCCGCGGGCCACAGGGGCATGCGGATCTCGGCCACCGCGGTGCGCTCCAGCGGGCGGGCTCTACGCTGGGGTATGCGCGGCCGGGAGCGGCTTGCCGCAGGCGAGCTCGACGCGGGGGTGGGCGCTGCCGGGAACTCGACGCGGGCAGGCGCGGCGCAGGTGAGCTCGACGCGGGCAGGCACGGGCGGGCGCTTCACGGCCGTATCTGCGACGAGCGCTGCGCGGGCTGATCTCGGCCAGTGCGGCTAGACCGGGTCTTCGGCGAGAGGCACGAGCGAGGCTCCAGCGTGCTGCGCGGCCATCCTCCTCTGGCGTGCTGCGGGCGAGGCTCCTCTGTGTGCGTGCTGCTCTAGCTCTGATGAACTGCACTGCCCTGATTGTTGAGCTCGGTGTGTGATGCTCTAGTTAATTGAGGTATGCAGCAAGCTTAAACACAAGTTAATTGATGTTAGGGCTAATTTACTAACTAGAATAATTTTGTTGTCAACTAGGATGAATTCGAATACTTCTTTTGTGTTGAATGTGAGAAGGAAAACAAGTAGAAGATTGTATGGTAGTAGTAAAAAAGCATTTGTTGGTGGTTTAGATTTTGACGTGGGTGCAGATGTTACATGGACTTTGGAGCAATTTAGCAAGGCTATATGTGATCAACAGGCTTGGAATGTCGATGATGAGGTGCAGTTCAGTTACTTTGACAAGTTTGAGAATAAGATTGTCAAAATTAATAGTGACTTAGATTTATCTCTAATGTTTGCTATGCATATTGGAGAAAGGTCTGTTGTTATCGAAAATGATGTGGTTATTGGAGCAAGGGATAATCAGGCAATACACTCTCAACCATCTTATAGCCAAAAACATCCAATGTTTGACTATGATGTTGTTAATGACAATGAGGATGAGAGGTTATATCCCGATTTGGTTCAAAGCCATCCAATGTTGGCACTAGATCACAGACCTGCACAATTTGAGGGCACTGACCAAGAAGAGGAAGACGAGACCATTGACATGGGGATGTCTAGGCATGAAGATGATGAGGACAGATTAATGATTGATTATGACAAGAACAATCCTTCCCTAGCAGAAGGCACCATATTTCCATCGATGGTTGATTGTCGGAATGCACTCGCTACTTATTGCATTAAGGGTGAATATGACTTTGAAATTGACAAGAGTGAGCCAAGCAAGTTGAGAGTGCACTACACATATGAGAGGTGTAGATGGAGGATTCATGCCTCTAAGATGCGAGATAGCACACTCATTCAGGTCAAAGTGAACCCTTTTCCTCAGACTTGTCCAAGTGTTGAAAGAAAAGAGACTTTGAAGATAGCTAAGAGTAGGTGGTGTGCTGATGTAATGTTGGAGTGGGTTAGAGACAACCCATGCACTGGTCCAACTGCATTGATAAAGAAGATACATGAGAAGTATAGAATTAATGTGCCTTACATGAGAGTGTTTTATGGTAAGGAAATGGCTCTAGACAAGATTTATGGTCCATGGAAGGATAGTTTTAAGTTGATGTACACTTTCAAAGCTGAAGTAGAGAAAGCATGTCCAGGAAGTGTTGTAGAGATTGACAAGCACATAGTGCAGTACAAAGTGAGGAAGATGATTCTGGGACATTGTCAATCCATGATTCTGGGACATTGTCAATCTAGGATTTGTGCTCCACGCTCCAGTGCAGAGTAGAGCACCTGGGAGACCAAGAAAGACTAGGATAAGATCAAGTGCAGAGGGCAGAGGACTTGGACCTAGGAGACGAAAATGTAAAAGATGTGGAGTGTTTGGTCATTTTGCTAGCAAATGTAAAAATGTTGTGGATGCAGCTTTTGGAGAAGATCAACAATGGGGTGATGCAAATGAAGAAGTGGCACAAGCTGAGCCATCTGATGCCATTGTAACAAGGTAATGGTGCTATAATGTTGGTTATGTACTATCCTAGATGTGGCAGAACCTCCCAAATTATTGGGCCCACATGCACCTGTCCTTGTCCCAAGGACCTCAAACTGCCATGCATGTGCACCAAACAACTTAACAGGATCTGTCGAATGTCCCAAGGACCCTAGATAAACCACTTACCGCCAAGATCGCAGGATTAAGTAAACACAACTCACATACAAACACTTGCAGCAGAAATAAACTCTTTATTACAAAATGATTACAAGTTTATCAATATTTTATTATACCTCATCGGAGTGATTACAAAGGAAAGTGTTTCAAAAGAATTACACTTTAAAATGTTATAGAATATTTGTAAATTTGAAATACATGCTAGCTTAAGTGACAATCCTCATTAAAGAAACTATAGAAGGGATATACTTATATAAGAAGGCCAAGCCCACCAGCACTTAGCACCATCCACAACATAACAAAATTACAACCTGAAAAACAACAGGGAATAAAACCCTGAGTATGCAATTACTCAGCAAGACTTACCCGACTAAAGAAAAGACTCTCAAGGGTATGCTGGTTTGTCAGGAATCAAGGTAAAGCTTATCAAATTTCAAAGACTCATTTTTGCAGAAAAGCTTACTAGTAGTGGATCCTTATGCCAAAATTTTACATCACAAGTTAAGTACTTTTCCTGAATCTAGATTTGCCTAATCTAGAGCATTCACTTGTCCTTTTCTAACTTTCTTTTAAAATCAAAATTTTGCTTCGCTTGTTATCTACGATGAAGGGCAGCGATCCAGTCTTCATATCCGAGAAGTAACGACGATCCGAATCGATTAATACCCAGCTGGGATCTCCAACCACACGACATATGTAGCACTTAACCCTTGCATATGTCAACCATTCCCACGGATCCTCCACTACATGAACCGGTCCGCGCTACCCGGGAGCACATTACCCTACCATCCAGCCTCTTGCCAGGAGGGTAACTGCTACTCCCACCATCTCCCACGCCCAGTGCGCGGTTGTCTTTTCACGTATGGAATAGTCGGGTTCAGGCTTACCCATGACGAGGTATGTGGCCAGTTAAAAGGTCCTAGATCATCAGGCCAACAATCGGTACGGTCCTTAATCGACACAGACGGGCGACCTTTCCTGCTCAACGTCTGGTCTCATTTTATTATTTAATACCCAAACCATGTACCTGACAGAGGTACAATACTCGAATAATGAATTCATCATCGCGAGTGATGCCTTCATTATTGCAAGTTCCTTTTTCATAAAACCCATATTCAGTGTTGCACAACATTCTTTTTGAAAGAAACAACTTTTAGTTTTTCTAAGCAGGGCTAAGCCTCATTAGTTCTCTTTATAAAACAGGAATCAAGGAAGATAATCAAATTCCAAGGAATGGCAATGCATCAATTGTTTCATCACTCAACTCCTATCACCTAATGCAACATATAAGTGATAAAAGTTTTATAACAACAAGGAGGTGGCAAATGCACCGGGGCTTGCCTGGAATAACACTAAGTTAGTGTTGTTAGATGAAGGCCACTTGGTGAGCATCTCTCATCCTGGCAGTTGTTTGATTCACCCACTTTAGCTTCGTCCATCAGCATTATCTTGAGATCAATCCAAACCTGGTCTTCCACATCACATGATCAATTAACGTACCTAGATGATATGCAATAATGCATATGAGTAAGGACATGAATAGTAAATAATAATTAACCTATACTAAAGAGGGGAAACACTTCAAGCAAGACATCACAAACATTCATAACCAAGCATTAGATAGAGATACACAACCAACACAATGATCACGTTCTCTAATTTACACGAATCAAATCCAAACATGAAGAATTTTAAAACTAGATCTAGTTCCTATATTTTCTTTAGTTCAAACATAACACCAAAAGATTTATAAAGCATAAGGTCATTATTTATACACTTCAAATTTAGAACAAGAATACAAATAAGCTACTAACCTTCTAAACCACTTTGCTAGATGACTTGAATTACGCACCACTAAATAAGACATCTCAATAACATAAGACTTTACGGCGCTATGCAATAGAGAACTAAGTACTTAAGGGTGAGGCGCAATACAATACTCATCAGCATAAGCTAGATGTCGATAAACAATGAAACACAACAATCGAGCTTCTCTAGCTTGACCGAAGTTAATTTGAACAAGAAACTACAATCATGCATGAAAACTATATTTTTTTCTATGCCAGAGCATACACTAGGGGTGGAAACGAGCCGAGCCGAGCTCGGCTCGGCTCGGCTCGCTGCGGCTCGCTCATGTAACGAGCCGAGCTCGGCTCGGCTCGCTCATCTCACGAGCTCGAAAAAGCGGCTCGGCTCGGCTCGCTCCTGGCTCGCGAGCCGGCTCGCCGAGCCAACGAGCCTAGGCATAAAATTAAATTTGCTCTCTAAATTATAATATAAAATCTTAAAAATATTTTAAATAACATATTTTAAATTAGTAAAATAGATATATCACTAATATAATATATAAAACAGATTATTTTTGTATAGTAATCTCAAATAACATAAATTAATTGTCTACTCGTTATTAATATTATATGCTAATTAAGATTTTATGTAACAAATTATTGTTGGGTCGAGCCACGAGCCAGCTCGCGAGCTGCACCGAGCCGAGCCGAGCTGGCTCGCTCTTTTCACGAGCCAGAAAAACAGGCTCGGCTCGGGCTCGTTCGGAGCGTCGAGCCGGTCCGAGCCGAGCCGAGCTGCTGCGAGCCCGAGCCAGCTCGTCGAGCTCGAGCTTTTTTTCCAGCCCTAGCATACACCAATCGATTATCAGACTTAGACTAATTAGAATCGGATATTTAAGATTTAGAATAAGGATAGAAGCATTTTAATTAGTTTTCTCAACTTAATTACCTAAAACACTTATATATATAACCAACATTTCAACTCTAAACTTTGCTACTCAAGCACAAGGCACTTATATCATATTTATAGCCACAAGAGGACCGAATCAACTTAATAATAGATATATATGTCTACTAAACCTTTTCCGTATTATTAAGTTTACTATTACCACAGAAGGCCTAAATAATCACTAGTTCACTAGCATTCATCAATCAAGAATCAAAAATTGACTAATCCAACCTAACCAAACAAGAGTAACTTCAAGAAATCAACTTAATGCTTGCTGATTTTGGACAGCAGTACAGCAATCAGCGGTTTCACTCATAACTTACAAAATATTCATCCAAAAATCGTGAACTAAGACTTTCTAGAAAGCTTAAGAAGTCCTCTATAACTTTTGTATTATCATCACAATGAGACTTGACACTTAGAATGGTCAAACAATACTAAACGTAAATTCTGTCCAGATTTGGACAGAATTCGACTACTTACTTCAAAAATTCATAACTAGAGTTTCAGGCATCCAAATCAGGTGATCCTAGACTTTTTAGAAAGCTAATAGAATTCTCTACAATTCATTTATGAACATCCTAGATTAATTCAATGTGTATCGAAGTCAGTTAATACAAACAAACATTACTGTCCAGATTTGGACAGATTCAGACTCTATAGTTCAAACAGCTGTAACTTAGTCTCTAGACCACCAAAAAGGGTGCTCCAAAATTTGTTAGAAAGCTTAAGCAAAGTACTACAATTCTCCTATAATTACTAAGAGCTAATTCTAAGTTTAACTTGGGCAAACAAGGTTATTTTCGAAATCAGTACAGAATCTGGACAGATTCTGAGACTGGACTTTGAAAAATCATAACTCCTAAACTACTAGACATATGACCATAAAATTTTAGCACAAGTAAGATGAAGAGATTATCTACAACTTTTCTATATAACATCTCTTCATAAAACAAAGTTTACTTCAATTAACTACCTGCATACTAAAACTGGACACAGTCCAAACAACAAACATTCAATTTTACTCCTATAATTATCATGTGCTGTCCCAACAACAAGTGTTAGCATGTTCTTTGTATAAGTAACTTAACCATAAACAAAACTCTATCATTTATGATTTATTAACATAATCGTATCAATGCATATATATTCACCAAGCATATTTCATACAATATATCATCACACCTATCACTAGACAAGAAAATCATCGATCATATCCTAATCAATCCACCATACATGCTAGATAGCCTAAGAGCTCACCATGACTAAAGTTGACTCGATCGGCACTAAACGACCACGACAACCGATTCAATCCTTTCATCCAGATTCCACGGATTTCGCTCCTCAACACACATAGGCACATAAACACAATTTATGTTAGCAAATAGACGTCGATCGATGAAACGACAAAGCAAGAATGAAACCTCACCGAGGGTCGACGATGTCATGGATGGGCTGCACAAAATACCAAACATCCCACGACGCTAACAGGGTTGTCCATGACACGGCACTTCACTTGGACATTTTATCAAACACCATACGAGTGCGGATGGTGCGGGATTACCGGAGGATGTCCGGCAGCGAGGGGCTGCTACAGATAGGTGCGCAACCATGGGAAAAACAGAGGGGCCGCTGCTAGGGAAGAACTGGTGGCCGGCGTCGAGCGTAAACCAGGGGAAGGTGAGCCCACGGCCAGCCCACAGAGGGAGGGCGTGAGCTGACAGGCTCCGGCGAACAATCACCAGGGAGCGACGACCATGGAGAGCTGGAGGGTGACGTATCCTCGATGAGGACCGAGCGCAGGGGCGAGTTTGGGCTGGAGAGGGCGAGCTGAGGGAGGAGCGCGGCCAACAGATAGCTTGCGCGCAGGGACCGACGAGGTCGACGATCGACGGTGCACGGCAAGGTGGGAACGTCCAGCCAGGGAAAGAGATATGCGGGGTCGCGGCTGTGGGGAACAGGAATGCCTGGCTAGGAGCTGGACGGCTGGAAATGGTGACTGGACCCAGGCAACGCAGCGACCGCGAGCTGTCCATGATGCCGGCGAGCAGAGTACAGACGTGAGGCTGATTCCCAGGCGCACTGGTGAACGCAGTGAGGAAAATATCCAATAGAAAGGTAGCGGCTGAAGATTGAAGCCTGCAGGGAGAGAGACGCGTGGGAATTGGAGATTGCTGATCCAGGAATTTTTGCCACGCAGCGGTAGTGCTGGCGATGGGATAGAGGAGAGGGTTACACGTTGGTTTAATCAAAAATTGGATTTATCTTCTCCATTGTTTTTTTATTACGATAAATATCTTTACAAATCTGATTTCTATGGTTTTGGAATTAAGGTGTCGACACGATAAGAATGGACCAAACTAAAATATTATCGGGTTATAATTTTGGACCCAGTATTACCTACTATAAAATGAAACATTCATCTCTCTGCCTCAGATAATATCGGGATCAAATAAGAGGCAAACATACTGAGCCAAATGAGATTGAGACCGATATCTTAAACTATATTTCATACGACTTAAAATCAAATAACTTCATCTACAACTCGACTCCTGATCCTGTCGGGGACCATAATTAGGGGTACCCTCAAGGCTCCTAATTCTCAGCTGGTAACCTCCATCAGCATAAAGCTGCAAAGCCCTGATGGGTGCGATTAAGTCAGGGATCAGTCCATTCGAGGGACTCGATCACGCCTCGCCCGAGCCTAGCCTCGGACAAGAACAGCCGACCCCGGAGGATCTCCGCCTCGCCCGAGGCCCCCCTCCAGCGGCGAACATATTTCCGACTCGCCCGAGGCTCTGTCTTCGCCAAGAAGCAACCCTGACCAAATCGCCGCACCGACCGACCAAATCGCAGGAGCATTTAATGCAAAGGTGGCCTGACACCTTTATCCTAACGAGCGCCCCTCAGCCGACAGAGCCGAAGTGACCGCCGTCACTTCGCCGCTCCACTGACCGGTCTGACAGAAAGACAGCGCCGCCTGCGTCGCTCCGACTGCGGTGCCACTTGACAGAGTGAGGCTGACAGGCAGTCAGGCCCGGCCGCAGGCACCATAGGAAGCTCCGCTTCGCCCGACCCAGGGCTCGGACTCGGGCTAAGCCCCGGAAGACGGCGAACTCCGCTCCGCCCGACCCAGGGCTCGGACTCGGGCTAGGCCCCGGAAGACGGCGAACTCCGCTCCGCCCGACCCAGGGCTCGGACTCGGGCTAAGCCCCGGAAGACGGCGAACTCCGTTCCGCCCGACCCAGGGCTCGGACTTGGGCTCAGCCCCAGAAGACGATGAATTCCGCTCCGCCCAACCCAGGGCTCGGACTTGGGCTCAGCCCCAGAAGACGACGAACTCCATTCCGCCCGACCCAGGGCTCAGACTTGGGCTCAGCCCCAGAAGACGACGAATTCCGCTCCGCCCGACCCAGGGCTCGGACTTGGGCTCAGCCCCAGAAGACGACGAACTCCGCTTCGCCCGACCCCAGGACTCGAACTCCGCCCTGGCCTCAGCCAACGGCCTCCGCTTCGCCCGACCTAGGGGCTCGGACTCGACCTCGACCTCGGAGGAGCCTTCGCATCGCCCGACCTAGGGCGCGGGCCGACCACGTCAACGGGAGGCGCCATCATTACCCTACTTCAAGCTGACTCAGGCTACAGGGAACAAGACCGGCGTCCCATCTGGCTCGCTCCGCCAGATGGGCAATGATGGTGCCCCGCACGCTCCCTGACGATGGCGGCTCTCGGCCCCCTTACGGAAGCAAGAGGACGTCAGCAAGGACTCGACAGCCCCGACAGTTGTCCCTCCGCCAGGCTCCAGCGCTCCTCCGACGGCCACGACATCACACAAACCGGGCGCCAAAATCTCTCCGGCCGCCACGATGGCGTGTACTTAGGGCGCTAGCTCTCCCCCGCTAGACACGTAGCACTCTGCTACGCCCCCATTGTACACCTGGATCCTCTCCTTACGCCTATAAAAGGAAGGACCAGGGCCCTCTTAGAGAGGGTTGGCCGCACGGGGACGAGGACGAGACAGGCGCTCGCGTAAGGCCGCTCGCTCCCTCTCCCGTGTGGACGCATGTAACCCACCTATTGCAAGCGCACCCGACCTGGGCACGGGACGAACACGAAGGCCGCGGGATTTCCACCTCTCTCTCGCCCATCTCCGGCCACCTCACTTCCCCCCTTCGCGCTCGGCCTCGCGCCGACCCATCTAGGCTAGGGCACGCGGCGACATTTCACTCGTCGGCTTAGGGACCCTCCGGTCTCAAAACGCCGACAGTTGGCGCGCCAGGTAGGGGCCTGCTGCGTGTTGACGAACAGCTTCCCGTCCAGCTCCAGATGGGCAGTCTCCAACAACCTCTCCAACCCGGGACGGTGCTCCGTTTCGGGAGTCTTGAGTTCGTGTCCCTCGACGGCAGCTACGACATGATACTCCTTCCACCGCCGTGCGACAGCGACAATGGCGGCCGACAGCCCGCCCGCCGGTGGCGGAATCGATGGCGTCTTCCCCGCATGGTGGAAGAACAACATTCGAGCTCACCCCGTCCTCTCCCCCGCCGACGGAGGAGGAGGCGGGGCAACCAAGGCCAAGCAGGAGGCAGCGCCTCGTCGGCTGTCGAGCGAGTCGACGGCACCAGCGCCCTAACGGGGGGCGCCTCGGGCATCGACCTCGCGTTTGAGACGAGGACGAGCGCCGTCTCCCCGCAACGCGCAGATTCCGGGAAAACGGACGACGCCAGCGCGCTCGCGAAAGGCTTGCTGGACGTCACCCTCGTACCTGAGACGACGGTGCGGTCAGTCCCCGACGTGACTTCATTGCCGCCCGTCGACCAAGAGGTACCGACCGATTCCCATCTCACGCCTTTCAGATTCAGCCTCGAACCGCCAAGCGACCTCGCTTTGGCAGACGCTCTCGTAGAGGCGAGTCCAAACCCTCTGGGGTATCGTGTGCGGTCACCCTGGGACCGGCTGACAGACGTTTCGACCTACGGGCCCTCTGGGTCCGAGGAAGACGACGCGCCCGACTTCTGCTGGGATTTCTCTGGACTTGGCAACCCCAGTGCCATGCGGGACTTTATGACCGCATGCGACTACTGCCTTTCCGACTGTTCCGACGGTAGCCGCAGCC
This sequence comes from Zea luxurians, assembly GCA_029449295.1. NCBI lineage: Eukaryota > Viridiplantae > Streptophyta > Magnoliopsida > Poales > Poaceae > Zea > Zea luxurians. Next base: position 127,940,429 of record JAOPSE010000003.1, read on the forward strand.
TCGGCGACGAGGACTGCGGCCCAAGCCGCGAATGTTTCCACGTCGATCTAGGGGGTCCCTCCGAAGGCAACCATCTCGGCATGCCGGAGGACGGTGATCTCCCTAGGCCGGTGCCTCGCGTTGACATCCCACGGGAGCTAGCTGTGGTCCCCGTTCCGGCGGGGGGTCACGACCCACAGCTCGAGCAAATCCGCGGGGCGCAGACCAGGCTCGACGAGGGAGCAGGAGCGCTTGAGCCAATCCGCCAGGACGTCGGGCAGGCATGGGCGGGCCAACCTCCGGCCGGAGAAATACGTCATCTACCCCAGGGCTTCCAGCACCGCATCACCGATGATGTCAGGGTCAGGCCGCCACCCGCATCCAGTGGGGTCGACCAGAACCTGGCTGCAACAGCAATGCTTCTTCGTGCGATGCCAGAGCCATCAACCACCGAGGGGCGGCGAATCCAGGGAGAGCTCAAGAATCTCATGGAAGGCGCCGCGGTCCGGCGGGCCGAGAGCTCCGCCTCCCGAAGGCAGGGGCACCCCTCGGAACATCATGCCGCGACTTCCCGATTCATGCGGGAAGCCTCGGTCTACACCGGGCGCACGCGCAACACAGCGCCTGTGGCCCCGGGACGCCTCGGCAACGAGCACCATCACCGCGACTGTCGGGCCCACCCCGACGAGAGGGTGCGCCGAGGCTACCATCCCAGGCGTGGGGGACGCTACGACAGCGGAGAGGATCGGAGTCCCTCGCCCGAACCATCGGGTCCGCAGGCCTTCAGCCAGGCCATACGACGGGCGCCGTTCCCGACCCGGTTCCGACCCCCGACTACTATCACGAAGTACTCGGGGGAGACGAGACCGGAACTGTGGCTCGCGGACTACCGTCTGGCCTGCCAACTGGGTGGAACGGACGATGACAACCTCATCATCCGCAACCTCCCCCTGTTCCTCTCCGACACCGCTCGCGCCTGGTTGGAGCACCTGCCTCCGGGGCAGATCTCCGACTAGGACGACCTGGTCCAAGCTTTCGCCGGCAATTTCCAGGGCACGTACGTGCGCCCCGGGAATTCCTGGGACCTCCGAAGCTGCCAACAGCAGCCGGGAGAGTCTCTCCGGGACTACATCCGGCGATTCTCGAAGCAGCGCACCGAGCTGCCCAACATCACCAACTCGGATGTCATCGGCGCGTTCCTCGCCGGCACCACCTGTCGCGACCTGGTGAGCAAGCTGGGTCGCAAGACCCCCACCAGGGCGAGCGAGCTGATGGACATCGCCACCAAGTTCGCCTCCGGCCAGGAGGCGGTCGAGGCTATCTTCCGGAAGGACAAGCAGCCCCAGGGCCGCCCATAGGAAGATGCCCCCGAGGCGTCAACTCAGCGTGGCGCCAAGAAGAAGGGCAAGAAGAAGTCGCAAGCGAAACGCGACGCCGCCGACGCGGACCTTGTCGCCGCCGCCGAGTACAAGAACCCTCGGAAACCCCCAGAGGTGCAACCTCTTCGACAAGATGCTCAAGGAGCCGTGCCCCTACCACCAGAGGCCCGTCAAGCACACCCTTGAGGAGTGCGTCATGCTTCGGCGCCACTTCCACAAGGCCGGGCCACCCGCAGAGGGTGGCAGGGCCCGCGACGACGACAAGAAGGAAGATCACCAGGCAGGAGAGTTCCCCGAGGTCCGCGACTGCTTCATGATCTACGGTGGGCAAGCGGCGAACGCCTCGGCTCGGCACCGCAAGCAAGAGCGTCGGGAGGTCTGTTCGGTGAAGGTGGCGGCGCCAGTCTACCTAGACTGGTCCGACAAGCCCATCACCTTCGACCAAGCCGACCACCCCGACCACGTGCCGAGCCCAGGGAAATACCCGCTCGTCGTCGACCCCGACATCGGCGACGTCAGGCTCACCAAGGTCCTCATGGACGGAGGCAGCAACCTCAACATCATCTACGCCGAGACCCTCGGGCTTCTGCGTATCGATCTGTCCTCGGTCCGGGCGGGTGCTGCGCCTTTCCATGGGATCATCCCCGGGAAACGCGTCCAGCCCCTCGGACAACTCGATCTTCCCATCTGCTTCGGAACACCCACCAACTTCCGAAGGGAGACCCTGACGTTCGAGGTGGTCGGGTTCCGAGGAACCTACCACGCGGTACCGAGGAGGCCATGCTACGCGAAGTTCATGGCCGTCCCCAACTACACCTACCTCAAGCTCAAGATGCCAGGCCCCAACGGGGTCATCACCGTCGGCCCCACGTACAAACACGCGTTCGAATGCGACGTGGAGTGCGTGGAGTACGCCGAGGCCCTCGCCGAGTCCGAGGCCCTCATCGCCGACCTGGAGAGCCTCTCTAAGGAGGTGCCAGACGTGAAGCGTCATGCCGACAACTTCGAGCCAGCGAAGACGGTCAAGTCCGTCCCCCTCGACCCCAGCAGCGACGCCTCCAAGCAAGTCTGGATCGGCTCCGGGCTCGATCCCAAATAGGAAGCAATGCTCGTCGACTTTCTCCGCGCGAACGCCGACGTCTTCGCGTGGAGTCCCTCGGACATGCCCGGCATACCGAGGGATGTCGCCGAGCACTCGCTGGACATCCGAGTCGGAGCCCGACCCGTCAAGCAGCCTCTGCGCCGATTCGACGAAGAAAAGCGCAGAGCTATAGGCGAGGAGATCCACAAGCTAATGGCGGTAGGGTTCATCAAAGAGGTATTCCATCCCGAATGGCTTGCCAACCTTGTGCTTGTGAGAAAGAAAGGGGGAAAATGGCGGATGTGTGTAGACTACACTGGTCTGAACAAAGCATGTCCGAAGGTTCCCTACCCTCTGCCTCGCATCGATCAAATCGTGGATTCCACTGCTTGGTGCGAAACCCTGTCTTTCCTCGATGCCTACTCAGGGTATCACCAAATCAGGATGAAAGAGTCCGACCAGCTCGCGACTTCTTTCATCACACCCTTCGGCATGTACTGCTATGTCAGCATGCCGTTCGGCTTGAGGAATGCGGGCGCGACGTACCAGCGGTGCATGAACCATGTGTTCGGCGAACACATTGGCCGCACGGTCGAGGCCTACGTCGATGACATCGTAGTCAAGACGAGGAAAGCCTCCGACCTACTTTCCGACCTTGAAGTGACATTCCGATGTCTCAAGGCGAAAGACGTCAAGCTCAATCCCGAAAAGTGTGTCTTCGGGGTACCCCGAGGCATGCTCTTGGGGTTCATCGTCTTCGTGCGGGGCATCAAAGCCAACCTGGAGAAGATCGCAGCCATCACCAGCATGGGGCCCATCAAGGACTTGAAAGGCATACAGAGGGTCATGGGATGTCTCGCGGCTCTGAGCCGCTTCATCTCATGCCTCGGCAAAAGAGGTCTACCTCTGTAGCGCCTCTTAAGGAAGGCCGAGTGCTTCACTTGGACCCCTGAGGCCGAGGAAGCCCTCGAGAACCTGAAGGCGCTCATCACGAAGGCGCCTATCTTGGTGCCCCCAGCTGCCGGAGAAGCCCTCTTGGTCTACGTCGCCGCGACCACTCAGGTGGTTAGCGCCACGATTGTGGTCGAGAGGCAAGAAGAGGGGCATGCATTGCCCGTTCAGAGGCCAGTCTACTTCGTCAGCGAGGTACTGTCCGAAACCAAGATCCGCTACCCACAAGTTCAGAAGCTGCTGTACGCGGTGATCCTGACACGGCGGAAGTTGCGACACTACTTCGAGTCTCATCCGGTAACTGTGGTTTCATCCTTCCCCCTAGGGGAGATCATCCATTGCCGAGAGGCCTCGGGTAGGATTGCAAAGTGGGCGGTGGAAATCATGGGCGAAACAATCTCGTTCGCCCCTCGGAAGGCCATCAAATCCCAGGTCTTGGCGGACTTCGTGGCTGAATGGGTCGACACTCAGCTACCAACAGCTCCGATCCAACTGGAGCTCTGGACCTTGTTCTTCGACGGGTCGCTGATGAAGACAGGAGCCTGCGCAGGCCTACTCTTCATCTCGCCCCTCGGGAAGCACCTACGCTACGTGCTACGCCTCCATTTCCCGGCGTCCGACAATGTAGCTGAGTACGAGGCTCTGGTCAACGGGTTGCGGATTGCCGTCGAGCTAGGGGTCCGACGCCTCGACGCTCGCGGTGACTCGCAGCTCGTCATCGACCAAGTCATGAAGAACTCCCACTGCCGCGACCCGAAGATGGAGGCCTACTGCGATGAGGTTCGGCGCCTGGAAGACAAGTTCAATGGGCTCGAGCTCAACCACATCGCTCGGCGCTACAACGAGACTGCGGACGAGCTGGCTAAAATAGCCTCGGGGTGAACGACGATTCCCCCGGACGTCTTCTCCCGAGATCTGCATCAACCCTCCGTCAAGATCGACGACGCGCCCGAGCCTGAGGCACCCTCAGCCCAGCCCGAGGTACCCTCGGCACAGTCCGAGGCACCCTCGGCTCGGCTCGAGGCACCCTCGGCTCGGCCCGAGGTACCCTCGGCCCCCGAGGGCGAGACGCTGCACGTCGAGGGGGAGCAACGCGGGGTCACGCCTGATCAAAACTGGCAGACCCCGTACCTGCGATACCTCCACCGAGGAGAGGTACCCCTCGACCGAGCCGAAGCTCGACGGTTGGCGCGGCGCGCCAAGTCGTTCGTCTTGCTGGGAGAAGGGATGGTAGAGCAAGGGGGGGACCCCTCTACGTCAAAATTTTCAATCGAAAAGGCTTTTGCGTTCCCCCGGCTATGTCGAAAGCAGGACCCCAAGGAGCGAACACGGGTGCATGTAAGTGGCAAGGCCGACCGAGCCGAGGGACTCCTACGCCTCTGGGTTGCGGACACCTCACTCGTCACCCGCCACGAAAAATGACCCCTACTTGGGGAAGCCACCCTGCTACTCACAGGCGGGGCCGGACACGCAAAATGAAAGGGAAAGGAGCACGACTTTATGCAACGGTAATAAAGTGTTCAGGCCTCAGCGGCCGCAGAAAGACACACGTGCATCCTACAGAAACTGCTCCGACAGAGTTAGGCGTCGCCACGGGAAGGAGCCGCGCCTTCGGCTTCGACCCCACCCTCGGCAAAGTCCATCCCGGCTTCGGACGACGGCGCAGGCGGGAGGATATCTGCCTTGAAGGTGGTCGCCAGCACTGCGCTCGGACCCGCGGCGGCCGCATCGAGCCTCTGGACTTCTGCCAGGGCAGCTTCATCTTTGTCAGGAAGGCAATACCCCTCACTGACCTGCTCCAGGTCCACGATGTAGTGGGAGGCGAGCACGGCGAAGGCTCGCCTGACGCCGTGGTGAAGCGCCTCGCGGAGTCTGCCGCGCACATGATCGCCCAAGGCCTGCAGGCGACTTTGAGGGGAGCTTCCTGAGGGGACGCCGCCGGAGCCAAGGACCCGGTAGAAGTCCGAGACGGCCTCGGACATGGCCGCATGGTCAGCCTCCCTCTGCTCGGCCGCCCCGGCAAGCGCCTCGGCAAGCGCCTTGGCGGACTCATCAAGGGCGGACTCGAGCTCTGCGAACAGCCAGAACGAAAGATCTCAAACACAAGCGGAGGAAACAAGCTGAAACGAAAACCGAAAATGGCCAAGGCGTACCACCGGCTCGGGCACGCAGCTTCGAGGCTGCGACCTGGGCTACAGCTAGGTCGGCTGCAAGGGCTCTAGCCCGGCCTTCGGCCTCGGCAGCCCGACCCCGAGATTGGTCCCGCTCATCGACGATCCGGTCGAACTCCGACTGCTGTCGTTGCACTTCTGCGTGCGCCGCTGCCGCCTCCACGCGTGCCGCTGCCGCCTCGGCTCTCAGATCAGTGCAGAGCAACCGAAGGTCCACCGCCTCGGTGCCCTGCTGAGAGAGGCGTGCAGTAGCCCCGGCGAGCGAGGTCCTCAGGGATCGCAGCGAGCCCCAGACGTCGACCTCGTGGCGGATGAACGATGACTTGGCGGCGCTCAGATCCGTCAGATCCTGAGGAAAGGAAGCGGGGCATCACGAAAGACGCCTTGGCCACAAAAAAGAAAAGGTATGCCTGAAACCGTTACCTGGAGGATTTTGGGGACGTCCCTGCAGAGAACCTCGGTGACGACCGGAGCGACCCCACCGTTGCTTCGGCACACTCGCAGAGCTCGTCCCAGGACTGCTCCTCTCGCTCATCGTCGAGAACGAAGAAGGGATCCGAGGCCCCGCGGGTCCGGAACCGGAGCAACTGACGCCGACCCTCGGAGCTCCGTCGCACAGCGATAAGGCTGCCGCTCGGCGGGACGGATCGCGTCTCCACGCCCCCTCCTCCGAGGCACCAAGCGCCGACGCCTCGACCGTCTCAGCGTCGGCAGCGACAGGTCGCTCCCCGACTGGGACGGCAGCGGCTTCAGTAGCAACAGGTGCCGGCACCACCGGCACGTCCGGTGGGGCCGGGGCCACGTCCGCGTCAGCCGCCTCCCCTAGCATGATGGCCGCCTCGGCAGAAGAGCCGGCCTTGGGAACTCGCTCCACGACGACTGGTGCCGCCTGAGCCCCCTGCTGTGGAGCGCCTTGCGAGAAGGTCAACTGAACGGCATGGCCCGAAGTGGCGCCGGCTGCGGAAGCCGACGCCGTCTTAAGGGCCTTTCGGGGAGCCAGATCGGTCAGGCCATGGCTTCGCTTGCTGAGGAGGAAAGAAAAATCACGGTCGGGACATACGAATGAAAAGCCAGGACGAAGACGTTCCAAGATACTTACCCGCTCTGGGCCATGATCAACCGTGCCTGAGGGGAGGTCTCTCGGATCTCGACCCCCGAAGCCGCCGCCGAGGTCCGCTTCGCCGGCAGCTTCGGCACCACCCTTGCTTTGGGCGCTTTGGACGCCCGGGAGGCGGACTGCCCAGGCACCGCCACGGCGATCTGAGGGTCGCTCTCCTGCACTGCCGGCGTGGGCGACGGCTCTCGAGCAACAGACGCCTCGGCCTGGCTCCCCGGGGTCGCCTCAACTCCCCCAGCCGAGGGGTCAGGTACCCTCTCGGTCTGCCCCCGCTCTTCGGGTCGGGACCTCGGCGTCCCGACTCCGGGGACTGACAGCATCAACCCACTCGGGGGCTGGCTTGACGGCTCCTGGCCTAAGCTCAAGCCAGGGCTGAAGCCAAGGCGGGCAGCCATGTCGTCTTCCTCGTCATCATCTTCATCATTGTCGTCGTCATCAGGCGTTTCCGGCGACGGCTCCCTCGGGAGCCCCTCCCTCTCCTGCCGACGACGGAGCTTTTCCAAGGCGTCCCGAGCTCGCATCCGCTCGCGGGCCCGGGTCTTCTCCGTGTCCTTCTTTTTCTTCTTCTCCTCCGCGGCAACCCGCCGCGCTGCTCGGTCCACCGCATCCTGCGGGACCCGTGGCAGGGAAGGCTTGTGCCACCCCACCTCCTGAAGACGGATGGAAATCCCGACCGTAAGAACCAGGGGCAACCCGATGCAAGAGGGAGGAAGGAGCGGACACTCACCAGAGTCACGCACCCTTGGTCAGGGCGCATCAAAGGCTAGGAGAAGGCGCTGGGGTCCGGTTTCCCCAACGCGACGACCACCCGCCCGTGGAGAACATCGAAGGGAAGAGGATCCGAGGACATCCGCGAGCCCTCCAAGTCAGCCTCCGGTGTCATCTCCCAGAGCGGCAACCGTCGCTCCGCCAAGGGAAGCACCCTCCGGCGGTGGATGGCGGAAATCACTCCCGCGGCGATGAGTCCCCCTTTCCGCAACGCCTCCAAAGCCTTGAGAAGGGGTTCAAGGTTTTTCTGTCTTTCGTGCGGGGTCCCGTGGCGCCAAGCATCGGCGGCGACGGTGACTACTCGCTGGGAAAACGGCGGGAGCAACTCGCCGTCATTCCGGAGGTAGAACCACCGGCGCTGCCACCCTTTGTTCGAGGACGCAAGGATGGCAGGAATATACAGCGACGCCCGCGACTGCCTCAGCTGAAGTATGCAGCCGCCGGCCCACACTGCCGCGCGGACCTTTGTCTCCCCCATCGGCGAAGCGAAAAGCTCAGCGAAAAAGAGATGAGTCCACAAGTCCCAGTGGGGGGCGATCCCCAAGTACCCCTCGCACACCGCTACGAAGATGGCGGCCTGCGAGATGGAGTTGGGGCTGAGGTTGTGCAACTCCACCCTGTAGTGGTGCAGGATCGCCCGCATAAAGCGGCTCGCCGGGACACCAAATCCCCGCTCGTGGAAGGAGACGAAGCTCACGACGTACCCCGGCGGTGGGGACGGAGCGGCTCCGCTCATGGGGGGAATCCATTCCGACCGCCTCTCATTAGAGAGAGGGCGAAGTAAACCCTCAGCAACAAGATCCTCCAGATCACCCGCCGTCACTGTGGAGAAAGGCCATGGGTCGCGCGGCGAGATGATGGTCACCCGGTCGGCCATCACCGAGCAGAAGGGGTGGCGGCGCAAAGGACAGGGTGGACGGTTTCCTTTTCTCTGGCTAAGTCTCTCGGGTTGCGAAAACCTAAGAGGGAGGCAGGAAGCGGAGCAAAGAACCATCGCCAGACCCTCCCCCGAGTATATAAAGGCCAAGGCGAGACCGGTTCAACGTTCTGCCCGGACCGGCCGTGGGATTCAAAAACACGAAGCGAAACAGCCGTTCCTCGAACGGCTTGCGCACACGCAACGGCCGCCCCGCGAACCACTCGCCCCGTCTCATTAACTCCACGGTGGGACAGGCGGCGCCTCTGGCAGGAGAAGCGAGCGACGCTTCGCCTTCGCCATAATGACCGCGTCAAAAAAAGGTACGCCACGTCGTTCGATTTCGTATCCTTTTCCTTTTTTCCTCTTTCTCTCTCTTGCAACAGGGACCGGGAAAGGGGGATACCCCGAAAAGGATCCTTCCCCATGAATGAACCAGGCTCCGAGCCTCCCTACTGATCAGAGGTTCGAAGGCTGGCCCCTCGTTGGGGTTCAACAGCCGCCTCAGAGCATGTGGGCTCACACACCCACTACTGGTCAGAGGTTCGAAGGCCGGCCCCTCGGAAGGGTTCAACGGCCGCCTCAGGCTACTCAGGCTCCGCTCCCACTACTGATCATAGGTTTGAAGGCTGGCCCCCGAAGGGTTCACAGCCGCCTCAGACACAGAGCGAGGGATGACCATGGGTACGTTCGATACATAACCAAGGCTCGAGCTGCGCTCCAGAGGTACCCTAGGACATTTCTGAGACCAGCGGGAACGATCTTGTAATGGAATCCCATCAGAGGGAGGCATCGAGCCCTCGGACCCCGTCGCCAGGGGACCGGGTCCGGCAGATCACCCGCAGGTACTTTTGGGCGCACCTCTGGGCCCCTAGCCGACCCCTAACGAATGGGGCACAGACATCCGCTCGGATCACCCGCCTGCAGCTCACCGGAGACACCATGTTCGGCACCCACCGAGGGCAACATGGCGCTCTCCCCCCTCCTCCTTGCGGAAAGGCGACGCAGGGGCGTATGTAAAAAAGTCGAGTCTGTCCCTGATCACCCTCTCGCCCTGTGCAGAGGCTCGGGGGTTGCTCTCGCAAACCCGGCTCCGGCCAAACCGTTGACAGCGTCAACATACCAGCCCGAGAACTTGGGACCCGACTGCACTCCCGGGCTACGGCCAGCTCGCATGAGGGAACGACCAGACCAGCTGAAGCATTGTGCGAGGCATTAAGACCTCGGAGGAGTCAAACCACTCCTCCGAGGCCTCGGGGGCTACACCCGGCGGGTGCGCTCGCGCGCACCCACCGGAACAAAACGCAACCGAGAAAGGCTGGTCCCCTTGCAAAAAAGTGCGACGAAAGCCTCCAAGCGAGTGCTAACACTCCCTTCGAGGCTCGGGGGCTACTGTCAGGGACCATAATTAGGGGTACCCTCAAGGCTCCTAATTCTCAGCTGGTAACTCCCACCAGCATAAAGCTGCAAAGGCCTGATGGGTGCGATTAAGTCAGGGATCAGCCCATTCGAGGGACTCGATCACGCCTCGCCCGAGCCTAGCCTCGGACAAGGACAGCCGACCCCGGAGGATCTCCGCCTCGCCCAAGGCCCCCCTCCTACGGCGAACATATTTTCGGCTCGCCCGAGGCCCTGTCTTTGCCAAGAAGCAACCCTGACCAAATCGCCGCACCGACCGACCAAATCGCAGGAGCATTTAAGGCAAAGGTGGCCTGACACCTTTATCCTGACGAGCGCCCCTCAGCCGACAGAGCCGAAGTGACCGCCGTCACTTCGCCGCTCCACAGACTGGTCTGACAGAAAGACAGCACCACCTGCGCCGCTCCGACTGCGGTGCCACTTGACAGAGTGAGGCTGACAGGCAGTCAGGCCCGGCCGCAGGCACCATAGGAAGCTCCGCTTCGCCCGACCCAGGGCTCGGACTCGGGCTAAGCCCCGGAAGACGGCGAACTCCGCTCCGCCCGACCCAGGGCTCGGACTCGGGCTAGGCCCCGGAAGACGGCGAACTCCGCTACGCCCGACCCAGGGCTCGGACTCGGGCTAAGCCCCGGAAGACGGAGAACTCTGTTCTGCCCGACCCAGGGCTCGGACTTGGGCTCAGCCCCAGAAGACGACGAATTCCGCTCCGCCCGACCCAGGGCTCGGACTTGGGCTCAGCCCTAGAAGACGACGAACTCCGTTCCGCCCGACCCAGGGCTCGGACTTGGGCTCAGCCCCAGAAGACGACGAATTTCGCTCCGCCCGACCTAGGGCTCGGACTTGGGCTCAGCCCCAGAAGACGACGAACTCCGCTTCGCCCGACCCCAGGACTCGAACTCCGCCCTGGCCTCAGCCAACGGCCTCCACCTCGCCCGACCTAGGGGCTCGGACTCGACCTCGACCTCGGAGGAGCCTTCGCATCGCCCGACCTAGGGCGCGGGCCGACCACGTCAACGGGAGGCGCCATCATTACCCTACTCCAAGCTGACTCAGGCTACGGGGAACAAGACCGGCGTCCCATCTGGCTCGCTCCTCCAGTTGGGCAATGATGGTGCCCCGCACGCTCCCTGACGATGGCGGCTCTCGGCCCCCTTACGGAAGCAAGAGGACGTCAGCAAGGACTCGACAGCCCCGACAGCTGTCCCTCCGCCAGGCTCCAGCGCTCCTCCGACGGCCACGACATCACACAAACCGGGCGCCAAAATCTCTCCGGCCGCCACGATGGCGTGTACTTAGGGCGCTAGCTCTCCCCCGCTAGACACGTAGCACTCTGCTATGCCCCCATTGTACACCTGGATCCTCTCCTTACGCCTATAAAAGGAAGGACCAGGGCCCTCTTAGAGAGGGTTGTCCGCACGGGGACGAGGACGAGACAGGCGCTCGTGTAAGGCCGCTCGCTCCCTCTCCCGTGTGGACGCTTGTAACCCCCCTACTGCAAGCGCACCCGACCTGGGCGCGGGACGAACACGAAGGCCGCGGGATTTCCACCTCTCTCTCGCCCATCTCCGGCCACCTCACTTCCCCCCTTCGCGCTCGGCCTCGCGCCGACCCATCTGGGCTAGGGCACGCGGCGACATTTCACTCGTCGGCTTAGGGACCCCCCGGTCTCGAAACACCGACAGATCCCTCTGTCAAGAATAATTTGTTGGAAACCAACCATGATTATAAATCTTCAGACACGATGTCTCGTTTGACGAGAGGGAACCAAATTATTTTACACCCAAAAACTTTAGTCGACGAATTCTATTTAATTGGATCGAGATAAATCGTCCGAGTGGGCCGAGCTTCCGAATTTCGTATTCGCGCGGGCGATGAGTTTAAATAATCACCGGACGCACCGATTTTTGGAGCAACAATGTTCCGAGCATCTCGAAAATTTAGGAAGAGCCCGGATAGATAAAAATAAAAACGATATCACACTTGCGACAAACAAAACAGATGCGATATTAAAATCGCGATAGCGAAGATGATTAGAATTTAGCATCTGTTTTATCCACTGATATTACGTGCTTAAATCCGTACTCGTTGTCGAGCGAAGTATAAACACATGGGGTGTTACACTAGAAATAGTTCCTATTTTTATCATTTTGTTTGTTTAACAGGGGAAACAGTACTCCTAGCATGCAAATTGAAGAAGTGGCACAAGCTGAGCCATCTGATGCCATTGTAACAAGGTAATGGTGCTATAATGTTGGTTATGTACTATCCTTGAAATAGTTCCTATTTTTATCATTTTGTTTGTTTAACAGGGGAAACAGTACTCCTAGCATGCAAATTGAAGAAGTGGCACAAGCTGAGCCATCTGATGCCATTGTAACAAGGTAATGGTGCTATAATGTTGGTTATGTACTATCCTTGAAATAGTTCCTATTTTTATCATTTTGTGTGTTGGACAGGGAAAACAGTCCACATGAGGAGAAGAGAAGGAAGAGGAGGAGAAAGAGTAAAATTAAGGGAGATAGTCCAGCAAATAACACAAGGAGCAAGCGGCCTAGTATAGCAAGGAAGGCAAAGACAAAGAGCATAAAACAACTACTTATGTAGCTTTGGTGTGCTGAAATGTACTGAATTTCTCAAGTGTGCTGAAAACTGACCATGAATTTCTGTACTGAATTTATGATGGTGAAATTTCTGTACTGAATTTATGATGGTGTAATTTCTGTTCTGAATTTATGATGGTGAAATTTCTATACTGAATTTCTGAACTGGTTTCTGAACTGAATTTCTGAACTGTACAAGCGGTTGTTTTTTGAACTGAATGTCACACTAGTTTCTGAACTGAATGTCGCACTGGTTTCTGAATTTCTGAACTTCTGAACCTGGTCACATAGCATTTTTCTGTCTCTTGAACAGAAACAAGCGCGTGTCGTAGTGGTTTGGCCTGACATGCAGTAAAGATACTTGAGGTGCTGGGTTTGATTCCCTTCTAATTTTTTTTTGCATTTTGTTGCATATAGGAGACATGTCCATTTTGTTGCACACTTTTGTCTATGTGTCTCATTTTTTTATCTCAAGCAACTAGGTCCAAATTATGAATCCCTGCCAAGTTTCACTATTTTTTGACAATATTTGGTATTTATTTATTTATTTTTGACCCTAAAAGGCATTTAAACCATATAAACCAATAAATAATAAAAAGTGGATTCTTTACATGAAGTAAGTCATTAATGATTAGATGAACTACTGATTCACTTTTGAAGCAAAAACAAAGAAAAAATTAAGAAATATAGCTCAAAGAGTGACGTTGTAATTGAATGTTATGAAACTTAGAGAGAGACGTGTCCATTTGTGAAGCACTTATTATTACACTTTTGCAAAACCTCATGGCTTATTTATCTCAAGCAACTAGGTCCAAATTATGACTCCCTACCAAGTTTCACTATTTTTTTACAATATTTGGTATTTATTTATTTATTTTTGGCCCTAAAAGGCATTTAAACCATATAAACCAATAAATAATAAAAAAGTGGATTCTTTACATGAAGTAAGTCATTAATGATTAGATGAACTAATGGTTCACTTTTGAAGCAAAAACAAAGAAAAAAAGTAAGAAATATAGCTCAAAGAGTGACGTTGTAATTGAATGTTATGAAACTTAGGGAGAGACGTGTCCATTTGTGAAGCACCTATTATTACACTTTTGCAAAACCTCATCGCCTATTTATCTCAAGCAACTAGGTCCAAATTATGACTCCCTGCTAAGTTTCACTATTTTTTGACAATATTTGGTATTTATTTATTTATTTATTTCCCTAAAAGGAATTTAGATGTTTGACGTTATGTAGTTTCGTTTGCATATGATACTCGAACATCTTACTTATCTACTTGGTCACTGTGATATGGCTTGGGTTTGTAGTGCAGCGGTGCAGGTTTGAATCTCTCGCCTGCACCTTTTTCTGTTTCCCAACTTTTTGGCCTTTTTTGCCAATTGTGTCGTCAGCCCAGCTATGTTACATGACAGTAATTTTTTACAGCCATATGAGAGCTTATTTCATCCATAATTCATCTATAGTGCTTACAGCTTACAACTGAACACAAAAAATTCATAGTTCATCCATAGTGCTTACAGCTTATTTCATCCATAGTTCATCCATAGTTCTTAGAGCTTACAAATTTCTAGTGCTTACCACCTTGGTTCATAATAAAAAGTAAACCAATAAATATCATAAAAGCATAAATGACTAAAATGTAAATAATTTTGTTGAGGTTGCCATTTATCATCATCAATTCAATTGCTAGAATGTCCAACTTCACAGACACATCTCCTTTATCATAACTCTTCTCCAAAATTAGTCACCATCAATTGCGTAGCACCTTGTTCTTGCTCAAAACTGGACCGTGTCTGTTTAGTCATACCACTCAAGCGCAACCATTCGATGTACTCATCCATCCACATAAAAAAGTTGCACTTCTTAAGGATCTAATATAACAACATAAAAACCACATAATTAATCTAAAATCACATGACATAAAGGATGAATGATAAACTACGTAAACAAAAAAGGGAAATGATCATGAACCTTGGCGGGTTGTGATTTGCTTTCGCACTTCACGAATTCTCTGCCGTAGTTGCCGTTTTCTGATTTTTTCGTCCTGAGCCTAACCAATGGCTCTGACCAGGTGCAATCAGGACACTGGACGAGAGGGACATGGTCGAAGCTGGGAAAACCTTGCACTTTGTTGGATGAGCTCGCACGCGACATTCTCTATGGAGGCGGACACTAGGAGTCTGCCGGCGTTTGGGGCTTACTGGAACATGCTGCTGGAGCACTACTCGGGGAAGAAGGTAGCTGGGTCGTTGATGGGGGTGGTGGTGGTGGTGGATCCCCTACGTCGCGCTGCTCCTGGCCGCGTCGAGCTCGCCTGCGCCGCGCCTATCCCTCCACGTCGAGCTCGCCTGTGGCGCGCCTCTCCTGGCCGAGATCACCTGCACCGTGCCGCTTACGGCTGCGCCAGCCCGCGTCGAGCTTGCTGGCACCGCGCTGCTCTCGGTTGCGCCCCGCCCGCCCGCATAGTGCCCGACCGCACAAAGCTCGTGCCTCTCGTCGGAGATTCGGCCGCGACGCGCCCGCCCCCGTCGAGCTACTGGCCGCGCCCACCCCGCGTCGAGCTCGCTTGCGGCTGGCCGCTCCCGGCCGTGCCCACCCCCGCGTCGAGCTCTCCCGCGTAGAGCCTACCCGCCGGAGCGCACCGCGGCGGCCGAGATCCATCTGTCGTGCGGCCCGTGGAGGCTGAGATCCGCCTGCCGTGCGGCCCGCGGCGGCCGAGATCCGCCTGCCTGTGCGGCCCGCGGCGTCCGAAATCCTTGCTCGCCGGAGAGGAGCCGCTCGAGGGAGGCGCAGTGGAGGGGAGCCGCTCGAGGGAAGGCGCGGTGGAGCCGTGGAGGGAAGGCGCGGTGGAGCCGTGGAGGGGAGACCCCGCCGCACGCCGGTGAAGGCCGCTGCCAGCGAACCGAGCGTGCTCGCGTGCGATTTCGATTTGGGGGAGAAGCAGGGGAGTGTGGACGGGTCCCACTTGTAAGGTGTTAGATCCACATGGAAGAGCCTTTGACGGGAGAAAATGCTGCCGTGAGGTGATTTCTGAGCAAAGTGTGAAGGTGGGAGGGAAAAACTGAGTAGAGAATTTGGGCGGGAGTAGATTTGAGCAGCGCGTCCAGACTAGTGGGTGAAATGTAAATGTCCCTTGTTAAAAATTCTATTCATTCGGGACGTAAAACCACCACTATTTGTATGGTGATGGATGAGGACTGCAAACTGCAAAATGGGTATATAATTTTTTTTCCCTCAGAATATTGCATTGGTGCGGCGGATGAACGTGCTTTGGTCATAGAGTATTGCGGAACGAAAGGCCGATGTAGCAGTTGGACGAAAGGCGTACATCAATGATCAATCCATAGTGGAACCTTCACCAAATACACAAGAAGAGTTTTTTTTTAATAATCTGGGATGGCAGCCGGGGAAAGTATTATATGGGCGAAAGATTACCTGCTACAGTAATGTTTACTTTTTTTGCATTGCCCACTTCAAATATGCATCCTTGATGTTGTTTTATTCTCCCCTGATGAGCACATGTTCAGAAAACTGAATTTTATTCCAATTTATTCATAGTTTATGCAACCTAACTGTCCAAAACTACAAATTCTCCTGGGAGCGATATGGCTGCATAATTAAACACAAACACCTTGTTGCATCGGTCTTTTTTTTTCAGAGAGAAGGCCAGAGCACGGCTTAGATTGAAAGCAAAAGGAAAATAATACTCATAGTTTATCTATTCTACTCCTAAATGATACAAAGAGTGACTTTCCTGACTTTATTGGCAGGCCTTACGTTTGTCAGAAGACAGAAGCTGCAGTGCCTCTTGCAGCAGTTCCTCTCCTGGAGTTCCATACTCCAGTTCCTCTTCTCCCTGGCTGCATACCAGGGGTTCCAAGATCCCAAGCCGCATTCACTTCTCAGAATGCCAGCCGTGGCATTCGTAGTAGAGTCCAAGAAAAGTTTAATTAGATTACTAGGTGTGCAATTTATAGAGTAGTTCCTTTCTGACGGCTTATCTTAATCTTAACTTAATCAAGTTAAAGCTTATGTTGAATTTTTTCTCCAACCATGTCGATAGAGTTTTTATAAAGCCATTAGCTATATGATGTTTAGATGGTATTGGTTGTAGGCATCTTGTGTGCTACTCTCTATTAAAAAATGATAATCAATCTCTACACATTCAACTCTTCTATGAAAGACTAGATTTGTTGAGAGGTATATTGCACCTAAATATCAAACCACAAATATAGTATGCTATTTCCTTTTACTTCAAGTTTCCTAAGAATCAACTGCAGCCAGATTACTTCGACAATTGCATTAATCACTGATTTATACTTGTCTATGTTGAGAATCTTGACATTGTTGGTAGCTTTTTTTACCACTCCATGAAATCAAGCTTGATGCAAAGAATATTGCAAAACCTTATATTAATTTTTGATCATCCATACATTTGATGGCTAGTGTATATGACCCAGCACAACATAACAAACAAGCTTTCCTCACTAAACTTGCACACCCTTGCTCTTGGGAGATTGTTTCATATATTATAGGAGGCGACTTCAATATAGTGAGACAACCAGTTGACAAGAACAAATATAATTTTGATCCAAAACGGCCCAACTTATTTAATGCAGCCATTGAATCTCTTGAGTTAAATTTGATCGAAATGTTAGGTCGTCAATATACTTGGTAAGGGTCTAGAGAAGATCTCACATATGAAAAAATCGATAGAGTGCTAATTAGCACAAAGCAATTATCAAAGCACGAGATAGAAGCCAATCTGATCACACTCCTTTACTCTTAAATACATGCACATTGTACCACACAAATGAACTCTGATGCTAAGGTGCGCCTAGGAGTAGAGAACAATAATCTTCCCATCGATTTGGCTGTAATTGTATAGATTATCTTGAAGTTGAAGGATGCAAGTTGTGTCCCTGATGCTAGACGTGTGACGCTGCATAATTAGGAGGGCAATAAGATGATGTATGACACATTGTTCGTCAGTTGACCACCTTGTTATGTAGTTGTCGATTCCTTCTACTTCTGATTTGTGATGTTGTGGTATTTGGTTGTATGCCCTTTGTCTTCCTCGCAGAACACACATTATAACCTCCTTGATTGACAATTGTTGGGATATCTTTCTTTCAAGGTGCAACCTCCTCTTCCATCTCTTAGTGTTGGACCACTCTTGTCACACCCGGTTTTAAGGAACAAAGCCGAGTGCATCTCATACATGCGCCTAAGAAGACAACATATATAATAACAGAGTGTATAGAGATAAATGTCACAATAATCAGAGTACTTATTACATAGCGGAAGTCTTACAAAATAAAAGATGAATATAGCAAGAACTAAAATCTATCCTTGGCGCCAGAAAGCTGACTGGGAGACGCCACCTAGATCAAGTCGAAAGCCTTAGTGTTAGATGGCTCCTCTTCATCCACCTGTTCTTCTCCTGTGGGGGGTGTGAGACAGTAAGAGTGAGCTCACATACGATCATAGCTCAACAAGTCGTGGGGAATAATGTGCATGAACTCACCAAAGGTGGAAGTACATGTGTAGTGTAAGACAGATCAATGTAATAAAGGCTGAAGCTGAGCATTGCTTTTATAAGTTGGTCAAAATTTTATTAGCAATTATTAAGTGCAAGTAAATACCGAGCCATAGTAATAATAAGTAAAAGTAATAATAAAATAATCTCAAATACAATGAAATGACAAGTTAAGTTTAAGTTCCATAAATTAATCATGTGAGTGTCCGAGCTGCTCATGACCGTGAGCACGTCTAGTATACCAGTTTTACACTCTGCAAAGGTTGCGCATCTTTACCCACAAGTCGTGTTACCCATTTGCCACAAAGTTGATCAGACCCCATACACCTCTACCAAGGAAGTGAGGCAGTGTACCACTACGAGGCCTTTACAAAGTTCCACTAGCTTCAGAAAACCCGCTACAATTTATAGGAAGCTCCAGTGCAAGAATCCCTCGCCTGACCGCCATCGCAGCAAAATTAGCCCAAGGACCTCCCTACACTGACCACTCCCCTACTGCCCTTGCCCTCTTCGGGTAAGGTAGTCATCCACTAGCTTTCCTAGTTAATCAGCCAAGGGCGTCCCATTAAACCCTTGTGGTAGCACTGTTTTCCTGGGTGGTTCTCCATGTTCTCATTAACATAATGATCTTATCATGAACAGTAAATAATAAACAGATAATAAAAAGTATAACAATAAGTGATGAATATCTCTATACCCAAAGCCACATAAAGCAATAGCATGTACTACCCAAAAATTTAGTAGTAAAACCAGTGGTGAAACAAGGTATAAAGATAGTCAAAATCTAGAGTAACCTATTGGGTCCCAGCAAAATTAACCTATTCAGATCATTATGATTAATAAGAACATGAATGGATAAAAGAAGTGATCAAGGGCACAACTTGCCTTCAACGAGCTCCTGCTCAGTAGTCTCTACCAACTGAACCCCAGTGTCGGCGTTTCGACCCCGGGGGGTCCCTGGACCGACGAGTAAATTGTCGCTGCGTGTCCCAGCCCAGATGGGTCGGCGCGAGACGGGACACAAAGGGGGGAGAACAGTAGAGGGGAAACCGTGGCCTTCGTGTTGTCCTGCGCCCAGGGCGGATGGATGAGCTTGCAGTAGGGGGTTACAAGCGTTCGCGTGGGAGAGAGCGAGAGCGAGAGCCTTATGCGGCGGCCCGTTCTCCCGCGCGGCCAACCTTTTTGTACGAGAGCCCTGGACCTTCTTTTATAGGCGTAAGGAGAGGGTCCAGGTGTACAATGGGGGGTGTAGCAGTGTGCTAACGTGTCTAGCAGAGAGGAGCTAGAGCCCTAAGTACATGCCGTCGTGGCAGTCGGAGAAGTTTTGGCACCCTGTTCATGTGATGTCGTGGCCGTCGGAGGAGCGCTGGAGCCCTGCGGAAGTACAGCTGTCGGGGCTGTCGGATCCTTGCTGACGTCTCCTTGCTAACGTAAGGGGCTGGGAGCTGCCGTCGTCATGGAGCGTGCGGGGTGTCATCATTACTTGTTTACTGGGGCGAGCCAGATGGGACGCCGGTCTTGTTCCCCGTAGCCTGAGCTAGCTAGGGGCAGGGTAATGATGGCCCCCCTGGTGACATGGCCGGTCCGGACCCGAGTTTGGGCGAGGTGGCGATTCCTCCGAGGTCGAGGTTGATTCTGAGCCCTGGGGTCGGGCGAGGCGGAGTCCATCGTCTTCCGGAGCCGAGGCTGAGTCCGAGCCCTAGGGTCGGGCGAGGCGGAGTTCGTCGTCTTCTAAGTCATGGTTGAGTCCGAGCCCTGGGGTCGGGCGAGACGAAGTCCATCTTCCGAGGCCGAGACGTGGGCTGAACCCTGGGGTCGGGCGAGGCGGAGCTTCCTATGTCGCCTGAGGCTGGACTTAGCCGCTGTCGACCTCACTCTGGTGAGTGGCACGGCAGTCGGAGTGGGGCAGGCGGCGCTGTTTTCTTGTCAGGTCAGTCAGTGGAGCGGCAAAGTGACTGCGGTCACTTCGGCCCTATCGACTGAAGAGCGCGTGTCACGATAAGATGTCAGGCGATCCTTGCATTAAATGCTCCTGCGATATGGTCGGTTGGTGTGGCGATTTGGCCAAGGTTGCTTCTCCGCGAAGCCTACCTGAGCTGTGCCTTGGGCGAGTCATCGGTGCGTCCGTTGCTTGAGGGGATCCTCGGGCGAGGCGTGAATCTTCTGGGGTCGGCTGTCTTTGCCCGAGGTCGGGCTCGGGCGAGGCGGGATCGTGTCCCTTGAGCGGAGCCTTGGCCTAAATCTCGCCCATCAGGCCTTCGCAGCTTTGTGCTGATGGGGTTTACCAGCTGAGATTAGGAGTCTTGGGGGTACCCCTAATTATGGTCCCCGACAGTAGCCCCCGAGCCTCAAAGGGAGTGTTGGCACTCGCTTGGAGGCTTTTGTCGCACTTTTTTGCAAGGGAACCGGCCTTTCTTGGTTGCATATCATTCTGGTGGGTGCGCGCGAGTGCACCCGCCGGGTGTAGCCCCCGAGGCCTCGGAGGAGTGTTTTGACTCCTTCGAGGTCTTAGTGCCTTTCGTGATGGCTCGGCCGGTTTGGTTGTTCCCTCATGCGAACTGGTCGTTGCCCGGGTGCTTAGTAAGGTCCCAAGTTCTCGGGCTGGTATGTTGACGCTATCAACGGTTTGGCCGGAGCCGGGTTTGCGAGAGCAGCCCCCGAGCCCCCGCACAGAGCGAGAGGACGGTCAAGGACAGACTCGGCTTTTTTCATACGCCCCTGTGTCGCCTTTCCGCAAGGAGGAGGGGGGGGGGGGAAAGCGCCATGTTGCCCTCAGAGGGCGCCGAACATGGTGTCTCCAGTGAGTTGCTAACGGGTAATCCGAGTGGACGCCCGTGCCCCATTCGTTAGGGGTCAACTAGTGGCCCGAAGGCGCGCTCGAAAAGTACCTGCGGGTGATTCGCCGGACCCGGTCCCCTTTTGACGGGGTCCGAGGGCTCGATGCCTCCCTCTGGTGGGATTCCGTTACAAAATCGTTCCCGTCGGTCTCGGAAATGTCCTAGGGTACCTCGGGAGCATAGCCCAAGCCTTGGTTATGTATCGAACATACCTAGGGTCATCCCTCGCTCTGCGTGCTCTGAGGCGGCTGTCGAACCCTTCGGGGGCCAGCCTATGAACCCCTGATCAGTAGTGGGCGCGGAGCCCGAGTGGCCTGAGGCGGCCGTTGAACCCTTCCGAGGGGCCAGCCTTCGAACCTCTAACAAGTAGTGGGCGCGGAGCCCGAGTGCTCTGAGGCGGCCGTTGAACCCTTCCGAGGGGCCAGCCTTCGAACCTCTGATCAGTAGGGGGGCTCGGGGCCCGCTTCCTTCGCGGAGAAGGATCCCTTTCGGAGTATCCCCTTTTCCGGTCCCTGTAGCAAGAGAGAGAAAGAGGAAGTGGAAAAGGATACGAAATTGAGCGACGTGGCGCACCTTTTTTTGACGCGGTCATTATGGCAGAGGTGAAGCGTCGCCCGCTTCGCCTGCCAAAGGTGCCGCCTGTCCTGCCGCAGAGTTAATGCGACGAGACGAGTGGTTCGCGGGGCAGCCGTTGTGCATGCGCGAGCCGTTCGAGGAACGAGCGTTTCGCCTTCGAGTTTTGGGTTTCGCGGCGGGTTAAGGTGGAGCGTTGAACGGGTCTTGCCTGGGTCTTTATATATTCGGAGGAGGGTCTGGTGGTGGTTCTTTACTCTGTTGCTCGCCTCTGCTTGGGTTTCCGCAACCTGAGGGAATAGCCAGAGAAAGAAAGCCCCGCACCTTGTCCACCCTGCCACCACCTCCTTCGCTTGGCGATGGCCGATCGGGTAACCATCGTTCCGCCGTGCGACCCATGGCCTTCTTCCACTGTCACGGTGGACGACCTAGAGGCCCTTGTTGCCGATGGCTTGCTCCACCCCCTCTCTGATGTCCTGTGGCCGGAGTGGATGGTCCCTCCGAGCGGGGCTGACCCGAACCCGCCGCCGGGGTATGTGCTGAGTTTCGTCTCCTTCCATGAGCGGGGGTTTGGTGTGCCAGCAAGCCGTTTTATGCGGGCGCTCCTGCATCACTATGGGGTGGAGCTGCACAACCTTAGCCCCAACTCCATCGTGCAAGCAGCCATCTTCGCGGCGGTTTGCGAAGGATTTTTGGGGGTTGCCCCCCACTGGGATCTGTGGACTCATCTCTTCTCTGCGGAGCCCTTTGCCTCGGCGACGGGGGAGAAGAGGGTCCGCATGGCGGTGCGGGCTGGTGGCTGCATCCTCCAGTTGAGGCAAGCGCATGCGCAGCAGTACATCCCCGCCATCCTTGTGTCTTCGAACAAGGGGTGGCAGCGCAGGTGGTTTTACCTCCGGAATGACGATGGGAGGCTCCCGTTGTTTTCTCAACGAGTGGTGACCACCACCGGCAGCCATTGGCGCTATGGGGCCCCGCGCGAGAGGCAGAAGAATCTTCAGCCCCTTTTGGAGGCCTTGGAGAAGCTGCGAAAGGGAGGGCTCACCGCCGTGGGGGTGGTTGCCGCCATCCATCGCCGGAGGGTGCTCCCCTTAACGGAGCGACGGCTGCTACTTTCGAAGATGACGACGGGGGTCGGCTTGGAGGGTTCGCAGATGTCCTCGGTCTACCTCTCCGCCGATGACCTCCACAGGCGGGTGGCTGGTACGGTAGGGAAGCTAGACGCCGGCGCCCTCACCCAGCTTCCGATGCGTCCCGAGTGCGGGTGCATGTCCCTTGTGAGTGTCCGCTCCTCCTTCTTTCTTGTGTCGGATTGCCCCTGGTCCTCTCAGCCGAGACATTTCGTTCGTCTCCAGGAGCTGGGGTCTCACAAGCCTTCCCTGCCACCGGTCCCAGAGGACACGGTGGATCGAGCCGCGCGGAGGGTTGCTGCGGAGAGGATGAAGGAGAAGAAGGACGCGAAGAAGGCTCGGGCCCGCGAGCGGATGCGGGCTCGGGACGCCTTGGAGAAGCGTCGTCGATGGCAGGAGAGGGACGGGCCTCTGAGGGAGCCATCGCCGGAGACGCCTGATGATGACGACGATGACGATGATGACGAAGACGACGACATGGTCGCCCGCCTTGGCCTCAGCCCGGATCTGAGGCTGGGCCAGGGGTCGTCGAGCCAGCCCCCGAGTGGGCCGGTGCTGTCGGTATCCGGGGCGGGGGCATCAGGGTCCCGACCCGAAGAACAGGGGCAGGCCGAGGGGGTTTTTGACCCCTTGGCCCAGGTAGCTGAGGTGACCCCGGGGAGTCAGGTCGTCCCGCCTGTGCCCCCAGAGCCGTTGTCCATGCCGGCAGCAGAGGAGGCCAATCCTCGGGTCGCTGTGTTCGCGCCTAGGCGGACCGTCCCTTTGGCGCCCCGGGCGCCCGAGGCAGGGATGGCACCGAAGCCGGCAGCGGGGCAAACCTCGGCAGTGCCCGCGGGGGCCGAGGCTCGAGGGGCCTCCCTGCAGGCGCGATTGGTCGTGGCCCGGAGTGGGTAAGTATCTGAAGATACTTCTGTCCCGGCGCCTTCTTCGTGTGTCCTGATCCTGCTTTTTCCCTTTCTTCCCAGCAAACGAAGGCACGGTTCGACCGGTCTGGCTCCCCGAAAAGCCCTTAAGACGGCGCCAGCTTCTGCAGCTGGTGCCGCACCAGGCCTCAGCGGCCGGCTGGCCTCTACACAAGGTGCCCCCGAGCAGGGGGTTCAGTCGGCACAAGTTGCCGTGGGGCGAGCTCCCGAGGCCGACTCCTCCGTCGAGGCAGCCGTCGTGCCAAGGGAGACTGCTGGCGCGGCTGCGGCCTCGAGCCCACCAGATGCGTTGCCGGCGCTGGCACCGGCTTCTGCCGAGGTGGTTGCCGTTCTGGCCGTGGAGCCACCCATCGCCGCCGACGCTGAGATGGCCGAGGCGTCGCTACTTGATGCCTCGGAGGAGGGGGGCACAGAACCGCGACCCGTCCTGGGGAGCGGCAACCTCATCCCCGCGCGGCGTAGTCCTGACGGGCGGCGTCAGTCGCTTTGGTTCTGGACCAGTGGGGCTTCGGATCCCCTCTTCGTTCTTGACGATGAGCGAGAGGAGCAGTCTTGGGACGGGCTTCGTGAGTGTGCCAAGGCAACGGTGGGGTCGCTTCGGTCGACCTTGGAGGTCCTTTGCAGGGACGTTCCCAAGATCCTCCAGGTAATGATTTCAAGCATACCTTTCACGTGACCAAGGCATTCTTCATGATGCCCCGCTTCTTTTCCTCAGGATCTGACGGATCTGAGCGTCGCCAAGTCGTCGTTCATCCGCCGCGAGGCCGATGTCTGGGGTTCGCTGCGGTCCCCGAGGACCACGCTTGCCGGGGCTATCGAGCGCCTCTCCCAATGGAGCGCCGAGGTGGTGGACCTTCGGTTGCTCTGTGTCGATCTGGGAGCAGAGGCAGCGGCGACACGCGCAGAGGTGCAGCGGCAGCAGTTGGAGCTTGACCAGGTCATCGGCGAGCGGGACCAATCTCGGGGCCGGGCCGCCGAGGCTGAAAGCCGGGCTGAGGCTCTTGGAGTCCAGTTAGCCGAGGCGTCTGCTCGGGCCGGAGCCCTTGTGGCAGACCTAGCCGTGGCCCAAGCCGCATCCTCGGAGCAGCGTGCCCGAGCCGAAGGTATGTCTTGGCTGTTTTAAGATTTTGATTCAGCTTCGTTCCTCAACTCGTGTTTGAAGTCTTCTGCTTTGGCTGTTTTCAGAGCTCGAGTCTGCCCTCGATGAGTCCACCAAGGAACTTGCCCAGGCGGCCGAGCAGAGGGAGGCCAGCCACGCGGCCATGTCCGAGGCCATCTCAGCCTTCTGCCGGGTCTTTGGTTTCGACGACGTCCCCCTCGGGAAGCTCCCCTCAGAGTCGCCTGCAGGCCTTGGGTGACCACGCGCGCGGCAGACTCCGTGAGGCGCTGCATCACGGTGTCAGGTGGGCCTTCGTCGTTCTCGCTTCCCACTACGACGTGGATCTGGAGCGGGTCAGCGAGGGGTTTTGCCTTCCCGACGAAGATGAAGCTGCCCTGGCCAGAGTCCAGAGGCTTGACGCGACCGCCGCGGGCCCAAGCGCGGTGCTGGCGACCACCTTCGAAGCAGAGATCCTCCCGCTTGCGCCGTCGTCCGAGGCCGGGGCGGATCTCGCCGAGGGTGGAGACGAAGCCGAGGGCGCGGCTCCTTCTCCGGGCGACGCTTGATTCTGCCGGAGCAGTTTATTTTGAATGCATATGTGTCTTTTGCGGCCGCCGAGGCCCAAACACTTTATCATCGTAATATAAGGTTGTGTCTCTTTTCCTCCTGTTTTGTGTATCCGGACTCATTCGTCAGTAGCAGGATTGCTTACCCAAGTAAGAGTTATTTTTCGCGGTAGGCGACGAGTGAGGTATCCGTATCCCAGAGGCATAGGAGTCCCTCGGCTCGGTCGGCCTTGCCACTTACATGCACTCTTATTCGTTTCTTGGGGTCCTGTTACTGATATAGCCGGGAGACGCGAAAGTCGTTTTGATGGAAGACTTTTTTCGAGGAAAATTTTGACGCAGAGGGGGTTCGCCCCTTCTAGCCCCCGAGGGAGGGTCGAGCTTTGCCGAGGCAAGGCTGACCCTTCCTTGATGGTTAGACTTTATTGGCGTATGTAAACGAGGTATATGAACAGCTTGGAAACATCTTAAGGGTAGAAGCGACGTAGCTGTCGGATGTTCCAAGCGTTGCTGTAGACCTCGCCTTGACTGTTGGCCAGCTTGTATGTTCTGGGCTTCAAAATCTTGGCGATGATGAATGGCCCTTCCCCGGGAGGCACGAGCTTGTGGCACCCTCGGGCGTCTTGTCGCAGCCGAAGCACCAAGTCGCCCACCTGGAGGTCTCGGGACCGAACCCCTCGGGCGTGGTAGCGTCGCAGGGACTGCTGATACCGTGCCGAGTGTAGTAAGGCCATGTCCCGAGCCTCTTCCAGCTAGTCCAGTGAGTCTTCTCGGTTGGTCTGGTTGCGTCGGTCGTCGTACGCCCTCGTCCTCGGGGAACCGTATTCTAAGTCTGTGGGCAAGATGGCCTCGGCCCCATAGACTAGAAAGAACAGTGTGAAGCCTGTGGCTCGGCTCGGCGTTGTCCTCAGGCTCCAGACCACCAAGGGGAGTTCCTTCATCCATCGCCTGCCGAACTTGTGGAGGTCGTTGTAGATCCTCGGCTTGAGTCCTTGCAGAATCATGCCGTTGGCACGTTCTACCTGCCCATTCGTCATGGGGTGTGCCACGGCAGCCCAGTCCACCCGGATGTGGTGATCCTCGCAGAAGTCCAGGAACTTTCTGCCGGTGAACTGGGTGCCGTTGTCGGTGATGATGGAGTTTGGGACCCCGAAGCGATGGATGATGTTGGTGAAGAATGCCACCGCCTGTTCGGACCTGATGCTGTTTAGGGGTCGGACCTCGATCCACTTGGAGAATTTGTCGATGGTGACCAGTAGGTGCGTGTAGCCCCTGGGTGCCTTCTGCAAGGGACCGACGAGGTCTAGACCCCACACAACAAATGACCAGGTGATGGGTATTGTTTGCAGAGCCTGAGCGGGTAGGTGCGTCTGCCTTGTGTAGAATTGACACCCTTGGTAGGTGCGAACAATTCTAGTGGCATCGGCCACCGCGATCGGCCAGTAGAAACCTTATCAAAAAGCGTTTCCAACAAGGGCTCGAGGCGCTGCGTGATGACCACAAGCCCCCGAGTGTATTTCTTGTAAGAGCTCCTGGCCTTCGGTGATGGATATGCATCGCTGGAGGATGCCGGAGGGGTTGCGGTGGTAGAGCTCCTTCCCGTCACCCAGCAAAACGAATGACTTGGCGCGCCGCGCCAGTCGCCGAGCTTTGGCTCTGTCGAGGGGTAGTTCTCCTCGGTGGAGATATTACAGGTATGGGGTCTGCCAGTCTCGATTAGGCGTGACCCCATTCAGCTCTTCCTCGACGCGCAATGCCTCACCTTCGGGAGCCGAGGGTGCCTCGGGCGGGGCCGAGGCAGCGTCGGGCTGGGCCGTGGGCGCCTCGGGCTGGGCCGAGGGCACCTCGGGTAGAGCTGAGGCCTTCTCGGGCTCGGGCGTGTCGTCGGTCTTGATGGAGGGTTGATGTAGGTCTCGGGAGAAGACGTCCAGAGGAACCGTTGTCCGCCCCGAGGCTATCTTAGCCAGCTCGTCCATAGTCTTGTTGTGTCGTCGAGCGACGTCGTTGAGCTCGAATCCGTAGAACTTGTGCTCCAGCTCGGGTATCCAGTGAGTGCTCGGCGACTTCCCTCGGTATGCCAGGCATGTCCAAGGGACTCCCCACAAAAACCTCGGCGTTTGCATGGAGAAAGTCGACGAGCAATGCTTCCTATTTAGGGTCGAGCCCGGAGCCGATCCAGATCTGATTGGAGGCGTCGTTGCTGGGGTCGAGAGGGACGGTCTTAACCGTCTCTGCTGGCTCGAAGTTGCCGGCGTGGCGCTTCGCATCTGGCGCCTCCTTGGAGAGGCTCTCCAGGTCAGCGATGAGGGCCTCGGATTCGGCGAGGGCCTCGGCGTACTCCACGCACTCCACGTCGCATTCGTACGCGTGTCGGTACGTGGGGCCGACGGTGATGACCCCGTTGGGGCCCAACATTTTGAGCTTGAGGTAGGTGTAGTTGGGGACGACCATGAACTTGGCGTAGCATGGCCTCCCCAGTACTGCGTGGTAGGTTCCTCGGAACCCGACCACCTCGAACGTGAGGGTTTCCCTTTGGAAGTTGGAGGGAGTCCCGAAGCAGACGGGCAGATCGAGTTGTCCGAGGGGTTGGACGCGTTTCCCGGGGATGATCCCATGAAAAGGCGCCGTGCCTGTCCGGATCGAGGACAAATCGATCTGCAGGAGCCCGAGGGTCTTGGCGTAGATGATGTTGAGGCTGCTGCCTCCGTCCATGAGGACCTTGGTGACCCTGATGTTGCCGATGACAGGGTCGACAACGAGCGGATATTTCCCTGGGCTTGGCACGCGGTCAGGGTGGTCGCCCTGGTCGAAGGTGATGGGCTTGTTGGACTAGTCTAGGTAGACTAGCGCCACCACCTTTACTGAGCAGACCTCCCGACGCTCTTACTTGCGGTGCCGAGCCGAGGCGTTCGCCACTTGACCACCGTAGATGATGTAGTCATGGACCTCGGGGAACTCCTCTGCCTTGTGATCCTCCTTCTTGTCGTTGTTGTGGGCCCTGCCACCTTTCGCCGGTGGCCTGGCCTTGTGAAAGTGGCGCGGAAGCATGACGCACTCCTCAAGGGTGTGCTTGACGGACCCCTGATGATAGGGGCACGGCTCCTTGAGCATCTTATCGAAGAGATTGGCACCTCTAGGAGGTTTCCGAGGGTTCTTATACTCAGCGGCGGCGACAAGGTCCGCGTCGGTGGCGTCGTGTTTCGCTTGCGACTTCTTCTTGTTCTTCTTCTTGGTTTCGCGCCGAGCGGACGCCTCGGGGACGTCTTCCGACTGGCGGCCCCGGGGCTGCTTGTCCTTTCGGAAGATGGCCTCAACCGCCTCCTGGCCAGAGGCGAACTTGGTTACGATGTCCATCAGCTCGCTCGCCTTGGTGGGGGTCTTGCGACCTAGCTTGCTCACCAAGTCGCGGCAGGTGGTGCCGGCGAGGAACGCGCCGATGACGTCCGAGTCGGTGACGTTGGGTAGCTCGGTGCGCTGCTTCGAGAATCGCCGGATGTAGTCCCAGAGAGACTCTCCCGGCTGCTGGCGGCAGCTTCGGAGATCCCAGGAGTTCCCAGGGCGCACGTACGTGCCCTGGAAGTTGCCGGCGATGGCTTGGACCAGGTCGTCCCAATTGGAGATCTGCCCCGGAGGCAGATGCTCCAGCCAGGCTTGAGCGGTGTCGGAGAGGAACAGGGGGAGGTTGCGGATGATGAGGTTGTCATCGTCCATCCACCCAGCTGGCAGGGCAGTCGGTAGTCCGCGAGCCACAGTTCCGGCCTAGTCTCCCCTGAGTACTTTGTGATGGTAGTCGGGGTTCGGAACCGGGTCGGGAACGGCGCCCGTCGTATGGCCTGGCTGAAAGCCTGCGGACCGGGCGGTTCGGGCGAGGGGCTCCGATCCTCCTCGCTGTCATAGCGTCCCCCACGCCTGGGGTGGTAGCCTCGGCGCACCCTCTCGTCGAGGTGGGCTCGACGGTCGCGTTGGTGGTGCTCATTGCCGAGGCAACCCGGGGCCGCAGGCGCCGTGTTGCGCGTGCGCCCGGTGTGGACCGAGGCTTCCCGCACGAATCGGGAAGTCACGGCGCGATGCTCCGAGGGGTACCCCTGCCTTCGGGAGGCAGAGCTTTCAGCCCGTCGGACCGCGGCATCCTCCAGGAGATTTTTGAGCTCTCCCTGGATACGCCGCCCTTCGGTGGTCGATGGTTCCGGCATCGTGCGGAGTAGTATTGCTGCTGCAGCCAGGTTCTGGCCGACCCCACTGGAAGCTGGTGGCGGCCTTGCCTTGGGGTAGATGACGCGCTTCTCCGGCCAGAGCTTGGCCTACCCATTCCTACCCGATGTTTCGCCGGAACTGCTCAAGTGTTCCTGCTCCCTCGTCGAGCCTGGCCTGCATCTCGCAGATTTGCTCGAGCTGTGCGTCCTGACCCGCCGCAGGGACTGGGACCACAGCTAGCTCCCGAAGGATGTCAATGCGAGGCGTAGGCCTAGGGGGATCACCGTTTTCCGGTATACCAAGATGGTTGCCTTCACCGGGAACCCCTAGATCGACGTGGAAACATTCACGACTTGGGCTGCAGTCCTCGTCGCCGAAGCTGCGGCTACCATCGGAACAATCGGAGAGGCAGTAGTCACATGCGGTCATGAAGTCCCGCATGGCACTGGGGTTACCGAGCCCGGAGAAATCCTAACAAAAGTCGGGCTCGTCATCTTCCTCAGAACCCGAGGGTCCGTAGGTCGAGACGGCCGTCAGTCTGTCCCAGGGCGACCGCATATGATACCCCGGAGGGTCGGTACATGCCTCTATGAAGGCTTCCACCGAAGTGAGGTCGCTTGGTGGGTCGAAGCTAAATCCAAAAGGCACGAGATGGGAATCGGTCGGTACCTCTTGGTCGACGGGCAGTGACAAAGTCGCGTCAGGGGCGGACTGCACCGTTGTCTCAGGTACGAGGGCGACGCCCAGCAAGTCCTTCGCGAGCGTGCTGGCGTCGTTCGTCTGCTTGGGGTTGGCGTGTCGAGGGGAAACGGCGTTCGTCTTCGTCTCAGACGCAAGGTCGAAGCCCGACGTGTCCCCCGCTAGGGCGCCGGCGGCGTCGACTTGCTCGACAGCCGACGAGGTGCCGCCTCCTGCTTGGCCATGGTTGCCCCGCCTCCTCCTCCGTCGGTGGGGGAGGTGACGGGACAAACCCGGATGTTGTTCTTCCGCCATGTGGGGAAGACGTCGTTGACTCCGCCGCCGGCGGGCGGGCTGACGGCCGCCATTGTCGCTGTCGCGCGGCGGAGGAAGGAGTATCATGTCGTAGCTGTCGTCGAGGGACATGAACTCAAGACTCCCGAAATGGAGCATCGTACCGGGTTGGGAAGGTTGCTGGGGACTACCCATCTGGAGCTTGACGGGAAGTTGCTCGTCAACACGCAGCAGGCCCCTACCTGGCGCGCCAACTGTCGGCGTTTTGACCCCGGGGGGTCCCTGGACCGACGAGTAAATTGTCGCTGCGTGTCCCAGCCCAGATGGGTCGGCGCGAGACGGGACACAAAGGGGGGAGAACAGTAGAGGGGAAACCGCGGCCTTCATGTTGTCCTGCGCCCAGGGCGGATGGATGCGCTTGCAGTAGGGGGTTACAAGCGTTCGCGTGGGAGAGAGCGAGAGCGAGAGCCTTATGCGGTGGCCTGTTCTCCCGCGCGGCCAACCTTTTCGTACGAGAGTCCTGGACCTTCCTTTTATAGGCGTAAGGAGAGGGTCCAGGTGTACAATGGGGGGTGTAGCAGTGTGCTAACGTGTCTAGCAGAGAGGAGCTAGAGCCCTAAGTACATGCCGTCGTGGCAGTCGGAGAAGTTTTGGCACCCTGTTCATGTGATGTCGTGGCCGTCGGAGGAGCGCTGGAGCCCTGCGGAAGTACAGCTGTCAGGGCTGTCGGATCCTTGCTGACGTCTCCTTGCTGACGTAAGGGGCTGGGAGCTGCCGTCGTCATGGAGCGTGCGGGGTGTCATCATTACTTGTTTACTGGGGCGAGCCAGATGGGACGCCGGTCTTGTTCCCCATAGCCTGAGCTAGCTAGGGGTAGGGTAATGATGGCCCCCCTGGCGACGTGGCCGGTCCGGACCCGAGTTTGGGCGAGGTGGCGATTCCTCCAAGGTCGAGGTTGTGTCCGATCCCTGGGGTCGGGCGAGGCGGAGTCCATCGTCTTCCGGAGCCGAGGCTGAGTTCGAGCCCTAAGGTCGGGCGAGGCGGAGTTCGTTGTCTTCTAAGTCGTGGTTGAGTCCGAGCCCTGGGGTCGGGCGAGACGAAGTCCATCTTCCGAGGCCGAGACGGGGGCCGAACCCTGGGGTCAGGCGAGGCGGAGCTTCCTATGTCGCCCGAGGCTGGACATAGCCGTTGTCGACCTCACTCTAGTGAGTGGCACAGCAGTCGGAGCGGGGCAGGTGACGCTGTTTTCTTGTCAGGTCGGTCAGTGGAGCGGCAAAGTGACTGCGGTCACTTCGGCCCTATCGACTGAAGAGCGCGCGTCAGGATAAGATGTCAGGCGATCCTTGCATTAAATGCTCCTGCGATATGGTCGGTTGGTGTGGCGATTTGGCCAAGGTTGCTTCTCCGCGAAGCCTACCCGAGCTGTGCCTCGGGCGAGTCGTCGGTGTGTCCGTTGCTTGAGGGGATCCTCGGGTGAGGCGTGAATCTTCCGGGGTCGGCTGTCTTTGCCCGAGGTCGGGCTCGGGCGAGGCGGGATCGTGTCCCTTGAGCGGAGCCTTGGCCTGAATCGCGCCCATCAGGCCTTCGTAGCTTTGTGCTGATGGGATTTACTAGCTGAGATTAGGAGTCTTAGGGGTACCCCTAATTATGGTCCCCAACACCCAGGATCCTCTATAACTTGCTCATCTACTCGCATCAACACAATACATACATAGTATAGCAAAAATTAACATCACACCAAATATGTAAATAAAATACACAATAATAATCTAGACATTAAAATAAGATCATAGGAACTAGAATCATTAAATTCGGGGTTATAGTTTTAAATTATGAATTTTCCAAGGTTTTATGTATTTAATACAAGATTAAGTGCTAGATAAATTTTAATGTGTCTTTCATGCCAAAACAGAGGCACTAATGGTTAGACAATAATATTACAAAAAATTAGGAACTAGAATGGACCAATTTGGAGTTCATATGGATTTTCTACGAATTAAACAAGTTCTAGTAATTATTTTTGTATTAAAAATACATTTCTGATTTATTTTCTCTGGTTTTATAATTCTCTGGGGTGGGCCTCAAATACCAGAAAGCGCAGGAGCTTCTACATAAAGCTGCCCAAGACATAGAGCGCCAGCTGCAAGACTGCGGGTTAATTCGAGATAAGTGCAGGGTCTATTTAGCAAAGTCTATCGGCGAAAGGGTATCAGACGAGCTGAGCCGTCCGATCATGATCCGACCGCACGGATTTAATTAGCCGCGCCCGAACCGGTACGCAAGCATGTCCATCAGATCAAGATCTAAAGGTCCAAAACTAATAGAAGCCAAACTGTCCACACACCTCTGATCTAGATCGGACGGTCCAAACACTACTCCCCCTTCCAGCCAACACACGAGCAAATCTTGACCCTCGATTGAGGATCCCACGGTCACGCGATAAGCTCCCCCCAACAGCGGCAAGCCCGGCGGCGCTGCCCGAGTCTTACGGCGGAGACCATGGCCGGACCCGCCCACTCCGCACATCGAGCCCCAATACCAAAACCGAATAGCACTTCACGAAGCAGGCATCCATGCGAACAACAGGGTAGACTCCATACCGTGAATCGCGCAGCCCTCAGCTTCAGCCACGACGCATGGCGGCCCCGCAGCGAGCAGAGGTCGCCGATGAGAAATTGGGTCCGAATCGGTGGTCTTCTCCACCCATCAACGCCACGACAGGCTAGTACACGTCCTGGCGGCCATCCTCGACAACACTGCGGACCAATGGCGGTGAAGGCCAAGGACGGCGGCAGCGACCGGTTTTCTCTCTCGGTTTTTCCTTGATCGACGAGCTCCCTAGTGGCGTGAAAACCTCAAATCCTGGTGGCTGGGTTGAGGAGCGGATGAGGCGGTCAAGTGCCCGCGATTTGGTCAAGAACCAGTGGCTAGAGGGAGGAGATAGGTTTGCGTCGAGGAGGTAGCAGGGATGGGAAGCGGATAAACGGAGAGAGACGAAGAGAGTACAGAGAGGGCGAGGACTTGTAGCGGCCGGACCTCTGGCCACGGGAAAACGGTATATCTTCGAGCTCGCGGCTTGGGAGGCAAAGGGGCCGCAACGACTTCAGTTGGCGACGGAGTCGCGCGATCATGGAGGATCCGGTCAGCGCGATCCAGTTCACGCGGGGAAGAAGCTCTAGCGCGGATTTGGGGGAAGAAGGGAGAACTGGTGATGTGGGCCCATCCATCAGAGAGGGCAGGAAATCAACAGTGCCGCACAGGGGAAAGAGTATGTCACATGGGGCCCGCACAGCAGTGTCAGCCGGCCGAGTAGCGTGGAGGTGCCACAAGTTGGGCCACGCAGAAGAAAATGCCAGGATGGGCCGAGGCAGGGGTTTGGGTCCATGTAGTTCTTTGCTCTTTTTCTTTTCCTTTCCTTTTGTTTTCTTTTTCATATTTGAATTCTTAAATTTGAATCCAAATTCGATTGTAAATTTTGAATTTGAACTAGATGTACTAGTCCAAGATGTTGATACGAAATGACACATTTATTTATATATTTTCCTTACATTGTATATAGGGCTTTTCCTATTTTCCTCTTCACCTTCTATATCTTATTTCCCAATTCTAGCATTTAATTTAGGCTTAATACCTAATTCTCATTATTAATGTATCCTTATTAATTTTTATTATTATTAAATGCACAAACACTTAAAATTCAGCATGATGCACAAATTATCTTTGGTCTCTTTAACAAATTATTCTCACATAGTATAGTTATTCCCAAGTGATGATAAGTAGAAGACAAAACAACTAATGAGATTACCCCATTCTCTTATTATTTCCAAACTGGGTATTACAACTCTGAAAGGTACTCTGTTTTCTTTGCTAAGGCCTGTTTGAAGATTGACTTGGTGCTTGAGTTTGTGTAAAATGCTTTTCCCCATTGAATTAGGGTGTGCTCTAAATGTTTCAGACGTGTCTTGTGTCCCATCCAAATGTTCTTGTGATTTCTACATACTCTATTGCTCTTGTTGACGCTCGAAATAGTTAATATCTACTCGGATATATTCATCCATCTTCTGAAACAACTTTTCTAGGGTCTATGGAGGCTTTTTGGCAAAATATTAGGATCATGGGTCAATTTTGAGCCACT
Organism: Zea luxurians; assembly: GCA_029449295.1. Classification (NCBI taxonomy): domain Eukaryota; kingdom Viridiplantae; phylum Streptophyta; class Magnoliopsida; order Poales; family Poaceae; genus Zea; species Zea luxurians. The sequence goes on from JAOPSE010000003.1 coordinate 127,974,787, forward strand.
TTATTGTTTCCTTAATGACTATCTCATCTAGCACTCCTAGTGTTTATGCTAAAATCTAAATGAACATTTAAAGATAGCTTTGCAGAGATTCATTTGTCTCTTGAGTACATTGGAACAATAATTGTGCCCTCACTGGTTTCTCTTGGAAGCTTTGAAAGCTTATGATCAGCTAGCTCTTGAGTCGCTCCCATGTATTGATCTACCCTAGACAAAGCGATGAATAGTAGGTCTGAGATATGCCCCTTGCAGTCATGATGAATGACTTGGCTAGTACTATCATGTTTCCATCAAAGAGTGCATTATTTGCTTCGTAGCTCATGAAAAACTGTTTTGTATCAAACTGCCCATCTTAGGAAGGAAGCTAGGGTGGCTTGTTTGCAGCATGCCAGGGGCTACTTGTAGATCCCTTCAAAGTGGAGATAAGTTTGCATAGCCTTGGTCTCCTTGGAAAAAGGTGCTTGTGTTGAGGCATCTACTTTGCTCTTGTATTTGTTATAGATCTTCTCTCCTTACATGATAAAGTGCTTTAAAGGTTTCATCTACCTGTCTTCGAAGCTATGCAACCCAAAATAGCTTCTGCTTATGTATCTCCATGTGCCTTTGTATGGCTTCCAACCCCTCAATCTTTACATGAACATCATCATACTTGTTGTTCACTTGTTCTCAAATGATGTGAATCAAGAACAAGACAACACAATTGTTAAAGATTAAGGACCTTTGTCCTCCGAAGCATTATCTCCTTTCGAATATAATGATCTTTAGACGAAGGTCGTGAAGGTCACACCTTCACTTATGAGAATAAGAGTCCATGGAGACAACATATGTTATCTATTCCGTCGGAGAGGAAATTCTCCGCCCGGGTGGCGGAACGCACTCGCCCTAAATCCTAAGATGAGGAGGGGCCTTAGCGGTTTGCCTGTTATGTGGATTGTAGATGAACACATGAGGACACAATGGTTTAGAGTGGTTCAGGCCGCCAGAGCGTAAAACCCTACCTCCATTGTATGTTGTATTGCTTGTGAGTCTAGAGAGCTTGAGAGCTTGAGTTGGGTCTGAGAGTCTAAGTTGGTCTGCCTTGTAACGTTGTGTGCCTTCCCTTTTATAGCTCAAGGGAGGCACATACATGGATGCTGAGCCCCGACATGTGGGCCCAAGAGCATAACGGAAGTAAAACATTCTAGGAGTAACTAATGCAAGTAACGCCTGAGCAATCTCCGTGCGCTATGTTGTCCATAGCCCGTGCAGTATTGATACGCGGCGGCTGCTTCCTTGGTAACGCTCGAGTAATAATGAGTGCAGTGCACACGACATTATGGGCATGCCGCCTACCAGTGGAATGGATAGGCACGCCGCCTACGGAATGGACAGGTCGCCGCCTGCCAGCGGAATGGACAGGTCGCCACCTGCCAGCGGAATTGACAGGTCTCATTAAATGCAGAGGCAGCACACCACCTACCAGTGGAATGGACAGGCGGTGCGCCTTACCCTCAATAAATGCGGATGCCACGTAGCCCAGAGGCCTTACGTCAGGCTCCACCCGTTGGCTTTACGTCACGTGCAGTAGGCCACATGGCAGCATCGGGCCTCCGCCTGGGCAGGGAGCAGAAGTCTATGCGAACAAGTCCGCACCAGACTAGGTCTGGACACATGTCGACACCGGACCCCCGCCTGGGTCCTGTTCAAGGCCCGTGTATGTTCTGTCCTGGGAACATGGGACCCCATTGTGGGTGGCCCGGACCCCATACGGGAGGGTCCAGATCCCATTCCAGGGGTCCGGCTTGCACACGTGGCGGTCCTGGGCCAACCTTGGAGGTCCGGACTGCATATCCAGGGGTCCGGCACTCTCCCATGGGGGTCCTGACCCACTGTTGATGCCTTAGAGTATATCACCTTCTCTGGACACGTGGCGGCTCCGAACCCGCCCACGTAGTGGAGTCGGGCGCTGCTGTGGACCCAAAGTAGTCGCTCGAGACTGGGGCGAGTCATGGCTTGGTCCCACACACAGCACCTTTACCACGCGACTAAGAGATAGCCGCGTGGGCACTGCGTCTTTATACAGTAGTAAGGGGTACCCTAGTTTTAGGGTACTGATAGTGGCCCCCGAGCCCACCTCAGGGGAGGAAGCGAGCCTACAGGTGGGGCCAAAACTTGTACTTCGTGTCAACATGGCATGACCGGTGATTGGGGCACCATCTTAGCACGCCTGCTGATGCGCCGCATTAATTCGGCGCGCCTGTCGACGCACGCGCTGTCAATCCGCCTTCAGTGGCGTCAACTACCATATCTGTCCCCGCGGCTGACTGACCCATGGCCCCATGTCTAGCGATTCCATAGGGCCACGCGCGGGGCGCCTCATTGCCGCCACCTTGGTTAAAAAATATCTCTCTGCAGCGGCCCCGAAGCGGTGCGCGATCGTGCGCGGCGGTTCGCTCCCCGCGTGACGGTTCACTTCTTCCGCACTCGGAGACCAGCACACCAGCTGTATGACTCGTGGGCCTAGTCCCCTGAGTCAGAGACTGGGCTGCCTGGGTGCTAGGTGCGCGTCAGACGGGATTCCCTGCACCGTCTCGGGGCGCGAGCGGGAGAGCCTTCCTTGAAAAGGGATTCACCCCACGTGTAGCAGTTACGCTTTCGCATTCTTTCCCAAATGATGTGCCCTTCCGCCTTTGAGCTTTCTACGCCCCTTTACATTGACGCTCTTCTGCTCTACACCGCGCTACCGCCGACGCCATGACTTTGCTTGGCCATCCCGACCGCTTTCAGTCTGAGGCGGCGCTCAATCTGGCGCGCGGCCTACTCGGGTGGACCACGCCGGGGCTCACCGAAAGAATCCTCGCCGGCACCGTCCCCCTCAGCGACCTCGCCGCCAGGGAGTTCATTTTGTTCGTCTCCTACATCTCCTGCGGGTTGGCGCTGCCAATCTCGCCTTTCTTCCTGTTGCTGTTGGAGGAGTTCGGGCTCCAGCTTCAGCGCCTTACGCCCCACTCCATCCTCCAAGCGGCCATCTTCGTCCACCTCTGCGAGATGTTCATGGGGGTGGCCCCTGCACTTCCCTCTTCTGCCATTTCTTTGTGTTGGTGAAGTCTGGGAAGGCCAAGGACCATCTCGGTGCCTACTACTTCCAGACGAGGCCGGATTCGGCCGTGTCCTACATCTCCACTCTCGGCGGCGCAAGGTTGGAAAACTGGCGCAACGACTGGGTGATCATCAGTGCCGAGGCCAACGTCCGCCTCACGCTGTCGAGCGACGGGCCAACACTCGACCGGAAGCAATGGAGGGCCAAGACGTCACTTGCGCCAGAGCTCCTGCCCGTGTTGGATAGGATCAAGGGCTTGGCAGCCAGTGGTCTGACCTTGATGCATGTGGTCGGCGATTTCCTGAAGCGCCGGGTCATGCCGGTGCAGAGGAGGCCGCGTCTGTGCTGCTGGTTCACCGGCCCAAATGACATCGACAGGATCCAGCGCGGGTCGGGGACCAATCTGTCCTGGGAGGAGCTGGAACTCTTGGTGAAGGGGATTACTGGTGAGTCCTTTGTCCCCGAATCTTTGATACTCCCCTAGGACATCCTAGCACTGTGTGATGATCTAGGGCTGCGAACGGTGGTCCTGGCCACGTTGCCGACCCTCGATGAGAGCGGTGTGGCAGTTCATCAGATCGGGGGTCAGGACCCCCTCCGCGGGATCCAGATCCCCGGTGTACTGGCTGGGGGTCTCTAGCCTGCTGGTGCGGCCCCAAGCGCTGGTCCCGCTGTGGCCCCCAACTCCATGGACAGGGGCAAGGGACCTGCAAGCAGCTCCTCCGCCCCAGGTGGCACCGGGGGGTTGGAGGAAGAGAGGCAACACTGGTTGCGTCGCGCCAACGAGTCGCTTGCTTCGGACCCCCAGAAGCGTCAGAGGACAGCTGGTGGGGCCGATGAGCCCAGCTCCGAGGCCTAGGGCACACAGAGGCACGTCAGTACTCCGCCACCACCACCATCGGGCCCGTCGCTACAACCACCACCACCATCGGTCCCGCCGCCACCACCACCACCTGGGGGTGATCTCCCCTAGGGGCACCAGCAGCAACAACAACCACAGCAGCAGCGGTAGCAGCAGCAACAGCAACAGCAGCGGACGTCCCACTTCCAGGGTCGCTGGAAGGTCCAGGGCCCCAAGTAAGTGTAGCCTCTTTTTTCCACGAGTCTAATTATCATGTCGACAGGTCTTAACCCATTGTTTGTTTGCCAGAGCTTCCTCCCCCTCTGCTCCCAAGGTTGTGCCTCCTCCGCCAGATACTATGCCCGCTGGCGGGTCTGGCTCTCAGTAGCAGGCATCTGCTGGGAGTGGTGCCGGCGGTCCGCCCACAGCTGCTGCCGCCGAGACAGCGCCACCAGGCTTCCGTGCTCCAGCTGGGGGTTCGGCAGCAGTGGCGCCAACGCCAAGCGGCGTCGCAGCGGCGGGGGAGGTCCCAACTGCGCCGACGGCTACCGTAGCCTCAACGACGGCGATGCCGTTGAGTACACCGTCGGTAGCGGCGGAGGAGGTCCCAACTGCGCCCACTCCTGTCGTTGAGGGTTACGTGGGGGGCATGTCCAGCTCCATCCCGCCGCCCACTCCGGAGGAGATGGAGGTGGTTTTTGGGCGGCGGCTCTGGTCCGGCGCAGAGCCAGAAGCAGCTCCAGTTCCCCTCCCCCGGGTGTTATCTCGTGCCCATCAGGCTCTTCATGAGACCGAGGCGGCGATCCGGTGGGAATGGGAGGCACTGGAATCTGAGCACCAGCGCCTCAGCGACTAGCACACCCAACTAGAGGAGCGCACCAAGGCGGCATCCCAGCAGTTCACCTTTGAGCGGTCTGAACTCGTGCGGGACCGCAAAGACTACAAAAAGGACCTCTAGAAGGTGTACGCTAGGGAGCTGGAGGCATCGCGATAGGAGAAGAGGCTAGCCAAGAGGGAGGAGGCCCTGAGCCAGAGGGAGGCTCTCACCACGGAGCTCCGGGCCAAGCTGAAGGCCCTGGACCAGACCCTAGAGGCCCAGCGGGCCCAGCAAGTGGAGGCCGTGGAAAAAATCAGAAAATGGGAGCAAGAGCTGGAGGACAAGGCCAGCGACATTGCCCTCGCCAAGGAGAACCTCAAGGAGAAGGATGCATCCCTGGACAGGCGGGCGGCGGACCTCGCCAGGCGGGAGACAGACCTCACCTTCCAGGAGGAAATGCTTGAAAGGCGGGGCAAGTTGCTAGCCGAGCATGAGCTGGAGGCAGAGGAGAAGGAGCGGAAGCTGGAGGAGCGGATCCAGCAATTCCAGGCGGCGTAGGCGGCACCGGGTCCCTGGCGCGATGCTCCGCCTAAAGGTCTTCAAGAGCCTTCCTGGTGGCCTCCACCCTTCTTCGGCCAGGTGGCGGAACGCACCCGCCCTAAATCCTAAGATGAGGAGGGGCCTCAACGGTTTGTCTGTTATGTAGATTATAGATGAACACACGAGCACACGATGGTTTAGAGTGGTTCAGGCCACCGGAGCGTAAAACCCTACCTCCACTGTATGTTGTATTGCTTGTGAGTCTAGAGAGCTTGAGAGCTTGAGTTAGGTCTGAGAGTCTAAGTTGGTCTGCCTTGTAACGTTGTGTGCCTTCCCTTTTATAGCTCAAGGGAGGCACATACAAGGATGCTGAGCCCTGACATGTGGGCCCAGATGCATAACGGAAGGAAAACATTCTAGGAGTAACTAATGCAAGTAACGCCTAAGCAATCTCCATGCGCCATGTTGTCCGCAGCCCGCGCAGTATTGATACGCGGCGGCTGCTTCCTTAGTAATGCGCGAGTAATAATGAGTGCAGTGCACGTGGCAGTATGGGCGTGCTGCCTGCCAGTGGAATGGACAGGCACGCCGCCAGCGGAATGGACAGGTCACCGCCTGCCAGTGGAATGGACAGGTCTCATTAAATGCAGAGGCGGCACACCGCCTGCTAGTGGAATGGACAGGCGGCACGCCTTACCCTTAATAAATGCAGAGGCCACGTAGCCTAGAGGCCTTACGTTAGGCTACACCCGTTGGCTTACGTCACGTGCAGTAGGTCACGTGCAGAAGTGTATGCGGACAGGTCCGCACCCGACCAAGTCTGGACACATGTCGACACCGGACCCCCGCCTGGGTCCTATTCAAGGCCCGTGTATGTTCTGTCCTGGGACCATGGGACCCTATTGTGGGTAGCCTAGACCCCATATGGGAGGGTCCAGATCCCATTCCAGGGGTCCGGCTTGCACACGTGGTTGTCCTGGGCCAACCTTGGAGGTCCGAATTGCATATCCAGGGGTCCAGCGCTCTCCCATGGGGGTCTTGACCCACTGTTGATGCCTTGGAGTATATCACCTTCTCTGGACATGTGGCGGCTCCAGACCCGCCCACGTAGTGGAGTCGGCGCTGCTGTGGACCCAGAGTAGTCGCCCGAGACTGGGGCGAGTCATGGCATGGTCCCACACACAACACCTTTACCACGTGACTAAGAGATAGCCACATGGGCACTGCGTCTTTATACAGTAGTAAGGGGTACCCTAGTTTTAGGGTACCGACATATTCGTTCATTCATTCATATATTTATTTCATAATATGTATATATACATGAACATTAATAGAATTAATATTACATTGATACCTTTGGCTTGATTGAAGGTATTGACGCGAGAGCAATTACAATCCAACGTGAACAGTACATGGGTACTGTTCACCTATTTATAGGCACGGGACGCAACCCGAGTAAAAATACATTTATGACCTTAACATATATTCATAGTCATAACATAAATCATCAGGGATTAGCTAGTCTTTTCCTCTTCGGCTCGGCATCATGTTTGACCTTCGTTACCGCCTTAAGCCGAAGCTGTCGCTCTTAGACTGTAGCTTCAGCATTCGTCGTTGTCGCTTTCAGACAAAGCCTTCGTCTGTAGGACCTTCGGCGGAGAAGAAGACCCTCATCACGAAGCTTTTCTTATGATGAAGCTCCTGTAATATTCAATACTATGCTAGAAACAAATGGTAATCCATGTTCCGAAAACACCTTCCCTTTGCTAGAATAGCGAAACATTCTGTATTAGGGGCCCCATCGCTCTATGGTGCTTTGTGTATATATACAAGGGCTTGTGCTAAGAATATTTTTCGTGCTATCTAGCTTTTATGCCGTGATTGTCATTTTAGCTTTCTTCCTCTATGTCCGCAATTGTTTTTTGAGCTTCAACAATCTGTTGTGATCATCACCGGAATGGCCAAAGATAAGAAAAGTGTGGACCTCGTGCTCACTGGTTTCTACGAAGCTATGGAGAGCACCAACGTTGTGAAAATCACTGATGAAATGTTAGCTGGGCTATCTAGGGACTCCAACAACAACGAGAGTTTTGATGTTGAAAGTGAGAACGAAGATGCCGAAGATCGGCCATGGAGGCCAAGCCATGTTGTTTTCGGGAAATCCACAATTAAGCAAGGGCAAATTGAAGCGATGAAGGGCAGATATGTCCATGATATATCCATAGTGAGGGCTGGAGGAGAAAGCACTATTCCTCTTCATGAAGCAGATGAAGTGGTGGTATTTAAAAGTTTTGTGAAGGATGGGCTTCGTTTTTCCTTGCATAAGATGCTGGTCGAAGTGCTGAAGACATTTGAGTTATACCTTCATCAGCTTACTCCCAAAGTTTTAATTAAAGTTAGAGTTTTTATTTGGGCTATGAGGAGCCAAGGGCTGGAGCTAGATGGCAAGTGCTTCTGCAACATTCACGAATTGTCCTACCAGACGAAGGCAGTTGGGAAAGAGCAGTATCATAACAACTTCGGATGCTACAACTTTGTGTACCGGTCTGATGTGAGGTGTACTGTGCTAAGGTTTCGGAAAAAATGGTCGGGTTCATGGATGAAGCAATGGTTTTATGTTAAAAATGATTTCAGTGAGAGAGAGGATGTGAAGGGCATAATCCAACGCCCTATCCGTTCACCCTTCGGCATCAGGAGGCCTTCGATCACAAGTGGAAACGAAGTACAAGTGTGTTTGATGGCCTTCAACACAATGTGTACTTATATTGGCACTAGAGATTTGGTTCAGGAGCACATTGCTTATAAAGTATGGCCGCTTGTTAATGACTAGGAGATGTTTAAGGAGACCGCTACAGGCTCCAGCGAAGGTGGTCTGGTTTATCGGAGATACACCTATCACTACAAAAATCAGTTTCACGAGCCAAATGATGACTGCCTTGAAGCCATTGAGGCGACCAGTGACGAGCTACTAGGGGCTTACACAAAGGCAGAGGACGAAGCCATGAACACTGCCTTCGGCGCTCGAGGCAAAAGGAGACTGAACAGAGTTTTTGATGTGATTGGATTCATTTATCTTGATTATTGCTTTCTCATTCGGAAACAAGGAGCAAAGAGGAAAATCACAACTTCGACCTCTTCCAGTGGGCCAAATCCGAAAAAATAAGGATCTGACTCACCGACCGAAGCCGCACTCTTTGGAAAAGACTGCTGCATCGCCTGCTTTAGAGAAGATGGAAATTGAGTATGCTAAAGCTGCCCCCTTGGCTTCAGGGATAATACCTGCTACGACCGCCGAAGCTACTATTGGTCCGGTAAAAGAAACATAAGCAAAAAACTCAAAGACAGAGGAGCACCCGAAGCTGCAGAATCCCCCAACCACGATGGGGAATTATTAACTATTGCTTCTACTGAAGCTTCCGAAGACAAGATTGAAGATGTAAGAGAAGTAGCCGCTGCAAGCACTTCTCCTATTCGCGTTGAAGCTGGACCTTTGGGAACTAAGCTAGTAGAGCTAGCAGAGGAAAGTCTTCCGGAGAAGCTAACATTGCCTATACCCGAAACATCTTCTCAAGGCGACTTGGGATATATTGTTCGCCATGTTTCAGGGAAACAGTTAACAGAAGAACAGATTACCGAAGTGCAATACTATGCAAAGGACCTAAAATATCCCTGAGGGTCCTTAGTATATGGAGGAAACGATGAAGATGACTTCCTTTACTGTCTACCAGACAACAAGGAGATAAATGTTTGCTGAGAGATGATGGATAACATGGGTTATCCGAACCTTGACCTTGGACTATCTGCAATGATGAAGGATCAACTTGCAGATAGCCTTGCCTATAACAGCTTGAAGATTTGCATATTTATTTTTGTATTCATTGATCCTTTGTTAGGCTCGGTTTATGGTAATACTCATTATTACTATTTTTGTGTTTTTTGTTTGTCAGGGTCTTATCCTTAGTAAAGCTTTGAAGGCCTAAAAGGATGCTGAAGATGAGAGCACTCGGATCGCCTTCGGGAACATGCACTCAGAAGTCATAACGCTTCAGAATGAAGCCCTTGAGAAGGACAAAATCCTGTTTTCGCTAATTGAGAGGTTGAAATCTAGCAAAGCTAGACTGGCTAGTCTTTCTGAAGTGGAGCAGAAAATGGAAAATTTTGAGAAGAAGAAAGAAGCAGATGCGAAGCATATTGCTGATTTAGAATATGCTCTATCTATTCAAGTGGAATTGCACAGATCCGAAGTGCAAGGACTGGAGAGGAAGCTCGATGAAATTACTAAAATTTTTAATGTTGAGCAAACAAAACACGAGATATCTGACATTGAATGGTTAAGAGTTCAGAAAAATGTTGAAGAGCTTCGTTGGGCGAAAGAGGAGTGCTACAATGTTGCTATGGAATGTTGCAAAAAATTGAAAAATAGTTTTGCTAAAGTTGGCGCATTCTCTATGGAGCAGAACTTTATCCGTGGTGATCCTGATGGGGTTATCTGATGGATCAGTGGCAAAGCTGAAGCTTTTGATGAAATTCTTAGTGATAGAGGAGATTTTTGTGCCTTTGCTGGTGTGCAAGGAGCCATCTCACTTCTTGAAAAAGTTGGCTGCGAGCATGCAAAGGCTATAATTCAGCCATAATTCTCAGTTTCAGGAATGATATTAAGGAAACTTCAGCTGAAGCTACTGTCCTTAGCGGAAAATTTTACTCTGAAGTGTGGATGAACGGTGGATGGGAGATAACAAACGAAGCTATCAGGCAAAATGAAGAAGAAACCCACCAAGCTTCAGAGGAAGCACGGAGAGCTGCAGAAGCTACAGAGCGGGAAAGGCGTATAGGTATATTTGCGTTGCACTCTATCTCCATAAGTGCCCTAGCTTCGTATCTAACAAATCTATATTTTATGTAGCGTAACATTCCCCTCCTTCGGAGCCGTACGATCCTGAGGTCGATCCAGCTTTGAATGGTGCTCTTGATGTGATCAGGATAGCTAACAAAGCTATCGACGAAAGCTAACAAAGCTATCGACGAAGCTGAAAACAAACTTCTGACTGAAGCTGCTGAGAAAATCTTGAAAGAGGATGATTAGACCTTGTATATTGAAACATTTATGAATTTTTGTTTGATGTTTTCCTTTGTAAAAAACAGCTGTCAACTACGTATCTCATGATGTAATATATTTCTTTGGAAGAGTGAAACCTTCATACATACCGTTTTTGAGCCACAGGCGAAAAACACATTCCCTTCTTTTCACGTTTCATAAAGAAAAATCCCCTTTTCTGCTGAAGTCATAGATCTTGCATAAGAATACCATTTTTAGACTCGAAGGTCTTGGTGTAGATCTTGTATAAGAATATCGTGGCCGATGTCCATAGATCTTGCACTGTTGATACATCCTTTCATAACTCTTTGTCGAAGATATAGTTAAACTCATAGCATGTTTGAAGGAGCAATTCCACTTCTTTTTCCACTGTTTTGGATGATGCGAGATGATGAATGATACGATGCTATGCAGTATGATGCGATGATATGATACAACAGATGTTAATGCCTGAATGCTTCGTAAAAGTAAGACTCTACATCCCCTTAGGAATGACTTTGGAGTCTCTTCACCTTTTACTTATGTGGTATTTTAGCTCTGCATCCCCGTAGGAATGACTTTGGAGCTAAGCTCTGCATCCCCTTAGGAACGACTTTGGAGCTTCTTCACCTTTTACTTAGGTGGTATTTTAACTCTGCATCCCCATAGGAACGACTTTAGAACTAAGCTCTGCATCCCCTTAGGAACGACTTTGGAGCTTCTTCACCTTTTACTTAGGTGACATTTTAGCTCTGCATCCCCGTAGGAACGACTTTGGAGCTTCGTGACTTTTTCCAGTTACACTCAATGGTGTAACTCCAGATTTATTACAACAGGCTGAAGGTTGTACCTTCTTATATTGTCTTTAGGGTAGAAACATAAAAGCAAGAGAAATAAAGACTACACTAAGTGTGTATGAAAGTTTTTTGATTGAGCCCCTATATTGCTTCAGTAAATGTGCCTCAACTCTAGTACAGTGTTGTTGACTGTCAAGCTTTAGACTCTTCACGTGCGTCATGTTGTTGCTGAACCTGGCGGTGTCCTTCTGGCTGTTGATTATGAGACAAAGTTGGAGCCATGAGTAGTGGTGGGGCCCATGCAGCTGGGAATGGCTTGCCGAAGCTACTGATATTGTGGGTTGTTGATTGCCCACATACTCAGGAATGTATGGGGAATAGCACGAAGCGGTATGAAGGACCTGCTTCGGCTGATTCTGTCGTGTTTTGGCTTCAGCTATTTCCTTTTGCTTCTGTATTGTGACCTGGCATGTCCTAGTTGTATGTCCCTTGTCTTCTCCATAGAATAAGCAAAACAACCTTCTTGGTTGTGAGCTGAATCTTCCTCTGAAGCTTCTAGCTCCTCTGTCTCTTGGAGCTGGTGACCTGAAGGAGCTTTGTTATGTCCCTACTGATTGGGAGCTGTGTTGATGCCCTTGAGTATGATTTCCCCTATCGTTGCTTGAGCTGGGATTATGAATCGTCATGACATGCCTATGGTGGAGTCTTCCTCTGAAGCCCCTGGTTATCTCGGAGTACCTGTAAGATTCTTCCCTTCTTTGCCGAAAGTCATTGTCAGCTCTGATGTACTTGTCCATCTTCTATAGAAGCTTCTCTAGAGTTTGTGGAGGCTTCCTGGCGAAATACTGCGTTGTTGGTCCTGGTCGAAGCCCCTTGATCATAGCTTCAATAACAATCTCATTTGGCATCATTGGTGCTTGAGCCTTGAGACGCAGAAACCTTCGCACGTATGCCTGCAAGTATTTCTCATGGTCCTGTGTGCATTGGAACAGAGCTTGAGCAGTCACTGGCTTTGTCTGGAAACCCTAGAAGCTGGTGACCAGCATGTTCTTCAGCTTCTACCAAGACGTGATTGTTCCCGGCCGAAGGGAAGAATACCACGTTTGGGCCGCACTCATGACTGCCATGACGAAGGACTTAGCCATGACGGAAGTGTTGCCACCATATGATGGTATGGTTGCCTCGTAGCTCATGAGGAACTGCTTTGGGTCGGAATGCCCGTCATACATGGGGAGTTGTGGTGGTTTGTACGAAGGTGGCCACGGGATAGCCTGCAACTCTGCTGTTAGGGGAGAAGCATCATCAAAAGCAAAGTTACCATGATTAAAATCATCATACCATACATCATCATAGCTTGGGCTTTCCTAACGAAGCTCTCTCTGTTGTGGGCTTCGTCCTTGCTCGTTGTCTTGTGTGATATGGCACATTTCTTCGACAACTTCATCAATCTTCTTCTGTAGTTCAACTAGCCAAAGCATTTTCTCCCTTCTTTTCTCCACTTGCTGATGGATGGCCACTAGATCTCTGATCTCTTAATCTAGCTCTTCTTCCTCTGGTGCTGGGCAATGGCCTTCCTTTTTTGGTTTCGAGCTTCTCTCAGAGGAAGTCCTTCTTGGTTGATGTCCAATAGTGCAAAGGCAGCCCCTAGCGCTATTGCTTTCTTCGGCGGCAAGACGAAAGTGGTTGCTCGACCTCCTGGTGTTGAAGGTGGTCATTTGAGTTCACTGGAGGTGGGCGCCAATGTTGTTCACTTATTCTCAAATGCTATGAATCAAGAACAAGACAACACAATTGTTAAAGATTAAGGACCTTCGTCCTCCGAAGCATTATCTCCTTTTGGATATAATGATCTTTAGACGAGGTCGTGAAGGTCACACCTTCATCACTTATGAGAATAAGAGTCCATGGAGACAACATATGCTATGTGATGCCCGAAATCTGTATAAGAAAAAAAAATAATAATAATAAAATAAATACACGAAGGAATGAAATCGTAAATTCTAATATCTCAAATTATATTTGCGAGTTGCAAATTGAGAACTGAATTTTGGAAAAAAACCAAGAACCATTTTAGAAAAGAAGAAATATCAAAGTTTCCTATTCAACTAAATGATTAAGCATATTATTAAATGATGCACCATAAGCATTTATTTACACGAATATTTAATTTTGAAGTAGCTTTTACCTCTTGTTCCACATTTAAAATACTTTTTTTAGAAAGAAAGCAATATGAGAGTGTGTTTCATGACTCAAACATCTACTAAACAAATAAATTAATTAAACCAAATATATATCTATTGCATCATAATTGTTTTTGAGTATGTATAAAAAATTTTGAATTCTTAAACTTTATTTTAGGATTCGAACTTGAAATTTGTAAATCAAATATAGAAGAGAACATGAAAAAGGAAAATGTTTATGAACCATCTAACCTTTTAAGTCACATCTTCTAAAATAAATGTAGCTAATAATAAAAGATTTAATGATCTTATGTAAATTAAGTTGTTCTTTTGGATAAAATGTTTAGAGATATTATCTGAAATGGTTAGGTTAAACTAGCTCTTTATAAATTGGCGCAAGAGAAATTATTTCATTAAAACATATATTTGGTGTGTACAAAATATACACTTAGAAGTATTTGCTTAAATGAATAATACAATGAATATAAACAAAATAAACATTGCACTCATGCTTGGACTTTGATCTGAGCATTTAAAGTTAAACTCAAACTTTGATGAGAAGTTGAATCTAAACTGAATTTGAATTTAAATAGAGAAGAGAGAATAAAAATCAGAAAAAAAATAAAAGAAAAAAGAACAAACCTTACCCTGGGTCGAACTCCCTTTCTCGTGGCCCATGATCGAGTCCCCTCCGCGCATGGCCCAGCGAGACACCACAGGCGCTCGCCCACTGGCTCTGCGGGCCCACTGGCCAGCCTCTCCACTCGCTGTTGGATGGAGTCCGTGGTGCTGGCGTGTGGGACTGGGCAGTCAGCCCCTTGCATCGCGCGCTGCGCGTTCCCCCTCCATCCTCTGCCCGTGAGCCTCGCGTACATGTGCATCCTCTTCTCCGCGCGAATGGCACTGGTGAGCTCATCCTGATTCGCGGAAATCGCGGACCCCTAGCGCAACAACCTCCGCACTTCAGATCGCGTGTCAAATACTCTACTACCATGCAGCTGGGTCTTCAACCCCCTCTCTGCGTGCTCCGTGAACGGATTTTCGCGCATGGCGGCGGTACTGCCTCACCAGCCGTGAATTTCGGGTCGTTGCAACCGCCCGAGTAGATCCCCGTTGTCCCTACTTAACTCGTCGGGCCCTCGCGACCTCCTCTCTCCTCGTCCTCGCTCACGCCATCCCTGTTCTCTAGAACCCCTGTTGCCGCGCGCCCCTCTCTGGCCATTCGCCGCCGCCGCGGGCCAACTTCGATTCGCCGCCGACTTGGCCTCAGTGGGTGCCCGTGTGCCGTCACCAAGGGACCTTGGAAGCTTACACGGGGATCACCAGCAATCGGGGTCGTCTCGGGTGTGCTGAATTCCTCATCGGAGTTCAATCATCACCGCCGTCCGCACTCTACCGTGGCCAGGGTGCCCTTCGCGATGAGCGCCGGTGAGAACCGTACCCTCATACTCGCTAAGATCCAAGTATCGTTTAGCACTTTTTCACTTAGAGTTTGGAGCTTGTTGACGTAGTATCGACCTGCGCCAGCCAGGGCGCTGCCGGGACGCGGTGGCCTCCGCTGTGGCTAGGCGTCGTAGAAGGTGATGACGGCGCGCCGTTGATCTGGCAATGTCCGGTCCAGATTTGAAGTCGGGTGCTGTTTCGGTCTAAGACACAGATACCGTCCGATTGGAATCGATCAAGTGTGGGCGATCCTGGGATAATTAAATCTGGAGCGTCGGGTGAAGATCGGACGATGGCGGTCGCGTACCGCTTCATATTATGAGTGATCTAATCGCGTCCGTAGGATTTGGATCTGGTGGCCTAGGGTTCGCCATACCCCCCTTGCGGGCGCAGATTTGCATTTGGAACCCTGGCAAACCTAGGAATCAACCCGCCGTCCCCTCGGGGTGTTTACTGAGTCTAGGGATTTATTGCACCAAGGCCCCTGGACTTTCTGGTAATGGTGCGCTCGGTCCAGATAATTAGAAAATTAGATAAATTCATTAGGAAAATAATTTTTAGTGTAAAAATAAATGCTAGAACTTGTTTAATTTATATAAAATGCATACTTGGTCCAAATTGACCCATTTTAGTCTCTATAATTTTGTAACAATGATGTTTATCATCTATTGCCTCTGTTTTTTTACATGAGAATAATAATAAAATTGATCTCTTAATCAATCCCATATCAAATACATAAAAATCTTTGGAAATTCATAACTTCCCCATTTAAACTCCGAATTGACCCGTTCTAGTTGCGTTAGTCTTGTATAAATATTTACTATGCAATAACAACATTGATTATACCATGTCTTAAACTTTTATAATTAGATATTTATTTACCCTATGTATTTGGGTTAATCTATTGGATTAACCTCTAATCTTATGGTTGTAATTTGACTAAATGATCTTTAATCAAATGATTACTTAGAATGAAGTTGAGATAAGTATTTATAGAATAACCTCTCATAAGATTTATACTAACAAATTTATAATATACTTTAATATTTTAATCTCATAGATCTTCTATAAAATCATAACTCCTTAATCATAACTCCGATCGTAGTAGTTCTCGTTCCCACGATGTCGTAGCAACGCGTAGAATATTCTTATTCAGTTTGTACTTATGTTTAGTGTGATGTTAATTTTATCTATACCATGTTTGTTTGTATTGCTACGACTAGCGCAAGGTTTCGAGGATTTGAAGAATCACCCTGGTAACTGGAATCTCGAGTGCCAGGCAAGTTGTGCCCTTGATTCACTTTTGTTACCCAATAATATTCTTTATTATCACTATTCAATGCATAGGTTTAATTTTGATGGGACCCAATAGGTCACCCTAGTCTGTTTATCCTGTTTACCTTGTTTACCCCTGATTCACTTAGGTAGTTATGCTATTGCATTATGTGGTTTCAGGTTAATATGTCATTACATCCATGTTCCAATTATTTTGTTATATTATTTATGCTCATGATAAGATCATTATGTTAATTGGAACATGGAGCGACCACCCGTGAAAACAGAGCTACCACAAGGGTTTAATGGGACGCCCTTGGCTGATTAACTAGGAAAGCTAGTGGATGACTACCGTACCCGAAAGGGGCAAGGGCAGTAGGGGAGTGGTCAGTGTAGGGAGGTCCTTGGGTTGATTTTGCTACGATGGCAGTCAGGCGAGGGATTCCTGCACTGGAGCTTCCTATAAACTGTAGCGGGTTTTCTAAAGCTAGTGGAACTTTGTAAAGACCTCGTAGTGTTACCCTGCCTTGCTTACTTGGTAGAGGTGTATGGGATTCATGACCCCTTGGCACATGGGTAACACGACTTGTGGGTAAAGATGCGCAACCTCTGCAGAGTGTAAAACTAGTATACTAGCCGTGCTCACGGTCATGAGCGGTTCGGACCCTCACATGATTAAATTATGGAACCTAAATTCAATTTATCATTTGCATTTGCATGGGATTATTTATTAATTTTGTTCTATTACTTTTATTAAGGTTTGGTATTTACTTACACCTAGTAATTGCTAATAAAAGTTTGACCAACATTAAAAGCAATGCTCAGCTTTAACCATTTTCTTTGATAAGCCTTACACTTCATGAGCTCCCACCTTTGGTGAGTTCATGCCACGTTATTCCCCACAACTTGTTGAGCGATGAACGTGTGTGAGCTCACCCTTGCTGTCTCACACCCCCCATAGGAGAAGAACAGGTGGTTCAAGAGGAGCCACACATCGAGGAGTTCGATTCGATCTAGGTGGCGTCTCCCAGTTGGCTTTCTGGCACCAAGGATGGATTTTAGATCCTGCTATATTTATCTTTTATTTTGTAAGACTTCCACTATGTAATAAGTAATCTGATTATTGTGACATTTATCTCTATACACTCTGTGATTATATATGTTGTCTTCTTTGGCGCATGTATGAGATGCACCCGACTTTGTCCCTTAAAGCCCGGGGTGTTACAGAAGTGGTATCAGAGGAATGTTGACTGTAGGACGAGACCTAGATAGAACTGGACAACCCTTACCTATTTACCTTACTCTGATTTTTCTATACTTTTCTTGATCCTGTCTCACCTTCTACTGTTCTACTCTGATTAACCTTACCTTTGCTACTCTGATTCTTTTCTAAACTTATCTTAATCCTTTCTCATCTATTTCCGCTTACTCTGATTATTCTTACCTTTTCTTTCTAAAGACAAAAGTGGTTGCTACCCAAAGGCTGGTAATACAACAATTGATAGACATGATGACTGAAATGCAAAATCAGATAAGACAAGAACGCGAGGAAATACGTCAGGTCCGTTTGAAGATACGTCAAGAAATAAGGCAATCACGGTTGGAAAGACAACGACAACAACAACCTCCACCACCACCAGCAGCTCCACCAAGCTACATAAACATATATATAAATTACTACTATTTGTAAGATCTAAATGTTACTTTAGTTAGTAGATGATATGATATTATTTTAGGAGTAATAATAAGGTCTAATTGACCCCATGTGTTGCTAATAAAGTATGCATCACGCTGAGATTTTGTTTGTGCATATGTGTTGATACAATATGAGTATATACCCTTTCCTTACAAATCTCTAGGACGAGATTTCTGTTAAGGGGGGTAGGATTTGTGATGCCCAAAATCTGTATAAGAAAAAATAATATTAATAAAAAAAATACATGAAGGAATGAAATCGTAAATTCTGATATCTCAAATTATATTTGCGAGTTGCAAATTGAGAACTGAATTTTGGAAAAAAAAACCAAGAACCATTTTAGAAAAGAAGAAATATCAAAGTTTCCTATTCAACTAAATGATTAAGCATATTATTAAATGATGCACCATAAGCATTTATTTACACGAATATTTAATTTTGAAGTAGCTTTTACCTCTTGTCCCACATTTAAAATACTTTTTTTAGAAAGAAAGCAATATGAGAGTGTGTTTCATGACTCAAACATCTACTAAACAAATAAATTAATTAAACCAAATATATATCTATTGCATCATAATTGTTTTTGAGTATGTATAAAAATTTTGAATTCTTAAACTTTATTTTAGGATTCGAACTTGAAATTTGTAAATCAAATATAGAAGAGAACATGAAAAAGGAAAATGTTTATGAACCATCTAACCTTTTAAGTCACATCTTCTAAAATAAATGTAGCTAATAATAAAAGATTTAATGATCTTATGTAAATTAAGTTATTCTTTTGGATAAAATGTTTAGAGATATTATCTGAAATGGTTAGGTTAAACTAGCTCTTTATAAATTGGCGCAAGAGAAATAATTTCATTAAAACATATATTTGGTGTGTACAAAATATACACTTAGAAGTATTTGCTTAAATGAATAATACAATGAATATAAACAAAATAAACATTGCACTCATGCTTGGACTTTGATCTGAGCATTTAAAGTTAAACTCAAACTTTGATGAGAAGTTGAATCTAAACTGAATTTGAATTTAAATAGAGAAGAGAGAATAAAAATCAGAAAAAAAAATAAAAGAAAAAAAGAACAAACCTTACCCTGGGCCGAACTCCCTTTCTCGTGGCCCATGATCGAGTCCCCTCCGCGCATGGCCCAGCGAGACACCACAGGCGTGCGCCCACTGGCTCTGCGGGCCCACTGGCCAGCCTCTCCACTCGCTGTTGGATGGAGTCCATGGT
The DNA here is from genome assembly GCA_029449295.1 of Zea luxurians. Classification (NCBI taxonomy): domain Eukaryota; kingdom Viridiplantae; phylum Streptophyta; class Magnoliopsida; order Poales; family Poaceae; genus Zea; species Zea luxurians. The sequence goes on from JAOPSE010000003.1 coordinate 127,993,764, forward strand.
GCTGGCGTGTGGGACCGGGCAGTCAGCCCCTTGCATCGCGCGCTGCGCGTTCCCCCTCCATCCTCTGCCCGTGAGCCTCGCGTACATGTGCATCCTCTTCTCCGCGTGAATGGCGCTGGTGAGCTCATCCTGATTCGCCGAAATCGCGGACCCCTAGCGCAACAACCTCCGCACTTCAGATCGCGCATCAACTACTCTACCACCATGTAGCTTGGTCTTCATCCCCCTCTCTGCGCGCTCCGTGAACGGATTTCCGCGCATGGCGGCGGTACTGCCTCACCAACCGTGAATTTCGGGTCGTTGCAACAGCCCAAGTAGATCCCCGTTGTCCCTACTTAACTCGTCGGGCCCTCGCGACCTCCTCTCTCCTCGTCCTCGCTCGCGCCATCCCTGTTCTCTAGAACCCCTGTTGCTGCATGCCCCTCTCTGGCCATTCGCCGCCACCGCAGGCCAACTTCGATTCGCCGCCGACTTAGCCTCAGTGGGTGCCCGTGTGCCGTCACCAAGGGACCTTGGAAGCTTACACGGGGATCGCCAGCAATCGGGGTCGTCTCGGGTGTGCTGAATTCCTCATCGGAGTTCAATCATCACCGTCGTCCGCACTCTACCATGGCCAGGGTGCCCTTCTCGGCGAGCGCCGGTGAGAACCGTACCCTCATACTCGCTAAGATCCAAGCATCGTTTAGCACTTTTTCACTTAGAGTTTGGAGCTCGTTGACGTAGTATCGACCTACGCCGGCCAGGGCGCCGCCAGGACGAGGTGGCCGCCGCTGTGGCTAGGCGTCGTAGAAGGTGATGACGGCGCGCCGTTGATCTGGCAATGTCCGGTCCAGATTTGAAGTCGGGTGCTGTTTCGGTCTAAGACACGGATACCGTCCGATTGGAATCGATCGAGTGTGGGCGATCCTGGGATAATTAAATCTGGAGCGTCAGGTGAAGATCAGACGATGCCGGTCGCGTACCGCTTCATATTATGAGTGATCTAATCGCGTCCGTAGGATTTGGATCTGGTGGCCTAGGGTTCGCCATACCCCCCTTGCGGGCGTAGTTTTGCATTTGGAACCCTGGCAAACCTAGGAATTAACCTGCCGTCCCCTCGGGGTGTTTACTGAGTCTAGGGATTTATTGCACCAAGGCCCCTGGACTTTCTGGTAATGGTGCGCTCGGTCCAGATAATTAGAAAATTAGATAAATTCATTAGGAAAATACTTTTTAGTGTAAAAATAAATGCTAGAACTTGTTTAATTTGTATAAAATGCATACTTGGTCCAAATTGACCCATTTTAGTCTCTATAATTTTGTAACAATGATGTTTATCATCTATTGCCTCTGTTTTTTTACATGAGATTAATAATAAAATTGATCTCTTAATCAATCCCATATTAAATACATAAAAATCTTTGGAAATTCATAACTTCCCCATTTAAACTCCGAATTGACCCGTTCTAGTTGCGTTAGTCTTGTATAAATATTTACTATGCAATAACAACATTGATTATACCATGTCTTAAACTTTTATAATTAGATATTTATTTACCCTATGTATTTGGGTTAATCTATTGTATTAACCTCTGATCTTATGGTTGTAATTTGACTAAATGATCTTTAATCAAATGATTACTTAGAATGAAGTTGAGATAAGTATTTATAGAATAACCTCTCATAAGATTTATACTAACCAATTTATAATATACTTTAATATTTTAATCTCATAGATCTTCTATAAAATCATAACTCCTTAATCATAACTCCGATCGTAGTAGTTCTCGTTCCCATGATCTCATAGCAACGCGTAGAATATTCTTATTAAGTTTGTACTTATGTTTGGTGTGATGTTAATTTTATCTATACCATGTTTGTTTGTATTGCTACGACTAGCACAAGGTTTCGAGGATTTGAAGAATCACCCTGGTAACAAGAATCTCGAGTGCCAGGCAAGTTGTGCCCTTGATTCACTTTTGTTACCCAATAATATTCTTTATTATCACTATTCAATGCATAGGTTTAATTTTGATGGGACCCAATAGGTCACCCTAGTCTGTTTATCCTGTTTACCATGTTTACCCTAGATTCACTTGGGTAGTTATGCTATTGCATTATGTGGTTTCGGGTTAATATGTCATTACATCCATGTTCCAATTATTTTGTTATATTATTTATGCTCATGATAAGATCATTATGTTAATTGGAGCATTGAGCGACCACCCAGGAAAACTGTGCTACCACAAGGGTTTAATGGGACGCCCTTGGCTGATTAACTAGGAAAGCTAGTGGATGACTATCTTACCCGAAAGGGGCAAGGGCAGTAGAGGAGTGGTCAGTGTAGGGAGGTCCTTGGGTTGATTTTGCTGCGATGGCGGTCAGGCGAGGGATTCCTGCACTGGAGCTTCCTATAAACTGTAGCGGGTTTTCTGAAGCTAGTGGAACTTTGTAAAGGCCTCGTAGTGTTACCCTGCCTCGCTTCCTTGGTAGAGGTGTATGGGATTCATGACCCCTTGGTAGATGGGTAACACGGCTTGTGGGTAAAGATGCGCAACCTCTGCAGAGTGTAAAACTAGTATACTAGCCGTGCTCACGCTCACGAGCGGCTCGGACCCTCACATGATTAAATTATGGAACCTAAATTCAATTTGTCATTTGCATTTGCATGGGATTATTTATTAATTTTGTTCTATTACTTTTATTAAGGTTTGGTATTTACTTACACCTATTAATTGCTAATAAAAGTTTGACCAACATTAAAAGCAATGCTCAGCTTTAACCATTTTCTTTGATAAGCCTTACACTTCATGAGCTCCCACCTTTGGTGAGTTCATGCCACATTATTCCCCACAACTTGTTGAGCGATGAACGTGTGTGAGCTCACCCTTGCTGTCTCACACCCCCCACAGGAGAAGAACAGGTGGTTCAAGAGGAGCCACACATCGAGGAGTTCGATTCGATCTAGGTGGCGTCTCCCAGTTGGCTTTCTGGCGCCAAGGATGGATTTTAGATCCTGCTATATTTATCTTTTATTTTGTAAGACTTCCGCTATGTAATAAGTACTCTGATTATTGTGACATTTATCTCTATACACTCTGTGATTATATATGTTGTTTTCTTTGGCGCATGTATGAGATGCACCCGGCTTTGTCCCTTAAAGCCCGGGGTGTTACATGCTATCTATTCGTTTATTCATTCATATATTTATTTCATAATATGTATATATACAGAACATTAATAGAATTAATATTATATTGATACCTTTGGCTTGATTGAAGGTGTTGACGCGAGAGCAATTACAATCCAGTTTGAACAGTACGGGGGTACTATTCACCTATTTATAATCACGGGACGCAACCCGAGTAGAAATACATTTATGACCTTAACATATATTCATAATCGTAACATAAATCATCAGGGATTAGCTAGTCTTTTTCTCTTCGGCTCGGCATCATGTTTGACCTTCGTTGCCTCCTTAAGTCGAAGCTATCGCTCTTCGGCTGTAGCTTCAGCATTCATCATTGTCGCTTTTAGACAATGTCTTCATCTTGCGGACCTTCGACGGAGAAGACCCTCATCACAAAGCTTTTCTTATGATGAAGCTCCTGTAATATTCAATAGTACGCTAGAAACAAATGGTTAGCCGTGTTTTTTAGGACCTTCAGAAGAGTAAGGCCCCCGACACTACTGAACCAGGAGCTCTATAGCTTTTCCTGTGATACCCGGTTTGCAAAGAAGAGAAGTTGGAGGTTATTCTTTTTGTTTTTCTTCTCATTCGGGTGATGCGCTTTGGGAATTTGGAAATTGTGGAAAACATTCACCTGTAAGACAGTAGGATTTCTTTGGTTAGACGTTTGCGATGGGGTCGAGAGCTGTCACGTGGGATAGTTGGGCCATGAATCTTGATCCGGCCCATTAGCCTCCCCTTAACCCTAGCCGCCCCCCCCCCATTTCCCCTAGCCCTTGTCCGTCGCCCCACCTCCCCTCTCCCATCTTCTTCCTCCTCAAACCCTTGCAGCCATCACCACCCAAAACCCTAGCCGCCCCCCATTTCCCCCCTCCCCCTCTCCAAGGTGCAGCCCTCCCGCGTGGTTCTCCGTCGTGTGGCTGCGAGCTCTCAATTGGAGTTTGGAGGGAGGAAGAAGGAAGGTGAAAGGGAAGAACCCAAGGTGAATTTGTGATTGACTTTTTTTGTTTTTGTGCTGCAATCAATTTGATTATGTGTTTATCTATGCGAATCGGTAGAGGTGATGTCCAGAAATTTTGTGGGTGGGCGAACAACAGTAGTTCTAGTGATTTCTGGGAATTTTCGTGGGTTAATTAGTGGGAATCGGTGGGAGAATCATGTTGTTATACCTTTCCAACGAGTACTTATGCGCTCAATTCGGAGTTATAAATTATGAGATATCGCCGTTTGAATCCGGGTATGTGGCTGTCCAAAGAAACAGATTTCTGCAGGTGGGCGTACAACAGTAGTATTAGCTGTTTCTGGGGATTTTTCGTGGGTAATTAGTGATAAACAGTATAAGAATTATGTAGAGCTTTGTCATACCTTTCCAACAAGTGCTTATGCGCTCAATTCGGAATTAAAAATTAGGAGATATCGCTGTTTGAATCCGGATATGTTGCTGTCCAAAAACAGATTGCAGGATGTACCTTGTGGATGGTTTTGGGCTAATTAGATGTTGGGGTTTAATTATAAGTTGTATACAAATCTTGTGGGGAATTTTATGTAGATGCCTCTGGAGTTTTTGGTTGTTACTTCTTCTGTCATAATTTTAAAGATATGAAATTATTAAGCGGCGCCGCTGTAGTTTGATGGGGTGTGGGAAGAGTTGTTACCCGCGGCGAGGTTTGAAATTGTGCGTAGGTGCGGCGTCGTATATGAGCGTTGTTATATGAAATTTGTGCACTGAGTTGTATGTCAAAAATAGGTGGTGGACTTCCGGATCGTGCTTAGGGCTTTGTCCAAACCCCCCCGGTGAAGGCAAGTAAAATAGTGATGGTTATTCCGTCTGTCGATTAAAGTGTCTTATACTTGACTATGTCTATGATATTTGTGTTCATATTCATATTCCTAATTGGGTACCATCGTTTGAAGATATTCATGTTTTATTGATTACATATGTTGAGGTTGTGGTTTGATCATGTTTCCCATGAGGTTCATTATGTGGAATGGGTGGAAGTATATGTCTAGCACATTTTATTTGGGAAGGACTCATGTTGTTGACATGCATAATGCATTCATCATCCATTGCATGGAAGTTTTGTCGCGATCTTATGGTCCGACCGTACCGGTACAATGAGCATCATATGTTGCCCGAGAAGGGGTATGATGCAGCTTCATATCCTTAGAGGTATGAAGGCAGAAGTCATTATTGCATCTGTAGCCATGTGCATTCATGGGAGAAGTGTGGAACCTATTATGGTGATGTGGATAGTGTGGATCTTTACCTTGTGATTCATCTTGGAATTAAGTAATTGGTTACTTGCTTACTTGCTGCAAATTAATATTTGAGAAAGAAGTTGTGAACTACGTGGTTGTTTAAGCACGATTGGTTTACATTGTCCAATTGTTGTTTGCTCTTTTTACTTGCTGAGATGTGTCATCTCACTCTTGCATTGTCTGATGCAGGCACCTAATCTTTGCTTTGGGAAAGAAGGGATGTAGCAGCACGGCCACTACACCTTTAAATAAAGGAACCACTACTTAATAATGATGTTAAACAGGGAGGGTCAAGTCCAGGGGATTATTATATTCTAGCCTTTCATGGTAGTTGAACTGTTTAGTTTGGTGGGTTGAGTTACCTATCTTTTATTTGATCATGAATGTTCATTTCTACCATTGCATTTCGATTATACTATGTCAATTATCTTTCTTTTATATCTTGTATAAACTCTATGTTCCCCTTGTTATGCTTCTTTCAAGGAAGGTGCTGCCAGATTTTTGCAATACTTTCTTTCTCTATATGTTGCATAGGTTTTGTGGGGAGGGTTTTTTTATAACATCCATTGTGTAGGATCTGTGGGGTGTTACAGTTGGTATCAGATCCATAGGTTGTAGGTCCTAGCAAGTGGAATAATAATAAATTGACACACTGCACATGTAGGATGGGTTTTCTGCTTTACTATTGATATGTTATGTTATTGTCTGTGCTAGTTTGACATTATCTGAAGAGGTGCTATGCCAATCTTATTTACTTATTATTCTCACCCCTGTGGCTGCAGCTATACCACCTCGTAGGGATCGGGGCAGTCCGCAAGTTCCTAGTGGGGACTCGATGAGTCTGGCGGCAATGTTAGCCGCGATGCAGGCCATGCAGCAGGAGTTGGCCATTCTGAGGCAAGCTATTCCTGTTGCCCCTGCGGGTGCTGGTGGTGGAGGAATGCCCTGGGGCGCTGTCCCTATGGGTAATGCTCTAGGTGGCGGGGCCAAGGTGCCTCTTCCAGTCAGTGGTCTTTCTCTGATGCAGTGGATGGGCATGAAGTTGGATACTTTTGATGGCAGTGGTACTCCGGTCGAGGCGGCAGATTGGCTACCTTACGTGGAGGATAAGATGAATGTCTTCGAGATTGTGTATGGTGATCGTGTTCGCTTTGGCACACAGCTGCTGAAGGGAGAGGCTCAAATTTGGTGGAGAGGCGTGCAGGCAACACACTCCTCCTCACCAGGAGTCCTGTCTTGGGATGTCTTCATCAGGAAGTTTGAAAGGAGGTTCTACCCGGTCACCTTCCTAGAGAAAATGAAGATTGATTTGCAGTCCTACAAGCAAGAGAAGAAGTCTGTCACAGAGTATGAAGTGGGCTTCAACAAGATGGTCCGCTTTGTCCCTCATGTGGCTTATAATGAGATGGAGAAGGCGAGCTAGTTCCGTCAGGGCTTGAAACCTTCTATCAGGCATGCCCTAGGAGCCTTTCCGTTGGTGGACTTCCGTACTACAGTGGAGCAGGCACTAGGTGTGGAGATGCAACACCAGTATACCATGGAATCACAGAAGTCTTCGGGTGTTGATCAGCCTCGTGGCCAGGACGCGAGGAGGGGCAACACTGGAGGTCTAGCCCACAAGAGGGGGCAAGTCTTAGCATCAGCGCCACCATCCCTACCGTGGCAAATCCTCTGACTCGAGTACTTTGGGAGGAAGTACTCAGAGGTTTCGGGCTGTTCCTAAGCCGGGCTGGGGCTGGTGTGTTTCCGTTGTGGTGATGTGCATCGCCGTGCAGAGTGCCAGTGGAATGGTAGGTGTTCAATCTGCAGTCAAGACCACAAGGATGTGGTGTGTAGGAGGAATCCCAATGGGAAGCTCAGATGGGAGCCAGTGACTTCCTCCTCTTCTCAGGGCACTGTCAACATGATGTCAAGCGCTGAGCAGCAAATTTCAGTTCCACTTCCTCCACAGCAGTTTTATGTGCCTGGGACTTCTCAGTTCATGCCGATGCAGGGTTTTCCTCAGTATCTGGCTACGCCTACTCCTGCACCGACTACTCCTATGCCATCTCAGTTTGGAGCTCCGCGTTTGCCTCACCCGATGGCTCAGTGGGGTTCTTCTGTTAATTTCACTCCAGGCGCTTCCTCTTCTGCGGGTATTTCCGGAGCTTATGTGCTACCCGCTGTGGATGGCAGAGAGCAAGGAGACGTGGTGACAGGTATGATTTCAGTTGATTCATTTGTGGCCTATGCTCTTTTTGACTCTGGCGCTAGCTATTCGTTTGTTTCAGAGAATTGTGTGTCGCGGGCTGGTCTTTCGGTGCAGAGGTTGGGTCACCCAATTTTGGTTAGTTCTGGTAATGGCTCCATTAGTAGCTATTCAGTTTGTCAGGGGTGTTCCGTCATTCTTGCTGATGAGGGCTTTTCGGCCAATCTTGTTGTGATTTCCTTGGGGGCATTCGATGTTATGTTGGGTATGGATTGTTATCCCAGTATCGCGCAGTTATATCCTGTTTTTGGAAGACAGTGTTATTGCAGGCGCCATCGGGTAGGGAGGTGGTATTCTTGGGAAGTTCCCCAAAGTTCACATTATCCTTGTTGGCGCAATTGCTTCTGGATCGCCGGTCAAGGAAGTCGGGAATCTTTTTCTCCATGGTGGTGGAGGGTGAGGCTGCCTTGCGGGTGCAGGACATCCGGGTGGTGTGTGACTTTGCCGACGTGTTTTCGGCAGAGCTTCCAGGCATTCCTCTAGAGCGCGATGCAACTTTTGAGATCAAGCTAATTCCGGGTACGCAGCCTATTCATAAGGCCCCCTATCGGATGGCCCCAAAGGAGCAGGTTGAATTGAAGCGGCAATTGGATGATCTGCTGGCTAAGGGTTTCATTAGGCCTAGCAGGTCTCCATGGGCTTCCCCAGTATTGTTTGTTGAGAAGAAGTATAAAAGCAAGAGGCTATGTGTGGATTATCGCGCTTTGAATCAAGTGACAATCAAGAATAAATATCTGCTCCCCCGTATTGAGGTTCTCTTTGAACAGTTGAGGGGTGCCCAGGTGTTCCCCAAAATTGATTTGAACTCTGGTTATCATCAATTGAGGATTCGTGAGGAGGATATTGAGAAGACCGCTTTTTGCACCAGGTATGGGCATTATGAGTTCATAGTCATGTCTTTTGGCTTAACTAATGCCCCTGCTGCTTTTATGGAAGCAATGAATAGGATGTTGCATGAGTTCTTGGATGACTTTGTGGTCATGTTCCTAGATGATATTCTGATTTATTCAAAGACCGAGGCTGAGCATGAGCAGCATCTCCGTCTCGTTCTGGGTGCCCTTAGGAAGAATCAGTTATATGGCAAGTTGAAGAAGTGTGCCTTTTGGCTGTCCGAAGTGGCTTTCCTAGGGCATGTGATTAATCAGCAGGGCATTGTGGTTGATCCCAAGAATGTTGTGGCTGTGGTGGAGTGGAAGAGACCCTCTAGTGTCTCTAAAATCCGAAGTTTCTTGGGGCTCGCTGGATATTATCGACGCTTTGTACCAATTTTTTCTAGCATTGCTAAGCCTTTGACTAGACCCTTGGAGACGGGTGTTCTCTTTGTCTGGTCTAGCGATTGTGAGGTCAGCTATCAGACATTGAAGAGCAAGTTGGCGGATGCCCCTATCCTAGCTTTGCCTGAGAGCGGTAAGCGTTTCACATTTTATACGGATGCTTCTCAAATTGGTCTTGGCTGTGTGTTGATGTAGGAAGGCAGAGTGATCGCTTATGGCTCTAGACAGTTGAGGAAGCATGAGGGGAATTATCCAACTCATGATCTTGAATTGGTCGCGGTGGTCTTTGCTCTCAAGTCATGGAGGCATTATCTTTATGGCGAGTCTTGTGACATTTACACCGATCATAAAAGTCTCAAGTATATTTTCACTCAGAAGGAGCTGAATTTGAGGCAGCGTCGGTGGCTCGAATTGATTAAAGATTATCATTTGTCCATTCATTATCACCCGGGGAAGGCAAATGTGGTGGCTGATGCCCTTAGCAGGTCTAGGGTTCCAAAAGTGGACTTGTCGTTGATCGCTGATCTGAACCGTTTGGAGATCGCTTTGTGCTATGTCGGTACTGCTAGTGAGGAGACTTGTATGCTTATTCAATCTTCCCTCATGGAGAGAGTGCGTGCGGCTCAGTAGCAGGATCGTTTATTGCAAGAAGCTCGAAAGAGGGTTGGCGATGGTAAACCCCGAGAGTTCTCCATTGATGTCAATGATTTGGTTCGTTTTAGGGGCCGCCTTTGTGTGCCTCAGAAATTAGAGGTGAAGATGGATATCTTGAGAGAAGCTCACAAAAACACCTTACACCGTTCACCCTAGCGAAACCAAAATGTACCGAGATCTGAAGCAAAACTTCTGGTGGAAGCGGATGAAGGTTGACGTTTCTAAGTACGTGGCCGCCTGTGAAGTATGTCAGCGCGTGAAGGCCGAGCATAAGAGGCCTGCAGGTTTGCTGAAGCCATTGGAAATTCCGGAGTGGAAATGGGAGCATACCACCATGGATTTTGTGGTGGGCTTACCTCGTTCTCCTCGGGGCAGGGATGCTATTTGGGTGGTAGTGGATCGCTTGACTAAGTCTACACACTTTATTCCCATGAAGACCACCAATTCAGCTTCAGAATTGGTCCCCTTGTATATGAAGGAAGTAATCAGGCTCCACGGGGTACCTAAGTCCATTGTTTCTGATCGAGACTCCAAATTTGTATCCAAATTCTAGGAGAGTTTTCATAGTGCATTGGGCACCAAGCTTTCCCTTAGTGTCACTTTTCATCCTCAGACTGATGATCAGTCAGAGCGAACGATCCAAACCTTGGAAGATATGTTGCGCGCTTGTGTTCTGTCTTGGAAGGGTAGCTGGGAAGATCATCTTGCATTGGCAGAGTTTGCTTATAACAACAGCTACCAGACTAGCATCAAGATGGCATCATTTGAGGCTTTATATGGTAGGCGGTGTATCTCCCCTCTGTGTTGGGAGACTTTGGGAGAGAGATCCCTGGTTGGTCCTGATTGGGTTCAGCATACTTCTGAGAAGGTTCAGGAAATTCGTCAAAATATTTTGGCCACTTAGAGCCATCAGAAGAGTTATGCTGATGTGAGGAGGCAGGATTTGGAATTTGCAGTGGGTGACCAAGTCCTTCTCAGGGTATCACCCACTAAAGGAGTTGTTCGGTTCGGTGTCTCCGGAAAGATTAGCCCGAGATATATTGGACCGTTCACTATCTTGGCCCGGGTAGGGATGGCAACGGGGATTTCCCCGTCGGGGAATGGCTTCCCATCCCCGTCCCCGCGAACGCTCACAGGGGAGCTTTTCCTCCCATCGCCGTCCCCGTCGGGGAATTTATCCCCGTCGGGAACCCCGCGGGGAATCTGTCCCCGCTAGAAGTACAATATTTAAAGATAAATTTAAATTGATTATATCAAATTAATACAAATTTAACAAACAAGATTGAAAATCACAAGAGACATCTACTTTGGAGTTTAGTTTTCTATTTTGTAACATGCTATACACTGAGTTCTTACTATAATTTTAACAAGTAAATTGACTAACTTGGATAAAATAGTTTCGTGGGGCGGGTACACGGGGAACGGGGATGGGGGATGGTTCCCCGTCCCCGTCCCCGCGAACCCGACGGGGATTAAATTTCTCCCATTTAGATCCCCGCGGGGACTAAATTAATCCCATACCCGTCCCCTAATAGGGGAATTCCCCGCGGGGAATCGGGGATCGGGTCCCCATTGCCATCTCTAGGCCCGGATGGGCAGCTTGGCTTATCGCTTGCAATTGCCGGATTCCATGGCAGGGGTACACCCGGTTTTTCATGTCTCTATGCTGAGGAAGTTCTTGCGAGATTCGGACCATCAGATTGAGATGGAACCAATTGTTGTGCAGCAGGATCTGACTTTGGAATGTCGTCTGGTGCGAATCTTGGAATCCTCGGAGCGTGTTTTGAGGAACAAATCAATTAAGTACGTCAAGGTCTTATGGACTAATCAGTCTGAGCGCGAGGCTACGTGGGAACTTGAGGAGCTGATGCGGCAGAAATATCTGGAACTTTTCGTTGTGGGTAAGTGTTGTTGATTCATTAATTTTTTCCTTTTGTCGTTCCGATAGAAGCATCAGAATTCAAGGTCAAATTCTTTTTAAGGGGGGTAGAGTGTGATACACGGTTTGCAAAGAAGAGAAGTTGGAGGTTATTCTTTTTGTTTTTTTTCTCATACGGGTGAGGCGCTTTGGGAATTTGGAAATTGTGGAAAACATTCACCTGTAAGACAGTAGAATTTCTTTGGTTAGACGCTTGCGACGGGGTCGGGAGCTGTCACGTGGGCGTGTTGGGGCATGAATCTTGATCCGGCCCATTAGCCTCCCCTTAACCCTAGCCGCCCTCCCCCTAATTCCCCCCCCCCCCCTTATGCAGCCGCCCCCCATTTCTCCTAGCCCTTGGCCGCCGCCCCCTCCCCTCTCCCATCTTCTTCCTCCTCAAACCCTTGCAGCCATCACCACCCAAAACCCTAGCCGCCTCCCATTCCCCCCTCCTCTCCAAGGTGCAGCCCTCCCGCGTGGTTCTCCGTCGTGTGGCTGTGAGCTCTCAATTGGAGTTTGGAGGGAGGAAGAAGGAAGGATAAAGGGAAGAACCCAAGGTGAATTTGTGATTGACTTTTATTGTTTTTGTACTGCAATCAATTTGATTATGTGTTTATCTATGCGAATCGGTAGAGGTGCTGCCCAGAAATTTTGTGGGTGGGCGAACAGCAGTAGTTCTAGTGATTTCTGGGAATTTTCGTGGGTTAATTAGTAGGAATCAGTGGGAGAATCATATAGAGATTTGTTATACCTTTCCAATGAGTACTTATTCGTTCAATTCGGAGTTATAAATTAGGAGATATCGCCGTTTGAATCCGGGTATGTGGCTGTCCAAAGAAACATATTTCTGCAGGTGGGCGTACAGCAGTAGTATTAGCAGTTTCTGGGGATTTTTCGTGGGTAATTAGTGATAAACAGTATGAGAATTATATAGAGCTTTGTCATACCTTTCCATCAAGTACTTATGCGCTCAATTCGGAATTATAAATTAGGAGATATCGCTGTTTGAATCCGGGTATGTTGCTGTCCAAAAAACAGATTGCAGGATGTACCTTGTGGATGGTTTTGGGCTAATTAGATGATGGGGTTTAATTATAAGTTGTATACAAATCTTGTGGGGAATTTTATGTAGATGCCTCTGGAGTTTTTGGTTGTTACCTCTGCTGTCATAATTTTAACGATATGAAATTGTTACGCGGCGCCGCTGTAGTTTGGTGGGTGTGGGAAGAGTTGTTACCCGCGGCGGGGTTTGAAATTGTGCGTAGGTGCGGCGTCGTATATGAGCGTTGTTATGTGAAATTTGTGCACTGAGTTGTGTGTCAAAAACAGGTGGTAGACTTCCGGATCATGCTTAGGGCTTTGTCCAAAACCCCCGGTGAAGGCAAGTAAAATAGTGATGGTTATTCCGTCTGTCAATTAAAGTGTCTTATACTTGATTATGTCTGTGATATTTGTGTTCGTATTCATATTCCTAATTGGGTACCATCATTTGAAGATATTCATGTTTTATTGATTACATATGTTGAGGTTGTGGTTTGATCATGTTTCCCATGAGGTTTATTATGTGGAATGGGTAGAAGTATATGTCTAGCACATTTTATTTGGGAAGGACTCATGTTGTTGACATGCATAATGCATTCATCATCCATTGCATGGAAGTTTTGTCGCGATCTTATGGTCCGACTATACCGGTACAATGAGCATCATATGTTGCCCGAGAAGGGGTATGATGCAGCTTCATATCCTTAGAGGTATGAAGACAGAAGTCATTATTGCATCTGTAGCCATGTGCATTCATGGGAGAAGTGTGGAACCTATTATGGTGATGTGGATAGTGTGGATCTTTTCCTTGTGATTCATCTTGGCATTAAGTAATTGGTTACTTGCTTACTTGCTGCAAATTAATATTTGAGAAAAAAGTTGTGAACTACGTGGTTGTTTAAGCACGGTTGGTTTACATTGTCCAATTGTTGTTTGCTCTTTTTACTTGCTGAGATGTGTCATCTCACTCTTGCATTGTCTGATGCAGGCACCTGATCTTTGCTTTGGGAAAGAAGGGATGTAGCAGCATGTCCACTACACCTTTAAATAAAGGAACCACTACTTAATAATGATGTTAAACAGGGAGGGTCAAGTCCAGGGGATTATTATATTCTAGCCTTTCATGGTAGTTGAACTGTTTAGTTTGGTGGGCTGAGTTACCTATCTTTTATTTGGTCATGAATGTTCATTTCTACCGTTGCATTTCAATTATACTATGTCAATTATCTTTCTTTTATATCTTGTATAAACTCTATGTTCCCCTTGTTATGTTTCTTTCAAGGGAGGTGCTGCCGGATTTTTGCAATACTTTCTTTCTCTATATGTTGCATAGGTTTTATGGGAAGGGTTTTTTTTTGTAACATCCATTGTGTGGGATCATTGGGGTGTTACATTTTCCTTCTCTTGCCTTCAGTTGCTAGCTTCAATCTGATTGATGTCTTCATTGTAACCTTGTTCTTCGAGGTTGTTGGTAATGTTGGTTATGCCAACAACACTCCTTTTGTGGAGGCATGATCGTGGTCGTTGATGAGTTTACTAGAGGTGGACGCCAAATATTGAATACTTATCAAGATTATAAAAAAACAAGAATACGACAACACCATTAATTTAATAATCATCCTTCCCTCTAAAAGTCTCAAAGAGAAGGAGGTACAAAATAGAGTTTTATCTCTCATAACAAATGTGTATAGCAGGATTGGTCATATATATATATATATATATATATATATATATATATATATATATATATATATATATATATATATATATATATATTTGTTCCATAGTTTCAAAGATTGTTGTTTTTAACATACACGAATATGATTGACCGTATGGTTATATTATTGACTCCTCGCCTCCAAAGGTGTTAAGTGGAGAAGGAAGACTTCTTTGTGTCTGAAAAGCATATGAATCAAGTACAAGGATCAACAAACATTGAACAAATTAATGTCTTAGTGCAAAGTAATAGATGATAATTAATCAATTTCATATAAAAATGGCTAGAATTAATGAATGAGTCACTTTAGATATTAGATAACAAATGGAAGAAACATCAAAATATACTTTTGCATCATGGTAACTTTGGAGGTTCTCTCGAAGAGAAGGTGCTATACATGTTGTTCGGCTGACAGTTGTTGCAGCTGCTAGCGGCTTCCTAAGGCCTTGTTTGTGTCAGATTGGTGGGTCGGAATGATTACTAGCCAGATTGCTTCTCTAATTTATATAAACTTTGATTACCTGGAATGATTCTGGGTGCAATCCGACGTAAACGAACAAAGCCTAAAGCAGCCAGCCAAGCTCATCCAGAGTAGAATTGCGGCTACAACTAGTCGTAAGGACAGTCGAACAACATCATAGGCACAAGATTAGAAATGGCCAACCCTTGTAGTGGTGGTAATGTTCATCTATTTATAGAAACATACTGGTGTACATATTTATATGAAATTACTATTATGACCATGTTATTACAGTGTATCCCTTTGCTATCGATGGGATGCAATTATGTTATTTTACATTCCTAGCATGTTCTGCATGTTTTTTTCTTCTCCCTAAGAACCTTCTTTATCTTTCTTCACTGAAGGCGTCAAAGCTTCGCCTTCCCATGATTTGGCTTTATGTAATCTCCGTGTTGAAGGCTAAAATGAGCCTGGCGGACGGTCCGGCCCTGAGGCCGGACGGTCCGCGGTCCGGACTGTCCGCGGTGGTGGCGCGGACGGTCCGCGCGCGCAGAGTCAGTTAGGGTTCCTAGTTTCTCACGGGATTTGTTACCTAAAACCACGGGATTAACTCGGGAAACAGTTGGAAACGGATCCAGACCTTCCCCTTTATATAGATGAAGGGCTACGGCCGATTGAACCCCCAACAATCGATCAAATCAAGTCTATTACTCGTTTTTACCTTATGCATTAGGAGTAGTTCTAGTCTAGTTCTAGTTTAGCCCTAGTTTAGTATTCCAATCCCCAAATTCTCCGCCTCTCTTCGACTCTACGTCGATTAGAGGAGTCTAGGTCGGTCTACCCGAGCCTAGACACGGCCTAGGATCTCTCCTCCCCGACGGGGTCCCTCCCGGGAGCGAGATCCAGGCGCCGCCGGCGATTTTCCGCCGCCCCTGCGCACGCGCGGACCGTCCGGCCCCAGGGCGCGGACCGTCCGGCCGTCAGGCAGGGAACCGGGCTCCTGTACCAGGTCGCGGACCGTCCGGCCCTGTGCCACGGACCGTTCGCGCCTGACCAGAGAGCACCTTCGCCTCACGCCAGGTCGCGGACCGTCCGGCCCTGTGCCGCGGACCGTCCGCGCCTGACCAGAGAGCACCGCCGCCGGTTCTTTTGAAGTGATTGGCACCTCCAAAAAGGTGTCAACATACTTTTTGGCGACTCCGCTGGGGAATAGGTGTCTAGATCTGCTAAAAATCGGCCCATAAATGGCCGGTTCTACGGATCACACCAAGATCTCCACTACCAACATCATCAAGCCGGCCATGGAGGCGCTCCCGGCTGATGACCAAAGGCCCTTTGAAGACCTCGTAATGCGCGATGAGAAGGAGGTGATGCGGCAATGGAATGAACAACGCGACAAGGAAGAGGCGGAACTGCTGCATAAACTCTCCGAACGGCGCAAGGAGGCGGCGGACAAGTACTTGTCACACTTCACGGTAGATCGCCACCAGAAGGTCGTCCGTCAAGGGGAGATCGATATGGAATCTCTCCTACCTCCACTTCAGGGTCCCGCTGTAAGTACTCCAGATCTATCTCTTACGACTTTCATGGATCAACGAGGAGATCAGTTAAAGCAATATGTAGATGAATCTATTAAAATACATTTACGTGCATACGAGAAATCAGCTGCTCCTAACTTTCCATCACGAGAGTCTAATACAGTGCCACCCACGTCAAACACATCGGCTATAAACGGGTCACCCTTGACCCAGCCATCATATGGTATGCCGATGCACGCTTTTGTGTCACCATCACAGCCGCAACCACTAGGCACGAGGCAGGTACTGGACGCGACCGGACCGTCCGAGCTTCATCTCAGACAGTCCGGTTATACCGCGGACCGTCCGGCGTATTTCGCCGGACCGTCCGATCAGATGCAGGCCCGCACACAAAACACTCAGGTCGCACCGTACTTGGCCGGACCATCAGGGTACAACCCTGAACACTTCGGCCCCATCACGGACCGTCCGATGCATCACGCCGGACCGTCCGGATATGTTGCGGACTGTCCGCCATCTTACGCCGGACTGTCCGGATATGGCATGAACCGGCCAACGTATTACGCTAGACCATCCGACTCTACACGAGTCCACGCGCAGACTGCCCAAGTCGTGCCATATGTGGCCGATCCGTCCGGGTACAGCCCTGGACCATTCGGCCCGATCGCGGACCGTCCAGTTCTTTATGACAGACGGTCTGGGTATGAGACTACCCACGTAGCACCATATATGGCTGGACAACCCGGATATACCTTCGGACCGTTTGGCCAGGTCGTGGACCATCCGGCTTCTTATGCCGGACCGTCCGGATATGCATACGCAGAGCCGAGAGCTGCGCAATACGCACAGTTCCCACATTCATCGCAACAACATTATGGTGCCCCACCAACAACACATTATAATCATGCCATACCACATAATGGACATAGTGCTGAATACTATTCGGCCACAAGAGAGCCTGAGAGGTATAGGGCAGGAGCTGGTGACATTAATAGGACACCTAACACATACCTCAAATATCCCTAGGAGGAAAGCCGACAGAGTGATGTCAGGCAACCTGAGATTTCCACCCACAAACTCAATGGATGGTCGCCAGACATGGCGGAGAGGGTTAGAGACGAGGTAGCCGGGACGTTCAGGGACAAACTCGGTGTTAGTGTGTCAGGTACAGGGCAATCGTATCAGAAGCCTTATAGCCACCGATTCGACACCGTACCATATCCACAGGGGACTAGAATACCAGACTTCTCTAAGTTTTCTGGTGAAGGTGGGAAAAGCACAAACGAGCATATAAGCCAATTCATAGCACACTTGGGAGAATTGGCTGATGGGGAAGCCTACCGCGTTCGTTTATTCTCGTTGTCCCTTACTGATACTGCATTCGCATGGTACGCAGCCTTGCCACCAAACTCTATTAACTCTTGGGAAGAATTAGAGCAGAAATTTCATGAACACTTCTTCTCAGGAGAACATGAATTAGAATTGGCTGACTTAGCCTCAGTCCGACAGGGGCCTGAAGAATCGGTTAATGGCTATATCCGGAGATTCCGGGACACTAGAAACCGATGCTTTCAGATCCATGTCGCAGAAAAACAACTAACAGGGCTGGCTTTCAATGGGTTGCGACCCTACTTAAAAGAAAAATTAGATGGCACCCAATTCTTTTCGCTAGTGCACTTGCACCAGCGGGCTATGACCTGTGAAAGCCGAAGTAAGGAAACATCAAAATCAACTAGTCATAAGTTGCATCTAGTGGGATACGATAATTCGGATGAAGAATCCACAGATGTTTACACCGCCGAATTAGTTTGGCCAGGACAGGCTAAACCTTCAGCGTGTTCTGCTTTACAGTCGATTCGAAAGAATCGACAAGAAGAAGTTAAGTTTACTTTTAATGTTGCCAAATGCGATAAAATATTTGACGAGTTACTAAAAAACGGCAACATTAAATTAACTCATACTATTCCTCCTCCTAATGAATTAAAGAGGCGTGCTTATTGTAAGTGGCATAATTCCTTTTCTCATGCCACCAATGATTGTAATGTTTTTCGTCGACAGATACAATCGGCCATAAATGAGGGTCGATTGGCTTTTCAGGAGATGCAAGTAGACACACAACCCTTTCCTGTTAATACAATAGAACTCACATGCAAAAAGGTCTTGGTTCGGCCCGAAATGGCCGATAAAGGCAAAGGCAAGGGCATCATCATTGGCGATCCTCGCATGACAGATATATCACAAAAGGAGATTGCTCGAAAGGCTTCGGACGAGAAGGCTAAAAAGTCCGAAGACGCCGGGGGGCAGGCACAGTTAATGAACCAAACACATCAGCCTAGCCCGAGCATCGTAGATGGTCTGGCACTTACGTGCGGACAATCCGGTGCTCAGACAAACGGTCCGGCTAACTCAGCCAGACAGTCCACCTATGACCAAAGGCGTCAACCTCTACACGAAGCAAGGAAAAAGACGCAAGGTCAAAGCACATATAGTCGGCTGATCAAAGCCGACCCTACTTTTGATCAGTTGCTCTCCAAAAATGCTAGCCAAAAGACCGTTCCACGTGATCAGTCAACAAAGAAACCTCGGTCACCTACTAAAACGAAACGGCCGAACAAAACGGCCCAAAAGGCGACGCGACAAGCATCGTCTGTTCATCCTATGAGACCAGGGTACTTTCTACCCGTTTATTCATCGTCGGTATATTGTCCTACCCAAATGTGGAATAGCATGACGATGAATCCATGGTGCATGTATAGTCCCTTTGTCTATCCAGGCTGGGGGGCACCTCCATTCTATTCATTTTGATCCATTGATCAAATGGTCATGGCCGAGAAAGATACAATCCAAAACGGCTTTTATACATTGGTGCTTTATTGAATGATCTCTATTTTGAAAAGCCGATGACTTACATCAGGTTTAGTTCATATGCTTTTGGTTCGTCAAACTGCACCAAAAGGCAGGGGGCATATGTTGAAGGCTAAAATGAGCCTGGCGGACGGTCCGGCCCTGAGGCCGAACGGTCCGCGGTCCGGACTGTCCGCGGTGGTGGCGCGGACGGTCCGCGCGCGCAGAGTCAGTTAGGGTTCCTAGTTTCTCACGGGATTTGTTACCTAAAACCGCGGGATTAACTCGGGAAACAGTTGGAAACGGATCCAGACCTTCCCCTTTATATAGATGAAGGGCTACGGCCGATTGAACCCCCAACAATCGATCAAATCAAGTCTATTACTCGTTTTTACCTTATGCATTAGGAGTAGTTCTAGTCTAGTTCTAGTTTAGCCCTAGTTTAGTATTCCAATCCCCAAATTCTCCGCCTCTCTTCGACTCTACGTCGATTAGAGGAGTCTAGGTCGGTCTACCCGAGCCTAGACACCGCCTAGGATCTCTCCTCCCCGACGGGGTCCCTCCCGGGAGCGAGATCCAGGCGCCGCCAGCGATTTTCCGTCGCCCCTACGCACGCGCGGACCGTCCAGCCCCAGGGCGCGGACCGTCCGGCCGTCAGGCAGGGAACCGGGCTCCTGTACCAGGTCGCGGACCGTCCGGCCCTGTGCCGCGGACCGTCCGCGCCTGACCAGAGAGCACCTTCGCCTCACGCCAGGTCGCGGACCGTCCAGCCCTGTGCCGCGGACCGTCCGCGCCTGACCAGAGAGCACCGCCGCCGGTTCTTTTGAAGTGATTGGCACCTCCAAAAAGGTGTCAACACTCCGGCTTCGTGTAACCTTTGGTCTTGTGTGACCTTCAGCCTTGTGTGACTTTCAACTTTGCCATGGCCCAAAGCTTCTCTAAGAGCATCTCCAACAATGCCTCAAACTAGTGCCTCAAATTGAAATATGTGGCTCTACACAGGAAAAACTACTTCAACAGTGTCCTATTTCATAAAATTTTGTCAAAAAACTATATGACACCCTCTCAAGTGACTCAAATATACTACACCGTAGTGGGCTGCCCTATAATCTAGATTTAGGGCTTTACTGTTAGAGCGAGGTATTTTATTGGTGCCCTAAATTCTATAAAATATATTTATTTTCAAATTATAGGGCATTTTTATAGGTCACGTTGTTGGAGATGCTCTAAGGGGCCATGTTTGTCCTCGGTTGAGGTTCTTATCATGTAATGATGTCTAAACATTAATTTTATTAATGTGAACCTTCGGTCAGGGACCTTCTCCTCAATGACGTGAGAGATATCTCTGGGCCTCTCAATATGGTCGTATTAAGAAAGTACATAAATATGATTTAAAAGTTAATCATAATATGGAAAAAGAGTCAATCACAAGTTATAATCCACTACAAGATCGAGTGAAATGTTTGGCTATTAGAGCATCTCCAACAATGCCTCAAACTAGTGCCTCAAATTAAAATATAGGGCTCTACACAAGAAAAACCACTCCAACAGTGCCTCAATTCAACAAATTTTGTCAAAAAACTATAGGGCACCTTCTCAAGTGCCTCAAATATACTACACCGTAGTGGGCTGCCCTATAATCTAGATTTAGGGCTTTACTGTTGGAGTGAAGTGTTTTGTTGGTGCCCTAAATTCTATAAAATTTACTTATTTTTAAATTATAAGGCATTTTTATAGGTCACGTTGTTGGAGATGCTCTTACAATGGTGACACAAATCTCACCTCGAGTCCGATGGATATCGTGTGGCAAAAGGATCAAGATATGTGTATATCAAGGTTCGGATGATGTTATCTTTTGTGTACACGAACCTAATAGATCATGTAATTAAGTGGTTGGACATGGTTATCTACTTATCTAGCTAGGCTCATTAATTAATGGTGTGATTCCGGCACAGGCCGTCTGTGATCCATACATTATTATTCCAAACACAGAACCAAACTACCGCTGCAACTGCAACCATGCATTACCGAACACTTTGTACGCTTCCTTCCTTTCAGTATAGAAGGTGACGAGCTGGTCCCTGTCCGGGACGCACTGTTTCAGAGCTTCGCAGGAGCTGTACTCTCCGGACCAACGGCGAAGAGCAGGGAAGTCGTCTTCGTCAACCACGGCCACTCCAGTCAACTCCTCTATGGCGCCGAGCCAAGGAGCTAGCACACAGGCGGCGATGTCCACGTAGCGGATGGTGTCGCCCCCGAAGAACCTCCTTCCGTTGAGCTGCGCCTCCAGAAGCGCCAGTTTCTGCTTGGCCTCTTCCGCCTGAGCCTTCTGCGCGTCGCGGCGTCGGCCTCTGTCCAGTGCGTCAGCCAGAACGGCTTCAGGAGCTGTCGGTCAGGTTCATCAGCAGAGTTCAGTAAAACCAGCAGACCTATTTTTAGATTCCACTAAAAAACTGAGAGTACCTTGCTGTCCATGAAGTCTGCCTAGGTCTTCCTGGATCAGCTCGTATGGCACGCCCTTGAGCCGCAGGGCGGCCTCGACGCGGTGCGAGAATAGGCTTGCTGAATGGCCGATGATCTTGACAGGTGTCGAAGTGATTTTTTTTGGTCGAAGTGGTTTTTTTTCGGGCCCAGCCCAAATGGACGAAATTTCGGAAATTTCTTTCCGAAATTGCGAAGACATGTTTCTTGCGCTATTTGGTTGTGGCTTCTTGCTTGCTAGTCCATTCGTATTTGTATCGATATATAAGATATGTAATGTTATGAAATTGAAGGCACCGCACTGCTTCCTCTGCAAGGATCCATGGTCAGCGTCTTCTCGTTTCTGTTCTTTCCTTTCGACGGCCGTGTACTCTGATACTCCACAAGAAGCCACAAGAAGGTGCCCGTGCTCCTCCAAGGCGACCACCGCGCAGTCTGCGAGTCCCTCGTCATCGTCGAGTACGACGACGAGACCTTCAACGGGCCGCCCCTTCTCCCCTCCGACCCGAGGGCTCGTTCGGTTGCAAGGGATTAATTCCTCAAGTGGATCTAATCTAGACAGGGATTGAGTATATCCATTCCTTTCACTCAATCCTCTTGAGGGTTTGATCCTCTTGGGTTTAATCTATGTCTGAAAAAGGTCATTCGGTTAATCTACATGAGCTCTTATATAAAAGACTTATCAACATATTCCATTTTCTACCGTCAGGCAGCATACAATGCACTGAAATAGCAGACAAGTGAAATACTATGAAGATAGCAGACAAGTGAAATAGCATTAGTGCTAGGAAACGGACAACATACAAGGCCAGGAACCGTTAGGCTTCTGTTCATGCATATAGTTTTATCAACAGCATATAATTATCCTCAGTTTACACAAGAAATAGCAGACAAGTGATGTCTTGCAGCAGTCGCATAGAAGTACCATTATTACAGGTTTCATTACAGGACAAGTAATCCATCCAATGCACTGAAATACCCTACAGTTAAATAGTTCATGACATGCACCATTGTTTATGCATGACCAGGCCTCGCACACATGGCCAACAGCAAGCAACAATAGTTGTTGTCGTGGTACAAGTAGCAAGCAGTAGCAGGCGGCCGTCAGCAACAAGCAGCAATGCATCATCACCATTCACCGGCACAAGTGAAAGATTGAACATAAGTGAAAGATAGCAGATCTACAGAAAAACAAGTGAAATACTGGATTTACTGGCACAAGTGAAAGACTGAACTAAACAATTTGCTTATGAAAGACTAAAATTTTAAAGGCAAGTAAAAAAATATTATTATAGTGTTAGGAGACCAGCGCAAGTTGTTGGAAATACTATGAAGATGAATCAACAGTAAAGTGTGCTCATTTATATAGGTATACCTGCTAAGCCATCTCATCCCTCAACCACATCAATGCAGCCTCTCTATCATCATTGCATGCACTCAAGAATATCTGTTGATTGTCAGGGTCCTTGAACACCTTAAATGCTTTGACCTTCTCTTCTTTTGTGACTTCCAATGTGTTTAGAACTGCTATGCAATTCTTAATTAAGAAATCATCACCTCCTCTTGTCTCCCTTTCTCTTGCCAATTGTGTCGCTTCATCTTCAGCTTGTTTGCTTCTAATGTCTAGGTACCTCTCCATCAATACTTCTATGTTGGAACTCTTCTTCGGCCTCTTTGGTCCTTTTTCTTCTTCATTCCTTGAAACAACAGAAGTCCTTTTTGACCTTTCATCATGCCTATCAGCATTTACATCAACCCCTTCAACTTCATACACTATGTCTTCTACTTCATTTTGTCTATGATCTGCCAAAGGGTCTCCCACATCTTCACAGTCTTCTACATTGATAGGAACATCTCCAGACCCAATTTGTGTGAGATCTAGACCATTTGGTTGAGTAGAAGTGAAGTTGTAGGTCCCTTCAGCAGTATTACCTATACAATGAAGTTTTAGTGCAAGAAATAGTACAACATAGTGAATAAACTTAGTTACTGGTAAAAGGAAAACTAACCATCATGTAGCTCTCCCAAAGCTTCAAACAGAGGAAAAGATTTGTTGCAGAATTTTTAGCCCTTGGTAATGACTGCACAATAAAGTAAGAAACTAAATGTGAGATGAATAAAACAAACAACACTTAAATATTCATGTAAATGCCAAGCTAAGAACTAACAACACACAAAAAGATCTCAAGTTTACAGAAACATGGTAATAAACTTACTTTGATTATGTTATCCCATATCGGTGGATCAGCTTGAATCATACACCTTTTCTCATCCCAAGAAACTCCGCTTTGTTTCCTCACATCTTTCAACATCCTGTAATCTCTCTTTAACTCCTTTTCCTTTTCTTAGATTTGAACTTTTGAGAAACCTACATATCTTTCCCTCTCTTGAAATTCCTTGGCAATCTTGTTCCATGCATCGGGTGTCCAACCATTGTTACCCTTATATTCAGGTGTATTGTGTTCATGTAACAAGTCAACAAGGGTCTTCTCTAACATAGAATTCCAATTTGCTCTTGTTTTCCCTGCAAATCAGCACATAAGCAACATAAGAAAGAACTAAAACTAATTAGAAAGAACCAACATGTATACCTTTTGGAGAGCCTCCATGTGTCTTTGAAGCAGTAGCTATAGGAGATTTTTTTTTCTTTTGTGCACCTTTAGATAAGAGCATGTTAAATCTAGGAGACACCCTTGCAAGCATGTTTAATCTTGGAGACCCCCTTCCAAGCATGGTAACTTATAACATGAGTATAATTAGAACATGAAAGCATAATTGTGAACAACAATAATTTTTAAAGCATAACTGAAAGCATATTCGAATAACATTAAAGCATCATAACTAGTACAAACTACATTTCCTAAGAACTTATTGCAATCCCAATAACAATAAAACATATTCTAATGCATCACTAATTGCTTTTATGTTGTTGATAATCAATCCACATTTGTTGTGCAATTGTGTCTCTGAGATTATTGCCTTGCTCACTGCCTTGATCATTGCTTTGATCTCCATCTGGAATATCAACAACATTGCCTTGAACATTTTCTGCCTGATCTTCTAACCATTGTTCATCTCCTTTGTGAGACCGAATAATGTTGTGCAACACAGCAGCTGCTACCGGTATCTTCACTTGGTTTTCTATTTTGTGAAACGTGGCAACCTTAAGGATGGGGAAGCGTTTCTTTATAACTCCCAAGGCCCTTTCAATATGATTCCTCAACACTGCATGTTGATGATTAAAGATCTTGTAGTTTTGTGGTCTTCGGCGACCTGTCCCATATTCCTTCAAATGATACCTAACTCCGCGATATGGGGCAAGGAAAGATGGTGTGTTGGCATAACCGCCGTCTACTAAATAAAATTTCCCTAGAGGTACTTGAAAGCCATTGTTCATTGAAGCCCTAAAAACTCTAGCATCCGTCGCGGACCCCTCCCACCTAGTGGATATGAAAGTTACATTGAGATCAAAATCACACGCTACCATTACATTTTGAGTAAGAGTGCCCTTCCTATTCCTAAATGGAGCGGCTTTGTCAAGTGATATCGATATAGGCACATGAGTGCCATCAATTGCACCAATGCAATTCTGCATAGAAAAAACTAGGTCAAAGAAAAAAACTAGGTCAAATAAATGATTCACGTATGATAGGATAATTAATGTGATCGCCTTGAAGTAGGGATAAAACCTAGGATTCCTTTCGATTTTTTGATGGACATGATTAGGATTTGGTGGCTTCAGGAATTGCTTGGAGTGTAGGAACAACTAGGTCAAAGAAATGCTTGATGTGACGATGATATGTATCACCACTATGCCCAAATTCTTCTATTAGGTCTTCAAATGAGGCATTATGGCTGAGCATGTATAAGAAGAATGCTAACTTTTCCTCGACCTTAATCCTTGTATCACAGACCAACCCCTCCCTTCTAAGATAACTTGCGAAGGATTTGAAAATTTCAGGCTCCATCCTGAACGCTACCCGACAGTTCTTTAAATGACCTTGAAGCAACTCCTGAACATGTTCTTTGCCACTTAACTTTGATGTATGCCTTCGCTTCTTTTCCCTTACTATGTTTGAACTAGAACCCAATATATGTAGCATAGGGAGAAAAAACAACATCATGTCATCATCATCATCATCTCTCCTCTGTCTAAGGTGATCTCTTAGTGCCACATCCTTTGCTAACTAAAACAAAATTCATGATAGAAAATAAACACCAACAAAAATAGAACATGGTGTAATAAAGAACATTTAGAATATAACAAGTACCTAAAGGAGAGGATATAGGGTCCCAAGATGGTGGAAGTTCGTCTTCTCCAACTCGAACTGGTGCAGGGATAATCTAGAAATATAATAAGTTTTTGTTTGAAATACATATAGACAAGTACAAGTAAATATATATACTCTAAACTGAAACATTGTGGGGTTAAAAAATGTTAAAAAATGTTTAAATTTTTTTAAGGTATACATATAGACAAGTACATTTTTTAACCCCATCCTGTGTCAGATGCACAACTTCTCATTATTAAAATTCACCTTGCACTTGAACTTTCAAATTTCAGCAAGGCTTCAGTTGAAGAGAACTGTAGAATGTCTTTGTCGGTTTGCCTGCATAACTAGTGTGAACTTTATCATCAGCTATGAGCTATCCATTGTTATAACTTATAATAGACATTATTAAGTCGTGTTGCTTGGTGGTGTGGTCGCCGAAACCAAACTGATATTGTGCTGGAATGCCAGCTTATACGAAAGTGTAAGCAACCACAAATGGCTCTCAAGTTATAATTGAAAAAGAAAAGGCCACCGACAATAAAACCTATCATTATTTTCGTCTTTGCTACTCCTTAGAATATTAAAATCTCCTCCAATATAGTAAGAGTCGGGGGAGGTGAAAACATACTTAGAATAAGAAGAATAAAAGCTGAAAGTATACAAGGTACTACTACTACCCTTGCTCCTGCGCTAGCTAGAGAGTACATAGAGGGAGGGAGACACATCACATAAGCAAGCACGCACGGCGCATAAAATTGCAGGGTTTCTTGGCTTATGGCTAGCGAATCGCCGTGAAGAGGCTGGACAAGGCTTCGGGGCAAGGCCTGAAAGAGCTAAGGAACGAGCTGCTGCTGGTCACCAAGCTCCGGCACAACAACCTCGCCAAGCTTCTAGGCGTTTCGTGAAGGGAGAGGAGAAGCTGCTTGTCTACGAGTACATGCTGAATCGGAGCCTGGACACTTACCTCTTTAGTACACAGGCCACACTACCCAACACCAAAGTCCAGAGGACAGAAGTCGCCACGAGGTCACTCCCAGGCGCGACGGCCGGCACAAGTCTGAACTTCCCCGCCCTTGAATTCGACCTCCGCCACGACCGATGGCCCGAACCTGACCGACGCCGGTGGGAGAGGCAGAAACACAGAGAAAGAGATTGGAGTGGGGACAGCTTCTCGGATCTGCTGAAG
Source organism: Zea luxurians (assembly GCA_029449295.1). NCBI lineage: Eukaryota > Viridiplantae > Streptophyta > Magnoliopsida > Poales > Poaceae > Zea > Zea luxurians. The sequence continues at coordinate 128,020,827 of JAOPSE010000003.1, forward strand.
CCCTACAAGCGGCACGAGGGCGTGGGGTACCTACGCGGGCGCCACGTCACCGTCGACCTCTCATTCTGGGTCGTCTTCCACAGCACTACCATCCTAGCGCGCTTGCCGCGGGCGCAGAGCCCGCACCTCCGCCAGGTTCGATCCAGATCCATCTTCCAAGTTCGATCTAGGTACTAAAACCACTGATCCAGATCCGTCGACGATGAAAGGAAGAAGAGGAGGACGTGCTTACTAGTGAGAAACATATTTCCATGTTGGAGGAAGGAGGAAGGAGCATACCGGCGAGAAGCGGCCGCCGGAGCAGATCGACGCCAGAGAGAAGAATGTTGTATCCACAGCCGTCGCGTGCCCTTCGCGTTCGCGTGTGGTTCAGACAGGATATTTTCCACCCCCGGTCGACGAGGCGCGGTTCCCGGGCTGAAAAGACGAGGAAAGATCTGGATACGGTCAATGTCGGGCGTAACTGAACGCTTGTTTTTTATGGGCTAGACTTATTTCCAGAGGGGAGGGATCCATAGGGTTTGGTCCCTATTCCCTACCGGGAAAGGCCTAAACGAACATGCCCTGACTGGGCCGCCGCCCGCTTCTGGGCGCACTTCCTTGACAAAAATGTAAGTAAGTACGTTCATGTGCGCGGCATCTATTTTTCAGGTCCACGTTACATACATGCTCCATGTTGAACACACAAAATGTTCTCATGGATGGTCCGCGGTACGGACGGTCCATAGTAGTAGCCGGACGGTCCGCGCGTGTGTAGAATCAGTTAGGGTTTCGAGTTTCTCACAGTATTTGTTAGCTAAAACCACAAGATTAACTTGGGAAATGACTTGTAGCGGATCTAAACTCCCTTTATATAGATTAAGGGCTATGGCCGATTGAACCTCCAAAATCAATCAAATCAAGTCTATTTCTCGTTTTTACCTTATATATTAGGAGTAGTTCTAGTTTAGCCTCCTTATACCTCAAATCTTTACCTCTTTTTGGCTCTACATCGACTAGAGGCATTTTGGGTGGCCTGCCGACATCAAGACACACCCTACAATCTCTTCTCCCCAATGGGGTCCCTCCTAAAAGACGAGATCTAGGTCTACTGCGAAGAAGAAGACCCTCTGCGCCATCGCGGACCGTCCAAGCCCCAGGCGCAGACCGTCCGGACGTACGCAGAGCAGGAGTCGCTCCTACGCCAGGTCGCGGACCGTCCGGCCCTGTGCCGCAGACCATCCACGCCTCCACAGAGAGCACCTCCAGGCGGTTCCTTCTAGTGTTTGGCGCTCGGAACGGCGCCAACACATTTTTTGGCGACTCCGCTGGGGACAGGTGTCTAGATCTTCTAAAAATCAGGCCCTCAAATGGCCGGTTTTAAAGATCACACCGATATCTCCCCGGACAATATCCTTAAGTCGGCTATTGAAAGTCTGATGGTCGATTAGCAACAGCAATATGAGTACTACATGCGTCAAGCGAAGGAGAAATTCTTATCATAATACACGGTGGATCGCCACCAGAAAGTTGTCAAACATGGAGAGACCGACGTCGCGTCTCTTCTATCTTCGCTTCAAGTCCCCAACGTAAGTAAACCCGATGACATCCAATTTATTAAACAGTATGTAGATCATCAGCAGAATCAAATGAAACAACAGATTGGAGGGTTAGAAGAATCAATTAGAAAATTAACGTGTACGTGGGAGAAATCTGTTGCTCCTAGTTTTCCATCATATGAAACTAGTAATAGGATGTCTATGTCTAATACATCAGCGACAAATGGGGATTCGCAGCCCCAGCCATTATGCCGATGAACTCATATCCAGGGCAAATACCACCATTGTCGTCCCTGCTTGGTAGATCGACGCCCCTGGACATGGTCGAACCGTCCGAGCTTTTGCCCGGACAGTCTGGCCCTTACGCAGATCATCCGGCTTTTCCTGCGGGACAGTCCAGGACTGCACCGGGGCTACCGTGTGGTGCCCCAATAATAGCGAACACAACCGGATAGACCGGATACGCACACGTAGAACCTACTGTCGTACACTAAGCACCAAATTATTATACACCACAGCAGCAGTATGTTTCGACCCCTACATATTTAAACCACAGCACGCCATACAATCACAAGCCGATCAACATTATCGATCGGTCACAGCAAGAAGGTCGGCATAACAATGCCCGACCGAATGAGCCCCACAGCCTATGATCCGGTGGTCTGGCACCAGGCACAATGGAGAAAATTAGGGAAGAGATGGCTAAACTATTTCGAGATAGGCTCGAAGTTAGTGTAGATAGAGTGGGCCAATCATATCAGAAGCCATATGATCATCGGTTTGACATAGTCCCATATCCACAAGGGGCAAGGATATCGGAGTTTTCTAACTTTTCTGGTGAAAATGGGAGAAGCACACACGAACATATAGGCCAGCTCCTAGCACACCTAGGCGAATTGGCCGATGGGGAAGCATTTCGTGTTCGGTTATTTTCTTTATCCCCTAGCGGAACCGCTTTTGCATGGTACGCTGCCCTGCCTTCTAATTACATTAATTCATGTAATGATTTAGAGAGTAAATTTCATGAACATTTCTTTTCTGAGGAATATGAATTAGGGCTAGCTAATTTAGCCTCAGTCTGACAAGAACACGAAGAATTGGTTAATGATTATATCTGGAGGTTCTAGCACACTAGAAACCGATGCTTTCGGATCCATGGCGTAGACAAAGAGCTAGCATGGATGGCTTTTAATGGGTTGCTGAAAGGGAAATGGGCTTAATCATTTCCTATAATCGATTTTGGTGTTTGACGTTCATCACAAACCAAATGGACTAACAAGTTTGGCTAGTTGTCATTTATTTCAAGTGCATAAAGTTTAACATAAACCAAGAAAGAAATTAAGTTGGAGACTCAATCAATTTTTGAGCAAAGACTAGAAATGGTGCTGTCAGTTGCGCACCAGACACTGTCTGGTGTGCACCGAACACTGTCTGGTGCCCAGGTTGTGGCAGATTCTCCCAAATTATCGGGCCCACATGCACCTGTCCTTGTCTCAAAGACCTCAGACGGTTATGTATGTGCACCAGATAACTTAACAGGATCCGTCCGATTGCCCCAAGGACATCGGATAAACCACTTACAACCAGAACCGCGAGATTAAGTAACACAAATCACACACATCAATATTTTTGCAGCAGAAATCTTATTACCAAATTTTACAAGTTACAAAAAATTTACATTATTTTATCGGAGTGATTACAAATGTATAAGTTTGAAATATATGCTAGCTCAAGTGACCATCCTCAATAAAAAGTATAGGAGAGTTACTTAGACTTATAAGAAGGCCGAGCCCACCGGCACTTAACACCATCACAGCAGCACAAGGTTAGACCTGAAAAACAACAGGGAATAAAACCCTGAGTATGGAATTACTCAGCAAGACTTACCCGACTAAAGAAAAGACTCTCAAGGGTATGCTGGCTAGAGGGATTCAAGGTATGGTTTATCAAGAATCAAAGACTCTGTTTTGCAAAAAAGCTTACTACGAGTGGATCCTTAAAATCCAGTTTTACTTGTCAGGTTAAGTAAAGTTACCTGCATCTAGAGTTCTTTCTACCCTAGTTCAAGCACTTGGCCTATACTAGTCATTTTCTTATCAGCCCTTCATCTTCACTGGATTGCTACGTGTAGGGCAGTGACCAAGTCTTCATGTCCGCTAAGTTACAGCGATTCGAATCGATTATACTCAGCTGAGGATCTCCAATCACATGACATATGTAGCACTTAACCCTTGCATATGTCAACTCGCCACCGGGGTTCTTAAGACCAGATCAGGTTCACGCCAAATGAGAGCACAGATACACCACCGTCCAGCCTCTTGCCACTGAGGGTACACGCTACTCTCGCCATCTCTCCACTCCCATTGCATGTTATCTTATTCTGGTATTAGTCTGCCTAAGACAAAGCTTACCCATGATGAGCCATGTGACTAGTTAAAGGGTCCTCGATCAGCAAGCCTACATCGACACGGTCCTTAATCGACTCAGAAGAAGACAATACACCGAGACTCCTTTCTCGTGCAAGTCAACCGCCCAGTCTCAGCTTTTTCATTTAAAACCTAAATTTTGGTACCTGGCAGAGGTACATCTTTTCCAGATGTTGAATCCATCAAGGCCCTGATGGATCCACCATCACAAGTTTCATTTTTGAAAACATTCCCACCCACTGAAGCATCACTTTTGTTTTAAAACAAAACATTTTTATTTACTAAAGCAAGGTTAAGCATCAAAAATCCTTTTTATAAAAGGGTGTCAAGGAAGGGTATTCAATTTTCCAAGGAAGGAAATGCATCGATGGTTTAGCACACATCTCCTATCACCAAATGCATCAAACAAGGTGATAAAGATTTTAAAACATCAAGGAGGTGGCGAATGCACCGGGGCTTGCCTGAATAACACTAGGTTAGTGTTTGTTAGGCGACGTCCACTTGAAGACCATCTTTTGTCCTGATACTTGTTTTGTCCATCCATCTTTAGATGAGTTCATCAGCTTTATCCCGCGGATTATCCCGTGCTTGGGGTCGACTTGGGTCTTCTTCCACATCACACGATTAATTATCGTACCTCATGAGATGCACGATGCACATGTATGAGCACGAGTATACATAGTATGAGATTAATAATCTACGCTAAAAAGTACGAAACACTTAAAACCAAGTAGTAAGCATTATGGATATCACAGCAGGGCATCGACTACATCCATCAACCAAGTTGATATAATAACGCTAGAACATCTATTTTTTTATTTCTAGCTTTTTATTAACTCTTTAAACTATGTATCTTAATTACTTGATTTATCAATTTATCTAAATCAATCATCACAATATACACATGCTAAATTAATAACATTTATTGAGACCAATAATTCTATTTACTCTATTTACAGACCTAGTTAACGGGAATACGAATCAACTTACCCCGACTAATTCGACGCGATAGTTGCAAGAACGACTACGGGTTCTAGTTGACGTCATCCAGGGGCCTTCTTTTCTTTGGTAATCAATTGATGAAGATCTTCTCCTCGATCGAGCGCGCAGGAGCACGGCTGGGAAAGCACCAAACAGAGGACAGCAGCGCGTGAGGAAGAACTAGGCGCACAGGGGAGCTGTGCACGGAGGCGAACAGAGAGATGGGCGCGTGCCATGGATGAGTAGAGCAGAGATTGGGGACGCGCGCGCAGACAGAGAGTAGAGCACGCGACGCGGAGGAATCTGAGGCTTGCTGCTACGTACAAGACCTCGGCTGGACGAACTTGGAGGCCAGGGCGCTGAGCTCGCGCGTAGGGAGTTTCAATGGTGAGCCGAGAGGGAGGAAGATGAACAGGGGCACGCGGCGAGGGGGATCCGAGCTGGGCGAGCGCAGGGAGCAGGAAGGTCTGGGCGCCATGAGACAGGACAGGAGATGGCCGGCGAGCTTGGGCTGGAAGAAGCTCCGGCCATGGAGCTTGGGACCAAAACCAGGGCACGCAGGAGATGAATAGGGGCGCAGGGAGGATGGAGGGACGCTGGGAATCCGAGCCAGGACCGAGCTTCATGGCCGGGCAGAGGGAGGTCCGGCCGATGGCACCTGAGGGAGATGAGCAGGGAGGATTGGGCGAGCTGTGCGCGGCAGAGAGAAACTCGACCGGCGCAGGGCACCATGGCCGAATGAGGAGCACACCGACGAGCTCAAGCGACGCGTAGAGAGAGAGAGAGACGGAGGGATGGCTGGGCGCACTGGGGACAGAGGGAGAAGACGAGGGGAGAGAGGAGACGCGCCATGGGAGATCCGGCCGGGTGTTGGAGAGGCAGGGCGATCTCAGCCATGGGCGCCGGGGCTGGAGGAGGGAGCACTGGCGGCCATGGACAAAGGCTTGCGGCCAGCGAGCACAGGGAGACTGCAGCACCCCGAAACTCAGGAAGATAGAGGATAGGGAAGCAGGGGAGGGCGGCGGCTTCAGAAAAAGATCAGGGAAAAGAGAACGGCTGGGCGGTAGGGATAAGGATAAAAAGATATTTTCCAATTCTAATTTCTTTTTCTTAGAAATCGCAGATATTTTTACAATCACAATTTTTAGCAATATAAAATGGGTCAACAGTAATTGTGATATGGCCTTGATTTGATTCGAAATCTGATAAATTTACCTGCGATCTGAACCTCTGGTTCCACGGTCATGGATGATTTACCAGTGAATCGAGGCTCAATTATAGATCCTCGTACGCGATTTCACGGTGGACGAGTAGGAACCGAATTATTTAATACTTGTTTATATGCGAAGATTTGAATTCGGGCGAGAACAACAAACTGAAATAATCTGATTTCGGACTGATAATTTGTTCTGCGTGATTCGACCGAAATTAGCTGAAACCCGATCCGCAATGTATACTCGATTTCGTTGCCAAAACAGCGTGCGAACGGATAAATTGGATCTTAACTTCGTGCACGATTTCTCTCAGACAACGTGCGATACAGATTATTTTGCCTCAAACATTTTAACCGTCGAGTTCTTCTTAATCTATTCGGGATAAAATCATCCGAGGGTGTCAGGCTTCCGAATTCGTATACGCGCGAGCGATGTATTTTAAATAATCACCGGACGCACTGATTTTTAGAACGACGTTGTTCCAAACATCACGAAAATTTAGGAAGAGCCTGGATAGATAAAAATAAAAATGTTGTCGCACTCGCGACAGACGAAACTGACGCGATATTAAAATCGCGATAGGCGAAGATGATTAAAATTTAGCGTCCGTTTTATCCAATGATATTACATGCTTACACCATACTCGTTGTCGAGCAGACGATAAACACCTGGGGTGTTACAGCCCTCCCCCCTTAAAAGAATCTCGTCCCGAGATTCAGAGCGAAAAACTTTTAAGAGTAGAGAAGCATGTAACCCATATCCATATCAGCGGTAATTATAAGGCAGTTCCAAGCAAAGGCGAGTGTCTAAGGATGTGGTTTCTCTAGCGGACATAACATGTATCGCCTTAATCTAATTTAAAGATGTCCACTAATAAAGACAATGTCTGCCAGAAGAACACATAAGGTTCCATGTGTGCAGTTTGATTTTTCTGATGACACTGTACTATCTGAGTCTGTTGAGCGAGCGGTAAATACGCGATTTTACCCAACAGAATCAAATGAAACCTCTTGGGTAAAACCCACAAAAAAAGGTTTACCAACAAGTGGTTACGGTAAGCTCATAACACATGAGACGAGTGTGAATGTCGAATAATATCACCGTTAACTCGTGTTAGCCAGAGAATCCAAGTCCATGAAAGATGATATAGATTCGAGAAAATCACCAGCGGAGGGATCTGTAGATACAGACTTTATAACTAGTCCATTTTATCAAGCACTAACCATGGCTCAACTTGATCACACATGCTGGAAAAGCACACGTGAATCGATCAAGGCATGACTAGAGCGATGATTAGGTGGTTACTGGCCGACTTAATCTCGATTCTTGTAAGTGCTTTTTTCAGGGTGGGTTAAACCAAAGTGAGTTTAGACAATTCGACAAATCGATGTCTAAACTCACCCTTCATTCAATGGGCAGTTACAAGTTAGTAAAACCAACTTGTTGAACTACTTTTGACATTGGGCATGTCCTCTCAGTACCATCGGTAAGCCAAGGGTTGAGAGTTCACATTTACTCGCAAAGGTCATACATTTGGGTAGAAGTCCATTTGGTCAGGTTGTTCATCCGTTTCTTCATACGAGATGAACGGACTGGGTTTGGGAATATATGGGTTAAATAAGAGAGCGAATGAACAAACTCCTGCATTTCAGCAGCAGGGGAAACAGATCTCCAATTTTGAGAGCTAATCAGTTGTCTTCCAACACTAAAAAGCTTCAAGGCTTCACCTTTACCCAAAGGATGTAAAGGGAACTTGTATGAGTAGTCACTACCAAAGTCAAGGGAAAAGAGACCACACAAGAAAGTGGTATGCCCTTTTAATCCAACGGAGATGAAAGATGTTGCTTGGTCACTTCGACAAACAACATAGAAATGGTTTCAAGGGAAGGTTGATAGAAGATAACATATTGATATAATCTCATAATGGATTATGACTACTAACTGTGATACTAGCGTGTACCGAGTAGCACAACCATGTGCGCACACACAGAAGGTCCTCGATTTCGTCACGGCACCACTAGTTTTAGTCATAACACCATTATCAGACATAACCAATAAGAAATCTCACGCGACACAAATGGATTGGGCAAGGGTGACAATATACAAAGAGATACTCCACCTGTAAGGAGGGTTACAGGTAGAGAGCCAAATAGATCATGGCCCGATGAAATGAACAGGGCATGGCCATAACCTAAACTTGTTAATGGAGTACGATGGGAGACTGTTAATTCAGCCCCAAGCATATTTCTATGCCCATCGCAATGATTACAAGGTCAAGGATTAAGTTGGTATTCCTTCGATAGGTATGGGGAACCAAAGACATCAACTCAAGGAAAAAAGAAAAAAAATGGGTATGTCTTTCCTAGGTTAGGTTGGTAAAGCAACATGGCGATCCTTAAGAACAGACAAACTGGATAAGGGACATCAGCTTGCACCTGTTAAATAAGGATATGGTTTAGGATGGGGACATGACTCGAGATTCTTGGTTTAAGCCTAGGTACAATTTATGTCCAACAAGTAAATTGTCTAAGCATTTATTTATATGTGTTTGATCATGGAGTGATAATGGAGAATTTAAATTTGGGTCATGGTTCACTAATTAAGAACATGGCCTAATTTTGGGTTTAGGCAAATAAGTCACTAACCTTCTATCGACACATCAAGCACAAGAACAAACACATATAACACCTAAATAGATTACCTAAGAATGGAGGACAGCTATCTCATCAAAGTTCATAATACCACATTACACCACATTATTTACAGGCATCGGCTACTGGAATAAGGATGAGAGAAGCATTTTGGGTGTATAGGTGACAAACATGATGCAACAATTAGGATGCATGCTCGTCTTATTCGTCCTCACTGATTTTGCCAACACAATGTGGCGATAGCATTCTATCTCAGTGGCATACTTACGACTCTCATGGTATTTTGCAAGTCATCAGCTACACATACGTTTTCGAGGTTAGTGTACCTGTAGAAGATTCCATTACAGCCCACTTCCCAATGATGCAAGTCACACATGACAGTTTATCACAATTTATACTCCATATATTGCTATATGGAGGCCAACTCATCATTAAGTGCCGAGCCACGCATAGGCGCCGTTGCCACACTTTAACCATAGGGCAATCCATTATGGTAACTCGCCTTCTTACCTGAGCGTAGGTGCGTCGTTGCAAGTACATTACACTTCTCAATATTACCATGTCTGTATACCCATACACATCCATGGGGTACTAAATTCCCAAAAAAGTAAATACTCCACATCGCAGCCTTCATATATACATATGTGGAACATGTATATAATCAAGCGCTACAATTAAGCACTTCCCTAGACCGACGGTTGTTCGGTCATGCTCTCACATCTCACCTTACCTTGAGCGTCGATCCATTCAAAACTGAATGGCCTCAAAAATAACAATACACATGTATGCAATACCCCCGGTTGTGGGTTAGTGGTTTTGAACTAAGCCACCTGATAGTCCTTAGTTTAGGGCTTAATAGAGGATGTTGCTAGCATTATAGTTTTTCAAAACTGTTTTTCAAAGCCAAACAATCTATTTAGTTGAAAATAGGTTTTTCAAAACCAAACCTTTGTTTTGAAAATACGTATGTGACCGTAGATACTTAATCTTGCTCCGATACCAGCCTGTGGCAGAACCTCCCAAATTATCGGGCCCACATGCACCTGTCCTTGTCTCAAAGACCTCAGACGGCTATCCATGTGCACCAGATAATTTAACAGGATCCGTCCGATTGCCCCAAGGACATCGGATAAACCACTTACAACCAGAACCGCGAGATTAAGTAACACAAATCACACACACCAATATTTTTGCAGCGGAAATCTTATTACCAAATTTTACAAGTTACAAAAATTTTACATTATTTTATCGGAGTGATTACAAATGTATAAGTTTGAAATATATGCTAGCTCAAGTGACTATCCTCAATAAGAAGTATAAGAGAGTTACTTAGACTTATAAGAAGGCCGAGCCCACCGGTAATTAACACCATCACAACAGCACAAGGTTAGACCTGAAAAAACAACAGGGAATAAAACCCTATGTATGGAATTACTCAACAAGTCTTACCCGACTAAAGAAAAGACTCTCAAGGGTATGCTGGCTAGAGGGATTCAAGGTATGGTTTATCAAGAATCAAAGACTCTGTTTTGCAAAAAAGCTTACTACGAGTGGATCCTTAAAATCTAGTTTTACTTGTCAGGTTAAGTAAAGTTACCTGCATCTAGAGTTCTTTCTACCCTAGTTCAAGCACTTGGCCTATACTAGTCGTTTTCTTATCAACCCTTCATCTTCACTAGATTGCTACGTGTAGGGCAGTGACCAAGTCTTCATGTCCGCTAAGTTACGGCGATTCGAATCGATTATACTAAGCTGAGGATCTCCAATCACACGACATATGTAGCACTTAACCCTTGCATATGTCAACTCGCCACCAGGGTTCTTAAGACCAGATCAGGTTCACGCCAACTGAGAGCACAGATACACCACCGTCCAGCCTCTTGCCACGGAGGGTACACGCTACTCTCGCCATCTCTCCACTCCCATTGCGTGTTATCTTATTCTGGTATTAGTCTGCCTAAGACAAAGCTTACCCATGACGAGACATGTGACCAATTAAAGGGTCCTGAATCAGCAAGCCTACATCGACACGGTCCTTAATCGACTCAGACGGAGACACTACACCGAGACTCCTTTCTCGTGCAAGTCAACCGCCCGGTCTCAGCTTTATCATTTAAAACCCGAATTTTGGTAACTGGCAGAGGTACATCTTTTCCAGATGTTGAATCCATCAAGGCCCTGATGGATCCACCATCACAAGTTTTATTTTTGAAAACATTCCCACCCACTGAAGCATCACTTTTGTTTTAAAACAAAACATTTTTATTTACTAAAGCAAGGCTAAGCATCAAAAATCCTTTTTATAAAAGGGTGTCAAGGAAGGGTATTCAATTTTCCAAGGAAGGAAATGCATCAACGGTTTAGCACACAACTCCTATCACCTAATGCATCAAACAAGGTGATAAAGATTTTAAAACATCAAGGAGGTGGCGAATGCACCGGGGCTTGCCTGAATAACACTAGGTTAGTGTTTGTTAGACGACGTCCACTTGAAGACCATCTTTTGTCCTGATACTTGTTTCGTCTATCCACCTTAAGATGAGTTCATCAGCTTTATCCCGCGGATTATCCCGTGCTTGGGGTTGACTTGGGTCTTCTTCCGCATCACGCGATTAATTATCGTACCTCATGAGATGCACGATGCACATGTATGAGCACGAGTATACATAGTACTTAAAACCAAGCAGTAAGCATTATGGATATCACAACAGGGCATCGACTACATCCATTAACCAAGTTGATATAATAACACTAGAACATCTATTTTTTTATTTCTAGCTTTTTATTAACTCTTTAAACTATGTATCTTAATTACTTGATTTACCGATTTATCTAAATCGATCATCACAATATATGCATGCTAAATTAATAACATTTATTGAGACCAATAATTCTATTTACTCTATTTATAGACCTAGTTAACAGGAATACGAATCAACTTACCCCGACTAATTCGACGAGATAGTCGCAAGCACGACTACGGGTTCCGGTTGACGTCATCCAGAGGCCTTCTTTTCTTTGGTAATCAATTGATGAAGATCTTCTCCTCGACTGAATAATTTTGACGAATCGAACTTGAGTCGCGCAAGATGTTCGAGCTTTTTGTCGCGCACTTGGTGAATATTACTCGGCTAGCTTCGTCTTCACCCGACGCTTGGGATTTCATGATGATGCACGGAACGATGATGTGATTATGTCTGGGGCAAGCTGGCGAGGTGGGGTTGAGCAGGGGATAACGGGTTCGATGACTCGACAGCAAACGTGAGCACGCGCGAAACCCGATGGACGAAGAGCAAGCGCACGGATGGGTCGGGCTAGGACTAGAGGACGACGAACGTGCATAGCTTCAAAATCACGCGCGCGAGATAGAAAGACGCACGACCAGATACCTAAGCATTCGCGGTGGCAATTTGGACGAAAGCGAACTAGTGACGCCAACTCCCGGCCAGGCAACGATGCACCGGCACGAGTGTCGGGGGATCGGCGAGATCCCAAATACCGCACGATGGGCATAAGCGCGCGCGGCAGCGAACATGGTTGACTAGCCTAACGACACAGGGCCAAGCGACGAACACGTTTAGCGAGCTGGAGTAGACACGTTTTACTGGACGATCTATGTGAGGTTGTTGTTATCACGCTAGGAGCGGATCGAGGCATAGCTGTATGACCAGGCGCAATCGAGCACCGGCAATTAGTGAGAAACAGTGGGAGACGAGCTCGTCGAGACAGTAGAGAAGTTCGAGACGGCGACGACCGACGCTGGAGATTTACAGCTTGACGCGGCCGAGCACTACGACGAGCGATGGTCGATGAGCCAGTGGCCGTAAAAATAAACTGGAACAGGGAGCTTGGGAACGCAGACACTTGGGTACGTGGCAGAACTCAATCGAGCACGCAGGAGCATGGCTGGGAAAGCACCAAACAGAGGACAACAACGCGTGAGGAAGAACTGGGCGCAAAGGGGAGCTGTGCGCGGAGGCGAACAGAGAGATGTACGCGCGCCCTGGATGAGCAGAGCAGAGATTGGGGACGCGCGCGTAGACAGAGAGCAGAGCACGTGACGCGGAGGAATCTGAGGCTTGCTGCTACGTACAAGACCTCGCGCGCAGGGAGTTTCAACGGCGAGCCGAGAGGGAGGAAGATGAACAGGGGCACGCGGTGAGGGGGATCTGAGCTGGGCGAGCGCAGGGAGCAGGAAGGTCTGGGCGCCATGAGACAGGACAGGAGATGGCCTGTGAGCTTGGGCTGGAAGAAGCTCCGGCCATGGAGCTTGGGACCAAAACCAGGGCGCGCAGGAGATGAATAGGGGTGCAGGGAGGATGGAGGGACGCCGGGAATCTGAGCCAGGACCGAGCTTCATGGTCGGGCAGAGGGAGGTCCAGCCGATGGCGCCTGAGGGAGATGAGCAGGGAGGATTGGGCGAGCTGCGCACGGCAGAGAGAAACTCGACCGGCATAGGGCACCATGGCCGGATGAGGAGCACACCGGCGAGCTCACGCGGTGCAGAGAGAGAGAGAGACGGAGGGATGGCTGGGCGCACTGGGGACAGAGGGATAAGACGAGGGGAGAGAGAAGACGCGCCATGGGAGATCCGGCCGGGTGCTGGAGAGGCAGGGCAAGCTCAGCCATGGGCGCCGGGGCTGGAGGAGGGAGCACTGGCGGCCATGGACAAAGGCTTGCGGCCGGCGAGCGCAGGGAGACCACAGCACCCCGAAACTCAGGAAGATAGAGGATAGGAAAGCAGGGGAGGGCGGCGGCTTCAGAAAAAGATTAGGGAAGAGAGAACGGCTGGGCGACAGGGATAAGGATAAAAAAGATATTTTCTAATTCTAGTTTCTTTTTCTTAGAGATCGCAGATATTTTTACAATCACAATTTTTGGCAATATAAAATAGGTTGACAGTAATTGTGACATGGTCTTGATTTGATTCGAAATATGATAAATTTACCTGCGATCTGAACCTCTGGTTCCACGGTCACGGATGATTTACCAGTGAATCGAGGCTCAATTACAGATCCTCGTACGTGATTTCATGGTGGACGAGTTGGAACCGAATTATTTAATACTTGTTTATATCCGAAGATTTGGATCTGGGCAAGAACAATAGACCGAAATAAACTGATTTCGGACTGATAATTTGTTCTGCGTGATTCGACCGAAATTAGCCGAAACTCGATCCGCAATGTATACTCGATTTCGTTGCTAAAACAGCGTGCAGACGGATAAATTGGATCTTAAGTTCGCGCACGATTTCTCTCAGACAACGTGCGATACAGATTATTTTGCCTCGAACATTTTAACCGTCGAGTTCTTCTTAATCTATTCGGGATAAAATCATCTGATGGTGTCGGGCTTCCGAATTCGTATACGCGCGAGCGATGTATTTTAAATAATCACCAGACGCACCGATTTTCGGAACGACGTTGTTCCGAACATCACGAAAATTTAAGAAGAGCCCAAATAGATAAAAATAAAAATGATGTCGCACTCGCGATAGACGAAACTGACGCGATATTAAAATCGCGATAGGCAAAGATGATTAAAGTTTACTGTCCGTTTTATCCACTGATATTACGTGCTTACACCATACTCGTTGTCGAGCAGATGATAAACACCTAGGGTGTTACACAGGTCGAGCACCTCTCCAATTGGCCACTCTTGGGTTTCTCAGGGAACCTCTCCGCTATAATTCACCAGACTGTCCGATATGCACCGGACAGTGTCCGGTGAGCCAACAGAGCAATGGTCAAATGAGCGCAATGGTCGACTGCAAAAGTGAACAGTGCGCAGTCAGAAGTTAGAGCAGCAAAGTCAGAACGCACCGGACATGTTTGGTGTGCCACCGGACTGTCCGATGCAGCTAGAAGACAAAGGACCTCAACGATCAACCGCTCCAAACCCCAACGGGCAGCTGACGTGGCACGCATTGGACACTGAACGATGCCATGTCCGGTGCACCACTGGACTGTCCGGTGTGCCATCGACAACAACGGCTAGAATAGTGGTTGGGGCTATAAATACCCCCAACCACCTCCATTCAAGTCATCCAAGTTCTCTGAACTCAACATTCAATACAAGAGCAAAAGGCTACACTCCAAGACACAATCAATAGAACAAATCCTCTCCAAGCCTCCAAATCAACTCAATTGCTTAGTAACTTGATAGAGGGCGTTTTGTGTTCTTTTGTTGCTCTTGTTGCTTGGATTGATTTCTCCTTCTCATTCTTATTATCTAAGTGCTTTGTAAAGCTAGCAAGATACACCTAAGTTAGTGGTGATCCTTGCGGGGTCTTAGTGACCCAAGGGATTAAGGAGAAGCCTCGACCGGTCTGTGTGACCGATTGAGAGAGGGAAAGCGTTGGAATAGACCCGACCTTTATGGCCTCCTCAATAGGGACTAGGTTCTTTGGATCCAAACCTCTATAAACAAATCATTGTGTCCACTTGTTGATCTTCACTTGATTTGTTTCCCTTTCTTTTCTCTCCCTATAGTTCCCTTGCTCATAGTGATTTGAGTTTGCTCCCAAAGTTAACCGCATTGATTGAGCAACTCTTGGCAAGAAGAACTATCTTTCGCACTCCAACTTAAATCTAACGCTAACCCTAGGCATAGTGCGTGTTTAAAGTTTGTAAATTTCAGGTTTCGCCTATTCACCCCCCTCTAGGCGACTTCCAATTGGTATTAGAGCCAGTGCTTCATTATGAATCTAACAACTCGAAGTGATGTCTGGAGATCACGCCAAGAGGGAGATAGTCACCGGCGACAAGGCCGAAGACTCGGGAAGGAAGAACAATGAAAGGACTCTGTCAAGGGAGTCCGTTGACAAATATAAGGAGGAATCTGCTTCCTCCATCAAGTCACATAGGAAGGGTGACAAGAAGAAAAAAGAAAATGAAGAAGGTGGTCTACTACGAGACTGACTCTTCATCACCTTCCACATCCGGTGTCGAGTCTACTACTTCGAAGCGCCAAGAGCGTAAAAAGTATAGTAAGACGCCTCTTCGCTATCCTCACATTCGTAAACGCGCTCCTCTACTTTTGGCACCCCTAGGCAAACCACCATATTTTGATGGTGAAGATTATTGTATGTGGAGTGATAAAATGAGGCACCATCTAACCTCACTCCACGAAAGCATTTGGGATATTGTTGAGTTTGGAGCACAGGCACCACAGGTGGGCGATGAGGACTACGACTCGGAAGAGGCCGCCCAAATTAGGCATTTTAATTCCCAAGCAACTTCTATACTCCTCGCCTCCTTGTGTCAAGAGGAGTATAATAAGGTGCAAGGGTTGAAAAATGCCAAAGAAATTTGGGACATCCTCAAAACGGCGCATGAAGGGGACGAGGTGACCAAGATCACCAAGCAAGAGACGATCGAGGGAGAACTCGGTCGATTCATCCTCAACAAAGGAGAGGAGCAACAAGCAATGTACAACCGGCTCAAAACAATGGTCAACCAAGTCCGCAACCTTGGGAGCACCAAATGGGATGACCATGAAATGGTCAAGGTTATTCTAAGATCTCTTGTTTTTCGTAATCCTACTCAAGTTCAATTAATTTGTGGAGATCCTAGATACAAACAGATGTCCCCCGAGGAGGTAATTAGCAAGTTTATGAGCTTTGAACTTATGATCAAAGAATCCAAACACATTGTCAAGTTGGAGCAAGGCGCCACCTCCACACCCGAGGTGCAACCCGTTGCATTCAAAGCAATGGAAGACAAGTAGGAAGAGTCTACACCAAGTAGACTCCCAATCGATGCCTCCAAGCTCGACAATGAGGAGATGGCTCTTATCATCAAGAGCTTTCGGCAAATCCTCAAACAAATGAAGGGGAAGGACTACAAACCCCGTTCCAATAGGGTTTGCTACAGGTGTGGTAAGTCCGGTCACTTCATTGCAAAATGTCCATACACAAGTGACAGTGACAGGGACGATGACAAGAAAGGGAAGAAGAAGATGGAGAAGAAATATTACAAGAAGAAGGGTGGCGAGGCACACATGGGGTAGGAATGGGACTCCAACGAGAGCTCCACCGACTCCTCCTCCGACGAGGACGCCGCCAACATCGCCATCAACAAAGGTCTTCTCTTTCCCAACATCGGCCACAAGTGCCTAATGGCTAAGGAAGGCAAGAAGAAGAAGGTACATACTAGAGATACCCCAAATACACTACATCCAATGATGGGGTAGCTCTAGTGATGATAATGACGATTTAACTTCTCTTTTTGCTAACCTTACTAAGGGTCAAAAGAAGAAAATAAATGAATTAATAGAATCCATTAACGAGAAGGATGATCTCTTGGAATGCCAAGAGGACTTGCTCGTTAAGGAAAATAAGAAATTTGTTAAATTGAAAATTGCTTATGCTCCAGAGGTAGAAAAATGTGAAAAATTATCTAAATAGCTTAGCATTTGCAATGATTCAATTTCTTGTCTTAGAACTGAGAATGATAATTTAACTACTAAGATAGAAGAATTGAATGCTTGCAATGTTACTACATCTAATGTTAAGCATGTCACTATTTGCACTAGATGTAGATATGTTAATATTGATGCTATAGATGATCACCTTGCAATGATTAAAGAACAAAAAGATCACATAGCAAAATTAAATGCTAAAATTGCTGAGCATGAATTAGAAAATGAAAATTTTAAATTTACTCGAAGCATGCTTTATAATGGGAGACGCCCTGGCATTAAGGATGGCGTTGGCTTCCAACAAAGGAGCCAAAGCTACATCAAGCTTAATGCCCCCAAGAACAAACTTTCTAATTTTGTTAAGGGTAAGGCTCCATGGTTCAGGACAGAGAGGGTTACATTTTATATCCTAAAAACTACCATGAGCATAAGATTAGGAGAATTCATGCTAGAAAACCTCAAAATGTTTCTCATCATGCTTATATATATAGTAATGAGGCTTCTAGCTCTAGGCATTCAACTCATATCAAAATGCCTAAAAAGAAAATTATCAATGCATCACATGAGCATAACATTTCATTTAAAACTTTTGATGCATCTTATGTGCTAACTAACAAATGAGGCAAAGTAGTTGCCAAATATGTTGGGGGCAAACACAAGAATCCTAAGACTTGTGTTTGGGTACCCAAGGTGCTTGTTTCTAATGTCAAAGGACCCAAGACCGTTTGGATACCTAAGAACAAGGCCTAAATTTGTTTTGTAGGTTTATGCATCCGGTGAATCTAGTTGGATAATCGATAGCGGGTGCATAAATCACATGACAGGGGAGAAAAGGATGTTCTCCTCATATGAGAAAAATGAAGATCCTCAAAGAGCTATTACATTTGGGGATGGAAATCAAGGTGTTAACACAACTCTCATCTCATACAGTGAATAACTTGATTCAATGATAATCTGAGTACATGACCTTAGGGAAAGGAATGTTTACAACAAGCTACGATCTATATGGAGGAGAAGAGCACTAGAACACAGGGGAGGATGAGAGTTCGAGAGCTACAGACAGAGGACCTGGGAGGAGGAAGAAGTACTGTAATGGAGATGGAGGTGTATTCTCTGAATATTTTTGATGCTCCTTGACCCTTGCCTTGTTTCTGCTCTTTGTAGTGCTCCTTTCAGTTAGTTGGGCCGACGTGTACCATATAGGTCAGGTTCCTAACATTCCCCCCTTCTTAAGCTTCGGCTTGCCCCCAAGCCGATGTAGAACCTTTGAAGCACCAGGATTCCAAGGGAAAGTGGTGAACTTGTTCTTGATTACATCATGACTCACAAAAGGATCCTGATTGTATACGACATCATTTCCATAGTATACAATTTCTAGCTGACAGGGAACATCACATTGCTGCTGGTGTAGTCCCTCTTGATTTGGAGGCTACCATGGGAGCTTCTTGAAAAGGTCACAACACCAAACTACGGTAATTGTACCACTGATGGTGAAAGAAGGCAATAATACTTTCCACAAGTAGATGCAAAACAAGCTTGCAAATCCCCCCTCAGCTATGTGGAATAATGCCCCTTGTTGCTGATACAACTCAACGTATGCAGCACTGAACATTGCACAAAAGCTTCTTTTCGGTCCGCTAGCCAAAGTTGCAAATATTTCGTTCAAGTTGTGGTCGAAAAACAGGAATAACTGAACAACCATGTCAACTAGATCAGTACCACTTTTCTCCTTCATTATGCTAGCCAAGAAAGAACCCCACACGAAGAATAGATATTTCTAAAACTGAGTACTTTTGTTGTGTGCAATGAAGGTGTTTGTCTTCTTCATGTTCAGATAATACTACAACAGAAAATATCACCAATTGGCATAGCATCTCAGAGAGGCCCTCATGAAAGGAGCAGGAAGTATAGCTTGGAACTATTAACCCATAGGAATGTTCATCAGATGCAACAAGGCTCACATCATCGGTCTACAATTCTTGGGCAAGAAATAGTGTCCAAGACATGCATGTTTCACTTGTGATCAATAAATGCAAGACGATATAGCACTGCACAGAAATTGTACTAACCATGTCCAGAATGCCATGGACTCTAGTAGAGAAATATACAAACTCCATCAGCACTTGTGGCTCAGAGCTAGTGTTATGGTACTGCCAAGGTGGCTTCCAAACAACATTTCTCTCAAGCTAAAATTTAGATAATGATGAATTTGCATCCGTCAGCACACATGCTACTCCACTGTGATAGCACTGCAATAACAAAGGCATGCTTGAAATAACTATCACGACAACTGGTAGGGGCTTGATGAATCTGGTGATGTCATGCAACACAGCCACAGGAAGTCTAGGCAATGCAACATCATTGATGCTCTTGCAGTTGTCGTTGACACCCTTAGGTGGGAAAGTCGGTGCAGCCAACGAGGTCTCTGGTGTAGCAGGAACAAGTATGACATCAGTAGTCACTGCCTGTGCCCCATTTGTAGCAACCTCCACACAAACTTATCAGAGTTGATGTCATCAGGTGCCACCTTTACATGGTTGACGTTGGGGTCTTCATCAAGGACCAGAGAGGGCATGGTGTCAGGAACATCAATTGTGGCCGACACCACTACATTAGCAAGGTTGGTAATAGGTATATGCACCTTCACCATGGATGAATATGAGCTCGCAGGGTCGCAATAGCTCTTGTCCATATTGGCAATGTTGTGATCTTGAGATGCACCCCACTGAATGTTTAGCTGGCAGCAACCGTCATAGATATTTCGACCATGTAAGTCTCCAAAAGCTTCAGCAGCAGCATGCTTTGAATGGAATACCACTTGAGCAAAAACATGATCTAACTCTTCAAGCACGTGCACAGCCTCCACCTCCCCAAATGGAGCAAACACAAGATGGAGTACCTTCTCTGTGATAGGATACCGTACCTTGCATATGGTGACCTTGAGGACGCGATTTGGTGACCTCCAATCTTCAAACCTACTTAATTCAATGATAATCTGAGTACACGACCTCAGGGAAAGGAATGTTTACAACAAGCTACGATCTATATGGAGGAGAAGAACACTAGAACATAGGGGAGGATGAGAGTTCGAGAGCTACAGACAGAGGACCTAGGAGGAGGAAGAAGTACTGTAATGGAGATGGAGGTGTATTCTCTGAATATTTTTGATGCTCCCTGACCCTTGCCTTGTTTCTGCTCTTTGTAGTGCTCCTTTCAGTTAGTTGGGCCAGCGTGTACTATATAGGTCAGGTTCCTAACACAAGGTTTGGTCAAAAGTTTGGGTAAAATTGCTATATCTCCTGACCATTCCATTTCTAATGTTTTTCTTGTAGATTCTTTAGATTACAATCTGCTTTCTATTTCTCAATTATGCAAAATGGGTTACAATTGTCTCTTTACTAATATAGGTGTTACTGTCTTTAGCAGAAGTGATGATTCAATAACATTTAAAGGAGTGTTAGATGGTCAGCTATATTTGGTTGATTTTAATGCTAATAATGTTGAACTAGACAATTGCTTAATTGCTAAGACCAATATGGGCTGGCTCTGGTATCGCCGACTTGCTCATGTTGGGATGAAGAATCTTCACAAGCTTCTAAAGGGAGAGCACATTTTAGAACTAACAAATGTTCATTTTGAGAAAGACATGATTTGTAGCGCATGTCAAACAGGAAAGCAGGTTGGAACTCATCATCCACACAAGAACATCATGACGACCGACAGGCCGCTAGAGCTACTCCACATGGATCTATTCGGTCCAATCGCTTACATAAGCATCAGTGGGAGTAAGTATTGTCTTGTAACTGTGGATGATTATTCTCGCTTCACTTGGGTATTCTTTTTGTAGGAAAAATCTCAAACCCAAGAGACCTTAAAGAGATTCTTAAGACGGGCTCAAAATGAGTTCGGATTGAGAATCAAAAGGATTAGAAGCGATAATGGAACAGAGTTCAAGAACTCTCAGATTGAAGGATTTCTTAAGGAGGAGGGCATCAAGCATGAGTTCTCTTCTCCCTACACACCTCAACAAAATGGTCTAGTGGAGAGGAAGAATAGAACTCTCTTAGATATGGCAAGGACCATGCTTGATGAGTACAAGACACCGGATCGGTTTTGGGCGGAGGCGATTAACATCGCCAGCTACTCCATCAACCGACTCTACCTACACCGAATTCTCAAGAAAACATCATATGAACTCCTAACTGGTAAAAAGCCCAATGTTTCTTATTTTAGAGTTTTTGGGAACAAATGTTTTATTCTTATTAAGAGAGGTAGAAATTCTAAATTTGCTCCTAAAGCAGTAGAAGGCTTTTTACTTGGTTATGACTCAAACACAAGGGCATATAGAGTCCTCAACAAGTTCACTGGATTAGTTGAAGTTTCTTGTGACATTGTGTTTGATGAGACTAATGGCTCCCAAGTGGAGCAAGTTGATCTTGATGAACTAGATGATGAAGAGGCTCCATGCGTCGCACTAAGGAACATGTCTATTGGGGATGTGTGTCCAAAAGAATCCGAAGAGCCTCCACAAGCATAAGATCAACCATCATCTTCCATACAAGCATCTCCACCAACTCAAGATGAGGATAAGGCTCAAGAAGAAGAGGATGAAGATCAAGACGATGAGCCACCTCAAGAGGAGGACATTGATCAAGGGGGAGATGAAGATGATCAAGACAAGGAAGATGATCAAGAAATTCAAGACCAAAGTCCGCCACACCCATGAGTCCACCAAGCAATTCAAAGAGATCACCTCGTCAACTCCATACTGGGTGACATTCACAAGGGGGTAACCACAAGATCTCGAGTTACTCACTTTTGTGAACATTACTCTTTTGTGTCTTCTATTGAGCCATACAGGATAGAGGATGCACTAAGAGGTCCGGATTGGGTGGTGGCAATGCAAGAGGAGCTCAACAACTTCACGAGGAATGAGGTATGACACTTAGTTCCATATTCTAACCAAAATGTTGTAGATACCAAGTGGGTCTTCCGCAACAAACAAGATGAGCATGGTGTGGTGACTAGGAACAAAGCCCGACTTGTTGCAAAAGGTTATTCACAAGTCGAAGGTTTGGATTTTGATGAAACCTATGCACCCGTAGCTAGGCTTGAGTCAATTCGTATATTACTTGCCTATGCTACTTACCAAGGATTTAAGCTATATCAAATGGACGTGAAGAGTGTCTTCCTCAATGGCCCTATCAAGGAAGAGGTATATGTTGAGCAACCTCCCAACTTTGAAGATAGTGAGTACCCTACACATGTTTATAAGCTCTCAAAGGCGCTTTATGGGCTCAAGCAAGCTCCAAGAGCATGGTATGAATGCCTAAGAGACTTCCTTATCACTAATGGCTTCAAAGTTGGAAAAGTTGACCCTTCTCTCTTCACCAAAACTATTGCTAAAGACTTGTTTATATGCCAAATTTATGTTGATGATATTATATTTGGGTTTACTAACAAGTCATCTTGTGAAGAGTTTAGTTGGATCATGATACAGAAATTCGACATGTCTATGATGGGTGAGTTGAAGTATTTCCTTGGATTTCAAATCAAGCAACTCCAAGAGGGCACCTTCATCAGCCAAACTATGTACGTTCAAGATATTTTTAAGAAGTTTGGAATGAAGAATGCCAAACCCATCAAGGCACCCATGGGAACCAATCGGCATCTTGACATCGACACGGGAGGTAAATCCGTAGATCAAAAGGTATACCGGTCAATGATAGGATCTGATGTGTCACGATGCCCGATCTTCACGATGTAGGATCAATCTTCAGATAACTAGCTTCGAAGAAGCCAAGATAACTTGCTGCAAGCAGCGATAACTAGTGCAACCTGATAAATAAAACTCGAAGCCAACCACCATCTTTAACTGGTAGCCTGAATCGAGGATTCGCCCAACCACACTCTCAAAGAACCAACCAACACAACCTACAATCAATCAAGGAGACCTCGAAGGGAGTAGGAGCACCAATTGGGAGCGGATGAAGCTGCCGCTTCTGCAATCCCGTGAAGGAATTCACAAGAGTAAAGGGGTAGAGATCACTCTCAATATTTGTTAGCACACAGCTGAACAAAAGGGGTTCTATTTTAGATTATCAAAAGCTGCCTTACATCATAGACATAGGGGGGTATTTATACTAGGAACAACCAGCCTTAGAGAGGTATAAACACGAAAAAAAGTATTTTCACGTGCTGATGTGAAGGAGCCTCTTCGTGAGATCTGCAGCGCTGAATTCCGTGTGGTTGTTTGACTTCTGCGCAACCTTCAGTATTTTGATAATAACTTTTCCTAGGAATCTCCAAATGACGTGGGACTGGTTGCGTTGGAAAGCTAACTTGATAAGCTTTCTCACCATATATAGCATGCTTAATGAAACTTTGTAGAATGATGCAGTTTAATACGAAAACTTGGTTATCAAGCAGACTGTTGACCTTCTGACCAGTCAGCACTAAAGTAGGTCGGCTGCCTTTCTGGTAGATGTGGTTAAGTCAGCTTTAGAAGCATTGGAAACTAGACTTCAAGAGCTTTCCAAAAAGTACTTATGGGCCTTTATATCTGTCGGGGACCATAATTAGGGGTACCCTCAAGGCTCCTAATTCTCAGCTGGTAACCCCCATCAGCATAAAGCTGCAAAGGCCTGATGGGTACGATTAAGTCAGGGATCAGTCCATTCGAGGGACCCGATCATGCCTCTCCCGAGCCTATCCTCGAACAAGGGCAGCCGACCCCGGAGGATCTCCGCCTCGCCCGAGGCCCCCCTCCAGCGGCGAACATATTTCCGGCTCGCCCGAGGCCCTGTCTTCGCCAAGAAGCAACCCTGACCAAATCGCCGCACCGACCGACCAAATCGCAGGAGCATTTAATGCAAAGGTGGCCTGACACCTTTATCCTGACGCACGCCCCTCAGCCGACAGAGCCGAAGTGATCGCCGTCACTTCCCCGCTCCACTGACCGGTCTGACAGAAAGACAGCGCCGCCTGCGCCGCTCTGACTGTGGTGCCACTTGACAGAGTGAGGCTGACAGACAGTCAGGCCCGGCCGCAGGCACCATAGGAAGCTCCGCTTCGCCCGACCCAGGGCTCGGACTCGGGCTAAGCCCCAGAAGACGGTGAACTCCGCTCCGCCCGACCCAGGGCTCGGACTCGGGCTAGGCCCCGAAAGATGGCGAACTCTGTTCCGCCCGACCCAGGGCTCGGACTTGGGCTCAGCCCCAGAAGACGACGAATTCCGCTCCGCCTGGCCCAGGGCTCGGACTTGGGCTCAGCCCCAGAAGATGACGAATTCTGCTCCGCCCGACCCAGGGCTCGGACTTGGGCTCAGCCCCAGAAGACGACGAACTCCGCCTCGCCCGACCTAGGGGCTCGGACTCGACCTCGGCCACGGAAGACGGACTCGACCTCGACCTCGGAGGAGCCTTCGCATCGCCCAACCTAGGGCGCGGGCCGGCCACATCAATGGGAGGCGCCATCATTACCCTACTCCAAGCTGACTCAGGCTACGGGGAACAAGACCGGCGTCCCATCTGCCAGATGGGCAATGATGGCGCCCCGCACGCTCCCTGACGATGGCGGCTCTCGGCCCCCTTACGGAAGCAAGAGGACGTCAGCAAGGACTCGACAGCCCCGACAGCTGTCCCTCCGCCAGGCTCCAGCGCTCCTGCGACGGCCACGACATCACACAAACTGGGCGCCAAAATCTCTCCGGCCGCCACGATGGCGTGTACTTAGGGCGCTAGCTCTCCCCCGCTAGACACGTAGCACTCTGCTACACCCCCATTGTACACCTGGATCCTCTCCTTACGCCTATAAAAGGAAGGACCAGGGCCCTCTTAGAGAGGGTTGGCCACACGGGGACGAGGACGAGACAGGCGCTCGCGCAAGGCCGCTCGCTCCCTCTCCCGTGTGGACGCTTGTAACCCCCCTACTGCAAGCGCACCTGACCTGGGCGCGGGACGAATACGAAGGCCGCGGGATTTCCACCTCTCTCTCGCCCATCTCCGGCCACCTCACTTCCCCCCTTCGCGCTAGGCCTCGCGCCGACCCATCTAGGCTGGGGCACGCGGCGACATTTCACTCGTCGGCTTAGGGACCCCCCGGTCTTGAAACGCTGACAGTTGGCGCGCCAGGTAGGGGCCTGCTGCGTGTTGACGAACAGCTTCCCGTCAAGCTCCAGATGGGCAGTCTCCAGCAACCTCTCCAACCCGGGACGGTGCTCCGTTTCGGGAGTCTTGAGTTCGTGTCCCTCGACGGCAGCTACGACATGATACTCCTTCCACCGCCGTGCGATAGCGACAATGGCAGCCGATAGCCCGCCCGCCGGTGGTGGAATCGATGACGTCTTCCCCGCGTGGTGGAAGAACAACATTCGAGCTCACCCCGTCCTCTCCCCCACCGACGGAGGAGGAGGCAGGGCAACCAAGGCCAAGCAGGAGGCAGCGCCTCGTCGGCTGTCGAGCGAGTCGACGGCGCCAGCGCCCTAACAGGGGGCGTGTTGGGCATCGACCTCGCGTTTGAGACGAGGACGAGCGTCGTCTCCCCGCAACGCGCCGATTCCGGGCAAACGGACGACGCCAGCGCGCTCGCGAAAGGCTTGCTGGACGTCACCCTCGTACCTGAGACGACAGTGCGGTCAGTCCCCGACGTGACTTCATCGCCGCCCGTCGACCAAGAGGTACCGACCGATTCCCATCTCACGCCTTTTAGATTCAGCCTCGAACCGCCAAGCGACCTTGTTTTGGCGGACACTCTCGTAGAGGCGAGTCCAAACCCTCTGGGGTATCGTGTGCGGTCACCCTGGGACCGGCTGACGGACGTCTCGACCTACGGGCCCTCTGGGTCCGAGGAAGACGATGCGCCCGACTTCTGCTGGGATTTCTCTGGACTTGGCAACCCTAGTGCCATGCGGGACTTTATGACCGCATGCGACTACTGCCTTTCCGACTGTTCCGACGGAAGCCTCAGCCTCGGCGACGAGGACTACGACCCAAGCTGTGAATGTTTCCACGTCGATCTAGGGGGTCCCTCCGAAGGCAACCATCTTGGCATGCCGGAGGACGGTGATCTCCCTAGGCCGGTGCCTCGCGTTGACATCCCACGAGAGCTAGCTGTGGTCCCCGTTCCGGCGGGGGGTCACGCCCCATAGCTCGAGCAAATCCGCGGGGTGCAAGCTGGGCTCGACGAGGGAGCAGGAGCGCTTGAGCCAATCCGCCGGGACGTCGGGCAGGCATGGGCGGGCCAACCTCCGGCCGGAGAAATACGTCATCTACCCCAGGGCTTCCAGCACCGCATCGCCAATGATGTCAGGGTCAGGCCGCCACCCGCATCCAGTGGGGTCAGCCAGAACCTGGCTGCAGCAGCAATGCTTCTTCGTGCGATGCCAGAGCCATCAACCACCGAGGGGCGGCGAATCCAGGGAGAGCTCAAGAATCTCCTGGAAGGCGCCGCGGTCCGGCGGGCCGAGAGCTCCACCTCCCGAAGGCAGGGGCACCCCTCGGAACATCATGCCACGACTTCCCGATTCATGCGGGAAGCCTCGGTCTACACCGGGCGCACGCGCAACACAGCGCCTGCGGCCCCGGGACGCCTCGGCGACGAGCACCATCACCGCGACCGTCGGGCCCACCCCGACGAAAGGGTGCGCCGAGGCTACCACCCCAGGCGTGGGGGATGCTACGACAGCGGGGAGGATTGGAGTCCCTCGCCTGAACCACCGGGTCCGCAGGCCTTTAGCCGGGCCATACGACGGGCGCCGTTCCCGACCCGGTTCCGACCCTCGACTACTATCACGAAGTACTCGGGGGAGACGAGACCGGAACTGTGGCTCACGGACTACTGTCTGGCCTGCCAACTGGGTGGAACGGACGATGACAACCTCATCATCCGCAACCTCCCCCTGTTCCTCTCCGACACCGCTCGCGCCTGGTTGGAGCACCTGCCTCCGGGGCAGATCTCCGACTGGGACGACCTGGTCCAAGCTTTCGCCGGCAATTTCCAGGGCACGTACGTGCGCCCCGGGAATTCCTGGGACCTCCGAAGCTGCCGACAGCAGCCGGGAGAGTCTCTCCGGGACTACATCCGGTGATTCTCGAAGCAGCGCACCGAGCTGCCCAACATCACCGACTCGGATGTCATCGGCGCGTTCCTCGCCGGCACCACCTGCCGCGACCTGGTGAGCAAGCTGGGTCGCAAGACCCCCACCAGGGCGATCGAGCTGATGGACATCGCCACCAAGTTTGCCTCCGGCCAGGAGGCGGTCGAGGCTATCTTGCGGAAGGACAAGCAGCCCCAGGGCCACCCATCGGAAGATGCCCCCGAGGCGTCAACTCAGCGCGGCGCCAAGAAGAAGGGCAAGAAGAAGTCGCAAGCGAAACGCGACGCCGCCGACGCGGACCTTGTCGCCGCCGCCGAGTACAAGAACCCTCGGAAACCCCTCGGAGGTGCCAACCTCTTCGACAAGATGCTCAAGGAGCCGTGCCCCTACCACCAGGGGCCCGTCAAGCACACCCTTGAGGAGTGCGTCATGCTTCGGCACCACTTCCACAAGGCCGGGCCACCCGCGGAGGGTGGCAGGGCCAGCGACGACGACAAGAAGGAAGATCACCAGGCAGGAGAGTTCCCCGAGGTCCGCGACTGCTTCATGATCTACGGTGGGCAAGCGGCGAATGCCTCGGCTCGGCACCGCAAGCAAGAGCGTCGGGAGGTCTGTTCGGTGAAGGTGGCGGCACCAGTCTACCTAGACTGGTCCGACAAGCCCATCACCTTCGACCAAGCCGACCACCCCGACCACGTGCCGAGCCTGGGGAAATACCCGCTCGTCGTCGACCCCGTCATCGGCGACGTCAGGCTCACCAAGGTCCTCATGGACGGAGGCAGCAGCCTCAACATCATCTATGCCGAGACCCTCGGGCTTCTGCGTATCGATCTGTCCTCGGTCCGGGCGGGCGCTGCGCCTTTCCATGGGATCATCCCCGGGAAGCGCGTCCAGCCCCTCGGACAACTCGATCTTCCCGTCTGCTTCGGAACACCCTCCAACTTCCGAAGGGAGACCCTGACGTTCGAGGTGGTCGGGTTCCGAGGAACCTACCACGCGCTACTGGGGAGGCCATGCTACGCGAAGTTCATGGCCGTCCCCAACTACACCTACCTCAAGCTCAAGATGTCGGGCCCCAACGGGGTCATCACCGTCGGCCCCACGTACAAACACGCGTTCGAATGCGACGTGGAGTGCGTGGAGTATGCCGAGGCCCTCGTCGAGTCCGAGGCCCTCATCGCCGACCTGGAGAGCCTCTCTAAGGAGGTGCCAGACGTGAAGCGTCATGCCGGCAACTTCGAGCCAGCGGAGACGGTTAAGTCCGTCCCCCTCGACCCCAGCAGCGACGCCTCCAAGCAAGTCCGGATCGGCTCCGGGCTCGATCCCAAATAGGAAGCAGTGCTCGTCGACTTTCTCCGCGCGAACGCCGACATCTTCGCGTGGAGTCCCTCGGACATGCCCGGCATACCGAGGGATGTCGCCGAGCACTCGCTGGACATCTGAGCCGGAGCCCGACCCGTCAAGCAGCCTCTGGCCGATTCGACGAAGAAAAGCGCAGAGCTATAGGCGAGGAGATCCACAAGCTAATGGCGGTAGGGTTCATCAAAGAGGTATTCCATCCCGAATGGCTTGCCAACCCTGTGCTTGTGAGAAAGAAAGGGGGGAAATGGCGGATGTGTGTAGACTACACTGGTCTGAACAAAGCATGTCCGAAGGTTCCCTACCCTCTGCCTCGCATCGATCAAATCGTGGATTCCACTGCTGGGTGCGAAACCCTGTCTTTCCTTGATGCCTACTCAGGGTATCACCAAATCAGGATGAAAGAGTCCGACCAGCTCACGACTTCTTTCATCACACCCTTCGGCATGTACTGCTATGTCACCATGCCGTTCGGCTTGAGAAATGCGGGCGCGACGTACCAGCGGTGCATGAACCATGTGTTCGGCGAACACATTGGCCGCACGGTCGAGGCCTACGTCGATGACATCGTAGTCAAGACGAGGAAAGCCTCCGACCTACTTTCCGACCTTGAAGTGACATTCCGATGTCTCAAGGCGAAAGGCGTCAAGCTCAATCCCGAAAAGTGTGTCTTCGGGGTACCCCGAGGCATGCTCTTGGGGTTCATCGTCTCCGAGCGGGGCATCAAAGCCAACCCGAAGAATATCGCAGCCATCACCAGCATGGGGCCCATCAAGGACTTGAAAGGCGTACAGAGGGTCATGGGATGTCTCGCGGCTCTGAGCCGCTTCATCTCACGCCTCGGCGAAAGAGGTCTACCTCTGTACCGCCTCTTAAGGAAGGCCGAGTGCTTCACTTGGACCCCTGAGGCCGAGGAAGCCCTCAGGAACCTGAAGGCGCTCCTCACGAAGGCGCCTATCTTGGTGCCCCCAGCTGCCGGAGAAGCCCTCTTGGTCTACGTCGCCGCGACCACTCAGGTGGTTAGCGCCGCGATTGTGGTCGAGAGGCAAGAAGAGGGGCATGCATTGCCCGTTCAGAGGCTAGTCTACTTCGTCAGCGAGGTACTGTCCGAAACCAAGATCCGCTACCCACAAGTTCAGAAGCTGCTGTACGCGGTGATCCTGACACGGCGGAAGTTGCGACACTACTTCGAGTCTCATCCGGTAACTGTGGTGTCATCCTTCCCCCTGGGGGAGATCATCCATTGCCGAGAGGCCTCGGGTAGGATTGCAAAGTGGGCGGTGGAAATCATGGGCGAAACAATCTCGTTCGCCCCTTGGAAGGCCATCAAATCCCAGGTCTTAGCGGACTTCATGGCTGAATGGGTCAACACTCAGCTACCAACAGCCCTGATCCAACCGGAGCTCTGGACCTTGTTCTTCGATGGGTCGCTGATGAAGACAGGAGCCGGTTGTTGGGGCTATGCTTCGTCGCGCCGAAGGTCTTGTAGGAAGAAGCAGTTTCGGCTGAAGCTGTCCGCAGGAGACGACCGAAGGTTCCTCTTCATGAAGCTTCGGAATTACAAACCGACTTAAAAGTAGAATGACCTTTCAGTCCATGAATGTTTGGGTCGCTGTTGTAATACCTTATGAGGGACATAATTGTAATTCCTCACAAGCTATGTCCCGTGTCTATAAATAGTGAACAGTACTCCCTTACTGAGGGGGGAGATTTTTCCGGTATTTGCAGTCGTGTCATTTGAGAATCAATCTTTGTCAAGGCAGAGGTATAATTGTATTCAACACTTAAATATATTAAATGGATATAATATGGTTCGTTTATGATTCATTTACCTTTGATATTCTATATTTTTATGTTATCTTATACAAACTGTTGAAATTCAATTACGAAGATTTAACCTTCATAATTGTATTGACACCAACCTTCGTCCAAGGCTCATTATCCTCAAGGGAATAATGTCTCATTGGACGAAGAACATTAACATTTAACATTCTATGTTGCCTTGTTCTTAATTCATAGCAGTTGAGAACAAGTCCCCAACACCGGCGCAGGCCTACTCTTCATCTAGCCCCTCGGGAAGCACCTACGCTACGTGCTATGCCTCCATTTCCCGGCGTCCAACAATGTAGCTGAGTACGAGGCTCTGGTCAACGGGTTGCGGATTGCCGTCGAGCTAGGGGTCCGACGCCTCGACGCTCGCGGTGACTCGCAGCTTGTCATCGACCAAGTCATGAAGAACTCCCACTGTCGCGACCCGAAGATGGAGGCCTACTGCGATGAGGTTTGGCGCCTGGAAGACAAGTTCTACGGGCTCGAGCTCAACCACATCGCTCGGCGCTACAACGAGACTGCGGACGAGCTAGCTAAAATAGCCTCGGGGCGAACGACGGTTCCCCCGGACCTCTTCTCCCGAGATCTGCATTAACCCTCCGTCAAGATCGACGACGCGCCCAAGCCTGAGGCACCCTCGGCTCGGCCCGAGGCACCCTCGGTTCAGCCCGAGGTACCCTCGGCCCCCGAGGGCGAGACGCTGCACGTCGAGGGGGAGCAACGCGGGGTCACGCCTGATCAAAACTGGCAGACCCCGTACCTGCGATACCTCCACCGAGGAGAGCTACCCCTCGACCGAGCCAAAGCTCGGCGGTTGGCGCGGCGCGCCAAGTCGTTCGTCTTGCTGGGAGAAGGGAAGGAGCTCTACCACCGCAGCCCTTCAGGCATCCTCCAGCGATGCATCTCCACCACCGAAGGTCAGGAACTCCTCCGAGAAATACACTCGAGGGCTTGCGGCCACCACGCAGCACCTCGAGCCCTTGTCGGAAATGCTTTCCGACAAGGTTTCTACTAGCCAACGGCGGTGGCCGATGCCACTAGAATTGTCCGCGCCTGCGAAGGGTGTCAGTTCTACGCAAGGCAGACCCACCTGCCCGCTCAGGCTCTGCAGACGATACCCATCACCTAGCCTTTTGCCGTGTGGGGTCTGGACCTCGTCGGCCCCTTGCAGAAGGCACCCAGGGGCTACACGCACCTGTTGGTCGCCATCGACAAATTCTCCAAGTGGATCGAGGTCCGACCCCTAAACAGCATCAGGTCCGAGCAGGCGGTGGCATTCTTCACCAACATCATCCATCGTTTCGGGGTCCCGAACTCCATCATCACCGACAACGGCACCCAGTTCACCGGCAGAAAGTTCCTGGACTTCTGCGAGGATCTCCACATCCGGGTGGACTGGGCCGCCGTGGCTCATCCCATG
Source organism: Zea luxurians (assembly GCA_029449295.1). Classification (NCBI taxonomy): domain Eukaryota; kingdom Viridiplantae; phylum Streptophyta; class Magnoliopsida; order Poales; family Poaceae; genus Zea; species Zea luxurians. Next base: position 128,052,763 of record JAOPSE010000003.1, read on the forward strand.
ACGAATGGGCAAGTAGAGCGTGCCAATGGCATGATTCTACAAGGACTCAAGCCTCGGATTTACAACAACCTCAACAAGTTCGGCAAGCGATGGATGAAGGAACTCCCCTCAGTGGTCTGGAGCCTGAGGACAACACCGAGCCGAGCCACGGGCTTCACGCCGTTCTTTCTAGTCTATGGGGCCGAGGCCATCTTGCCCACAGACCTGGAATACGGTTCCCCGAGGACGAGGGCCTATGCTGACCAAAGCAACCAAGCTAATCGAGAAGACTCGCTGGACCAGCTGGAAGAGGCTCGGGACAAGGCCTTACTACACTTGGCGCGGTACCAGCAGTCCCTGCGACGCTACCACGCCCGAGGGGTCCGGTCCCGAGACCTCCAGGTGGGCGACCTGGTGCTTCGGCTGCGACAAGATGCCCGAGGTCGACACAAGCTCACGCCCCCTGGGAGGGGCCGTTCGTCATCGCCAAAGTTCTGAAGCCCGGAACGTACAAGCTGGCCAACAGTCAAGGCGAGGTCTACAACAACGCTTGGAACATCCAACAGCTACGTCGCTTCTACCCTTAAGATGTTTTCAAGTTGTTCATATACCTCGCTCCCACGCAAAGTTTAGTCATCAAGGAAGGGTCAGCCTTGCCTCGGCAAAGCCCGACCCTCCCTCGGGGGCTAAAAGGGGGGAACCCCCTCTGCGTCGAAATTTTCCTCGAAAAAAGATCTTTTCTGCCAGAATGTCTTTCGCGCTTTTCGACTACTTCGAAAGTGGATCTTGAAAACGACGGAGTACACGTAAGCAGCCAAGGCTGACCGAGCCGAGGGACTCCTACGCCTCCGGGATACGGATACCTCACTCATCACCTTCTGCGATAAGTAACTCACGTTCGGATAAGTGATTCCGCGGACCGAACAAGTCTTCACGTTCGGAAGCCCTTCTGTCGGAGCGATTCTTCGAGCCTTCTCGACTGCATCGGTGACAGAACCCCATGGACGGGAAAGAGTGCGCGTAAGCGGCAAGGCCGACCGAGCCGAGGGACTCCTACGCCTCCGGGATACGGATACCTCACTCATCACCTTCCGTGAGAAGCAACTCTCGCTCGCACAAACTATTATGTTACCGACAAAAAAGTCCAGATACTCGAAACAAGAGGAAAGGAGACGTGGCTTTACAACACGACAAGGGTGTGTTTTGGCCTCGGCGACCGCAGAAAACACACGCTACAAGATAATCCGATCCTGTAGGCTCGGATCTTGACGGCTAAAGGGAGCAGCAGCACCCTCGACGTCGCAACACCTTCGGCGAGGTCCGACCTAGCCTCGGACGGCGACGCGGTCCAAGGGTCTCCGCTCTGAAGGACAACGTCATCACCAAGCCCGGGCCATCGCCGCCAGGGTCTTCTCCGAGAATCCGGCCCGAGCAGGCGGCTCGGCCGGTCACCCCGGGGCCTCGGCCAGCTGTCCCCAAGGACATTAGCCCGGCCCGAGGCCTCGGCACATCAATTCCGGCGCCGGTCCCACTAACGGACGACCTGGCCATGCTCCGGCCGACCAGGTCTTCTTTTTGAGCCAACTCTGCCTCTATTCGCGCTGACACCGCTACCCCTGGCCTCGGCTCATCGAAGAGCGGTCGAGGGGTTCCTCTAACTAAGCAAGGGAAGCCTCGAACAATAAGGCTGACCGAGCCGAGGGACTCCTACGCCTCCGGGATACGGATACCTCACTCGTCACCTTTACACGGGGCGACTCGCACTTGGTGAAGCGGTTCAGACAACCAACAGGCGAGTTTTAGTGCTTGAAAATGAGGAAAAAACACGGCTCCGTGCTGAAATTACATACATGTTCAGGCCTCGACAGCCACAATGAACAAAAACACTGGCATTCGAAGTGCCATTGCAAACGGAACTCCGGTTCCACCTCCGCGGGTACGAACAACCCCACTCAATGGGGGGCCTGCGGAGCAACAGAAGACCGACGAACGGCACGCCGTCGCCCGCTCCGGCAGCGGCGACGACGACGACTTCTGCTCCGTGGGGCCGAACAGCGGCAGCGATGACCTCAGGGCGGATGCTGCTGCCAGGAAGCCCCCGCCCATGCCCAAACTCATGAGGCAAGGACGGGCAGAAGGCCGTAGAGTTGGAGGTCGGTCCGTGGGTGGCCCTGGCTGTCTCGTCGGTGGAAGAACCTCTTCCAGCTGCCATGGCGGAAGCCGGCGCCGAGAACGGCTCCGAAGCCACTCGGGTCCGAGAGCCAGGCACGCGGCAGCTGCCAGCGCCACGGACGACAACCACCCTTCCCCCCGATCACTGAGGGAAGGAGCGGGCCACCGCCCATGCAGGGGCCGACCCTAACTCGGCACACTCCCCTCCCCAGCCCTGGTGATGAAAATCCTTGAGGCTGAGGGAGGGGCAGAGGCCGCGGCCCGGTTCGCTCTCCCCCGCTATCGAACTGGAGGTCACCATCTTGGGTGACCGCCGGCGGAGGGGTGCAACCGGGCTGCATGATGAAAATCCTTGAGGCTGAACGATGGCTGAAAGGTACCAACTCCCGTGGAGTTGCGTTCCTCCAACGACGAGGCGGAAAGACGGCGGGTATCCCCCATCCGGGGGCTTGGAAGGTGGAAAGACACGATGCATAGGGGAGCGCGAAGACATGGTCTCCTTCCAAGAGGGTCACCCTCCTTTTAAAGGCGACTCTCCCTACTTGCGTCCCCAGCCGTCGTGGGCTGAGTCTTCAACAACACGCTCCAAGGTCCTCCCCTACGGCACGGGGGCTGGGTCCCACACGTCATGCAAGCCGGCCCAGAGCAGAAGAAGCCAAACTGCCATGCACGGTGCATGCAACCGCCCAGCATGGAGGCCCAAGCCCACGCGTCATGCAACCGGCGTGCCGAATGCTTCGTGCATGCAACTGCACCGCCACTTGCGCCACCACCGCGCCTCCTCGACTGCGGAACCGATACCGCGACTCGAGGCGACCCAGCGCACGACCCGGCAGCGCCAGCCTGGCGCGACGGTCAATGCGGCCAAAAATGGGCCGGCAGTAATGGCGGTGGCAGGCGGGCAGGAGCAGCGGTCACACCGTCAGCCAAGCTTACGTCCCATCCGGGGGCAGCGAGAGAACCCTCTCTCACGGCGTGAAGACAACGCGCCTGTGTTCCGTTCCTCGAACGGCTCGCGCACGCGCAACGGCCACCCCGCGAACCACTCGCCCCGTCGCATTAACTCCGCGGCGGGACAGGCGGTGCCTCTGGCAGGAGAAGGGAGCGACGCTTCGCCTTCGCCATAATGACCGCGTCAAAAAAAAGGTACGCCGCATCGTTCAATTTCGTATCCTTTTCCTTTTTTCCTCTTTCTCTCTCTTGCAACAGGGACCGGGAAAGGGGGATAACCCGAAAAGGATCCTTCCCCGTGAAGGAACCAGGCTCCGAGCCTCCCTACTGATCAGAGGTTCGAAGGCTGGCCCCTCGGAAGGGTTCAACAGCCGCCTCAGAGCACGTGGGCTCCACACCCACTACTGGTCAGAGGTTCGAAGGCTGGTTCCTCGGAAGGGTTCAACGGCCGCCTCAGGCTACTCGGGCTCCGCGCCCACTACTGATCAGGGGTTCGAAGGCTGGCCCCCGAAGGGTTCACAGCCGCCTCAGACACAGAGCGAGGGATGACCATGGGTACGTTCGATACATAACCAAGGCTCGGGCTGCGCTCCCGAGGTACCCTAGGACATTTCCGAGACCAGCGGGAATGATCTTGTAAGGGAATCCCATCAGAGGGAGGCATCGAGCCCTCGGACCCCGTCGCCAGGGGACCGGGTCCGGCAGATCACCCGCAGGTACTTTTGGGCGTGCCTCTGGGCCTCTAGCCGACCCCTAACGAATGGGGCACGGACGTCCGCTCGGATCACCCGCCTGCAGCTCACCGGAGACACCATGTTCGGCGCCCACCAAGGGAAACATGGCGCTCTCCCCCCTCCTCCTTGCGGAAAGGCGACGCAGGGGCGTATGTAAAAAAGTCGAGTCTATCCCTGATCGCCCTCTCGCCCTGTGCAGAGGCTCGGGGGCTGCTCTCGCAAACCCGGCTCCGGCCAAACCGTTGACAGCATCAACATACCAGCCCGAGAACTTGGGACCCGACCGTACACCCGGGTTACGGCCAGCTCGCATGAGGGAACGACCAGACCAGCCGAAGCATTGCGTGAGGCATTAAGACCTCGGAGGAGTCAAACCACTCCTCCGAGGCCTCGGGGGCTACACCCGGCGGGTGCGCTCGCGCGCACCCGCCGGAACAAAACGCAACCGAGAAAGGCTGGCCCCCTTGCAAAAAAGTGCGACGAAAGCCTCCAAGCGAGTGCTAACACTCCCTTCGAGGCTCGGGGGCTACTGTCGGGGACCATAATTAGGGGTACCCTCAAGGCTCCTAATTCTCAGCTGGTAACCCCCATCAGCATAAAGCTGCAAAGGCCTGATGGGTACGATTAAGTCAGGGATCAGTCCATTCGAGGGACCCGATCACGCCTCGCACGAGCCTAGCCTCGGACAAGGGCAGCCGACCCTGGAGGATCTCCGCCTCGCCCGAGGCCCCCCTCCAGCGGCGAACATATTTCCGGCTCGCCCGAGGCCCTGTCTTCGCTAAGAAGCAACCCTGACCAAATCGCCGCACCGACCGACCAAATCGCAGGAGCATTTAATGCAAAGGTGGCCTGACACCTTTATCCTGACGCACGCCCCTCAGCCGACAGAGCCGAAGTGACCACCGTCACTTCGCCGCTCCACTGACCGGTCTGACAGAAAGACAGCGCCGCCTACGCCGCTCCGACTGTGGTGCCACTTGACAGAGTGAGGCTGACAGGCAGTCAGGCCCGGCCACAGGCACCATAGGAAGCTCCGCTTCGCCCAACCCAGGGCTCGGACTCAGGCTAAGCCCCGGAAGACGACGAACTCCGCTCTGCCCGACCCAGGGCTCGGACTCGGGCTAGGCCCCGGAAGACGGCGAACTCCGCTCCGCCCGACCCAGGGCTCGGACTCGAGCTAGGCCCGGGAAGACGGCGAACTCCGCACCGCCCGACCCAGGGCTCGGACTTGGGCTCAGCCCCAGAAGACGACGAATTCCGCTCCGCCCGGCCCAGGGCTCGGACTTGGGCTCAGCCCCAGAAGACGACGAATTCCGCTCCGCCCGACCCAGGGCTCGGACTTGGGCTCAGCCCCAGAAGATGACGAACTCCGCCTCGCCCGACCTAGGGGCTCGGACTCGACCTCGGCCACGGAAGACGGACTCGACCTCGACCTCGGAGGAGCCTTCGCATCGCCCAACCTAGGGCGCGGGCCGGCCACGTCAACGAGAGGCGCCATCATTACCCTACTCCAAGCTGACTCAGGCTACAGGGAACAAGACCGGCGTCCCATCTGGCTCGCTCCGCCAGATGGGCAATGATGGCGCCCTGCACGCTCCTTGACGATGGCGGCTCTCGGCCCCCTTACGAAAGCAAGAGGACGTCAGCAAGGACTCGACAGCCCCGACAGCTCTCCCTCCGCCAGGCTCCAGCGCTCCTCCGACGGCCACGACATCACACAAACCGGGCGCCAAAATCTCTCCGGCCGCCACGATGGCGTGTACTTAGGGCACTAGCTCTCCCCCGCTAGACACGTAGCACTCTGCTACACCCCCATTGTACACCTGGATCCTCTCCTTACGCCTATAAAAGGAAGGACCAGTGCCCTCTTAGAGAGGGTTGGCCGCACGGGGACGAGGACGAGACAGGTGCTCGCGCAAGGCCGCTCGCTCCGTCTCCCGTGTGGACGCTTGTAACCCCCCTACTGCAAGCGCACCCGACCTGGGCGCGGGACGAATACGAAGGCCGCGGGATTTCCACCTCTCTCTCACCCATCTCCGGCCACCTCACTTCCCCCCTTCACGCTCGGCCTCGCGCCGACCCATCTGGGCAGGGGCACTCGGCGACATTTCACTCGTCGGCTTAGGGACCCCCGGTCTCAAAACGCCGACAATATCTTTTGGGAATTAAAAGATATGATTGTTTCTTCTGGACGGTTCTGTTGCGCTGGACTGACTCGGACATAGCTCTTCATGTTGATTCGCCCTTAATATGTTTTGTTCTTCCTCTTTGGTGAACCTAAGTAATATCAACATACACGACTTAGATAGCATAAAGTTCTCATTAGTGCTTAATTGAAATTCATAAAGTAGTGCGTGCACCTCTTATTGTAGCTTCTTAGCTCGGCTACGTGTAATTGGTCCATCAAAGGCTTGGGTTGGTGATGATGTTGGTTGTACTTGAGTTGATGTAGTATGACTTGAGGGTTGTAATGTGTTGCTTAATGGTGTGGTCATATCATCCTCCCCCCTTGAAAAGGAGTCGTCCTCGACTCTGAAGTGTCTTCGCTTGTATATGGTAAGAGGTCAGCAACATTGATGTCGGCGTTTCGAGACCGGGGGGTCCCTAAGCCGACGAGTGAAATGTCGCCGCGTGCCCCAGCCCAGATGGGTCGGCGCGAGGCTGAGCGCGAAGGGGGAAGTGAGGTGGCCGGAGATGGGCGAGAGAGAGGTGGAAATCCCGCGGCCTTCGTGTTCGTCCCGCGCCCAGGTCGGGTGCGCTTGCAGTAGGGGGGTTACAAGCGTCCACACGAGAGAGGGAGCGAGCGGCCTTACGCGAGCGCCTGTCTCGTTCTCGTCCCCGTGCGGCCAACCCTCTCTAAGAGGACCCTGGTCCTTCCTTTTATAGGAGTAAGGAGAGGATCCAGGTGTACAATGGGGGTGTAGCAGAGTGCTACGTGTCTAGTGGGGGAGAGCTAGCGCCCTAAGTACACGCCATCGTGGCGGCCGGAGAGATTTTGGCGCCCGGTTTGTGTGATGTCGTGGCCGTCGGAGGAGCACTGGAGCCTGGCGGAGGGACAGCTGTCAGGGCTGTCGAGTCCTTGTTGACGTCCTCTTGCTTCCGTAAGGGGCCGAGAGCTGCCATCGTCAAGGAGCGTGCAGGGCGCCATCATTGCCCATCTGGCGGAGCGAGCCAGATGGGATGCCGGTCTTGTTCCCCGTAGCCTGAGTCAGCTTGGAGTAGGGTAATGATGGCGCCTCCCGTTGACGTGGCCGGCCCATGCCCTAGGTTGGGCGATGCGAAGGCTCCTCCGGGGTCGAGGTCGAGTCCGTCTTCCATGGCCGAGGTCGAGTCCGAGCCCCTAGGTCGGGCGAGGCGGAGTTCGTCGTCTTCTGGGGCTGAGCCCAAGTCCGAGCCCTGGGCCGGGCGGAGCGGAATTCGTCGTCTTCTGGGGCTGAGCCCAAATCCAAGCCCTGGGTCGGGCGGAACGGAGTTCGCCGTCTTTTGGGGCTTAGCCCGAGTCCGAGCCCTAGGTCGGGCGGTGCGGAGTTCGCCGTCTTCCAGGGCCTAGCCCAAGTCCGAGCCCTGGGTCGGGCGGAGCGGAGTTCGCCGTCTTCTGGGGCCTAGCCTGAGTCCGAGCCCTGGGTCGGGCAGAGCGGAGTTCGCCGTCTTCCGGGGCTTAGCCCGAGTCCGAGCCCTGGGTCAGGCGAAGCGGAGCTTCCTATGGTGCCTGCGGCCGGGCCTGACTGCCTGTCAGCCTCACTCTGTCAAGTGGCACCGCAGTCGGAGCGGCGCAGGTGGCGCTGTCTTTCTGTCAGACCGGTCAGTGGAGCGGCGAAGTGACGGCGGTCACTTCGGCTCTGTCGGCTGAGGGGCGTGCGTCAGGATAAAGGTGTCAAGCCACCTTTGCATTAAATGCTCCTGCGATTTGGTCGGTCGGTGCGGCGATTTGGTCAGGGTTGCTTCTTGGCGAAGACAGGGCCTCGGGCGAGCCGGAAATATGTTCGCCGCTAGGGGGGGCCTCGGGCGAGGCGGAGATCCTCCAGGGTCGGCTGCCCTTGTCCGAGGCTAGGCTCGGGCGAGGCGTGATCGGGTCCCTCAAATGGACTGATCCCTGACTTAATCGTACCCATCAGGCTTTTGCAGCTTTATGCTGATGGGGGTTACCAGCTGAGAATTAGGAGCCTTGAGGGTACCCCTAATTATGGTCCCCGATAGTAGCCCCCGAGCCTCGAAGGGAGTGTTAGCACTCGCTTGGAGGCTTTCGTCGCACTTTTTTGCAAGGGGACCAGCCTTTCTCGGTTGCGTTTTGTTCCGGCGGGTGCGCGTGAGCGCACCCGCCGGGTGTAGCCCCCGAGGCCTCGGAGGAGTTGTTTGACTCCTCCGAGGTCTTAATGCCTCGCGCAATGCTTCGGCTGGTCTGGTCGTTCCCTCATGCGAGCTGGCCGTAGCCCGGGTGTACGGTCGGGTCCCAAGTTCTCGGGCTGGTATGTTGACGCTGTCAACGGTTTGGCCGGAGCCGGGTTTGCGAGAGCAGCCCCCGAGCCTCTGCACAGGGCGAGAGGGCGATCAGGGACAGACTCGACTTTTTTACATACGCCCCTGCGTCGCCTTTCCGCAAGGAGGAGGGGGGAGAGCGCCATGTTGCCCTCGGTGGGCGCCGAACATGGTGTCTCCGGTGAGCTGCAGGCGGGTGATCCGAGCGGACGTCCGTGCCCCATTCGTTAGGGGTCGGCTAGAGGGCCAGAGGCGTGCCCAAAAGTACCTGCGGGTGATCTGCCGGACCCGGTGCCCTGGCGACGGGGTCCGAGGGCTCGATGCCTCCCTCTGATGGGATTCCGTTACAAGATCGTTCCCGCTGGTCTCGGAAATGTCCTAGGGTACCTCGGGAGCGCAGCCCGAGCCTTGGTTATGTATCGAACGTACCCATGGTCATCCCTCGCTCTGTGTCTGAGGCAGCTGTGAACCCTTCGGGGGCCAGCCTTCGAACCCCTGATCAGTAGTGGGCGTGGAGCCCGAGTAGCCTGAGGCGGCCGTTGAACCCTTCTGAGGGGCCGGCCTTCGAACCTCTGACCAGTAGTGGGTGTGGAGCCCACGTGCTCTGAGGCGGCTGTTGAACCCTTCCGAGGGGCCAGCCTTCGAACCTCTGATCAGTAGGGAGGCTCGGAGTCTGGTTCCTTCACGGGGAAGGATCCTTTTCGGGTTATCCCCCTTTCCCGGTCCCTGTTGCAAGAGAGAGAAAGAGGAAAAAAGGAAAAGGATACGAAATCGAACAACGCGGCGTACCTTTTTTTTGACGCGGTCATTATGGCGAAGGCGAAGCGTCGCTCGCTTCTCCTGCCAGAGGCGCCGCCTGTCTCGCCGCGGAGTTAATGCGACGGGGCGAGTGGTTCGCGGGGCGGCCGTTGCGCGTGCGCGAGCCGTTCGAGGAACAGAACACGGGCGTGTTGTCTTCACGCCATGAGAGAGGGTTCTCTCGCTGCCCCCGGATGGGACGTAAGCTTGGCCCGCCATTACTGCCGGCCCATTTTTGGCCGCATTGACCGTCGCGCCAGGCTGGCGCTGCCGGGTCGTGCGCTGGGTCGCCTCGAGTTGCAGTATCGGTTCCGCAGTCGAGGAGGCGCGGTGGTGGCGCAAGTGGCGGTGCAGTTGCATGCACGAAGCATTCGGCGCGCCGGTTGCATGACGCGTGGGCCTGGGCCTCCATGCTGGGCGTGTTGGGAGTCGGAGAAGTGCGCCCACTTGGCGCGGTTGCATGCCGCCTGCATGGCTGCCCGCCCTTTCGCCTGCTGGTCTGGGCAAAAGTGGAGAGCCGCTTGTAACCGCTAGGCGGTTGCATGCACCGCGCATGGCGGTTTGGCTTCTTCTGCTCTGGGCCGGCTTGCATGACGTGTGGGACCCAGCCCCCGCGCCGTAGGGGAGGACCTTGGAGCGTGTTGGAGAAGACTCAGCCCATGACGGCTGGGGACGCAAGTAGGGAGAGTCGCCTTTAAAAGGAGGGTGACCCTCTTGGAAGGAGACCATGTCTTCGCGCTCCCCTATGCATCGTGTCTTTCCACCTTCCAAGCCCCCGGATGGGGGATACCCGCCGTCTTTCCGCCTCGTCGTTGGAGGAACGCAACTCCGTGGGAGTTGGTACCTTTCAGCCATCGTTCAGCCTCAAGGATTTTCATCATGCAGCCCGGTTGCACCCCTCCGCCGGCGGTCACCCAAGATGGTGACCTCCAGTTCGATGGCGGGGGAGAGCGAACCGGGCCGCGGCCTCTGCCCCTCCCTCATCCTCAAGGATTTTCATCACCAGGGCTGGGGAGGGGAGTGTGCCGAGTTGGGGTCGGCCCCTGCATGGGCGGTGGCCCGCTCCTTCCCTCAGTGATCGGGGGGAAGGGTGGTTGTCGTCCGTGGCGCTGGCAGCTGCCGCGTGCCTGGCTCTCGGACCCGAGTGGCTTCGGAGCCGTTCTCGGCGCCGGCTTCCACCATGGCAGCTGGAAGAGGTTCTTCCGCCGACGAGACAGCCAGGGCCACCCACGGACCGACCTCCAACTCTACGGCCTTCTGCCCGTCCTTGCCTCACGAGTTTGGGCATGGGCGGGGGCCTCCTGGCAGCAGCATCCGCCCTGAGGTCATCGCTGCCGCTGTTCGGCCCCCCGGAGCAGAAGTCGTCGTCGTTGCCGCTACCGGAGCGGGCGACGGTGCGCCGTTCGTCGGTCTTCTGTTGCTCCGCAGGCCCCCCCATTGAGTGGGGTTGTTCGTACCCGCGGAGGTGGAACCGGAGTTCCGTTTGCAATGGCACTTCGAATGCCAGTGTTTTTGTTCATTGTGGCTATCGAGGCCTGAACATGTTTGTAATTTCGGCACGGAGCCGTGTTTTTTCCTCATTTTCGAGCACTAAAACTCGCCTGTTGGTTGTCTGAACCGCTTCACCAAGTGCGAGTCGCCCCGTGTAAAGGTGACGAGTGAGGTATCCGTATCCCGGAGGCGTAGGAGTCCCTCGGCTCGGTCAGCCTTGTTGTCCGAGGCTTCCCTTGCTTAGTTAGAGGAACCCCTCGGCCGCTCTTCGATGAGCCGAGGCCAGGGGTAGCGGTGTCAGCGCGAACAGAGGCAGAGTTGGCTCAAAAAGAAGACCTGGTCGGCCGGAGCATGGCTGGGTCGTCCGTTAGTGGGACCGGCACCGGAATTGATGTGCCGAGGCCTCGGGCCGGGCTGATGTCCTTGGGGACAGCTGGCCGAGGCCCCGGGGTGACCGGCCGAGCCGCCTGCTCGGGCCGGATTCTCGGAGAAGACCCTGGCGGCGATGGCCCGGGCTTGGTGATGACGTTGTCCTTCAGAGCGGAGACCCTTGGACCGCGTCGCCGTCTGAGGCTAGGTCGGACCTCGTCGAAGGTGTTGCGACGTCGAGGGTGCTGCTGCTCCCTTTAGCCGTCAAGATCCGAGCCTGCAGGATCGGATTATCTTGTAGCGTGTGTTTTCTGCGGCCGCCGAGGCCAAAACACACCCTTGCCGTGTTGTAAAGCCGCATCTCCTTTCCTCTTGTTTCGAGTATCTGGACTTTTCTGTCGGTAACAGAATTGTTTGTGCGAGCGAGAGTTGCTTCTCACGAAAGGAGATGAGTGAGGTATCCGTATCCCGGAGGCGTAGGAGTCCCTCGGCTCGGTCGGCCTTGCCGCTTACGCGCACTCTTTCCCGTCCATGGGGTTCTATCACCGACGCAGTCGAGAAGGCTCGAAGAATCGCTCCGGCAGAAGGGCTTCCGAACGTGAAGACTTGTTCGGTCCACGGAATCACTTATCCGAACGTGAGTTACTTATCGCAGAAGGTGATGAGTGAGGTATCCGTATCCCGGAGGCGTAGGAGTCCCTCGGCTTGGTCAGCCTTGGCTGCTTACGTGTACTCCGTCATTTTCATGATCCACTTTCGAAGTAGTCGAAAAGCACGAAAGACATTCTGGCAGAAAAGATCTTTTTCGAGGAAAATTTCGACGCAGAGGGGGTTCCCCCCTTTTAGCCCCCGAGGGAGGGTCGGGCTTTGCCGAGGCAAGGCTGACCCTTCCTTGATGACTAAACTTTGCGTGGGAGCGAGGTATATGAACAACTTGAAAACATCTTAAGGGTAGAAGCGACGTAGCTGTTGGATGTTCCAAGCGTTGCTGCAGACCTCGCCTTGACTGTTGGCCAGCTTGTACGTTCCGGGCTTCAGAACTTTGGCGATGATGAACGGCCCCTCCCAGGGGGGCGTGAGCTTGTGTCGACCTTGGGCGTCTTGTCGTAGCCGAAGCACCAGGTCGCCCACCTGGAGGTCTCAGGACCAGACCCCTCGGGCGTGGTAGCGTCGCATGGACTACTGGCACCGCGCCGAGTGTAGTAAGGCCTTGTCCCGAGCCTCTTCCAGCTGATCCAGCGAGTCTTCTCGATTAGCTTGATTGCTTTGGTCGGCATAGGCCCTCGTCCTCGGGGAACAGTATTCTAGGTCTGTGGGCAAGATGGCCTCGGCCCCATAGACTAGAAAGAACGGCGTGAAGCCCATGGCTCGGCTCGGTGTTGTCCTCAGGCTCCAGACCACCTAGGGGAGTTCCTTCATCCATCGCTTGCCGAACTTGTTGAGGTTGTTGTAAATCCGAGGCTTGAGTCCTTGTAGAATCATGCCGTTGGCACGCTCTACTTGCCCATTCGTCATGGGATGAGCCACGGCGGCCCAGTCCACCCGGATGTGGAGATCCTCGCAAAAGTCCAGGAACTTTCTGCCGGTGAACTGGGTGCCGTTGTCGGTGATGATGGAGTTCGGGACCCCGAAACGATGGATGATGTTGGTGAAGAACGCCACCGCCTGCTCGGACCTGATGCTGTTTAGGGGTCGGACCTCGATCCACTTGGAGAATTTGCCGATGGCGACCAACAGGTGCGTGTAGCCCCCGGGTGCCTTCTGCAAGGGGCCGACAAGGTCCAGACCCCACACGGCAAAAGGCCAGGTGATGGGTATCGTCTGTAGAGCCTGAGCGGGCAGGTGGGTCTGCCTTGCGTAGAACTGACACCCTTCGCAGGCGCGGACAATTCTAGTGGCGTCGGCCACCGCCATTGGCCAGTAGAAACCTTGTCAGAAAGCATTTCCGACAAGGGCTCGAGGTGCTGCATGGTGGCCGCAAGCCCCCGAGTGTATTTCTCGGAGGAGTTTTTGACCTTCGGTGGTGGAGATGCATCGCTGGAGGATGCCTGAAGGGCTGCGGTGGTAGAGCTCCTTCCCTTCTCCCAGCAAGACGAACGACTTGGCGCGCCGCGCCAACCACCGAGCTTCGGCTCGGTCGAGGGGTAGCTCTCCTCGGTGGAGGTATCGTAGGTACGGGGTCTGCCAGTTTTGATCAGGCGTGACCCCGCGTTGCTCCCCCTCGACGTGCAGCGCCTCGCCCTCGGGGGCCGAGGGTACCTCGGGCCGAACCGAGGGTGCCTCGGGCCGAGCCGAGGGTGCCTCGGACTGTGCCGAGGGTACCTCGGGCTGGGCCGAGGGTGCCTCAGGCTTGGGCGCGTCGTCGATCTTGACGGAGGGTTGATGTAGATCTCGGGAGAAGACGTCCGGGGGAACCGTCGTTCGCCCCGAGGCTATTTTAGCCAGCTTGTTCGCAGTCTCGTTGTAGCGCCGAGCGATGTGGTTGAGCTCGAGTCCATAGAACTTGTCTTCCAGGCGCCGAACCTTATCGCAGTAGGCCTCCATATTCGAGTCGCGGCAGTGGGAGTTCTTCATGACTTGGTCGATGACGAGCTGCGAGTCACCGCGAGCGTCGAGGCGTCGGACCCCTAGCTCGACGGCAATCCGCAACCCATTGACCAGAGCCTCGTACTCAGCTACATTGTTGGACGCCGGGAAATGGAGGCGTAGCACGTAGCGTAGGTGCTTCCCGAGGGGCGAGATGAAGAGTAGGCCTGCGTCGGCTCCTATCTTCATCAGCGACCCGTCGAAGAACAAGGTCCAGAGCTCCGGTTGGATCGGAGCTGTTGGTAGCTGAGTGTCGACCCATTCAGCCACGAAGTCCGCCAAGACCTGGGATTTGATGGCCTTCCGAGGGGCGAATGAGATTGTTTCGCCCATGATTTCCACCGCCCACTTTGCAATCCTACCCGAGGCCTCTCGGCAATGGATGATCTCCCCCAGGGGGAAGGATGACACCACAATTACCGGATGAGACTCGAAGTAGTGTCGCAACTTCCGCCGTGTCAGGATCACCGCATACAGCAGCTTCTGAACTTGTGGGTAGCGGATCTTGGTTTCGGACAGTACCTCGCTGACGAAGTAGACTGGCCTCTAAACGGGCAATGCATGCCCCTCTTCTTGCCTCTCGACCACAATCGCGGCGCTAACCACCTGAGTGGTCGCGGCGACGTAGACCAAGAGGGCTTCTCCGGCAGCTGGGGGCACCAAGATAGGCGCCTTCGTGAGGAGCGCCTTCAGGTTCCCGAGGGCTTCCTCGGCCTCAGGGGTCCAAGTGAAGCACTCGACCTTCCTTAAGAGGCGGTATAGAGGTAGACCTCTTTCACCGAGGCGTGAGATGAAGCGGCTCAGAGCCGCGAGACATCCCATGACCCTCTGTACGCCTTTCAAGTCCTTGATGGGCCCCATGCTGGTGATGGCTGCGATCTTCTTCGGGTTGGCTTCGATGCCCCTTTCGGAGATGATGAACCCCAAGAGCATGCCTCGGGGTACCCCGAAGACACACTTTTCGGGATTGAGCTTGACGCCTTTCGCCTTGAGACATCGGAATGTCACTTCAAGGTCGAAAAGTAGGTCGGAGGCTTTCCTCGTCTTGACTATGATGTCATCGACGTAGGCCTCGACCGTGCGGCCAATGTGTTCGCCGAACACATGGTTCATGCACCGCTGGTACGTCGCGCCTGCATTCCTCAGGCCGAACGGCATGGTGACATAGCAGTACATGCCGAAGGGTGTGATGAAAGAAGTCGCGAGCTGGTCGGACTCTTTCATCCTGATTTGGTGATACCCTGAGTAGGCATCGAGGAAAGACAGGGTTTCGCACCCAGCAGTGGAATCCACGATTTGATCGATGCGAGGCAGAGGGTAGGGAACCTTCGGACATGCTTTGTTCAGACCAGTGTAGTCTACACACATCCGCCATTTCCCCCCTTTCTTTCTCACAAGCACAGGGTTGGCAAGCCATTCGGGATGGAATACCTCTTTGATGAACCCTGCCGCCATTAGCTTGTGGATCTCCTCGCCTATAGCTCTGCGCTTTTCTTCATCGAATCAGCGCAGAGGCTGTTTGACGGGTCGGGCTCCGGCTCGGATGTCTAGCGAGTGCTCGGCAACATCCCTTGGTATGTCGGGCATGTCCGAGGGACTCCACGCGAAGACGTCGGCGTTCGCACGGAGAAAGTCGACGAGCACTGCTTCCTATTTGGGATCGAGCCCAGAGCCGATCCGGACTTGCTTGGAGGCGTCGCTGCTGGGGTCGAGGGGGACGGACTTGACCGTCTCCGCTGGCTCGAAGTTGCCGGCATGACGCTTCACATCTGGCACCTCCTTAGAGAGGCTCTCCAGGTCGGCGATGAGGGCCTCGGACTCGGCGAGGGCCTCGGCGTACTCCACGCACTCCATGTCGCATTCGAACGCGTGTTTGTATGTGGGGCCGACGGTGATGACCCCGTTGGGGCCCGACATCTTGAGCTTGAGGTAGGTGTAGTTGGGGACGGCCATGAACTTCGCGTAGCATGGCCTCCCCAGTACCGCGTGGTAGGTTCCTCGGAACCCGACCACCTCGAACGTCAGGGTCTCCCTTCGGAAGTTGGAGGGTGTTTCGAAGCAGACGGGAAGATCGAGTTGTCCGAGGGGATGGACACGCTTCCCGGGGATGATCCCATGGAAAGGCACAACGCCCGCCCGGACCGAGGACAGATTGATACGCAGAAGCCCGAGGGTCTCGGCGTAGATGATGTTGAGGCTGCTGCCTCCGTCCATGAGGACCTTGGTGAGCCTGACGTCGCCGATGACGGGGTCGACGACGAGCGGGTATTTCCTCGGGCTCGGCACGTGGTTGGGCTGGTCGGCTTGGTCGAAGGTGATGGGCTTGTCGGACCAGTCTAGGTAGACTGGCGCCGCCACCTTCACCGAACAGACCTCCCGACGCTCTTGCTTGCGGTGCCGAGCCGAGGCGTTCGCCGCTTGCCCACCGTAGATCATGAAGCAGTCGCGGACCTCGGGGATCTCTCCTGCCTGGTGATCTTCCTTCTTGTCGTCATCGCGGGCCCTGCCACCCTTCGCGGGTGGCCCGGCCTTGTGGAAGTGGCGCCGAAGCATGACGCACTCCTCAAGGGTGTGCTTGACGGGCCCCTGGTGGTAGGGGCACGGCTCCTTGAGCATCTTGTCGAAGAGGTTGGCACCTCCGGGGGGTTTCCGAGGGTTCTTGTACTCGACGGTGGCGACAAGGTCCGCGTCGGCGGCGTCGCGTTTCGCTTGCGACTTCTTCTTGCCCTTCTTCTTGGCGTCACGCTGAGTTGACGCCTCGGGGGCATCTTTCGATGGGCGGCCCTGGGGCTGCTTGTCCTTCTGGAAGATAGCCTCGACCGCCTCCTGGCCAGAGGCGAACTTGGTGGCGATGTCCATCAGCTCGCTCGCCCTGGTGGGGGTCTTGCGACCCAGCTTGCTCACCAGGTCGCAGCAGGTGGTGCCGGCGAGGAACGCGCCGATGACATCCGAGTCGGTGATGTTGGGCAGCTCGGTGCGCTGCTTCGAGAATCGCTGGATGTAGTCCCGGAGAGACTCTCCCGGCTGCTGTCGGCAGCTTCGGAGGTCCCAGGAATTCCCGGGGCGCACGTACGTGCCCTGGAAATTGCCGGCGAAAGCTTGGACCAGGTCATCCCAGTCGGAGATCTGCCCCGGAGGCAGGTGCTCCAACCAGGCACGAGCGGTGTCGGAGAGGAACAGGGGGAGGTTGCGGATGATGAGGTTGTCATCGTCCGTTCCACCCAGTGGGCAGGCCAAACGGTAGTCCGCGAGCCACAGTTCCGGTCTCGTCTCCCCCGAGTACTTCGTGATAGTAGTCGGGGGTCGGAACCGGGTCAGGAACAGCGCCCGTCGTATGGCCCGGCTGAAGGCCTGCGGACCCGGTGGTTCGGGCGAGGGACTCCGATCCTCCTCGCTGTCGTAGCGTCCCCCACGCCTGGGGTGGTAGCCTCGGCGCACCCTCTCGTCGGGGTGGGCCCGACGGTCGCGGTGATGGTGCTCGTTGCCGAGGCGTCCCGGGGCCGCAGGCGCTGTGTTGCGCGTGCGCCCGGTGTAGACCGAGGCTTCCTGCATGAATCGGGAAGTCGCGGCATGATGTTCCGAGGCGTGCCCCTGCCTTCGGGAGGCAGAGCTCTCGGCCCGCCGGACCGCGGCGCCTTCCAGGAGATTCTTGAGCTCTCCCTGGATTCGCCGCCCCTCGGTGGTTGATGGCTCTGGCATCACACGAAGAAGCATTGCTGCTGCAGCCAGGTTCTGGCCGACCCCACTAGATGCGGGTGGCGGCCTGACCCTGACATCATCGGCGATGCGGTGCTGGAAGCCCTGGGGTAGATGACGTATTTCTCCGACCGGAGGTTGGCCCGCCCATGCCTGCCCGACGTCCCGGCGGATTGGCTCAAGAGCTCCTGCTCCCTCGTCGAGCCTGGCCTGCGCCCCGCGGATTTACTCGAGCTGTGGGTCGTGACCCCCCGCCGGAACGGGGACCATAGCTAGCTCCCGTGGGATGTCAACGCGAGGCACCGGCCTAGGGAGATCACCGTCCTCTGGCATACCGAGATGGTTGCCTTCGGAGGGACCCCCTAGATCGACGTGGAAACATTCGCGGCTCGGGCCGCAGTCCTCGTCGCCGAGGCTGCGGCTACCGTCGGAACAGTCGGAAAGGCAGTAGTCGCATGCGGTCATAAAGTCCCGCATGGCACTGGGGTTGCCAAGTCCAGAGAAATCCCAGCAGAAGTCGGGCGCGTCGTCTTCCTCGGACCCAGAGGGCCCGTAGGTCGAAACGTCCGTCAGCCGGTCCCAGGGTGACCGCACACGATACCCCAGACGGTTTGGACTCGCCTCTACGAGAGCGTCCGCCAAAGCAAGGTCGCTTGGCGGTTCGAGGCTGAATCTGAAAGGCGTGAGATGGGAATCGGTCGGTACCTCTTGGTCGACGGGCGGCGATGAAGTCACGTCGGGGACTGACTGCACCATCGTCTCAAGTACGAGGGTGACGTCCAGCAAGCCTTTCGCGAGCGCGCTGGCGTCGTCCATTTGCCCGGAATCGGCGTGTTGCGGGGAGACGGCGCTCGTCCTCGTCTCAAATGCGAGGTCGATGCCCGACGCACCCCCTGTTAGGGCGCTGGCGCCGTCGACTCGCTCGACAGCCGACGAGGCGCTGCCTCCTGCTTGGCCTTGGTTGCCCCGCCTCCTCCTCCGTCGGTGGGGGAGAGGACGGGGTGAGCTCGAATGTTGTTCTTCCACCACGCGGGGAAGACGTCGTCGATTTCGCCGCCGGTGGGCGGGCTGTCGGCCGCCATTGTCGCTGTCGCACGGCGGTGGAAGGAGTATCATGTCGTAGCTGCCGTCGAGGGACATGAACTCAAGACTCCCGAAACGGAGCACCGTCCCGGGTTGGAGATGTTGCTGGAGACTGCCCATCTGGAGCTTGACGGGAAGCTGGTCGTCAACACGCAGCAGGCCCCTACCTGGCGCGCCAACTGTCGGCGTTTCGAGACCAAGGGGTCCCTAAGCCGACGAGTGAAATGTCGCCGCATGCCCCAGCCCAGATGGGTCGGCGCGAGGCCGAGCGCGAAGGGGGGAAGTGAGGTGGCCGGAGATGGGCGAGAGAGAGGTGGAAATCCCGCGGCCTTCGTGTTCGTCCCGCGCCCAGGTCGGGTGCGCTTGCAGTAGGGGGGTTACAAGCGTCCACACGGGAGAGGGAGCGAGCGGCCTTACGCGAGCGCCTGTCTCGTCCTCGTCCCCGTGCGGCCAACCCTCTCTAAGAGGGCCCTGGTCCTTCCTTTTATAGGCGTAAGGAGAGGATCCAGGTGTACAATGGGGGTGTTGCAGAGTGCTACGTGTCTAGTGGGGGAGAGCTAGCGCCCTAAGTACACGCCATCGTGGCGGCCAGAGAGATTTTGGCGTCCGGTTTGTGTGATGTCGTGGCCGTCGAAGGAGCGCTGGAGCCTGGCGGAGGGACAGCTGTCGGGGCTGTCGAGTCCTTGCTGACGTCCTCTTGCTTCCGTAAGGGGGCCGAGAGCCGCCATCGTCAGGGAGCGTGCGGGGCGCCATCATTGCCCATCTGGCGAAGCGAGCCAGATGGGACGCCGGTCTTGTTCCCCGTAGCCTGAGTCAGCTTAGAGTAGGGTAATGATGGCGCCTCCCGTTGACGTGGCCGGCCCACGCCCTAGGTTGGGCGATGCGAAGGCTCCTCCGAGGTCGAGGTCGAGTCCGTCTTCCGTGGTCGAGGTCGAGTCCGAGCCCATAGGTAGGGCGAGGCGGAGTTCGTTGTCTTCTGGGGCTGAGCCCAAGTCCGAGCCCTGGGCCGGGCGGAGCGGAATTCGTCGTCTTCTGGGGCTGAGCCCAAGTCCGAGCCCTGGGTCGGGCGGAACGGAGTTCGCCGTCTTCTGGGGCTTAGCCCGAGTCCGAGCCCTGGGTCGGGCGGTGCGGAGTTAGCCGTCTTCCGGGACCTAGCCCGAGTCCGAGCCTTGGGTCGGGCGGAGCGGAGTTCACCGTCTTCCAGGGCCTAGCCCGAGTCCGAGCCCTGGGTCGGGCGGAGCGGAGTTCGTCGTCTTCCGGGGCTTAGCCCGAGTCCGAGCCCTAGGTCGGGCGAAGCGGAGCTTCCTATGGTGCCTACGACCAGGCCTGACTGCCTGTCAGCCTCACTCTGTCAAGTGGCACCGCAGTCGGAGCGGCGCAGGCGGCGCTGTCTTTCTGTTAGACCGGTCAGTGGAACGGCGAAGTGACGGCGGTCACTTCGGCTCTGTCGGCTGAGGGGCGTGCATCAGGATAAAGGTGTCAGGCCACCTTTGCATTAAATGCTCCTGCGATTTGGTCGGTCGGAGCGGCGATTTGGTCAGGGTTGCTTCTTGGCGAAGACAGGGCCTCGAGCGAGCCGGAAATATGTTCGCCGCTAGAGGGGGGCCTCGGGCGAGGCGGAGATCCTCCGGGGTCGGCTGCCCTTGTCCGAGGCTAGGCTCGGGCGAGGCGTGATCGGGTCCCTCGAATGGACTGATCCCTGACTTAATCGTACCCATCAGGCCTTTGCAGCTTTATGCTGATGGGGGTTACCAGCTGAGAATTAGGAGCCTTGAGGGTACCCCTAATTATGGTCCCCGACAATTGAACGTGTTGCTCACGCCATAGCTTGGTGGCAGATCTATCTTATATGCATTATCATTGATCTTGGCAAGAACACGAAATGGACCATCCCCTCGTGGCATCATTTTGGATTTGCGCTGATCAGGAAAATGCTCCTTGCGCAAGTGAATCCAAACCAAGTCCCCCGGTTCAAATAACACTTTCTTCTTATGCTTGTTCATGCTTGCAGCCTTGCGCACTGCTTTGAGCTCAATTGCTTCCTTGGTCTTCTCATGTATCTTTTTTATGTATGCAGCACGCTTGGAAGCTTCCATATTGGTTCTTTCCTACAATGGAAGGGGCAACAAATCTATCGGAGCAATAGGTTTTAACCCATATATAATTTCGAAGGGGCATAAATTAGTTGTAGAATGTACTGCCCTGTTATAAGCAAACTCCACGTGTGGCAAACATTCCTCCCAATCCTTCAAGTTCTTCTTTACCATTGTTCGCAGCAGCATTGACAATGTACGATTCACCACTTCAGTTTGTCCATCAGTTTGGGGGTGGCATGTGGTGGAGAACAAAAGTTTAGTCCCAAGCTTTGCCCACAATGTTTTCCAAAAATAGCTCATGAACTTCACATCACGGTCAGATACGATGGCCTTGGGCATTCCATGTAGTCTCAAGATTTCTCTGAAAAACAAATTGACAACATGTGAAGCATCGTTGCTCTTGTTGCATGGAATAAAATGAGCCATTTTTGAAAATCTATCAACCACAACAAAAATAGAGTCTCTCTTTTTTTGAGTCCTAGGCAGCCCTAAAATAAAATCCATGCTTATGTCTTCCCAAGGAATTTTAGGAGCGGGTAAAGGAGTATATAAACCATGAGGGTTCAGTTTTGACATAGCTTTGTGACAGGTGACACAACGCTCCACAAATCTGATGATGTCTCTCCTCATCTTGGGCCAATAGAAATTATCATTGAGCATGTCATAAGTCTTCTTTTGTCCAAAATGACCTGTTAGACCTCCTCCATGTGACTCCTGCAATAAAAGCAATCTAACCGAAGAAATTGGTACACAAAGTTTGTTAGCTCTAAACAAAAATCCATCATGTATATGATATTTTTCCCAACCTTTTCCATCTTTACAATGAATGTATGCTTCTGAAAATTCAGGATCATCATTATACATTTCTTTCAAATTTTCAAGACCCAAAACTTTTACCTCTAGTCGATTCAACAACACATTCCTTCGAGATAAGGCATCAGCAACCACATTGTCCTTGCCTTTCTTATATTTCACAATGTATGGAAATGTTTCGATAAACTCAACCCATTTGGCATGGCGACGGTTTAGTTTGGCTTGCCCTTTCAAATACTTCAAAGCTTCATGATCGAAATGAATAACAAACTCTTTTGGCCATAAGTAGTGCTGCCATGTTTCAAGCGTTCGAACCAAAGCATACAATTCTTTATCATACACAGAATAATTTAATTGAGCACCTCCCAATTTTTCACTAAAATATGCTATAGGTTTTCCTTGTTGCATTAAAACTCCTCCTATCCCAATCCCACTAGCATCACATTCTACTTCAAAAGTTTTAGTGAAATCAGGAAGAATAAGTACAGGTGCTTCAGTCAAACGTTTCTTCAATTCTTGAAAAGCATCTTCTTGTGAGTTTCCCCATTTAAATTCAACACCTTTCTTTGTCAATTCATTTAAAGGGGAAGCGATAGTACTGAAATCTCGCACAAATCTTCTATAAAAACCAGCAAGACCATGAAAACTTCTTACTTGACTTACATTCGTTGGAGCTGGCCAATCCTTGATGGCTTTCACCTTGGATTCATCCACCTCTATTCCTTTTGCTGAAACAACAAAGCCAAGAAACACAACATGGTCTGTGCAAAAATTGCACTTCTCAAGATTAGCAAATAATTTCTCCTTTCTTAGCTCATCTAAAACTTGTCGAATGTGTTTCACATGTTCATCAAAAGACTTGCTGTAAATTAGAATATCATCGAAGTAGACAACAACAAATTTTCCAATGGAAGTTCTTAAGACATGGTTCATTAATCTCATAAAAGTGCTAGGAGCATTTGTCAAACCAAATGGCATCACTAACCATTCATACAACCCAAATTTTGTTTTAAATGCAGTCTTCCATTCATCTCCAGTTTTCATTCTTATTTGATGGTATCCACTTCTCAAATCAATTTTAGTAAAAATTGTGGAACCACTTAATTCATCAAGCATTTCTTCTAGCCGTGGAATAGGATGGCGATAGCGAATGGTAATATTATTTATAGCTCTACAATGAACACACATCCTCCAAGATCCATCTTTCTTAGGTACTAAAATCATAGGAACAGCACAAGGGCTTAAGCTTTCATAAACAAAACCTTTATCAAGAAGTTCTTGTACTTGCCTTTGTATTTCCTTAGTTTCTTCAGGATTGGTTTGATATGGTGGACGGTTAGGAAGTGTAGCCCCTAGAATAAGATCGATTTGATGCTCAATCCCTCGAACTGGAAATAGTCCAGCCGGTGTTTCTTATGGAAACACGTCTTCAAAGTCCTGCAAAAGATCAGCCACAACACTAGGAAGAGATGTTATGTCGTTAGGAGAAATCAAAACATCTTTGTTCACAAGTACAAAGAGCACTTGATATGGGTTGTTCCTCACTTCTCTCAGCTCAGATTTTATGGCTAGCATAACTAGATGTTCGCCCTCTTCCTTCTTTTTATCTCTTGAATTTGGCTTGTAGCACTCACTCACCGAATTGTGGATGGCACTCAATTTCTTTTGCTCTTCCCCTCCTCTACTTGCTGCACTAATTTCAGTTTTCTTTTGTAAATGTTCAGCCATGATTTGTTGAGGGGTCATAGGCTTGAGTACAAACTTTCTCCCTTTCAGATCTAGCGTGTATTGATTTGTTCTTCCACAATGCTGAGAATATCAGTCATATTGCCAAGGTCTTCCTAGCAGCATGTGACACACAGACATGGGTGCAACATCGCACTCCACGGTGTCAACATACTCTCCAATCTTGAATGGAACTTTCATCTTATAACCAATCTTGATATCTCCCGATTCATTCAACCATTGGACATGATATGGATGAGGGTGTCGCTGCAACTTCAAACCAAGCTTGTCAACCATCTCACGACTTGCAAGATTATGGCAGCTCCCTCCATCAATGATCACCTTTACTACTTTGTCTTGCACTTTGGCTCGCATTTGAAAAAGATTATGTCGCTGTCCAATTTCAGCTTCTTTCATTTGAACACTCAAGATTTGTGTAACCACAAGAGTAGTACCATGCTCAAATTCACATCCCGTATGTTCTTCAGACTTATCAATGTCATCTTCATTTCCAGCTTCAGCTTCCTCTTCACTAGCCGATGTATATTCTCCATCATCAGTCACAAGGATCACACGATTATTTGGACACTCCTTTATGACATGACCACGACCTCCACACTTGAAGCACTGAATACCACTACTCTTGGTTGTTGAACCCACTGATGTTGAAGTGGATACTGCTGGTTTATAACTCGTGTTTGGAGCAGCACCGTTCTTTCCACTTGAATTGCCTTGAATATTGGATCGCAAGCTTCCAGTTGAACCTTTTATCGCTGAGGATGCAGCAGTAAACCTTGAGATCGATTTGCTTCCTCCAGTCATGGTTCGTGCACCATATGACAAGGGCTTGCTGCTCTTAGCATCTTGTTGTAGTTGGCGTTCAGCTTTGGTGGCTTGATGTACCAAATCAATAAGACATTGGTACGACTGAAACTCAACAATACGCTGAATGCTGCGGTGTAACCCAGCCATGAAACGTGCAATGGTTTGCTCTTCGTCTTCATATATATTGGCTCTAATCATGGCCTTCTCCATCTCCTTATAATACTCCTCAACAGAGAAACTTCCTTGCCTCAAATTCTGCAATTTGTCAAAAAGATCACGTCGATAATGCTTCGGCACAAAACGAATTCTCATTTCTCGCTTCATCTCTTGCCAAGTAATAATAGGGTCCTCTCCATCTTCTTCACGGTCACGAAGAAGTTGCTCCCACCAAATCAGAGCATATCCTTGAAACTCAAGAGATGCCATTGCAAGTTTCTTCTCCTCTGAATAATTATGTAGGCGGAAGATTTTCTCCACCTTCAGTTCCCATGTGAAATAATCTTCAGGATCAGATCTACCATCAAATTTTGGCATGGTAAACTTAAGCTTCCCAAATCTCTCTTCTTGGTTGACGCCTCTATGATGACGATGACCATAGCGATGTTGGGACTGATCATCATCCCCAAATTCAAATTCTTCATTGTCATCATTTCTTCGATTTTGTGCTCTTCCTCTACCACGTGCAGCACCTTGATTCCTCCTCCCATGTTCACTTGCTCTTCTAGAATAATTTCCTTCACCTTCTCCTCCATCTTCATCATGGTTTCGTGCGCCATCAGGGAGTCGACAACGACCTCTGATTTCAGCCATAAGTGTTTGGAGATCTTGTGCCAACCGATCTTGCTTGTTTTCTATGCTTTGTTTGAGCTCATTGAATTGTATCTTGGTGACACATTCTTCAATCTCAGTGTTGGGATCCATCTTCCTGCGAAATTAGTGGCGACAAGGCAACAAATATAGGTGGAATATGAAGCTATATAGAATCTCACAACCTCACCACTCTTACCAACCAAAGCTCTTATGAGGTCCCTGCGGGTTGCAAGAAAAATGTGTGGTGGTAACAAGAAAGTGATGGTTAAGCGAATACAAGGCCAGAGTACCGATTACGATGGCTTATATGTGGAGCTTGGTGGGGAATAGTAAACAAGGAATGCAATCTGAATCCTAGTTGTTGTAAAGTTAAATAACAATCCAACTAGAAGTTCACTGCCTAGTGCTGACCACAAGATTCGAGTGATGTAAGCAGATCAAACACACGCGCAAAGAAATTTCAGATTTGATGCAAATCAAGGAGTATGATTGGAATGCAAGTGTTGCGATCAGACCCAACCAAAATTTTGCACCAAATGACAATAGCAAACTAGTTGAACAACTTGATGAACTTTCAACACTTCTGCACATAAACAAATCGATCGTTCTACTTTTCTTTCACAATCTTGCTCAACACTTTTTTGATACTTTTCTTTCTTCTCTTTTTTATACTCTTTTTTAACAGAACTAAACACAGAGATCTGATATGATATTGCACACTTTATAATAATTAATAAAGAACTCAACCAGCAACTATAACTTAAATAGGATCAAAGTTAATACGAAGGAACTGATGAGGTTTTCAGATTTTTTTTTGTGGATATTTTCAGATATATATAAGAGGCTCAAAGGAAACACAAAGGATAGAGTGACCAGCAACTAAACAAAGACTCTAAGGACTAAAACTTAACAAAACTCACTAGAACAACAGATTGAAACAAAGGGCAATGGCAAAAATATTTTATGGCTTTTTGGTGGATAGGACGAACACAAAATATATGTAGCTAAGGGTAAAGAATCCTACCGTGGAAACTGGGGCTTTGATACCAGATGATGCGTCACGATGCCCGATCTTCACGACGTAGGATCAATCTTCAGATAACTAGCTTCGAAGAAGCCAAGATAACTTGCTGCAAGCAGCGATAACTAGTGCAACCTAATAAATAAAACTTGAAGCCAACCACCGTCTTTAACCGGCAGCCTGAATCGAGGATTCACCCAACCACACTCTCAAAGAACCAACCAACACAGCCTACAATCAATCGAGAAGACCTCGAAGGGATTAGGAGCACCAATTGGGAGCGGATGAAGCCGCTGCTTCTGCAATCCCGCGAAGGAATTCACAAGAGCAAAGGGGTAGAGATCACTCTCAATATTTGTTAGCACACAGCTGAACAAAAGGGGTTCTGTTTTAGATTATCAAAAGCTGCCTTACATCATAGACATAGGGGGTATTTATACTAGGAACAACCAGCCTTAGAGAGGTATAAACACGAAACAAAAATATTTTCACGTGCTGATGTGAAGGAGCCTCTTCGGGAGATCTGCAGAGCTGAATTCCGTGTGGTTGTTTGACTTCTGCGCAGCCTTAAGTATTTTGATAATAACTTTTCCTAGGCATCTCCAAATGACGTGGGACTGGTTGCGTTGGAAAGCTAACTTGATAAGCTTTCTCACCATATATAGCATGATTAATGAAACTTCGTAGAATGATGCAGTTTAATACGAAAACATGGTCATCAAGCAGACTGTTGACCTTCTGACCAGTCAGCACTAAAGTAGGTCGGCTGCCTTTCTGGTAGATGTGGTTAAGTCGGCTTTAGAAGCATTGGAAACTAGACTTCAAGAGCTTTCCAAAAAGTACTTATGGGCCTTTATATCTTTTGGGAATCAAAAGATATGACTATTTCTTCTGGACGGTTCTGTTGCGCTGGAGTGACTCGGACATAGCTCTTCTTGTTGATTCGCCCTTGATATGTTTTGTTCTTCCTCTTTGGTGAACCTAAGTAATATCAACATACACGACTTAGGTAGCATAAAGTTCTCATTAGTGCTTAATTGAAATTCGTAAAGTAGTGCGTGCACCTCTTGTTGTAGCTTCTTAGCTCGGCTACGTGTAATTGGTCCATCAAAGGCTTGGGTTGGTGATGATGTTGGTTGTACTTGAGTTGATGTAGTATGACTTGAGGGTTGTAATGTGTTGCTTAATGGTGTGGTCATATAAGGATCTTTACTCTACTTATGTGCTTCACGACCGGATATTATGCTCTCTGTATGCATATGTACAAGGTTCTAGGCAAATCCTAAGAAAGTCCACCTTAGGGCCATGAAAAGAATCATGAGATATTTTACACTCGTAAGTTTGGGCTTTGGTACCCCAAGGGATCTACCTTTGATTTAATTGGGTATTCCGATGTCGATTATGCCGGATGTAAAATTGATAGAAAGAGCACATTAGGGACTTGTTAGTTTCTAGGAAGATCCCTGGTGTCTTGGGCTTCAAAGAAACAAAATTCAGTAGCTCTATCCACCGTCGAAGCCGAGTATATTGCAGCAGGCCATTGCTGTGCACAATTACTATGGATGTGGCAAACACTTAGGGACTATGGCTACAAATTGAGCAAAGTCCCTCTCCTATGTGATAATGAGAGTGCAATCCGCATGGTGGATAATCCCATTAAACATAGCCGCACTAAGCACATAGATATCCGGTATCACTTTTTGAGAGATCACCAACAAAAAGGGGATATCATAATCGCCTATGTTAGCACCCACAACCAATTAGCCGATATCTTTACCAAGCCACTAGATGAAAAGACTTTTAGCAAGCTTAGGAATGAGCTAAATATACTCGATTCTCAAAACTTTGATTGAAACATTGCACACATTGCTCATTTATATACCTTTGATCATGTCTTTTTCATTTGGTACAAATACATATTTTCTTATTCTTCTTGTGACAAGACTAAGACTAATATGCTTTCACTAGTATCTCTATGATTAGTCTTAAATTGAAAAGAAAATGGAGTATTCGGCAAAGGCAAGGCTTCCACTCCAACTCTGTCGGTATCATTTATCCTTTGCCTTACTCATAAATTGGTATAAACCTTCACTCATATTTCTTTAACCAAAGGGAGAGGAAATAGGCCCCAAAAGGGGAGAATTTTTAGGCCTCTCAAGTTTCTTCGTTTTTGGCGATTAATGCCAAAGGGGGAGAATTTAAAGGCCCAAAGCAAAAGGATCGCACCACCATTTTCAAATTCAAAAATTTCAATTGGTATCTGTTTCAAAAAGGAGAAGAAATTATTTCAATTGCAAAAACCCTCTTGACTGCTAAGGGGAAAACTTCTTCAGGGGGAGCTTTTGTTTAATCAAAGGAAAAGCATTCAAAATAGGGGGAGAATTCTCAAAATCTTCAAAATGCTTTTTGAAATCATATTCTTATACCATTGGCTATTTGCAAAAGGATTTAAAAAGACTTTTTCAAAAGATTTGCAAAAACAAGTTAAGTGGTGCATATGTGGTCCAAAATGTTATAATGGAAGAAAGCAATCACATTTACTTATACATATGTAGAAATTCTTTTAAATTGGTTTAACTCAAAGTAACGTATACACATCTGTCAAAATTGCAAACTAGTTACATTCCTCACTTTATATTTGCTTTGGTTTGTGTTGGCATCAATCACCAAAAAGGGGGAGATTGAAAGGGAAATGGGCTTAATCATTTCCTATAATCGATTTTGGTGTTTGATGTTTATCACAAACCAAATGGACTAACAAGTTTGCCTAGTTGTCATTTATCTCAGATGCATAAATTTCAACATAAACCAAGAAAGAAATTAAGTTGGGGACTCAATCAATTTTGGAGCAAAGACTAGAAATGGTGCTGCCAGGGCGCACCGAACACTGTCCGGTGCCCAGGTCGAGCACCTCTCCAACTGGCCACTCTTGGGTTTCTCAGGGAACCTCTCCGCTATAATTCACCGGACTGCCCGGTGTGCACCGGACAGTGTCCGGTGAGCCAACAGAGAAACGATCAAATGAGCGCAATAGTCAACTGCAAAAGTGAACAGTGCGCAATCAGAAGTCAGAGTAGCAAAGTCAGAATGCACCGGACATGTTCGGTGCAGCTAGAAGACAAAAGACCTCAATGGTCAACCGCTCCAAACCCCAACGGGCAGCTGACGTGGCACGCACCGGACACTGAACAGTGTTATGTCCGGTGCACCACTAAACTGTCCGGTGTGCCATCAACAGCAACGACTAGAATAGTGGTTGGGGCTATAAATACCTCCCAACCACCTCCATTCAAGTCATCCAAGTTTTATGAACTCAACATTCAATACAACAGCAAAAGGCTACACTCCAAGACATAATCAATAGACCGATCCTCTCCAAGCCTCCAAATCAACTCAATTGCTTAGTGACTTGAGAGAGGGTGTTTTGTGTTCTTTTGTTGCTCTTGTTGCTTGGATTGCTTTCTCCTTCTCATTCTTATTCTCTAAGTGATTTGTAAAGCTAGCAAGAGACACCTAAGTGTGTGGTGATCCTTGCGGGGTCTTAGTGACCCATGTGATTAAGGAGAAGCCTCGACCGGTCTGTGTGACCCATTGAGAGAGGGAAAGGGTTGGAATAGACTCGGCCTTTGTGGCCTCCTCAACGGGGACTAGGTTCTTTGAAACCGAACCTCAGTAAACAAATCACTGTGTTCACTTGTTGATCTTCACTTGATTTTTTCCCTTTCTTTTCTCTCTCTAAAGTTTCCTTGCTCATAGTGATTTCAGTTTGCTCCCAAAGTTATCCGCATTGATTGAGCAACTCTTGGCAAGAAGAACTATCTTTCGCACTCCGAATTAAATCTAACGCTAACCCCAAGAACTATCTTCCGCACTCCGCACTAGAGTCATTTACATAATATAATCAAAGTACACAGAATAGAAACGTAGCCAACGTAAATTAACCCACCACAGGCAGCTGACTAGGGGAGGTCGCTAGCCTAATCCTCAAACTCGCCGAAGTCCTGGAACTCCTGGAGATCTGGCTCGACGCCTTCTTCTTTACCTAAGCATAGATTGCACCGAAGGCAACCTGGTGTTTTGTGAAAGCAAGGGTGAGTACACATCAACGTACTTAGCAAATGTCCCGTTTGGCTGAAGTGGGCTAGCTTTATGTGGGGTTAAGCTCAAGCAGTTGCTTTTAGTTGGTCGGGTATTTATTAATAGTGGAAGCCAAGTTTTAGTAATAGCCAACCCGTGAACCATTTCCTCCTCGAGGAACATCATTATCATCATCGAGCCAAAACCATAAATAGAACCATTGTATATCGAACCATCTGTATCTCTAATCAAAGAGGATCCCAAAGCCGCTCTTAATTGTGAGCACGACTGATATATCAGTTTCTAACACTCTGCAGAGGTCGCACACTTTACCCATGAGTCATGATTCCCTTTCTTCCCGGGGAGAGCTAATCCCCATTGACTAGTACCTAGGTGGCCTAGCAGGGTATCACTACGTAGCCATTACAAAGACTCCCATGGTGCATAGCTGCTCGTTAGGTTTCACTAGTCGTACAAACGCAGTACACCTCCCCAAGGTGCGTGACTAACAAAAACAAATCGAATGAACCTCTGCACCCCACCTTAGCAGAGCGAGCACTACGCCCCGGCCCCCATTGACGGCCCTCCGGCAAAGACAACTATACCCCCAGGTTCATCTAATTAATCAGCTAAGGGCATCCCATTCCACACTCATGGCTGCACTGTTATCCCGGGTGGTCACTCCACGAACAGGTCCTTACGGAGAGGTACTCAGGGAAAATGGCCCGAGCCCCCTAAAATATCACAATATTATCATCGGGATAACATAATCGTATCATAATTATTCACATCATGTTCATTGATTAAAGTAAAGCAATAGTATGAAGCTAACCATAATAATCCAAAAGGTAATCAAGGACAAGTTAAAACAAAGCTAGTCAATCCTTAGGCTGATCATGGTATGTGGGTCGGTGAATTTGTAAAGTAAATAGGACATAATGGGTCAGATGACACTTGCCTTCACCAAAACAGATGCTCGGGGTCTTCAACCTTATAGTACTCGGGGAGTTTGATCTCTTGGTCGCCAACTCTTGATCTTTGATTCCTCGAAGCGCGGAAACAAATCATGATCTAATCGCAACGTGAAGCGAAGACGAACAAGCACAAAAAAACAAACATATATATGCATAAGAACATTACACCATACAAGATAAAATGTTATAAAAACATACAACATAAAATAGAGCTCGATCCTATAGTAACGCGAGGGAAAGAAACGTCAAACTCCAAGCTACGGTTGAGAAGTTAGTGCCCTTACGTTAAACAAATATTAACTATAACATTTAATTCAACATTATCAAATATAAATATTATACATCAGTCAGTTCGATTAATCTGCTACACTAACAAATGTCAGTTATTTAAGTAATTTAATTAAAATGAGAGATTCTAAGCGAGATGAATTTATTACGCGTGAAATAGCACGACAGCGTGCAAACGACGCGCGGACACGCGCGACACAGCACGCTGACGACACACGAAACAGCGCGCGCGACGAGCGCGAACGACGCGCCAACCAGCACGCTATATGCGAAACAGCACGTAGACAAACGAGGAAAAACTAAATAAGTGACATGTTTATACTAAACAAAGGTTAAATAAATAGAAAGTAGTTAAATTAATATTTACCATGTTAAAATTTATTGTACACTACACATTTAATCTAGTTAGAATATTAATCAAATAAATATTAGTCGAGCAAGCCTTAAGTTAATTATCTAAAATATGCGACCCGACGAGTTAACGTTACTAACATGAGTTATAGACGAAACTAATTTATTATCACGAGCCGACGTCGCGCGACACACGAACCAGACACGTGGCACGAACGCGCGAAGGAAATGTCGACGACACGCAAACAGCGCGTGAATGGCACGCGAACATGCACGCGATATCGTGCAGGCAGCGCGATAGCGCGCAATGATGCGTGACGACGCGACGACACACGTGACGTACGCACATGACATGTGACAACGCGTGCGAACGGCACGCGACAACGCGTGCGAACAGCTCATGCGACGCTCATGAACGACACGCGATGACGCGCGCGAAACAGCACAATGACGCGCAAACAATGCAGCGCGCGAACAACAACAAATAATTAGTTTAAAAATATTTAAATTGATATTGATCAAGTTAATTAACCTTTATTTATAAAAGCGTGAGTTAAAACTATAAAACAGGTTTAATTAGAAGGCCATTTTAATAAGTATCAAATGAATAGCTAATTAAACAATATAGACTTGTGACATGCTGAAATACATTACTAATACGAAATCGACGCGACTGAACAATTAATTTAGAACGAACACGGTATGCCGCAGTGCTAATCGATATCGTGTCTATACTAACCAAACCTAAACGAAACACTTCGGATTGACACAACTACCTTAATAGCTATCGATGAAGCGTGTAATTAAAATTACAAGTTCATTTTCGGTCGAATTGTTATTTTAAAAACCGACCACTAAACAACTAATCATTACTTAATTATTTAACAAGCACGAAGTCGCGACACGATTTTACCGAAACGCGCAACTAGCGATTTGCGCGAACGACGGCTCGCGTGAAATGGCTCGCGCGAAACAGCACGACACAACGCGCGAAACATCAAGTAAACACGTGCAAAACGCGAACGACACGCGGATCAGCATGTAAACACGTGCAAAATGCGCGCGCGATACGCGAGATAAACTAAATAACGTCGCATTTATATAAAACTAAATATTAATCACGTCGACATGCATTTATAAAGCGCAAGTGAATAACTATAAATTAGTTTAATTGAAAAGTCTAATTAATTAACGTTAGTTAAACAAAAACGTGAGACATGGTGAAACAGTGCTACTAACGCGTAGAGGATGCTCACCTAGGTGTGGACATGGACGGCGCAACGGGATCCGGCGAAGCCGTGCGTGACGACGGGGCGCGCTCGCGACGGGTGGTGAACGGAGACGACATGGCGAACCGCTGCGCCACAAGGCGAGGTGCTGGCTGGCTGGCCACGCCGCCGCGCTTGCAGGCCACTGGCCGCCACGCTGGCTGGCTGGCCGCCGAGCCGAGCGAGCTCGCGGGCAGGGGCCGAGACGCGGACGAGGCGGTGCTCGGCGGCTGTCGCGGCTTGAGAAAGGAGCGAGCAGGGGCGCTGCTGGCCATCGCGCCAGGCGAGTTTGTGGGCAAAGGGACGGGGCACGGGGCCGGTCTGGGCGCTACACCTGGAACGAAGGGGAGGGAGGCAAAAAGAGGAGGAAACTAGGCGGGAAGGAAGAAGGGGTGGGCGGTGGTTTTTTTCTGCAGAAATCGTGGGAGCGTGCGTCGTGGGAAGCAGTTGGAGGTGGGAGGCGGACCTGACCAGTGGGCCCAGCGGCTCCAGGACGCAAGCACGCAGCGGCCTCCACCAGCGCGTGGGCGCGCGCGGGCGCTGGGCCAGGACTATGGGGTACGCGCGCAGGGCGAAGGGCGCGGTGTGCCGCGCGATGGCGCTAGGTGGGCTGCACGGGGAGGAGAGGAGCGCTGGGCTGGCGCTGCTGGTTGCTTCGCGGGGCAGGCCGAGGTGGGGAAAGCGCGCGCGAGGGGTGGGGGTTGGGGCGCGCGCTGGGCTATGCTTGATGCTTGCGCGTGAGTTGGGCCGCGACTGGGGCTTGCGCTGGCTGGGTGGGGGAAAAGGAGGGGATGCAGAAGAGCGGGGTGGGCCTCGCGGGAGCGCTGGGCCACGGGGGAAAGAGAGGGGGGAAGCAGGCCGATTTGCCTTTTTTATTTATTTCTTTTCCTATTTCTAGTTCTTTCCTATTTTCTTCACGATGTCAAATCGAATTCCTTATTAAACCCATGCTCCACGAAATCACTCATCAAACAAAGTGAAAGTATGCTCCAGCATGATGCGACAATCAAAGCACTTAAAGGGTTCTAATTGTATTAGGCTTACATGTAGATATAAAACAAAATAATTCCCCACTATTTAGGGAAAAGAAAAGAAAAATAAAAAAGAGGGTAACACCTGAATTTAGTGGATATTAGAAAAGAAATTTTATACCCCCAAATTCAGGGTGTTACAGATCTAACCCCCTTAACAGGAATCTCGCCCTCGAGATTCAAGAAGAGGCTAGCACAAAAACTAGATTGGTTTATTGGTTGTTCATGGCTTTCTTGAGTTGACTTTTGACTTTGGCAACTTGAACTTGTGGACCCGTTGGTTTGACCTTCAGATGTTCACGACCCACTGATGCAATTCTTGAGGAGCCCTTAGACATGTGGGTTAGGACCCACACACGCTTCCGCTGCGCCACTCTGATCTTGTTGGTTGATGTTGATCATGTTGTCATCATTGGGGTTATGGCTAACCCCTTAACAGGAACACTGATATGCACTTAATGACACTGCTTCCGAATCTGATCTTGACTGATGCCAACTGGATAGGTGCAAGAGGGAAGGGTATAGATAGAAAAGGTAAGCATAGACGGATTAGAGAGAGCAGGGGGAGAACCCAATTACTTAACTATATGACACTCACCTAGTAAACTGATGTCATTGCGGACTAAGGGCCACAACACATCAACACTCATCACGAAGAAGCAAATCAGTCATAACACAAAGACAAACATCGCAAGCATACAACAACGAACATCTTGTTGCTACACATTAATGTTAACTAGATGGTGGTCTTTCCTTACAAAGGGGAAACTACTGTAAGGCTATCAAAAGGCAAGGGGAATGATAAGACATGTAGGATACGGGCATGAGCATAATAAAGGATGGAGCTAAAGCAAGGATTGTAACCGACCGGGAGAGAATGCAACCAAGGTCAGGATAGGTAAAACACCATTCTCAAATCGAGATGGGAAATATGATATTTCAGAAGGTATGCATAGAGTAAGCATCATGGAAAGATCTAGATATTAGGAAGGTAAGGGTGATATCGAGGAAAAGCTAAGACTTGCAACGCGACAGCGGAAAAGGGAATGAACAAGAGCAGGATGGGTAAGACATCACTCTTGAAATGAAATGGGAGAGGTGACTTTAAAATGCAGGTACCTGATAAGCATCAAGGTCAAGATCAAGGGATGATAAGGGTTAAGGTGATAAGAGTCAAACATCAAAACCAAGGATATATTTTAGACAAAACTTGCAAGGTGTCAAAGAAGGGGAAGCAATTAATGGTGAAGTAGGTGAGATATTATCCTCACACAGGGTTGGAAAGGAGGAGGCTTTAAAGGGTAGGTTAAAGTAAGCGTGCAGGCTAGGTATTACAAGGGTTAAAGGTGGTAACGAACAAGGATATAGGGAAGGAGGTAAATGTGAATAAGGACCAAGAATATAAGTATCACAAAGGATGGAGTTAAGACAAGACCTGCAAGTAGAAAAGACGAGATATGTCCAAGGGTCACATAAGTCAATTGTCATTTAAGAGAGCAGGAATAAAGATGAGTGTCAAAGCAAGATCGATGGATGACATGGTGATGGTGATAGCAGATGAAAACACAACAAAGGATGAAATTAACATAAAACTTGTAAGGCGACAAGAGGTGAAAAGAAATCAATGGAGAGATAGGTAACTCGCAAGTCTCAAACTTGGTTGAAAGAAAGGAGAGGCTTTTAAAGGATAAGTTCAAGGTAGCATTTAGGTAGAAGACATAAACGTCGCAAGGGTCAAAGGCGATAACAGACAAGAGTATAGGAGAAAAGATGAAGGCATAGAAGAGCTAGTGGTATAAGTACAATAAAGAATGGAGGTATGTCAAGGCTTACACGAGATAAAGAAGAGGATGTTGCCAAGGATAAGATAAGTAAAACACCGCTCTCAAACTAGGATAGGATATTGGAGATTTTAGAGAACGGACCTAGTGTAATTACCAAGATAAGATCGAGAGATGAGAAAGGTAAAGGTAATACCTAACCGGAGCACAATAAAGGACGGAGTTAAAAACTCGCAAGAGACAAGGAAGAGAATACGACCAAGGGCAAATAGGTAAAATATAACTATAAGATTGAGATGGAGGAGAAAAAGGTTTTTTTAAGGACAGGTATAATATAAGCATCAAGGTAAGATATAAAGGTGACAAGGGTAAAGATGATAATCGTGAAAGCATAACCAAGGATAGATTTAAGGCAAGACTCACGAAGTGACGAAGTGGATAAGACAACCAAAGGTGAGTTAGGTAAGGTTCCAGCAGAAGGGTTGAAGTAAAAATTCATTATCGAAGGAAGTTACAAGGAATTAACGAGATCACCAAGGATGTGCGAGATAAAATGATCGTTCATGGATTGTTAAGAAACAAGGGTAGTCAAGGGCATGCTGAATGGAATATCTTAAACGAACATTGGGTTATAAAGGTAAGTATAGAAAGATAAGAGTATGAAAGATTTCAAGGAGATGAGCATACCAATACCAAGGGACAAGAAATTGTCGAAAGATAGCGACTTAACAACAGAAGAGGAAAGGGTCTCAAAAGACAGGAAGGTCATGGACTTATAAACTGAAATGTTTAAGTAGGCAGTAGAAATTTAGAGGCAAGTATTTGAAACAAGAGTATGGAAGAATCTAGAAGTACGGACATGTCAATACTAAGGGAATAAAGATAGTCAAAGGGTAGCAATTTGATGACTGAGGAGGGAAGAATCCCGAAAGACAAAGGTTATTGGTCAGGAGGCATCTACAAATATGGCGCAAGCACAAGAGTGAGATCAGATCTAATGGATTGAGAAAAGTATAGACCATACTAGAATAAAATGCTTTTGGTAAGGGGGCATATAGGAGCACAACATAGAATAGTCGAGGTGACTAATATTTTGAAGAAGAACCAAGGATGAGGTGAAGTAATAATCAATAAGTCCTTAAAACGGCCAATGCTACTCTAGGATAGCGGTCCTATAGTCAGCAAGGCTTTGATACCACTTATGTCACACCCGGTTTTGGAAGGTAAACCGAATGCGAACCATGTACATGCCAGGATCAGAAATTTACGTACACGACGATTACATAAATGACTCGTCATAGCACAATGCTTCGAATAACAATAAAGAGTAAGTAATAATATGAAAGACTAGAGTCATTTACATAATATAATCAAAGTACACAGAATAGAAACATAGCCAATGTAAATTAACCCACCACAGGCAGCTGACTGGGGGGGTTGCTAGCCTAAACCTCGAACTCGCCGAAGTCCTGGAACTCCTAGAGATCCGCCTCGATGCCTTTTTTTTACCTAAGCATAGATTGCACCGAAGGCAACCTGGTGTTTTGTGAAAGCAAGGGTGAGTACACATCAACGTACTCAGCAAATGTCCCGTTTGGCTGAAGTGGGCTAGCTTTATGTGGGGTTAAGCTCAAGCATTTGCTTTTAGTTGGTCAGGTATTTATTATTAGTGGAAGCCAAATTTTAGTAATAGCCAACCCGTGAACCATTTCCTCCTCGAGGAACATCATTATCATCATCGAGCCAAAACCATAAATAGAACCATTGTATATTGAACCATCTGTATCTCTAATCAAAGAGGATCCCAAGGCCGCTCTTAACCGTGAGCACGGCTGATATATCAGTTTCTAACCCTCTGCAGAGGTCGCACACTTTACCCATGAGTTATGATTCCCTTTCTGCCCGGGGAGAGCTAATCCCCATTGACCACTACCTAGGTGGCCCAGCAGGGTATCACTACGTAGCCTTTACAAAGACTCCCCTAGTGCATAGCTGCTCGTTAGGTTTCGCCAATCGTACAAACACAGTACACCTCCCCAAGGTGGGTGACTAACAAAACCAAATCGAATGAACCTCTGCACCCCACCTTAGCAGAGCGAGCACTACGCCCCAGCCCCCATTGATGGCCCTCCGGCAAAGCCAACTATACCCCCAGGTTCATCTAATTAATCAGCTAAGGGTGTCCCATTCCACCCTCATGGCTACACTGTTATCCCGGGTGGTCACTCCACGAACAGGTCCTTACGGAGAGGTACTCAGGGAAAATGGCCCGAGCCCCCTAAAATATCACAATATCATCATCGGGATAACATAATCGTATCATAAATATTTACATCATGTTCATTGATTAAAGTAAAGCAATATCATGAAGCTAACCATAATAATCCAAAAGGTAATCAAGGACAAGTTAAATACAAAGCTAGTCAATCCTTAGGCTGATCATGGTATGCGAGTCGGTGAATTTATAAAGTAAATAGGACATAATGGGTCAGAGGACACTTGCATTCACCAAAACAGATGCTCAGGGTCTTCAACCTTATAGTACTCGGGGAGTTTGATCTCTTGGTCGCCAACTCTTGATCTTTGATTCCTCGAAGCGCGGAAACAAATCGCGATCTAATCGCAACACGAAGCGAAGACGAACAAACACAAGCAAACAAACATATATATATGCATAAGAACATTACACCATAAAAGATAAAATGTTATAAAAACATGCAGCATAAAATAGAGCTCGATCCTATGGTCACGCGAGGGAAAGAAACGTCGAACTCGAAGCTACGGTTGAGAAGTTAGTGCCCTTACGTTAAACAAATATTAACTATAACATTTAATTCAACATTATCAAATATAAATATTATACATCAGTCAGTTCGATTAATCTGCTACACTAACAAATGTCATTTAATTAAGTAATTTAATTAAAACAAGAGATTCTAAGCGAGATGAATTTGTTACGCGTGAAACAACACGACAGCGTGCAAACGACACGCGGACACGCGCGACACAACACGCTGACGACACACGAAACAGCGCGCGCGACGAGCGTGAGCGACGCACCAACCAGCACGCCACGTGCGGAACAACACGTAGACAGACGAGGAAAAACTAAATAAGCGACACGTTTATACTAAACAAAGGTTAAATAAATAGAAAGTAGTTAAGTTAATATTTACCATGTTAATATTTATTGTACACTACACATTTAATCTAGTTAGAATATTAATCAAATAAATATTAGTTGAGCAAGCCTTAAGTTAATTATCTAAAATATGAGACCCGACGAGTTAACATTACTAACATGAGTTATAGACGAAACTAATTTATTATCACGAGCCGACGTCGCGCGACACACGAACCAGACGCGTGGCACGAACGCGCGAAGGAAATGTCGACGACACGCAAACAGCGCGTGAATGGCACGCGAACATGCACGCGATATCGTGCAGGCAACGCGATAGCGCGCAATGATGCGTGACGACGCGACGACACACGTGACGTACGCACATGACATGTGACAACGCGTGCGAACGGCACGCGACAACGCGTGCGAACAGCTCATGCGACGCTCATGAACGACACGCGATGACGCGCGCGAAACAGCACAATGACGCGCAAACAATGCAGCGCGCGAACAACAACAAATAATTAGTTTAAAAATATTTAAATTGATATTGATCAAGTTAATTAACCTTTATTTATAAAAGCGTGAGTTAAAACTATAAAACGGGTTTAATTAGAAGGCCATTTTAATAAGTATCGAATGAATAGCTAATTAAACAATATAGACTTGTGACATTCTGAAATACATTACTAATACGAAATCGACGCGACTGACCAATTAATTTAGAACGAACACGGTATGCCGCAGCGCTAATCGATATCGTGTCTATACTAACCAAACCTAAACGAAACACTTCGGATTGACACAACTACCTTAATAGCTATCAATGAAGCGTGTAATTAAAATTACAAGTTCGTTTTCGGTCGAATTGTTATTTTAATAATCGACTACTAAACAACTAATCATTACTTAATTATTTAACATGCACGAAGTGGCGACACGATTTTACCGAAACGCGCAACTAGCGATTTGCGCGAACGATGGCTCGCGCGAAACGGCTCGCGCGAAACAGCACGTGACAACGCGAACGACACGCGGATCAGCACGTAAACACGTGCAAAACGCGCGCGCGATACGCGAGATAAACTAAATAACGTCGCATTTATATAAAACTAAATATTAATCATATCGACATGCATTTATAAAGCGCAAGTGAATAATTATAAATTGGTTCAATTGAAAAGTCTAATTAATTAACGTTAGTTAAACAAAAACGTGAGACATGGCGAAACGGTGCTACTAACGCGTAGAGAATGCTCACCTTGGTGTGGATGTGGACGGCGCAACGGGCTCCGACGAGGCCGTGGGTGACGATGGGGCGAGCTTGCGATGGGTGGTGAACGGAGACGACGTGGCGAACCGCTGCGTCGCAAGGCGAGGTGCTGGCTGGCTGGCCGCCGAGCCAAGCGAGCTCGCGGGAAGGGGCTGGGACGCGGACGAGGACGGGAGCCGGCGCGGCGAGGCAGTGCTTGGTGGCTATCGCGGCTTGAGAAAGGAGCGAGCAGGGGCGCTTCTGGCCATCGCGCCAGGCGAGTTTGCGGGCAAAGGGATGGGGCACGGGGTCGGTATGGGCGCTACACCAGGAACGAAGGGGAGGGAGGGAAAAAGAGGAGGAAACTAGGCGGCAAGGAAGAAGGGGTGGGCGATGGTTTTTTCTGCAGAAATCGTGGGAGCATGCGTCGTGGGAAGCGGTTGGAGGTGGGAGGCGGACCTGACCAGTGGGCGCAGTGGCTCCAGGACGCAGGCACGTAGCGGCCTCCACCAGCGCATGGGCGCGCGCGGGCGCTGGGCCAGTACCATGGGGCGCGCGCGCAGGGCGAAGGGCGCTGTGGGCCGCGTGATGGCGCTGGGTGGGCTGCGCGGGGAGGAGAGGAGCGCTGGGCTGGTGCTGCTGGTTGCTTCGCAGGGTAGGCCAAGGTGGGGAAAGCGCGCGGGGGAGGGTGGGGGCTGGGCCACGCGCTGGGCCGCGGCTGATGCTTGCGCGCGAGTTGGGCTGCGGGGGCGGGGCACGCTAATGGGCCACGGTTGGGCCTTGCGCTGGCTGGGTGGGGGAAAAGGAGGGGGCAAGGAAGAGCG
Organism: Zea luxurians; assembly: GCA_029449295.1. Lineage (NCBI taxonomy): Eukaryota > Viridiplantae > Streptophyta > Magnoliopsida > Poales > Poaceae > Zea > Zea luxurians. The sequence goes on from JAOPSE010000003.1 coordinate 128,093,358, forward strand.
GGGTGGGCCTTGCGGGAGCGCTGGGCCGCGGGGGAAAGAGAGGGGGGAAGCAGGCCGATTTCCCTTTTTATTTATTTCTTTTCCTATTTCTAGTTCTTTCCTATTTTCTTCATGATGTCAAATCGAATTTCTTATTAAACCCATGTTCCACGAAATCACTCATCAAACAAAGTGAAAGTATGCTCCAGCATGATGCGACAATCAAAGCACTTAAAGGGTTCTAATTTTACTAGGCTTACATGTAGATATAAAACAAAATAATTCCCCACTATTTAGGGAAAAGAAAAGAAAAATAAAAAAAGAGGGTAACACCTAAATTTAGTGGATATTAGAAAAGAAATTGTATACCCCCAAATTCAGGGTGTTACACCAACAAAGGCCAAATCTTCTGCATCTTCTTCCTTACAGCTAGTTCAAAAGAATCAGCAAGATTAAATTAACTCATATTATTCCTCCTATGGATGAATTAAAGAGACGTGCTTATTGTAAGTTGCATAATTCTTTTTCCCATGCCACCAATGATTGTAATGTTTTTCGTCGACAGATACAATTGGACAAAAACGAGGGCCAACTGGCTTTTCAGGAGATGCAAGTGGACACGCAACCATTTCGTGTCAATACCATAAAACCCACATGCAAAGAGATCTTGGTTAGGCCCGAAGTGGCCAATAAAGGCAAAGGCAAAAACATCGTCATTAGCAATCGCACGTCAAATATATCACAAGAAGAGATTGCTCAGAAGGCTCCGGACAAGAAGACTAACAAGTCCTGAGGCGTCGAGGGAAGACTCAATTGAGGAGCCGAGCACAGCAACCGGACCCGAGCATCGTGGACGGTTCGACACCTACGTGCAGACGGTCTAATGCTCAGCCAGACGGTCTAGCTGACTTAGCTAGACAGTCCGCCCATGGCCAGAGGCGTCAGCGTCCACATGAAGCAAGGAAAGAGACACAAAACAAAGCCAACATGACGCACATGGTCGGCTGGTAAAAGTCGGTCTACTTTCGATCAATTGCTAGCCAGATATGCTGGCAAGAAGGCCATTCTACGTGATCGGCCAATAAAGAAACATCAGTCACCCACTAAAACAAAACGGCCGAGTAAAATGGCTCTAAAGACGACACAACAAGCATCGCCTATTCGTCATGTCATGCCAGGATGCTTTCCACCCACCTACTCATCGTCGATGTGTTATCCTGTTAAAATATGGAATGGTACAACGATGAACCCATGGTACATGCGTACTCCTTTTGTCTATTCAGGCTAGGGGCACCTCCATTCTATTCCTTTTGATCCATTGATCAAATGGTCATGGCCGAGAAAGATGCAATCCTAAACGGTCTTTATGCATTGGGGCTCTATTGAATTATCACCATATTGGATTGGAAAAGCCAGTGACTTGCATCAGGCTTAGTTCATATGCTTTTGGTTCGTCAACCTCCACCAAAAGGTAGGGGGCATATGTTGAGCACACAAAACGTCCTCGCGGACGGTCCGACCTTGAGGCCAGATGGTTCACGGTCCGTGGCACGGACGGTCCATGCATGTGGAGAATCAGTTAAGGTTTCAAGTTTCTCGCGGTATTTATTAGCTAAAACCACTGGATTAGCTCGGGAAACGACTTGTAGCGGATCCGACCTCCCCCTTTATATAGATGAAGGGCTACGACCGATTGAACCCACCACAATCGATCAAATCAAGTTTATTTCTCATTTTTACCTTATGCATTAGGAGTAGTTCTAATTTAGCCCTAGTTTAGCCTCCTTCTACCTCAAATCTTCATCTCTCTTCGGCTCTATGTCGACTAGAGGCATCTTGGGTGGCCTACCGACGCCAAGACACACCCTACAATCTCTCCTCCCCGACGGGGTCCCTCCCGGGAGGCGATATCTAGGTCTGCTGTGAAGAAGACCCTCTGCGCCATCGTGGACCATCCGAGCCCCAGGCACGGACCGTTCGGACTTACGTAGAGGAGGAGTCACTCCTACGTCAGGTCGCGGACCGTCCGGCCCTGTGGCGTGGAGCATTCGGCCTCCGCAGAGAGCACCGCTAGGCAGTCTCTTCTAGTGTTTGGTGCCTGGATCGGTGCCAACACTCCATACATCCTGTGATATGATCGGTGACATCAGTGCCTCATGTCGTTGTGGTTGGCACTGTGGACGGAGGGGGAGGCGCAGGAGGCGGCCATGAAGCTGGCGAGGGAGAACCCGGTGCTCCTGGAGGAGCAGCTGCAGCTCAATGGGAAGAAGAACAATAGGTCCTTGGGAGGCGATTCCGTCAGTCTCGCGGACATCGCCGGCGCAGGCGTGCTGGAGGAGGTCGCCGGAGTGAGCGTCCTTAGCGATGATGGGGAGTACCCTGCTGTCCGCCGCCGGGGGAGAGAGTACCTCACCGATGAAGTCGTCAGGGCGTGCCTGCCGACAGGGACTAGCTCCTGGCCCACTTCTGCGCCATGAGGGACAAGTGCATCTCGGTAGCAAAGTCCATGTTGCCGAATTGATTACGTTGGTCAGCTGATTACATCATTTTGCAATGTAGTACTTGTTGATCGTACTGTGTTGTTTGTCATATGAGAAATAAATCAGTGTTTACTAGTAGCAAAAGTACTCGAATATGATTAAACTTTATAAAACCACTAACCAAATCACTCCACATTCATAACCTCCACTAAGTCCATTAAACTAATTGCTTGTTTGTTGATATACTTGCTGGTTTGTATGTTTGCTTGTTCTTGCTGCATAGTTGTTGGAGCGTTCGTGTTGTCCCGAGAAGGCCAGTTCTGCGAGTCTACGCCAGACGGTAGAGCTAGAAGCCAGATCCGTGAGCTCTCACCCTTTCGTCGGTTAAAGCACGGCAAGCTCACTAGATCCCATTGATGCATAAATTACTTATGTTTTCAACACATCCCTCAGCATGTTATTTATGCATTATATGATTTTACTACTAAGAGACATGTTAATATGGCCACCCATCCTTAGACTTTGCAACAATTCTTTTTCATACTCCTTGACATTTTTATTGCAAAATAATTTGAGAAAAGGTGTGAGTTTTTCAAAAGAAACTTGTTTTCAAGAAAAAGGTTGAATGGTTATCATTGTCACCACCATGAGCGAGATGATCAGGACTCCCTGGTTTGGGAAAGCCCTAAGGAGTTGGCTCAATCAGGTTAGGTGTGAGCATGAAGGATTGTCCCATCTCGCATAAGGACCGGTTTGTCATGACTCCTTACCTAAACCCTTATCAAGTACAACCAATTGAGACTGTATAGACTGCCGCTTGATCTAAACTTGCACAGTCTGCACCCCAGGGTTATTGGTGCTTGGGAGCATCGAAAGGACAAGGAGGGGGAATAATTTTGTCCTAGTTTGGGAGAGAAGGTGGCCTTGTTCCTTTCGGTATAACTGTTAAGGTAAAGTCATGCAAGGGAGGAGAGTTTCGGTTTCAAGTCTCATTGGCCATGAGATCGCTGAACCAGACTAGTGGGTAAAGCGTACACCTCCGCGTAGAGTTCAAAAATCTATTCGAATAGTCTGTGTCCACGGATATAGATGAGTTATGGCATGGATTTAACAATTAGTATTTTGTTTTCCAAAATGTTTCGAAAAATGGTTTTGAAATGTCCGACATTGAGACGTGAGCTATGGTGGACGGGAAGTGCAGTAGCTGTTTTTGAAAATGAAAACGGTAGGAAACTACTGAGATTCCTGAATGGTTTATTCCAGGGGATATGAGAGAGGATGAGCTTTAAAATAAAATGTTTTACAAAATAGCTCTGCATAAAAAATTCCTTTCTACAAAATACCCTGAGCTCCACATACTCCATGCAATATATCTGATTTCCCATTCTGTGGATGAAGGTGGGTTGCTGGGTACGTAAGTACTCACTCTTGCTTATTTGTTGTTTTTTAGACAAGGAGATCACTGATCGGTAAGAGTTACGCATGTTCCCAACCTTGTCTGTGGCTATTGGTGTTAGAGAAATAGGCATTTTTAGTTTTAATTTAATCCAGAAAATCACAGTGATGTATGTGACGACATGTATGTGCATATGTGTACCACTACTCACATAAGTAGTAAACAACATTAAAATATTCACAAATACAAAGAACAGATTGTACCCTGCAGAGGGACTGATACTCAAGGCATCAGTGGCTTCATTCACCTGAGACATCTCGTGTGTATGTTCGATGTAGTCGTACGCAGTCAATGCAGGCAGATGTACGCAGTGTAGTCCCACGAACGGCACCGACGACGAAGAAATGGATCAGCGCTGGTCGAGCGGACGGAGTGAGCAGTCGTGAGTACGCTCCCTAAAAACCTGATCGCTCGCACACCCGTGCAAGTGTAGCTCTACGGACGGTGATTTCGGAGGCCTGCTCTCCCACACTCTCTGTGCTCGCAGAAGGTGGGACGTGAATGGTTGTGTGCAAAGCGTCTGAGACTGTTCGGTGTTCGTACGTACTGTTGTAACCAGCCTTCCCTCCACATATATACACGCGCAGAGGGAGGCCAACTGACAGTAATAGTCGCTATCAGAGCTACCATTACAGCCAGCCAGAAACTGGCGCTATCAATGACATCCGTTAATAGCTAACACACATTACAGCCTGTCCGTTACTAGGCATAACATAGGAAATGGTCAGTAACGGACGACAGTAATGGACGATCATAACTCTAGGCAAAATGCGCAACCGTTAGGAAGGAATATTCGGACCAAGGTCCGATCTACCACGGCCCGACCCGGCCGGCGGAGCGTGTGCGTGTGGCAGTCTTTCGTTCTTTTCTCAGCTTCTCAATAGATGCACCAAAGGTCCGCCTATTAAATTTGATTGAATTGTCCTTGAACTTCCGGTATGGTACTAAAGTACTAGTACACCGTAGCATTAAAGTGAGCCTTTAACATTGAATATTATTGAATATTAATTTAGGTCATGCCCACATTAATTCAACAGTTGGATCGCTAATTTGCTTCGATGTTTATATTAGGCTGCTTCAGTCCAATTCTGATGATATGTCCCGAGTTGTAAATCAACTCTTAAAGATGATTGCCATATGTATAGGTTTGTCTCGTTTAAGTAGATTTAGAACAATCTAATGTATAAATGTGTTTACTAGCCTCATGTGACTAGTATTTAAATCACGTTTGAGTCCAGAGGATTGGGACACTTCAGTGATGACATCAGTTCTTAAGCTTCTTCTGAAGGAAGCACACCATAACAACCCGAGCTTCCACAAAAACATGGCAAACCCTTGGACATAACCCTAGCATCACAATAATTGAAGGTGAGCTCTTCTCCCTCCACGATATCCTTGACAGCAAAGAAGTAGAGCCTTGGGAGCAACGAACCAGAGCTCCTCGTCAGCACAAGGTGTAGGTTGCTTGCATCACATGAATGGTTGATAAAGTGAGCCACATTTCCCACTTTGGTTGCATCAATGCTGACCCTTAAGCATGCTTTACCAGAAAGGAGGTGCTCTCTTATGACAATCAGCGCGGGACAGATCTTGCCACCAGAGGTAATCATCATACACCTTATGCTGTCTTCGCTCTTCTTCAGTTGTGAAAAACTACCCTACATTATAAATAAAAAGATGACCACAAAAGAAAGCAATAGTGACTATAGGTTCGCTAGTCAACAGTCACAACGTGGGGAACAAAACAAAAATAATGTAATTTTTTGAAAGACAACATGTATTAGTTAAAGTTTCCAAATAATACCAACAATCACTAATATTGTATTTTCAAATATCAGCACATAATGCGTTCAAAAAATATATATATATCAGCGCATAAGCTCAGCACACTATTCTGGATATTAACCGATATAGTCATAAAGCACCTCTTACATGATTGTATGAGACAAACATAAGAATGCCAGGCTAAACAAAATCCAATCTTACATTCTGCTGCAACCTCATAAACCGATGATAAAAGATCACTAAATCAACAACTGTGTGGAGAATTCCTGAAACTTGATAAGATTAAAATGATGCAGGGGCAAGAAGTTAAACTATTCCATGAGCTAATCTCCTAACTGGATCTTTTGGATAGAATAGAATGTGGCGCAAAACTAATCATAAACGTCAATGTACTATCAGTTTTCTGTTTAGAGCTGGCACGCCTAAACTCTATTACCACATTAACATTGGTCTGAACTCCCAGAGGATAAACTACTCAACAAGTCAACATCATCTTACAATGAAAAAAGGCATGATTCTTGTAGTCCTTTTTGCAAAGGGCACAAGGCTAAAAACTAGGCATAGATGAACAACTAACCAGAAACACAAGTGAACAAAATATAAGAATATATCTATGACATGTGGAGAGCACAAACATGGTTAACAATATACTAAAACAACAATGATTTTTTGGCAGACAAACATGTGGAGAGTATAGTTTAGCTTATTCTGGTATGTGTCTGTAGTGCTCGTTTGGCAGTCGAGTAATCATTGATCAATTGTTTTGCTTGGTAAGTAGGAGTTTAACAATCTGTTTGGATCGCCTCATCGCACGATATAGAATCAGTTTGTTTGACATGGGACGGAGCCGTGTCCAGCAATTTTAGTTTGGAATGTGGCACGGGCGCACGACTTCATCTAGAATCAGTTCATCCGTCATGGTACAGAACCGTGTCATTCAACGACTTTAATAGATCGGTTCAGCTAGAGATGGAAACCAAATAGATAATAATCAAGCGCAAAGAATCTAGAGAGAGGAATGTGTCCTGCTTTACCGACGTACTACTCACGAACAAACTGCCCGCAACTGAGGGCCTCCGCGACGTGCAGCCCCCACCCTTTGTGCAGGTGGCGCATGACGCACAACTCCCCATCCCAGCCTCCAAGCCTGGGCCCACTTTATCGGCCTGCACATCGGCACACACGCAGTAGGTACCACCACACTTCGTTGTCGCGCACCCGCACACGCCCGATGGGAAGTTGTTGAGGTTGGGGCAAGGCCAGATGGGCAGGGCGGTCACCAAGGAAGCGCTCCTAAATAAGGCCTTGTTCGGTTAATTCCGTTACCCATGGATTGAATGGGATTGGAAAAAATTAAGAAGAAGTTTGACTTGCTTGGGATTTAAACCCACCTGATCCCACTCAATCCACATGGATTGAGAGCTAACCGAACAAGCCCTAAGGTGGCACAAATTGAGGTGGGTGGTCTTAATGAAGATAAAATGGTCCTTGTGGTCAAGCATTTCAAGACCAACTTAAAGGAACATAAGGACTACCCAACAAGAACAAATCAAGGGAAAAATGTGTGTGCTTCAAGTACGGTAAGTCTAGTCACTTTATTGCACAATGTCTTGAAAATAATGATCAGACAAAAGAAAAGAGTGCAAAAGGAAAGAAAGAAAAGAAGTTTTAAATGGGATTCAGACTGCTCTTCATCCGACTCTGACGACGAAGGACTAGCTGTCTCGACCTTCAACAAGTCAACCCTCTTACCCAACAAGTGCCACACATTCCTCATGACTAAGGAGAAGAAGGTTTATCCATCCAGGGGCTCATGCTAGATTATTGAAGCTGAAGCACAAATCACATAACTAGGGATAAGAAGATGTTCACTTCTTACATTAAGAATAAGGAATCCCATGACACGATCATCTTTGGAGATGGGGACCAAGGCAAGGTAAAGGAATTAGGTAAGATTGCGATTATTAACAAGCATTCGATCTCTAATGTCTTTTTGGTAGAATCGTTTTGGTTACAATTTGCTTACTATTAGCCAGTTATGTCATATGGGCTATAATTGTTTATTTATAAATGTTGATGTGATTGTCTTTCGAAGGAGTGATGGTTCATTAGCTTTTAAAGGTATACTAGACGACAAGTTTTATTTAGTCGATGTTACAAAAGAGAATGTCGATCTAGATAAATGTTTAATCGCTAAGACCAATATGGGCTGGTTGTGGCATTACCGTCTAGCACATGTTGGGATGAAGAACCTTCATAAGCTTCTAAAAGGGTGAACATATGTTAGGACTAACCAATGTCTGTTTTGAGAAAGACAGACCTTGTGCAGCATGTCAAGCAGGAAAGCAGGTGGGAACAAGTCATCCGAGCAAGAATGTAATGACGACGTCAAGACCACTGGAGCTACTACATATGGATCTTTTCGTACCCGTTGCTCACCTTAGCATCGGGGGAAGTAAGTTTGGTCTCTTTAGACCCATTGCTTACTTGGGTATTCATTTTGCAGGATAAATCTAAAACCCAAGGTACACTAAAGCGCTTCATAAAGTGGACTCAAAATGAGTTCGAACTAAAGGGAAAGAAGGTAAGGAACGACAATGGTTCTGAGTTTAAGAACCTTCAAGTGGAGTAGTACCTTAAGGAGGAAGGCATCAAGCATGAGTTCTCCACCCCCTACACTCCACAACAAAATGGTGTGGTGGAGAGAAAGAACAAGACGCTCATTGACATGGCGATAACAATGCTTGGAGAATATAAGATGTCGAAGCGGTTTTGGTCAGAAGCCGTGAATATGGCTTGCCACGCCATAAACCGGCTCTATCTTCACTGCCTCCTGAAGAAGATGCCATACGAGCTTCTAACCGATAACAAACCCAATGTTTCTTATTTTGTGTATTTGGGAGCAAATGCTACATTTTGGTCAAGAGAGGTAGGCATTCTAAATTTGCTTCCAAAGTCGTTGAAGGGTTTTTGCTTGGTTATGATTCAAATACAAAAGCATATAGGTTCTTCAACAAATCTTCTGAACTTGTTGAAGTCACTAGTGATGTTGTATTTGATGAAACTAATGGCTCTCCAAGAGAGAAAGTCGATCTTGATGATGTAGATGAGAACGAGGTTCTGATGGCCGCACTAAGAACCATGGAAATTGGAGACATACGACCACAAGAACAACAAGACCAAGATCAACCTTCTTCCTCAAACATGGCGCAACCCCTTACTCATGATGAGAAACAGTTACCTAAAGATGATAGCATGGATCAAGAGGGAGTGCATGAACAAGAAGATAAGGAGGAAGAAGACGTACCACAGGCACCTGCGGCCCAAGTCTACACCACCATTCAAAGAGATCATCCGTGGACCAAATCCTAGGTGACATCAGCAAGAGAGTAACTACTCGTTCACATATTGCTAATTTTTGTGAGCATCACTCCTTTGTTTCTTCTATTGAGCCTTTCAGGGTAGAAGAAGTGTTGCATGATCCAGACTAGGTGATGGTCATGCACAAAGAGCTCAACAACTTCTAAAGAAATGAAGTATGGAGCCTGGTGCCACGTCCAAAGCAAAACGTTGTAGGAACCAAGTGGGTGTTCCGCAACAAGCAAGACGAGTATAGGGTGGTGACAAGAAACAAGGCTAAACTTGTGGCAAAAGGTTATACCCAAGTCGCGGGTTTGGATTTCGAGAAGACTTTTGCTACTGTAGCTAGGCTAGAATCATCTAGTACCATTAGATGTTGGAATCATATGTATTGCATATAAACCTAAGTGACACATGTGAGAACAAGCGAAAATGTTTATTGTGAACACTTTAAAAAACGCTAACTATGTTCTTATATGCGAGAGTTAGCACACTTGAAAAGAGACGAGAAAACATTCTAGATGCAAATTTTTAGAATGCATCGGATATGTTAGGTGGCACACTGGACATGATACCAAAGACATGTAAGGCTCGCACATGTTGCATATTTTTTTAGGTGAGCACGTGTCCAGTGAGGCACCGGATGGCTCACGAGACAGAGAGTATGTCAAATACTACACAATTCACCTCTATATTGCACCTAATATTCGGGGTGGCACCAAATACTACGCCTTACATGGCACTCAGAGAGCATGAGTGTATTGGATACCTAACAAATGTAAGGGCTAGTTTATAGCTACTGAGATTATAGCCCTGATTTTAATCCGAAGCACATCGAACTTTTCTGAGCTGAATGTCTTCACAATCCAAATTGAAAGGTCCGAACCTGAAATTCCTTACTGGAATAAAAGAAAGATGTAAATAAGAAATTTCCCGGCCCAAAGTCAAACTAAAAATCTCTAGGCTGCGTATACGGAAGGAAATTTATCACACATCTCCATTAAAATGCTGGGGTCAGTGCTTAAGCCAACATATGGTTCATTCTCTAGCTCCCGACCAGCTTGCCCTGTGTGTGTATATTACATTATCTGCACGATCCGCTTGTGTGTTGGTGTTTCTAGCTTTTTTTTATAAAAGAAGTTTTTATGACTTCAGCTGCATCAATCAGTAACCACGACTGTAGGTTGTAGGTTTGCATTCAACGATTCTGTGGGTTGAAGCAGCTAAGCAACTTCTTCTGCTGGATCCACCACACAGTCGTCGAAAGAAAGGAGCAGAAACGAGAAAACGCTGACCGTGGTTTCTTGCAGAGGAAGCAGTGCGCCTGCCTTCAATCTAACTACATATCCTATGCATCGATATAAATAATAATGGTCTAGCAAGCAGGAAGCCACAACCAAACAGCAGAAGAAACATGTCGTCTTCACCTGTTAAGATCATCGGCCATTCGGTAAGCCCATTCTCGCACCGCGTCGAGGCCGCTCTGCGGCTCAAGGGCGTGCCGTATGAGCTGATCCAGGAAGACCTGAGCAACAAGAGCGAGCTGCTGCTCGCCAAAAACCCTGTCCACAAGAAGGTGCCCGTGCTCCTCCATGGCGATCGCGCCATCTGTGAGTCCCTCGTCATCGTCGAGTACGTCGACGAGACCTTCGACGGGCCGTCCCTCCTCCCGGCCGACCCCCACGACCGTGCCACGGCCCGTTTCTGGGCAGACTTCATGGACAGCAAGGTACTCTCAGTTTTTTTTTTATATAGTGGAATCTGAAAAATAGACCTGCTGGTTTTACTGAACTGTGCTGATGAACCTGACCGACAGCTCCTGAAGCCGTTCTGGCTGGCGCACTGGACAGAGGGCGACGCGCAGAAGGATCAGGCTGAAGAGGCCAAGCAGAAGCTGGCGCTCCTGGAGGCGCAGCTCGACGGGAGGAGGTTCTTCGGGGGCGACACCGTCGGCTACGTCGACATCGCAGCCTGCGTGCTAGCTCCTTGGCTCGGCGCCATAGAGGAGGTGACTGGAGTGGCCGTGGTTGACGAAGACGAGTTCCCTGCTCTTCGCCGTTGGTCCAGACAGTACAGCTCCTGCGAAGCTCTGAAGCAGTGCGTCCCGGACAGGGACCAGCTCGTCGCCTTCTATACTGAAAGGAAGGAGGCATACAAAGTGTTCGCTAATGCATGGTTGCAGCAGTAGTTTGGTTTTGTGTGTGGAATAATAATGTATGGATCACAGATTGTCTGTGCTGAAATAACAGTAATGAGCCTAGCTAGATAAGTAAATAACCATATGCATGTCTCAGAAAAGTTTAGATGAGTTGACCATCGAAACCCCGATTCAGAACATCCACACAAGCTATCCATGTCTATTCTGAGAAACATCATTCCAAAAAATTCCTCAGATTTAAAATGTTCACCTCAATTTTAAATAACTGTTATATAAATCAACCGCCCGAGCATAGGCTAAATTTATGGCTTACATAGTTACATCTGATCAAAATTGGTTACTGTCGGGGATTCGGAAACCGGAGGACAATAAGATTTGTGTTCGGTGGAGGTTGCTAGCGTGGACTCGCTCCGAATGGTGAATCACAGGAACTCAAACGAATAACTTGAGACACGGGGTTTATACTGGTTCAGACTGGACCCCTAGCCCAGTGTAGTGTTGATCGTAGTACTGCAACGGAATGTGTTACAGCTAGTGTGCTTGTGTCAAGAAGGAGGGAGACATGCCCTTTTACATCTTAAGGGTAGGACCTTACAAAAAAGACCTATTTTCTACCAGAGAGAGAGATTGGTTTCCCCATGTTGTCGTGGCGGATCCTCCATAAGGTCGTGCATGGTCGTACTCCTGGTATGGCATCGTCTCCTACTCTGGCTCTTGTAGCGAGTCCTTTACTAACGTCTTTGTAGTGGTGCATGGTGGATCCCACGGATTAGTCTCATGATGCGGTCGTACGTGGCGTGGCTTCTTTAGTCGTCATGAGCCCTTCGTCACCTATCAGCGTGCGGATTCGCCCAATTGGTATGGCGCCTCGCCTCATAGCTTCCGATATACCAGCTACTATGGAGGCCACGGTCCTGAGGTCGCCTATGACCGGGGCTGCTCCATCCCATCAGATAGTGCGGTATGGTTATTGTAAGGATGGGGTGTGTAGGTGTGGCCCCTGGCGACGTGCCTTGCTATGTATGCTTATGTTGACTTGCTTGGCGGGGGACTTGGTCGTCCGTACTGCCTCGTAGGCTTGCTTGGCGGGAGACTTGGTCGTTCGCTGCGCCTCGGAGGCTTACTCGGTGGGGGACTTGATTGTCTGCCCTGCTCCGCCTCACAGGCTTGCTCGGCAGGGGACTTGGTCGTCTGCTCCGCCTCGCAGACTTGCTCGACGGGGCCGAAAAAGGGGTTTATGGGCTTACTCCGGGTACCCCGTTCCTAGGTACTCGACAATTACTATTGGCAAGCTAAGTGTAGCTTACTTGTTAAGTTAGACCCAGCGGTGAGTCCAAGATTTTAAGCTGAGGTATTTAAAAGATCTTGTTCCATTACCTACGACTCAGAGGGGGATTCAATCCCTTTTTATTCAATTTTGACTAGCAAATAATTTAATCCCCTCTAATCTCTTTCAATTCACTCCTAACTAAACAATCCCTAAAAGGGCATCAAAATAATTTGGTAACCTTTGTTAAAAAGTGATCTTAGGTCCATATATAGATAGATAGGTATGGACAAACATCCATAGGTCGAGTTATTGTGGGAAACATGCCGTAATTGGGGCACTCAAATGGTCTTAGGTTATCTCCAACAGCCTATCGCATCTTCTATTTTAAACTTCACTTTGTGAACAATGTTGTATACAATGCGAAACTATATTTTGTACGACCATATGCACGATCTGTTGGATACAAACTTAGATTGCGACTATTGGAACGTACAGTACGTACTAGTATATCTATCAGTTTTAAGCAAGATAACATACGAGTAAAGAATCATGGACGTTACCACTAGACATGTAGCATAGCAAAAAAGGACACATCAATATAGTGTAAGTAGTCGAACATCATCATGTATTAGTAACAGCAGCAACATGTTCACCCATCCTCCTCAATTTGGTTGCTGATCAACACCGCGGTAACATTAGTAGCATCTCCACAGTATCCACATGTATAGGGATGAAACGTTGTGGCGTCAATATGCTAGCACCGCACGTGCAGCAAGAGAAATGGTGGCAGCGTCTTAAGCTCCTCAACCCTAGAGAGAGAGGTGACAATTGTGGCTAAGATGATTTCTCAAGTACACTAGCTCCTTCATATATATAGGCCCTTGTTAATGGGCGTTTATTCTAAAAGCTTATTATTATTCTTATGAATCATGATTATCTCCTGAGCATATATTCAACAATCTCTCGCTTACACTATAGTCAATCATCTAAGCAACTGTTCTAACCACTTAATTATGTGATCTATTAGGTTCATGTGTAGACAACCATGATCAAAAAATATTTTCGAGCCATTAGTCAATAGCGACGCCTAGCGTTATATATTGAGTCTCATGTACACATAAAAGATAATATCATATGAACCTTGATATACGTATGTCTTCATCCTTTTGCCACACGATATCCGTTGAACTTAAGTTGAGATTTGTGCCACGCCATTGTAATAGCTAAACATTTCACTCGACCTATAGTGGATTATAACTTGTGACTAACTCTATTGTCATTTCATGATTAACTTTTTAATCATATTGTCATGGTCATGCACTTTCTTAATACAACCATATTGACGGGACCAAAGATATCTCTCTCGTTGTTGAGGAAAAGGTCCTTGACCAAAGGCCCACATTACTATAATTAATGTTTAGAGATCTTACATGATAAGAACCTCAATCAAGGACAAGCATAACCACTTAGAGAAGCTTAAGGCGATGGCAAAGCTGAAAGTCACATAAGACTAAAGGTTACACGAAGCTAAAGACTACGTAAAGCCAAAGCATCGAAAGGCAAAGCTTCAACACCTTCAGAGAAGAAAGATGAAGAAAGATCTTAGGGAGAAGAAAAGACATGTACAACATGCTAGAATTGTAAAATAACATAATTGTATCCTCTCGATAGTGAAGGGCTACAGTTTAATAACATGGTCATAATAGTAGTTTTATATAAATGTGTACATCGGTCTGTCTCTATTAAAAACAACGATATTTGAAACTACAGAGCAATTATATAGCTTGGAGCCTTAAGAACCAATCATGTTATACACATTTGTTATGAGAGATAAAACTCTATTTTGTACCTTCTTATATTTGAGCCCTTTAGAGGGAAATATGATTATTAAACTAATGGTGTTGCCCTATTCTTTTTCTTTCTAGAATCTCGACAAGTATCCAATATTTGGCGCCCACCTCTGGTGAACTCATCAATGACCATGATCATGCCTCCGCAAAAGGAGTGTTGACATGTTTGCACAACCAACATTGCCAACATCCTTGAAGAACAAGATTACAACAATGACATCAACCAGATCAAATCTAGCAACTGAAGGCAGGAGAAGAGATAAGATATGAAGCTCTTGGTTCAGTAAGATGATGTTGATGCAAAGATTGAGGGACTGGAAGCCATACAAAGGCAGATGGAGATATAAAAGCAGAAGTTATTTTTGGCTGCTCAGCTTTGGAGACAAGCAGATGAATACTCTAAAGTGCTTTATTATACGAGAAGGGAAGATCTATAACAAGACAAGAGCAAAGTGGATGTTTCAACACAAGCACCTTCGTCCAAGGAGACCAAGGCTATGACAGTTTCATTTATGATAACACATCTCCACTTTCAAGGGATATACAAGTAGTCCCCTGATATGCTGCATACAAGCCACCCCGACTTCCTTCTTATGATGGGCAGTTTGACCCAAAGCAGTTTTTCATGAACTACGAATCAACTAATGCATTCTTCACGGAAACATGGTAGTACTAGCCATGTAATCCATCATTGTCGCAAGGGGCATATCTCAGACCGAGTATTCATCGCTTTGTCTAGGGTAGATCAATACATGAGAGAAACTCAAGAGCCAGCTGATCACAAGCTTTCAAGGCTTTCAAGAGAAATCAGTGACGACACAAGCATTGTTCCAATGTACTCTAGAGGCAGCGAATCTCTTCAAAACTATCTTTAAAGGTTTGTTCGGATTATAGCATAGGCACTAGGAGTGCTAGATGAGATAGTCATTAAGGCGGCAATGAAGTGTCTCAAAACTGACCCATGCTCTTTGCTAGAAAGCCTTCATATACTCTTGAAAAGTTGTTTAAGAAGACAAATGAATACATCTGAGTAGACATTGACTATTGTCTACTCAAAGAAGAGACAACCAAATATAGAGACAACCAAGTTAATTTTCTAACAGACTACCAGTGGACCTCAGCCTTCAAGTCTCCCAACCTGAAGACGGCCACCATGTCGTATCAGCAATTTCGGAGTCCGCCTTCAATGCCGCGGTGGAAGCCCGCTCATCGAGGTTCAGCGAGCATGAGAAGGGGAAGGGAAAGGCAAGTGAAGGGCATTCAAGCTCACCAACCAAGCTATCAGCGAGATCTTCTCCAGCGATTCAAATCCAGCAGCAACCAGATCTCTCTGATGCCCAGGCTCGGGAGGATTTAACTCATGGCTAGGAGGTAGTCTGCCCTCCCTACTGGTGGCGTAGGCATAGGACATCAAATCAGTATTCATGCCAGCTCCAATCGGCCGACAGGGAGGAGAGCAGAAGGAAATTCATCAGGCATGCAGATGGGAGGTGCCTTAATTGTTTTGCCCAAGACCATAGAGTGGCGGTGTGCACCAATCCAACAAGATGCTGGCGTTGCTTTGGGGTTGGGCATCGAGCTCGTCTGTGCCCCAAGCTTAAAAGGCCATCCTCTCCTCACAATTCTTCATGCTCCTTTCAGCCAAGGCTAGTACCTCCTCTCCCACGGCAGTCAAGCAAGCTCAATCCCACCTCCTACCTTCGCGCGCTCATGGGGTGGTCGCTGCCCATGGCTTACCCTGGGGACCCGAGGGCTCGTCCAGACCTGGAGACCTGTGCAGTTTCAGCAACCGACGACATCAAGCTTAGTCGCGACTCTCTGGTGGGGCGGGCTGCGGTGTGTCAGCTTAATGGCAATAGCCATGACACCTCTCCGCCCCATGTGGAGGCGGCTCTCTGGGACCAGTTAGGCATTCACAAGGAGAGGCTGCAGGTATTGAAGCATCACCCGGAGCAGTACTTGGTAATTTTCTCAGATTCTAGGGATCGGCAGAGGGTGGTTCGTCAAGGGGCCATTCCGCACAGGGGCCGCACCTTCAACTTTGAAGCATGGACTGAGCAAAGGTATGGATCGCTGACTCGTTGGGAATTTCGGGTGCGCCTTCGCATTGAGGGTGTGCCTATTCATGCTTGGAAGGAATCGGTCGTGTCCCAAGTTATTGGAAAACTTTGCTCAATCCATTATGTAGACGGGCACAACCGTCGTCGGTAGCGCACTAGGACTTATGATTTGTGGGCTTGGAGTATCAACCCAAGTGGTATTGCTAAGGAAGTGTGGCTAACCATTACTAACCCAGATGAATTTCCTTCGTCTGATTTCCAAGTGCCCCACTCAGCGCCTACGGGGCTTAAGTTTGGTCTTTCATATAAGTTGATAATTCACGTTGATGTGGTGGAGGACCTATCATTCATTGAAGGGCGTAACATTCAGGATCGCAGAAGGCGGCGTGAGTTCGAATGGAATTATGGGGTTCCTGACTCTTTGGGAGAGAAAAGGGTGAAGGCTGTTTATCAGGATGCAGGGAGGAAGGGAAGATACCACCGAAGGGATGATGAGAATAGGGAGGATCTGGGCCGTGGAGGTCGCCATCTTCGGAGCAGGTCTTGGTGGGATGGGAGAGGCTCTCATTGTCGGGGGGGCTGTTGATGACTGCTATTCCAACAACAGCAAGCATCATTTTAGGGGCAGTTCCTCCTATCGCAGCCACGGTCTTTCCCAAAATTCTTGGGGGCATGGCTCTTGGCTTTCCAACCAGGTGGCTGTTGTGGAACCGCAGCACAAGGATACCTACCTGTTAAAGCCTCCAAGCATCGGCAAGAACGTCTCTTTTGCCTCCCCCATCGCAACTGTTCTAGGTGCGACAATCACTGGTGACCTGAGGGGGCCTTCTGTTTTTATTTCTAACACCCCTAGTACTGTCTCTTGTGCTTTTCATGACCCAATGTTGGATGAAGCTCTTCTCTATTCTGGTGTTGTAGGGTGGCAGAACTCTTTGGTGATGTGCGAGGAGCGGCAGAATTCTGTTGCTCGGGTGGGGAGTGCGACGTCCCCCCCCAACCATGATGGAGGTGGATGGCTCAATTTTGTCGGCCAACACTGCTGCTCCTGAACCATCTCTGCTTCCTTCTAAGGTACAACCTTCTCCATGCCTAGTGGATTTTATCAGTTCGATAACAAGACCAGTTTCCCCTCCCCTGATTGTGCAAACACCTCTCACAAACCCTGATAGAACTGGTCTGAACCTGTTTCCTCATGAAAGCAATCACTCTGCTCCTCACCTTATCCCTACAGACAGCTCGAACCATATAACCTCTGATATTGCTGTTGAACCAACCTTACCACAACCTCATGTACATGAAACAAATGGGTGCAGTCCTTTGCATATTCTGGGAGCAGCCTCAGAACCAACCTCAACCCCCCAAGATCACTGCCAAAAATAGTTCCATTTTCTGGACCTTCCACCTCCACACAAATGCCAATTAAAACAGTTGCCTACGCTGTAACTCGCCATAGTACAAGACTAGCAAACAAATAAAAAAACGAGACGGTAAAGGGGCGATTCAGATTGCCCAAGAACTGCTTGCTCATAAGTTAAAAGATTTGGCCCCTAACGTTGCTGACTCACATAATGATTTGGTCCAACAGCTTTTGCAGCATTTTGATCAACCACTGTCCAAAGGAAAGATTGAGGCCATCAAGAACCTGCTGGAAAATGGGAAGCAGTTGAAGAAGAAGGTCAGGGGCACCAAAGTCGCGCCAGCTGTTCTGGCTTGCCCATCTGCGCTGGTCTAATGGTGGAGCTGGCTCATTAGGTTCGTCTTCCTATATTTATCCATGTTACAGTCTGCTGGAGTGTTGACAATGGTTGTGTGTCAGGGTCTATTCTCTTTTGGTAGTTTTAAAACTAGGCCTTCCTACAAGTGTGTGGAACGTAGTAAGGTGTCAGCTTGGGGGGAGCAAAATCAGTTTCTCCCTCCCTTCCTGTCTTATTTCTGTCCCTGGCTTTGTACTTGGTCTTCTGCGGCCAGCCTCATGGGAATTGGGTCAGTCTCTTTGGCCTTGTTGATGTTGCAACATTTATCTAGTAGTTGATTTTTTCTTTAAATGTCACAATCAAATTGTAAGTGCTATGCTGGAATGTGAGAGGTCTAAATGACGCTGCCAAGCAGGCAAGTGTACGCAATATGATTTTCTCATCTGGTGCAACAATTGTTTGCCTGCAAGAAACTAAGACCGCTAATTGGACGACTACGCTGCTTTGTCAAATTTTGGGGCCGAGTCTTGCTGCCCAATCAGTGGCGCTACCAGCCACTGGGACCTCTGGAGGCATTTTGCTGGCAGCCCATGACCATTTTTTCCAACTCCACTCCCCGCATACCACTGATCACACAGTATCTGCTACTATTACATTACTGGCTGATGGCACAGATTGGTCCATTATAGGGGTCTACGGACCACAGTCGAATCAGGACAAGATTCTCTTTCTTGATGAGATCACCCACCTTAAACAGATCATACACCCGAAATGGCTCCTTCTAGGTGACTTCAATTTAATTTACCGTATGAGCGACAAAAACAACACAAGGGTTAATATTCAAATGATGAACCGTTTCAAACGAGTAATAGATGGCTTGCAATTGGTGGAACTAGCAATGAGGGGTCGTCTATACACTTGGTCAAATGAACAGGACACGCCTACTATGTCTTGGATCGACCATGTGTTCTGCTCTACAGAATGGCAGGACCTTTTCCCCAATTCCGATCTCCAGGCTTTGGCGTCCATGACTTCAGATCATGCCCCTTTGCTCCTACAGGGGGATGTTACCTTGGATTTCTACAAGGGTTTTTGTTTTCAATCATATTGGACCTCCATGCCCGGCTTCAAGGAAATAGTGCAAAGCACTTGGGAACAACCAGTTCATTCAGACGACGCCATTCTACGTTTCCATGTCAATATGCGTCGGACAGCTAAGGTACTGAAGATTTGGTGGAGGCAAAATATAGGCAACATCCCGCTGCAGTTGGCAATGGTGCAAGTAACTCTGCTACTTCTGGAGCGAGCACAAGAAGACAGACAACTCTCAGGGGAGGAACTGGAGTTCCGTCACTATCTTAAAGCAAAATCCCTTGGATTAGCAGCCATCTGAAAATCCAGGGCCAAGCAACATTCCAGACTATCATGGATTCGCCAAGGGGACACAAACACCTCTTTTTTCCAAATACATGCAATGGTCAGGCGGAAAAAAATATATCAGGAACATCAACACTAGCTCAGGAATGGCATTCACTCAGGAAGAAAAAGAAGAGGTGGCATTCTCACATTTCTAGAATGTTCTAGGGAAGAGCTCTGTTAGGACCATGGCTTTTAACTGGTCATCCCTCGACTACATACCCTATGACCTTTCACATTTGGAAGCCCCATTCACTGACCAAGAGATCACTGACTTAATTAAGGCTTTACCAGCGAGCCGCTCCCCAGGCCCTGATGGCTTCATTGGGATCTTCTACAAAAACTGTTGGGAAATTATCAAGGTCGAATTGATTAAGGCATTACAAGATTTCCATAACCATAAAACCTCAAAGTTACATCTCGCAAATGAGGCACACATTGTTCTGCTTCCAAAGAAAGAGGGAGCTACAGAGTTCAGTGAGTTTCGGCTAATCAGTCTGATCAATAGTCTGGCTAAAATTATTACTAAGGTGTTGGCTGACCGTCTGGCCCCAATGCTTGATAAGCTCGTGTCCACCTCATAGAATGCTTTCATAAAGAAACGCTGCATTCATGACAATTTCCTCTACGTGCAGAATGTTATTCATAGTCTTCACAAGAGCAATAAGGCAGCTCTTTTTATTAAATTGGATATATCGAAAGCTTTTGACTCTTTGAGCTAGCCTTACCTTCTAGATGTCTTGAAGGCCCTGGGTTTTGGCCAAAAGTGGAGGGATTGGGTTGCGGCCATCTTGGCTACATCATCATCTAGAGTTCTAGTCAACAGACGTACATGCAATAAGTTTAAACATGCTCAGGGGCTGCGGCAAGGCGATCCGCTTTCGCCTATGTTATTCATCTTGGCCATTGACCCCCTCCAAAAAATGATTGAGCAAGCAGCAAGATTAGGTTTTTTAAAGCCGGTGCTACCCAGATCAGCTCATTTGCGTTGCTCGCTTTATGTTGATGATGCTGGAATTTTTGCCAATCCGGACCATACGGAGCTGCAAAATTTACGACAACTCTTGACAATTTTCACTAATTGCTCAGGCCTCAAGTTTAACCTAGCAAAAATGGAAATCTTTCCAATTTGTTGTCCATCAGATACAGTCAGCTCACTCATTCATCTTTTTCCCGGGAGGATCTCGACCTTCCCTAGAAAATACTTGGGTCTTCCTTTACACTCTAGGAAACTTCGACAGATTGAGGTGCAGCCTCTAATTGATAAGATTGGTGCTAGACTAGCCGGTTGGAAGGGCAAGCTCCTATCAAAAGCTGGTAGAGAAACACTAGTTAAGACGGTGCTATCATCTCAACCTATCTACCACTTAACAGTGTTCCCACCTCAAAAATGGGTCATTCAAAGGATTGATCGTATCCGGCAAAGTTTTCTTTGGAAGGGTGATGGCCTAGAGAATTCGAGTGGTGGTCATTGTCTAATCAATTGGCAAGTCACAGCGAGACCCAAGTCTTTGGGAGGCCTTGGGATCTTAGATTTGGAACGCTTCGCACGGGCACTACGTCTGCGTTGGATGTGGTACAGCTGGAAAAATGAGGACAGAGCCTGGGTGGGTCTGGACATTCCCTATGATAAAACTGATCAGGACTTATTTCACGCCTCTACGGTGGTCACAGTGGGCAATGGCAATAAGGCATTGTTTTGGAAACCCAGTTGGATCTCTGGGATGGCACCTCGTCACATTGCACCATCTCTTTTCAGAAAAACGAGACATAAGAATATCACGGTCAATAGGGGACTAGAAGATAATAGATGGATATCCAATATCTGGCCGATTCAGGAAGGTACTGAAATTCAAGAATTGATGGCACTGTGGGAGGCCATCAGTGACGTTGTAAGGGACGTTGCAAATGAAGATCAAATATTATGGCGCTGGACTGCCAATGGCGAATACTCTACCCGTAGCGCCTATCAAGCTCAATTCAATGGAAGCATGTCTAGAATCAAAATTGAAGCAATATGGAAGGCAAAAGCGGAGCCTAAATGCCGTTTTTTTCGCGTGGACGCTCCTACATGAAAAGATCCTCACAGCTAACAATTTGCAGAAGAGGGGATGGGATCACAACCCTATTTGTCCTCTTTGTCACATAGATCCGGAAACCCCGATTCACCTGTGCAAAGATTGTAGTTACTCAAAAAGCATTTGGCGGACTTTGTTACATTGGACCAATCTCAACTCTTTAGCAAACCTAAACCATGATGGCCAGTTACATACTTGGTGGAGAAGATGTAGACTCAGAATTGATAAGCCAAGACGAAGGTTATTTGACAGGCTAGTAGTCTATTTTTGGTGGAATATTTGGAAAGTAAGAAATAGGCGAATTTTTCAAAATTCCAGGAATGATCAACTTGTCGTCGCCCATCAAATCAAGGAGGATGTCTTACAATACAGTGCGGCTTTCTCTATCTTTTGATCAGAGAGTTCTCTAGTGGTGGTTTTTTTTCTTAGTGGTGGTTCATTTTTTCTCTTCTTTTCGCTCTCTTCTTCTTTTTTCTTGAATTGGCTGTAGTTGGTACCTTGCTGGCCAATAGTCCCTGTATTTGGTTTTTCTCCTTCTATTAATATATTCGGCAATCCTCTTGCCGTCCTTTCGAAAAAAAATTTCTAACAGGCCATAACAAAGAAAACATAGTACCTTCTGGGGTGGTCCAACATCAAGAGATAGACAGAAGAGTTGGTCGCACCTTCAAAGGAAGATATATATCGTAACAGTTGCCAATTAGAGCTTGTTCGTTTTGGTGATAATCCACGTGTATTAGGTGGGATTGAGCCGGTTTAAATCCATAACAAGTCAAAATCTATCTCAATCCCACCCAATACACTCCAATACACATGTAATATCAATAATAAGGAGGTTGTACCGTGTGTTCTGCAGGTAAGACAAAACCAAATACGGCCGCCGTGCCGTGACGATGGTACAAAGTGAAACTGAAAGAAGTTTCCAAGCCAGAACTGAAACTTGTTCGGCTATGTTCGGAAGAGAAATGCCCACACATGGATTTGCTGAGGTCACTGCTTATACCGTACTAGGCATATGGTTCATGATGATCGTTCCAGATCTTTGGTAAATAAAACCTCTCCGGCCTGCATGAATCCTAGTTTATTGGGCTTATTCTGTGGACTGAAGCAACCAAGCAGCAGATGTTTGTGTCAAAGTGCTCTTTCTCAGCAGCCCACCTGCGTTTGACCATATCGATATGCATGAGCCAAGCAGTCCTGATTTTCTCCTATAAATGGGAATGGTTCGACAAGTTTCTCCAAGAAAAGCAGCAAACAGCAACAGCAAGCAGGCAGAGCCCAGAACCAGGCAGCTAGCAGAAACATGTCTCCGCCTGTTAAGATCATCGGCCATTTCACCAGCCCATTCTCGCACCGCGTCGAGGCCGCTCTGCGGCTCAAGGGCGTGCCGTACGAGCTGATCCAGGAAGACCTGAGCAACAAGAGCGAGCTGCTGCTCGCCAAAAACCCTGTCCACAAGAAGGTGCCCGTGCTCCTCCATGGAGATCGCGCCATCTGCGAGTCCCTCGCCATCGTCCAGTACGTCGACGAGGCCTTCGACGGGCCGCCTCTCCTCCCCGCCGACCCACATGACCGTGCCGTGGCCCGTTTCTGGGCAGACTTCATGGACAAGGTATATATATATATATATATATATATATATATATATATATTCTCATTTCAGAAACTAGAAGGCCGGCCCCGGCACTTCATCTCCTCCGTGTGTTTTACTGAACTCTGGATGGTGTGATGACTGACGAGACAGCTCGTCATGCCGTTCTGGATGGCACACTGGGCCGAGGGTGAGGCGCAGAAGGCTCTGGTGGAGGAGGCCAAGCAGAAGCTGGCGCTTCTGGAGGTACAGCTTGTTGGATTAATGTGGGTTTGGCCCAAATTAATATTCAATAATAGTCAATGCTAATGGCCCACTTTAATGCTATGGTGTACTAATTATTTAGTACCATATGGAAGTTAAAAGGACAAATCAATCAACTTAAATAGGTGGACCATTGGTGCATCTATTGAGAAGTTGAGAAAAGGATGAAGGACTGCCACACGCGCGCGCGCGCCGCCGTGGCCGTGGCTCGTGGTAGATCGGACCTTGGTTCGAATATTCCTTTCAAACGGTTGCGCATTTTGCCTGGAGCGATGACCGTCATGATAACCGTCTGTTTCCTGTCTTATGGCTAGTAACGGACGTCAGTTACTGTCGTCAGTTTCCAGTTCTAATGCGCGACCGTTTCTGTCCGTTGTTCTTCTCCCTCCTTC
This sequence comes from Zea luxurians, assembly GCA_029449295.1. Taxonomy (NCBI): domain Eukaryota; kingdom Viridiplantae; phylum Streptophyta; class Magnoliopsida; order Poales; family Poaceae; genus Zea; species Zea luxurians. The sequence continues at coordinate 128,117,191 of JAOPSE010000003.1, forward strand.
TGACCGCCTATAAGAATGGAGAGGGAGGGCTCTTCTAGGTACGCGAATTATCTCACGCGAATTGCAAACAACACATTCCCGTCCCATCTTCTGCGAGCACAGAGAGAGTGGGAGAGCAGGCCTCCGAAATCACCGACCGCGGAGATATACTTGCACGGGTGTACGGGCGATCAGATTTTTGGGGAGCGTCTTCGCGACTGCTCGCGTGATCTGTTCTTCTTCCCGAGTTGACGCGTGCTGCTGTTCTTCTTCCCGGCGACCGTTCGAGGGACTGCACAGCGTACATCTTCCTGCACCGACTTCGTACGGCTACATCGAACAAACACACGAGATGTCTCGTGTGAATGGAGCCACTGATGCCTTGAGCATCGGTCCCTCCGCTGGGTACACTCTGTTCTTCGTATTTGTGCATGTTTCATTGCTGTTTACTGCTTATGCGAGTAGTTATACACACATGCACATACATGTCATCACATATATCGTACTGTTTTTCTGGATTAAATTAAAACTAAAAATGCCTAACTTTCTAACAATCCAAAAATCTGATATTAGGCATTTTTCTGTTAGTGGTTTTGCTGCTGCGTTAAAACCAAGTGAACCTTTTGATGGGACGTTTTACAAGAGATGGCGTAGTAAGATGATACTGTGGTTGACCGCAATGAACTGCTATCACGCCGCACAGGGGAAACCCGAACAGTTCACTCCTGAAGAGGAGAGAATGTTCGACGTTGCCGATAACCTGTTTCGAGGCGCCGTGATTGGCGCTCTTGCCAACAAGTATGTTGATTCTTATCTAACGTGCACATCTGCAAAAGAGTTATGGGATGCATTAGTGAAAGTTGCCTAGAGGGGGGGGTGAATAGGCAAGTTAAAACTTTTTCAACAAAAACTAGAAGCAAACTGGGTAAAACTGAATTGATCTCGAAATTCACCCAGTTAACTTTGGAAATGAGATGTTCTAAATGATCCACAGGGTTCAAAGTAGTAGATCTGAGAATGGCACTTCTCAAAATCCACACACCAAAAAGATATAAACAAATCTTCCAAGCAATGGTGAGAGAACGAAGAACACAAACAAACACAATGAGCAAGAACACAAGAGACACAAGATTTATCCCGAGGTTCGGTCACACCACCAAGGTGCCCTACTTCCTCGTTGAGGCGCCCACAAAGAGCCGGGTCTCTTTCAACCCTAATCCTCCCTTTACCGACCACAAAGGTCAAGCCCACATAATAATCTTTGCTCAAACGAGCGGGTAATACAAACTTTCTTATGGTCTTCCACAAGATTTGGAGACTCACAAGAGACACCTAGTCGTCTAGGAGCTAGAAGCTCCAAGAGTAATGAATCCACAAAGAACTCGATGTAGTACCAAAGCTCGAATCAAGAAGAAGAGCAAGAGAGATTTAGAGATGAAGCACAAAACCGTAGCTCTCAAGCTCACTCAAAGATTTCTCTCCAAAGATTTGAAATGGGAGAGGCAAGAGATGTGTGTGAGAGAGAGGGAGGTGTTTCTTGGGTTAGAAATGGAGTTCAAATCGTGCTCCCTACTGTGGGGTGAGAGGTAGGAGTGAGTATATATAGGTGGAGCTCAAAACTAGCCGTTTGGGCAGATTTTTCTGCCTGAGACCGGTTGAACCGCCCCCTAGGGCGGTTGAACCGCCCCTGGCAGGCCTGGCAGCCTGTCTGCCAGTCTGACTGGCAGACTGACGCGCAGACTGACCGCAGACTGGTCAAAGTTGACCAAGACCGGTTGAACCGCCCCTAAGACCGGTTCAACCGCCTGGGGCAGGCTGATAGATAGTCTACCAGTCAGACTGGCAGACTGCAAGTCAGACTGCAAAAACAGGTCCTGACACCGGTTGAACCGCCCCTAGGGTCGGTTCAACCGGTATTGACCAGTGAGGTCCGGGAAAAAAACCCCGGCTGAACTTTTCTTGGACCCCGGTTGAACCTCTCTGGACCCCGGTTGAACTTGCCCTGGACCCCGGTTGAATCTGGCTGGACCCCAGTTGAAGTTGAAGTTCAGCTGGAGTTGAGAAAGTTCAACTCAGCTGAAGTTCAGCTCAGCTGCAGCTGAAGAAGCTCAACTCAGCTGAAGTTCAGCTCGGCTGAAAAGCTCAGCTGCAGCTGAAGAAGCTCAACTCAGCTGAAGTTCAGCTCAGCTGCAGCTGAAGAAGCTCAACTCAGCTGAAGTTCAGCTCAGCTGAAAAGCTCAGCTGCAGTTGAAGAAGTTCAGTTGCTTTTCAACAAGAACACTCTAGGTTTCTCAACCTAACCATGGTCAACCATAGAATTTTAAATAGATTTTTGGTTTTCAAAAAATAGCTTTTGAATATAGAGGCTTGAGCTTTGGCAAAACACCAACCTTCTTTTTGGATCCCTCTTTATAGTACGACGATTCCTATACTCAAGTTAAATAAAATATAATTAAGTAAACTCCTTGAGTCATTGGCGTCTCATGTGTGATTTCTCCATGGCGTTGCTTCATAAGGATCACAAACATCTTTGTCTCACCTTTTGAAGCAAACATAAATCAAACCCTGTGACTTGTACCATATCACCATATGTGAGTTCAAATCATGGCTTCAAGTCACCGTACTGATGCATCAACATGTTATAACTCTTCATAGCTGATTAGTTCATCGACTTAGTGCAAGTACTCTCTTCTTCACCTTAGCCATGGTACCTCGGTCCACAAGCCGTCGCTTGGCCTTCACCTTCGCTTAGTTCCTCGAAGCCCTTTCCTTGCTATCTTCACCCTATCAAGCCATTCTTGAGTCACATCATATTGAGCATCCATTGAGAGAATCATTTCTTCAATATTGTGAACCTTGCTTGAATGTCTTTTAGATATAATTGTTAAGACCAATCAAGCTCTAGTTTGATTCTCATAGAAGCATATATGGACTGATAGTAATATGGTCAAGCCAATTCACGATTCCTCATATCTTATCCACTTTGGCTTAACCAGTCCTCTTAATCACTTTATCCTCTATTCTGATCATATGTATGTAGTGATTTCTCAGGTCTTGTCCATATATATTCAAACCAATACAGAGACCATATTATATCCATTTGCATTGTCTCATTGGTTATTTAACCTCATGTTGAACCTTTGTTCATTGATCATTATACACTATTCAAGTATGTTCATCATACTGAATTTCCTGTTCAACACTTAGCAAACTCGTTAGACCTTTAAATGTGTTGTTATCCAAATCACCAAAACTCACAAAAGGGATGAATGCACTTTCAATTAGATGAGAAGTTTGGTGTTTCTGATGCTGGTAGCGAGCTGTACATCATGGAGCAGCTGTTTGACTATAAGATGGTGAAAAACCGTCCTGTAGTTGAACAGGCTCATGAAATACAGGCACTGGCTAAAGAACTCGAACAATTCCCATGTGTCTTGCCTGACAAGTTCGTGGCCGGCGGTATTATCGCTAAACTGCCACCTTCTTGGACGGACTTTGCTACCACTCTAAAACATAAGAGACAAGAGTTTAGCGTGGCTGAGCTTATTGGTTCTCTTGATGTTGAGGAGAGGGCGAGAGCAAAAGACACTCGTGGAAAAGGAGTTGAGACTTCTAGTGCCAATATGGTACAAAAGAAGAACTCCAATGCATCACATAATAATAAAAAGAAAAACAAGCAACAGAATGCCACGAAGCCCAAGCAGGCAGCCTCGTTCAAAAAGAAGACAAAGGAGCTGGTTGCTTTGTTTGTGGGAGTACTGATCATTGGGCAAGCGCTTGTCCAGACTGCAAATTTAAGCAAGAGAAAAAACCAGCTCAAGAGAAGAAAACAGTAAACATGGTTGTTAGCGAGACTACAGAAGGAACATCGGGGTATGGTAATCTTTTACCTACTGTTCTTTCAGTGTGTCAATCCCCTTAGTGGTGGGCTGATACCGGTGCTAATATTCATGTGTGTGCTGATATTTCTTTATTTTCTTCTTATCAGTGCAAAGGGACTGGAGCCTTGCTGATGGGGAACGGATCACATGCGTGTGTTCTTGGTGTTGGTACAGTCATTCTGAAGTTTACTTCGGGAAAGACGGTGCTATTGAAGAACGTGCAGCATGTCCCCTCCATCAAAAAGAATCTAGTTAGTGGCTCTCAATTGTGTCGAGATGGCTACAAAATTGTCTTTGAGTCTAATAAATGTATACTGTCTAAGTATGGAACGTTTGTTGGAAAATGCTATGACAGCGGAGGCTTGTTCCGCTTATCTTTGCATGATGCGTGTAATAAGTCTGTGAACAATGTTGTTTCGAATGAGTCGTATATTTGGCATTCACGACTTTGTCATATCAATTTTGGTTGTGTCTCGCGGTTAGCAGATTTAAATTTAATCCCGAAATTTGATTTAGTCAAAGGTTCTAAGTGCCAGGTGTGCGTGCAATCTAAGCAACCTCGCAAGCCTCACAAGGCTGCGGAGGCGAGGAATTTGGCACCACTAGACTTAATACATTCCGATTTATGTGAGATGTGTCACACCCGGGTTTCGGGGCACCAAGACCCGGGCGCGAACACAAACACCAGGTATGCTGGGACCAAGTCTCACACATATGATGTATAGTGGCACAGGATCGAATGTCACATATTTATATATAACAGGAGTTCTATACAAAATAAATAATTACATAATAAGGAGACAACGGTCCAGCAACCCAAAGTTGACTGGGAGACGACGGCCTAGACCTCTCACGAACACATCACGGCATCCTCCATGCGCCTCATCTGGTGGTACCTGTTCTTGACCTGTGGGGGGTGTGAGACAGCAAGAGTGAGCTCACGTACGTTTATCGCTCAACAAGTTGTGGGGAATAATGTGCATGAACTCGCCAAAAGTGGGAGCTCACGTGAAGTGTAAGGCTTACCAAAGAGGATGGTTAGAGCTGAGCATTGCTTTTAAAGTTGGTCAAAATTTTATTAGCAGTTACTAAATATAAGTAAATACCAACCCAATTAAATAGTAGAACAAAAGTAACAACGTCACCTGCGATGCAATGCATATGACAAATTGAATTTAGTTCCATAGATTAATCATGTGAGTGTCCGAGCTGCTCATGACCGTGAGCACGGCTAGTATACCAGTTTTACACTCTGCAGAGGTTGCGCATCTTTACCCACAAGTCATGTTACCCATCTGCCAAGAGACGGCCAATCCCATACACCTCTTCCGAGGAGGCGAGGCAGGGTAACACTACGAGGCCTTTACAAAGTTCCACTAGCTTCAGAAAACACGCTACAGTTTATAGGAAGTTCCAATGCAGGAATCCCTTGCAGGACCGCCATCGCAGCAAAATCCTCCCGAGGGCCTCCCTACACTGACCACTCCCCTACTGCCCTTGCCCCTTTTGGGTAAGGTAGTCTTCCACTAGCTTTCCTAATTAATCAGCCAAGGGGTCCCATTCCTCCCTTGTGGTAGCACTGTTTTCCCGGGTGGTTCTCCATGTTCCAATTAACATAATGATCTTATCATGAACAATAAATAACAACTGATAACAAAAGTATAATCATGAATAGTGTAATCTTCATACCCAAAACCACATATAGCACTAGCAAGTACTACCCAGAAAGTTCAGTGGTAAACAAGGTATAAAGATAGACAAACTAGGGTAACCTATTGGGTCCCATCAAAATTAACCTATGCAGATCATTATGATTAATTAGAACATGAGTAGGTGAAAAGAAGTGATCAAGGGCACAACTTGCCTGAGACTTGAGATTCCAGGTACCAGGATGATCTCCAGATGACTCGTGACCTCACTGCTAGTCGTAGCAATACAAACAAACAGTGTATAGGCAAAATTAACATTACACCAAACATATGTGCAAAATACATATTAATAATCTACATGTTGAAAAATGGTCACAGGAACAAGAATTATTAATTTTGGAGTTATAGGTTTTAAGTTATGAATTTTCTAAGTTTTAATGTGCTTGAAATGGGATTAAATGATAAATTAATTTTTCTAACTGTTTCATGTCAAAACAGAGACACAAAATGGTATAGAATATTATTACAAAATTTGAGAAATTGGAATGGTTCAATTTGGACCAAAAATGGAATTTCTATGAATTTTACAAGTTTCTAGATTTATTTTTGTATTAAAAATGAATTTCTAATATTATTTCTCTGTTTTTAAACATCTCTGGACTAGGCCCCAATTTTGCAAAAGGTCAGGGTTTACTGTGTAAGATTTCCTAAGACTCAGAAATCACCGCACAGGACGGCGGGTTAATTCATCGAAAAGCCGAGGGCTCATTTGTAAACCAACACGCCGAAGGGGTATCGGATGAGCACAGCCGTTCAGATTACAACCGACAGCCGAGATTTTATAGCCAGCTACACGCTCCGCCTGCGCTCGGATCACGATCCTGTGATCCACAGAGTGCCACGTCTTCCTTAGCTCAGATCCGTCCGATGCCAAGTCTACGCGCCCGATTTAATTTCCGCGAAGGGGTAAGGAGCAATCTAATCCTAGCCGTTTGCTATGGGATCAACGGCCCCACTTTTTCTGCCTTCCCAGAACGGCCCGGGACGGTGGCGCCGCCGTAACGCGGCGGAGTTCCCCCCCGGTGGCGCCATCACCAGTATTGCGCCCAACGTTTTGGTGTTCCACCCCATGAACGGACATGTGTTATACGTAGTACATAGCAGGGAATAGTGATTATGGTGGATCTTACTGGTGATTAAGCGGCACGGTCCCCAGGCTACAGCAGCTCGCGGTCCACGGTGGATGTAAGATTCCGACGAGCAATTCCATGCTCCGCGTCCCGAATCCATCCCCGAAGACGCGACGTACGGCATCCCCTAGCATCGTCGAAGCTCCTACGTCGCCGAGCTAGCAGAGAGCAGTAGCACGAACGTGGGTCGACGAACGCGGCGCTGTTCTCCCCGTATCCAACGGCAATGGTGGCTACGACGCACGATCTTACCTCACCCTGCACCATGGCGAAGTAGCTCCCGCGGCGCGGCAATGGAGGCCAAGGAAGCACGACCACGGCACCCGTCAAAGCAGTAGCACCCGCATGACGCAACCGGGATCCGTATGCGGTCGGGGCGCATCGGAGCTTCCCCCCACACATGGCCATGGTGGCGAGGATTCCGCCATGGGGCATGATGTCCGGCGAGGGGCTCGCCGCGGCAGCCCTGTTTCTCTCACTCTCGACGAGTTCCCTGCCCGCAGATATGATGGCGTTCGAGGCACCATACGCTTGGCTCATATGTACCCAGGGTAGGATCTGGCCGCAACCATGGGAAGAGGGCTGGCCGCCGAACGGTCCTAGATTCCAGGGGCATTAGAGGTTTGGGTGGTTAGGTAACAGTCTCAGCTCCGAGATTTCGGCAACAACGCCCGGGTTTGTTGCGAAGATTGCGTCGAGCCGCCATGGCGTTCGGTCGAGAAGTTCATTCGTTGGGGAGGAAACAACTGTCAAGTGGGTCCCGCAGAGCAAGTGACAGCCGCAGAGAGCAGAGCGCATGAGAGGCTGACGAGAGCGACCCACCGACAGAGGTCCACGCGGCGCTGGTGATCGGCCTGGCTGGAGACGCAGGTGAAATGGGCCGGTCAAAGCAGTTTGGGCCCAAAGCGCTTTTGTCATTTATTTGTTTTTTTTCTTTCTTTTTTTTTCATTTCTTTTCAATTTCTAGAAGTAATAAATGAGTATTACAATTTATTTTCTTTTTTTTTATTTTTTTCCTTTTCTTTTATGTTTTATTTTCTGTTTTCTTTTATCCTTAATTCTTTGAATTTGAATTTTTGAATCCCACTTGAGTGCAAATTCAAGTTCATGTTAACTATGCAATTTAGTCACACCATCATATGGTGAAGTTATTCAGTTTTAATATTATTTTATATTGAATAATATTTCTTTCTTTACATTTTTTTATTCCCAAACTCTAAAATTTGAATTAGGTTTTAATCCTCAATTCACATCATTAATGTAACCTTATTAATATTTTCTTTATTATTAAATGCACAAACAATTAAACTCCAGCATGATGCACAGTTTAATGGCTTTTATTAATCCTTTGTTTTTAAATGAGGTGTTCACTTGTGATAGTAAGTAGATACAACACACACATATAGATAAAGGAAAATAACTTTTCTCCTTTTATTTTATATCTACAAATTGGGTATTACAAATCCTACCCCCCTTAACAGAAATCTCGTCCTCGAGATTAGTAAGAAAAGGGATATAGAAGGATTGGTTTGTAGTTTTTTTTTATAATTGGTTCCAAAAAAAATGTAGAGTCTTATTTTCTTTTTTTTTAGTCAATAATGGGTGATTAGTAGAGCAGAGTTATCCAGCTACTTATTATGTAGGATATATGCCGGACAGGCTGAGGTAAGGCAAGATTATGGCAAGGACAAGACTTCATCCAAAATGTCTCAGTCTTGATTCATCTCGAGATTCGCCTTGACTGTTATATCCTTCCTTATTGATGTTGATCTTTTCTTCTCCGGTCTTGGTCTCATTGATTCGAGGATAGTGTATATCATCGGGGTTGGGGAGATATGGTTAGAATAGTTATGGGTCAGATGGACTACATGATGTAGGTCAAAAGTTTATTTGATGTTAGGTGGGGATGGGCAGATTATGCAATCCATCGTGACTCTATTGGTTAAGTTATATCTATTAGGATGACATAAAAATCTTTTCAAGATAAGATGAATCCACTAAGGTAATAGAGTATATTTTTTTAAGATAAGATGGAGCTATTAGGCTAGATATATTTTAATTAGAATAATTTAGGATCTTTTGAGATAAGATGGATCTATGAGTGTAGGATATAATGTTTTAAGATGAGATGGATTTTGTTAGGCTAGATACTTTAATGAAAGATAATCTAGTTTGTCTAGTTAGTTTTATAAGGATTTTCCTTTATGCCTAGCTGTATAGGCAGATGCAATTGTGGACATTAATCCACAACCCATCACACTCAATCAAAGATCCAAATCAGACAAGTATCATAAGGACAAACATTCAAGTGCATAAATACCTATAAAAATAGTTTTGTTTTTGTTCCTAGGAGTAGGTCTCCTATTCCTAAAGGTCACTTTAGGCACAGGATTTCAAAGTGTGAAATCCACTTTTGTTTTTAGAAGGAAAAGATAAGAATAATCAGAGTAAAGCGGAAATAGATGAGAAAAGATTAAGAAAAGTTTAGAATGAATCATAGTAGCAAAGGTAAGTAAGTATTGGTTGTCCAGTTCTATCTAGGTTTCGTCCTACAGTCAACATTCCTCCGATACCACTTCTGTCACACCCGGGTTTCGGGGCACCAAGACCCGGGCGCGAACACAAACACCATGTATGCTGGGACCAAGTCTCACACATATGATGTATAGTGGCACAGGATCGAATGTCACATATTTATATATAACAGGAGTTCTATACAAAATAAATAATTACATAATAAGGAGACAACGGTCCAGCAACCCAAAGTTGACTGGGAGACGACGGCCTAGACCTCTCACGAACACATCACGGCATCCTCCATGCGCCTCATCCGGTGGTACCTGTTCTTGACCTGTGGGGGGTGTGAGACAGCAAGAGTGAGCTCACGTACGTTCATCGCTCAACAAGTTGTGGGGAATAATGTGCATGAACTCGCCAAAAGTGGGAGCTCACGTGAAGTGTAAGGCTTACCAAAGAGGATGGTTAGAGCTGAGCATTGCTTTTAAAGTTGGTCAAAATTTTATTAGCAGTTACTAAATATAAGTAAATACCAACCCAATTAAATAGTAGAACAAAAGTAACAACGTCACCTGCGATGCAATGCATATGACAAATTGAATTTAGTTCCATAGATTAATCATGTGAGTGTCCGAGCTGCTCATGACCGTGAGCACGGCTAGTATACCAGTTTTACACTCTGCAGAGGTTGCGCATCTTTACCCACAAGTCATGTTACCCATCTGCCAAGAGACGGCCAATCCCATACACCTCTTCCGAGGAGGCGAGGCAGGGTAACACTACGAGGCCTTTACAAAGTTCCACTAGCTTCAGAAAACCCGCTACAGTTTATAGGAAGTTCCAATGCAGGAATCCCTTGCAGGACCGCCATCGCAGCAAAATCCTCCCGAGGGCCTCCCTACACTGACCACTCCCCTACTGCCCTTGCCCCTTTCGGGTAAGGTAGTCTTCCACTAGCTTTCCTAATTAATCAGCCAAGGGGTCCCATTTCTCCCTTGTGGTAGCACTGTTTTCCCGGGTGGTTCTCCATGTTCCAATTAACATAATGATCTTATCATGAACAATAAATAACAACTGATAACAAAAGTATAATCATGAATAGTGTAATCTTCATACCCAAAACCACATATAGCACTAGCAAGTACTACCCAGAAAGTTCAGTGGTAAACAAGGTATAAAGATAGACAAACTAGGGTAACCTATTGGGTCCCATCAAAATTAACCTATGCAGATCATTATGATTAATTAGAACATGAGTAGGTGAAAAGAAGTGATCAAGGGCACAACTTGCCTGAGACTTGAGATTCCAGGTACCAGGATGATCTCCAGATGACTCGTGACCTCACTGCTAGTCGTAGCAATACAAACAAACAGTGTATAGGCAAAATTAACATTACACCAAACATATGTGCAAAATACATATTAATAATCTACATGTTGAAAAATGGTCACAGGAACAAGAATTATTAATTTTGGAGTTATAGGTTTTAAGTTATGAATTTTCTAAGTTTTAATGTGCTTGAAATGGGATTAAATGATAAATTAATTTTTCTAACTGTTTCATGTCAAAACAGAGACACAAAATGGTATAGAATATTATTACAAAATTTGAGAAATTGGAATGGTTCAATTTGGACCAAAAATGGAATTTCTATGAATTTTACAAGTTTCTAGATTTATTTTTGTATTAAAAATGAATTTCTAATATTATTTCTCTGTTTTTAAACATCTCTGGACTAGGCCCCAATTTTGCAAAAGGTCAGGGTTTACTGTGTAAGATTTCCTAAGACTCAGAAATCACCGCACAGGACGGCGGGTTAATTCATCGAAAAGCCGAGGGCTCATTTGTAAACCAACACGCCGAAGGGGTATCGGATGAGCACAGCCGTTCAGATTACAACCGACAGCCGAGATTTTATAGCCAGCTACACGCTCCGCCTGCGCTCGGATCACAATCCTGTGATCCACAGAGCGCCACGTCTTCCTTAGCTCAGATCCGTCCGATGCCAAGTCTACGCGCCCGATTTAATTTCCGCGAAGGGGTAAGGAGCAATCTAATCCTAGCCGTTTGCTATGGGATCAACGGCCCCACTTTTTCTGCCTTCCCAGAACGGCCCGGGACGGCGGCGCCGCCGTAACGCGGCGGAGTTCCCCCCCGGTGGCGCCATCACCAGTATTGCGCCCAACGTTTTGGTGTTCCACCCCATGAACGGACATGTGTTATACGTAGTACATAGCAGGGAATAGTGATTAAGGTGGATCTTACTGGTGATTAAGCGGCACGGTCCCCAGGCTACAGCAGCTCGCGGTCCACGGTGGAGGTAAGATTCCGACGAGCAATTCCATGCTCCGCGTCCCGAATCCATCCCCGAAGACGCGACGTACGGCATCCCCTAGCATCGTCGAAGCTCCTACGTCGCCGAGCTAGCAGAGAGCAGTAGCACGAACGTGGGTCGACGAACGCGGCGCTGTTCTCCCCCTATCCAACGGCGATGGTGGCTACGACGCACGATCTTACCTCACCCTGCACCATGGCGAAGTAGCTCCCGCGACGCGGCAATGGAGGCCAAGGAAGCACGACCACGGCACCCGTCAAAGCAGTAGCACCCGCACGACGCAACCGGGATCCGTATGCGGTCGGGGCGCATCGGAGCTTCCCCCCACACATGGCCATGGTGGCGAGGATTCCGCCATGGGGCATGATGTCCGGCGAGGGGCTCGCCGCGGTAGCCCTGTTTCTCTCACTCTCGACGAGTTCCCTGCCCGCAGATATGATGGCGTTCGAGGCACCATACGCTTGGCTCATATGTACCCAGGGTAGGATCTGGCCGCAGCCATGGGAAGAGGGCTGGCCGCCGAACGGTCCTAGATTCCAGGGGCATTAGAGGTTTGGGTGGTTAGGTAACAGTCTTAGCTCCGAGATTTCGGCAACAATGCCCGGGTTTGTTGCGAAGATTGCGTCGAGCCGCCATGGCGTTCGGTCGAGAAGTTCATTCGTTGGGGAGGAAACAGCTGTCAAGTGGGTCCCGCAGAGCAAGTGACAGCCGCAGAGAGCAGAGCGCATGAGAGGCTGACGAGAGCGACCCACCGACAGAGGTCCACGCGGCGCTGGTGATCGGCCTGGCTGGAGACGCAGGTGAAATGGGCCGGTCAAAGCAGTTTGGGCCCAAAGCGCTTTTGTCATTTATTTGTTTTTTTTCTTTCTTTTTTTTTGTTTCATTTCTTTTCAATTTCTAGAAGTAATAAATGAGTATTACAATTTATTTTCTTTTTTTTTTATTTTTTTTCCTTTTCTTTTATGTTTTATTTTCTGTTTTCTTTTATCCTTAATTCTTTGAATTTGAATTTTTGAATCCCACTTGAGTGCAAATTCAAGTTCATGTTAACTATGCAATTTAGTCACACCATCATATGGTGAAGTTATTCAGTTTTAATATTATTTTATATTGAATAATATTTCTTTCTTTACATTTTTTTATTCCCAAACTCTAAAATTTGAATTAGGTTTTAATCCTCAATTCACATCATTAATGTAACCTTATTAATATTTTCTTTATTATTAAATGCACAAACAATTAAACTCCAGCATGATGCACAGTTTAATGGCTTTTATTAATCCTTTGTTTTTAAATGAGGTGTTCACTTGTGATAGTAAGTAGATACAACACACACATATAGATAAAGGAAAATAACTTTTCTCCTTTTATTTTATATCTACAAATTGGGTATTACAAGATGAACGGAATATTGACTAAAGGAGGCAAGCGATATTTTATTACTTTTATCGATGACTCTACTAGATTTTGTTATGTGTATCTCTTAAAATCAAAAGATGAAGCTTTGCATTATTTTAAGACCTACAAAGCTGAAGTTGAAAATCAACTCGAGAGGAAAATTAAACGGTTAAGGTCTGATCGTGGTGGAGAATATTTTTCGGGTGATTTTTCTGATTTTTGTGTGGAACATGGTATTATTCATGAGAGGACACCGCCATACTCACCACAATCCAATGGGGTTGCTGAAAGAAAGAACCGTACTCTAACTGATTTGGTTAACGCCATGTTAGAGACTTCAGGGCTATTGTAACACCCAAAATCTGAATTTGGGATTGGTAGAAGAAACTTGAACAAAATAGCATAATATTTTGGAAATTGGGAAATAAAGAAAAAGATGAGAAAAAAATTTTTCTTTTAAAAGAAACCATTTATACATCTCATGAAATAAATAAACAAGGAGAATAAAAATTTAACTAGTAATAATAAAATAGTATGGTTTATATTCACCCTTGGATTTCAATTGATACATTTGAAAAATCTGAAAACTAAAATAGAAGTATAAATTTGAATGTGGAATAGAAAATAGAAAATAAAAGAGAAGGGATATAAAACAAAAATATAAATAATATATATATAAATAAATATATTCAGAATTAATATCCCTAACTTCACAAAAATAAAGTTGAAATGATGAGCCATAGAAGTTGAATTTAAGTTTGAATTCAAATTGGATTTGAAAATGGAGAAAAGAAAATAGAAAAGAAAAAGAAAAAGAATAAAAACCCTAACTGGGCCGGCTACCTAGGATTCGGCCCACCTAAGGATTCCTTACACGCGCGCAGCCCACTCTAAATCCTGGCGCCGACACGCGGGTCCCACCAGTCAGTCTCACGCGCGCGTGCCTGCTCTTCCCTGGCGCCGACAACCCGGGTCCACGAGCCAGCCACTCCCCCTCACGCGCGCTCTCGCCTCTCACTGACGCGCGGGGCCCCCTGCCCAGTCTCTCTCACCCGCGCCCGTCTGCTCTCTCTGTCTCTGGTTCGCGGGGCCCACTCGTCGGGTCCGTCTTCAACGAACTCGCCGCAACGACCTCACGCGACTTCCCCGCCGGGAACCTAGCGCCTCCTCCTCGCTCGGACTTTGCTCCGGGTATAAAAGCTCACCAAGCTCGCCTCCTCCTCTATTCCATCGCCGAGCACCGACCCGAGCTTCACCGCCGTTCCCTAGCAGCGCCATAACCCGATCCGCCGCCGCTGCCGAGGACCCCCTTTCTACACCGCCGCGCCGGGACTCGTGAGGGGCCTGGGCGGATCACCGTGGTGCGTGGGTTGCTGCTGCGGCGAAATCGCGTCAGCGGAGGCAGGGAGGATCAACCGAATTCCTCGCCGAACTTCGCTTTCGCCGCGGATCCGCACCACGCCGTGGCCAACGCCGGCAAGTCGACAATCCGAGGTAAAAAGCCCACGATCGATCTCGCCTTGACCTCTTGTACGCGTAGCACTGTTTAATTTTGGGCACGGGGTAGCGGATGACCGGATTGCGCGGGCTCCGGCGATGTCCCACCGCGGTTGGTGGGCGGCGCCGCCGTCCGCTCGGTCGGGAGGTGGGGGAACAAGCCAGGGTCGTTCGATTCTCGTTGGACGGCTGTGATTAGATTACGGAGATACCCCTTCGCTGGGCCGATCTGGACCGTAGGACTCAATCGGAGGGCTGCGGCGTGATCTCGGTTTCATTAAATCTGGGCCGTTGATCGCCGATCCTGCGGCTGTTGATGCATACCGGTTCGGGTGGGGCGTGGATCTAATCCGAACCATCCACGTCTGATCGAACGGTCCAGATTAGAAGATACCCCTTCGCGGGTCATTTTTGTTAAAGAACCCCTCGGCTTTCACGAAATAAACCCGCCGTCCTCGGACACTATTCCCTGTGTCTCGGGAATCTTGCGCCGAGAACCCTGCACTTCACAGAAATTGAGGCCCAGTCCACTGCTGTTTTAAAATGAGTAAATGATTTAGAAAATGATTTTTAGTGTTAAAATAAATCCTGAAACTTAATTAATTCATAACTAATTCATTTTAGCTCCAAATTGAGTCATTCCAATTCCTAAAATTTTGTAATAATATTCTCTATCATTTAGAATCACTGTTTTGACATGAACTCTGTTAGGGAATTAATTTATCATCTAATCCTATTATAATCACCTTAAATCTTAGGAAATTCATAACTTGAATTCTATAACTCAAAAATTAATAATTCTTTTTCCTGTGATCTTATTTTAATATGTATATTATTAATGTGTATTTTGTTCTTATGTTTGGTGTAATGTTAATTTTGCCTACACCATGTTTGTTTGAATTGCTACGACTAGCAGTGAGGTCACGTGTCATCTGAAGATCATCCTGGTACCTGGATTCTCAAGGCCCAGGCAAGTTGTGCCCTTGATCACTTCTCTTTACCCAGCCATGTTCTAATTAATCATGATGATCTGCATAGGTTAATTTTGATGGGACCCAATAGGTTACCCTAGTTTGTCTATCTTTATACCTTGTTTACCACTGAACTTTCTGGGTAGTACTTGCTAGTGCTTTATGTGGTTTTGGGTATGAAGATTACAATATTCATGATTATACTTTTTGTTATCAGTTGTTATTTATTGTTCATGTTAAGATCATTATGTTAATTGGAACATGGAGCGACCACCCGGGAAAACAGTGCTACCACAAGGGTAGTATGGGATGCCCTTGGCTGATTAATTAGGAAAGCTAGTGGAAGACTACCTTACCCGAAAGGGGCAAGGGCAGTAGGGGAGAGGTCAGTGTAGGGAGGCCCTCGGGAGGATTTTGCTGCGATGGCGGTCCTGCAAGGGATTCCTGCACTGGATCTTCCTATAAACTGTAGCGGGTTTTCGGAAGCTAGTGGAACTTTGTAAAGGCCTCGTAGTGGATCCCTAGCCATTCACCTCGGAAGTGTCTAAGGGCTTTGCAAACCCTGGCGACATGGGATACACGACTTGTGGGTAAAGATGCGCAACCTCTGCAGAGTGTAAAACTGGTATACTAGCCGTGCTCACGGTCATGAGCAGCTCGGACCCTCACATGATTAAATTATGGAACTAAACTCAATTTGTCATATGCATTGCATTGCAGGTGATGTGGTTACTTTTGATCTATTACTTAATTGGGTTTGGTATTTACTTATACTTAGTAACTGCTAATAAAATTTTGACCAACTTTAAAAGCAATGCTCAGCTCTAACCATCTTCTTTGGTAAGCCTTACACTTCACGTGAGCTCCCACCTTTGGCGAGTTCATGCACATTATTCCCCACAACTTGTTGAGCGATGAACGTATGTGAGCTCACTCTTGCTGTCTCACATACACCACAGGTCAAGACCAGGTACTGCAGGATGATGCTCATGGAGGATGCTGTGATGAGTTCGTGAGTGGTCTAGGCCGTCGTCTCCCAGTCAACTTTGGGTTGCTGGACCGTTGTCTCCCTATAATGTAATCATTTATTTTGTATAGAACTCCTGTTATATATAAAGTTGTGACATTCGATCCTGTGCCACTATACATCATATGTGTGAGACTTGGTCCCAGCATACCTGGTGTTTATGTTAACCCCGGGTTTTGGACCCCTAAAATCCGGGTGTTACAGAAGTGGTATCAGAGCAATGTTGACTGTAGGACGAAACCTAGATAGAACTGGACAACCATTAAATACTTATCTTACTCTGATTCTTTTCTAAACTTATCTTAATCTTCTTCTTATCTATTTCCGCTTACTCTGATTATTCTTACCTTTTCCTTCTAAAGACTAATGTGGATTTCACACTTTGAAATCCTGTGCCTAAAGTGACTTTAGGAATAAGAGACCTAATCCTAGGAACAAAAAAACAGAACTATTTTTATAAGTATCTATGCACTTGAATGTTTGTTCTTATGATACTTGCCTGATTTGGATCTTCGTTTGAGTGTGATGAGTTGTGGAGTAATGTCCATAATTGCATCTGCATATACACATAGGTATAATAAAATAACTAGACAACCTAGATTATCCCCATTGGAACATATCTAGCTTAAGAGATTTATCTTATTCTAAAAGATCTCATTCTAACCAATTCATCTTATCTTAAAAGATTCTCCCTTATCTTAATAGATCCATCTTATCTTAAAAGACACTCATCCTATCTTGAAAAGATTGTATCTCATCCTAATAGGTCTAACTGGTCTCAAAAGATTCTATCTTATCTTTATGGATCCATCTTGTCCTAATAAGCATACTTATCCACCCTAGTTTAACAACCATGATCTAATGCAAATTAACTAGATCTTATCTAGTCAAACAAGTCACACCAATCTAACCTAGATCTGATCAAATCTAAAGTGACTTATCAAACATGTTAGATAATACTGATGAAATAGTTTAGACTCTACCCCTATAAAAACAGGTCTTAACTTAGTTCACCCTGCACTAAATTAAGAATGACAGATTGACTTGGCCATATGCAACTACCTTAACCATCTGATAGTTGCATAACCTCTCAATTGTAAACTAGTCTAATCTAGTCATATCCAATTTAATCTAGATCTTATCTTACCTAATGTGACCTGACCCAGTGTGGTCTAATGTTATCTAACTTAATGTGGTTCACTTAAACAGATTAATGACACTAGTAGAAGAAATTAGACCCTACTAGCCATGTATTAACTTAACTTAGCACATTGGATCAATTCAACCATGAGCTAACCCAACCCATAGAACCCAGATGAATGATATAACCTTTCTATTCCCACCTAACAACGAACAAACTTTAAACCTACATCTTGTAGTCTATCTCACCCATGTATATCTCTCATCTTGACAGATTCTATCTTACCCTTGGACATTCTCCTTATATGATTGGTTACCCCCAATCTGGACATAAAACAAAGATTAAGCCCTACTAAAGAATCTTCAGATTATGACCAGCTACTAGCTTATTCATTCCGCTTATTGAATAATTTCCTTTGCAAAACCAGTACCATATGCTTCTAACTTTCATGGTCAATACCAGGAAAGGAAAGATTATCACATAACCACAAACAGAAAATGAATCCTCCAAATCCTCCACCTGTTGACATCAATCAAGTGGTTGCTACCCAAAGACTGGTAATACAACAGTTAACAGACCTGGTGACCGAGATGCAGAATCAGATAAGACAACAACGCGAGGAAATACGTCAAGCCCGCCAAGAAATAAGGCAAGCACGGTTGGAGAGACAACAACAACAACAACCCCCACCACCACCAGCTTCACCAAGCTACATAGATATAAATTATGATGATTTGTAAGATCTAGATGTTACTTTAGTTAGTAGTTGATAAGATACTATTTTAGTTGGAATAATAAGGTCTAATTGACCCTATGTATTGCTAATGAATTATGCATCATGCCAAGATTTTTCTTTGTGCATATGTTTTGAGATAACTTGGTTATATATCCTGTTCTTGCAAATCTCGGGGACGAGATTATTTTTAAGGGGGGTAGGATTTGTAACACCCAAAATCTGAATTTGGGATTGGTAGAAGAAACTTGAACAAAATAGCATAATATTTTGGAAATTGGGAAATAAAGAAAAAGATGAGAAAAAAATTTTTCTTTTAAAAGAAACCATTTATACATCTCATGAAATAAATAAACAAGGAGAATAAAAATTTAACTAGTAATAATAAAATAGTATGGTTTATATTCACCCTTGGATTTCAATTGATACATTTGAAAAATCTGAAAACTAAAATAGAAGTATAAATTTGAATGTGGAATAGAAAATAGAAAATAAAAGAGAAGGGATATAAAACAAAAATATAAATAATATATATATAAATAAATATATTCAGAATTAATATCCCTAACTTCACAAAAATAAAGTTGAAATGATGAGCCATAGAAGTTGAATTTAAGTTTGAATTCAAATTGGATTTGAAAATGGAGAAAAGAAAATAGAAAAGAAAAAGAAAAAGAATAAAAACCCTAACTGGGCCGGCTACCTAGGATTCGGCCCACCTAAGGATTCCTTACACGCGCGCAGCCCACTCTAAATCCTGGCGCCGACACGCGGGTCCCACCAGTCAGTCTCACGCGCGCGTGCCTGCTCTTCCCTGGCGCCGACAACCCGGGTCCACGAGCCAGCCACTCCCCCTCACGCGCGCTCTCGCCTCTCACTGACGCGCGGGGCCCCCTGCCCAGTCTCTCTCACCCGCGCCCGTCTGCTCTCTCTGTCTCTGGTTCGCGGGGCCCACTCGTCGGGTCCGTCTTCAACGAACTCGCCGCAACGACCTCACGCGACTTCCCCGCCGGGAACCTAGCGCCTCCTCCTCGCTCGGACTTTGCTCCGGGTATAAAAGCTCACCAAGCTCGCCTCCTCCTCTATTCCATCGCCGAGCACCGACCCGAGCTTCACCGCCGTTCCCTAGCAGCGCCATAACCCGATCCGCCGCCGCTGCCGAGGACCCCCTTTCTACACCGCCGCGCCGGGACTCGTGAGGGGCCTGGGCGGATCACCGTGGTGCGTGGGTTGCTGCTGCGGCGAAATCGCGTCAGCGGAGGCAGGGAGGATCAACCGAATTCCTCGCCGAACTTCGCTTTCGCCGCGGATCCGCACCACGCCGTGGCCAACGCCGGCAAGTCGACAATCCGAGGTAAAAAGCCCACGATCGATCTCGCCTTGACCTCTTGTACGCGTAGCACTGTTTAATTTTGGGCACGGGGTAGCGGATGACCGGATTGCGCGGGCTCCGGCGATGTCCCACCGCGGTTGGTGGGCGGCGCCGCCGTCCGCTCGGTCGGGAGGTGGGGGAACAAGCCAGGGTCGTTCGATTCTCGTTGGACGGCTGTGATTAGATTACGGAGATACCCCTTCGCTGGGCCGATCTGGACCGTAGGACTCAATCGGAGGGCTGCGGCGTGATCTCGGTTTCATTAAATCTGGGCCGTTGATCGCCGATCCTGCGGCTGTTGATGCATACCGGTTCGGGTGGGGCGTGGATCTAATCCGAACCATCCACGTCTGATCGAACGGTCCAGATTAGAAGATACCCCTTCGCGGGTCATTTTTGTTAAAGAACCCCTCGGCTTTCACGAAATAAACCCGCCGTCCTCGGACACTATTCCCTGTGTCTCGGGAATCTTGCGCCGAGAACCCTGCACTTCACAGAAATTGAGGCCCAGTCCACTGCTGTTTTAAAATGAGTAAATGATTTAGAAAATGATTTTTAGTGTTAAAATAAATCCTGAAACTTAATTAATTGATAACTAATTCATTTTAGCTCCAAATTGAGTCATTCCAATTCCTAAAATTTTGTAATAATATTCTCTATCATTTAGAATCACTGTTTTGACATGAACTCTGTTAGGGAATTAATTTATCATCTAATCCTATTATAATCACCTTAAATCTTAGGAAATTCATAACTTGAATTCTATAACTCAAAAATTAATAATTCTTTTTCCTGTGATCTTATTTTAATATGTATATTATTAATGTGTATTTTGTTCTTATGTTTGGTGTAATGTTAATTTTGCCTACACCATGTTTGTTTGAATTGCTACGACTAGCAGTGAGGTCACGTGTCATCTGAAGATCATCCTGGTACCTGGATTCTCAAGGCCCAGGCAAGTTGTGCCCTTGATCACTTCTCTTTACCCAGCCATGTTCTAATTAATCATGATGATCTGCATAGGTTAATTTTGATGGGACCCAATAGGTTACCCTAGTTTGTCTATCTTTATACCTTGTTTACCACTGAACTTTCTGGGTAGTACTTGCTAGTGCTTTATGTGGTTTTGGGTATGAAGATTACAATATTCATGATTATACTTTTTGTTATCAGTTGTTATTTATTGTTCATGTTAAGATCATTATGTTAATTGGAACATGGAGCGACCACCCGGGAAAACAGTGCTACCACAAGGGTAGTATGGGATGCCCTTGGCTGATTAATTAGGAAAGCTAGTGGAAGACTAACTTACCCGAAAGGGGCAAGGGCAGTAGGGGAGAGGTCAGTGTAGGGAGGCCCTCGGGAGGATTTTGCTGCGATGGCGGTCCTGCAAGGGATTCCTGCACTGGATCTTCCTATAAACTGTAGCGGGTTTTCGGAAGCTAGTGGAACTTTGTAAAGGCCTCGTAGTGGATCCCTAGCCATTCACCTCGGAAGTGTCTAAGGGCTTTGCAAACCCTGGCGACATGGGATACACGACTTGTGGGTAAAGATGCGCAACCTCTGCAGAGTGTAAAACTGGTATACTAGCCGTGCTCACGGTCATGAGCAGCTCGGACCCTCACATGATTAAATTATGGAACTAAACTCAATTTGTCATATGCATTGCATTGCAGGTGATGTGGTTACTTTTGATCTATTACTTAATTGGGTTTGGTATTTACTTATACTTAGTAACTGCTAATAAAATTTTGACCAACTTTAAAAGCAATGCTCAGCTCTAACCATCTTCTTTGGTAAGCCTTACACTTCACGTGAGCTCCCACCTTTGGCGAGTTCATGCACATTATTCCCACAACTTGTTGAGCGATGAACGTATGTGAGCTCACTCTTGCTGTCTCACATACACCACAGGTCAAGACCAGGTACTGCAGGATGATGCTCATGGAGGATGCTGTGATGAGTTCGTGAGTGGTCTAGGCCGTCGTCTCCCAGTCAACTTTGGGTTGCTGGACCGTTGTCTCCCTATAATGTAATCATTTATTTTGTATAGAACTCCTGTTATATATAAAGTTGTGACATTCGATCCTGTGCCACTATACATCATATGTGTGAGACTTGGTCCCAGCATACCTGGTGTTTATGTTAACCCCGGGTTTTGGACCCCTAAAATCCGGGTGTTACAGCTATCTAAGGAATGGTGGGGTGAGGCGATCTTGACGGCGTGTCATGTCCTGAATAAAGTTCCCACAAAGAACAAAGAAATCACACCATTCGAGGAATGGGAAAAGAAGAAATTAAATATCTCCTATTTGCGCACCTGGGGTTGTTTGGCTAAAGTGAATGTGCCAATTAACAAGAAGCGCAAATTAGGACCGAAAACTGTTGATTGTGTTTTCCTTGGGTATGCTTTCCACAGCATTGGATATAGGTTTTTAATTATAATGTGACACCCGGTTTTAAAGGGCAAAGCCGGGTGCATCTCATACATGCGCCAAGAAGACAACACATATAATAACAGAGTGTATAGAGATAAATGTCATAAAACATAGAGTATTTATTACATAGCAGAAGACTTATTACAAAATAAAATAGTAAATATAAAACGAACTAAGGATCGTCGGCGCCAATGTCAACTGAGAAACGCCACCTAGATCAGATCGAACTCTTCAGTGTTAGGCAGCTCCTCCTGAACCACCTGCTCTTCTCCTGTGGGGGGGTGTGAGACAGCAAGGGTGAGCTCACATACGTTCATAGCTCAACAAGTCGTGGGGAATAATGTGGCATGAACTCACCAAAGGTGGGAATTCATGAAGTGTAAGGCTGATCAATGAAATAAAGGCTGAGGCTGAGCATTGCTTTTATAAGTTGGTCAAAATTTTATTAGCAATTACTAAGTGTAAGTAAATACCAAACCATAGTAATAATAAGTAAGAGTAATAATAAAATAATCCCAAGTGCAATGAAATGACAGGTTAAGTTTAAGTTCCATAATTTAATCATGTGAGTGTCCGAGCCGCTCATGACCGTGAGCACGTCTAGTATACTAGTTTTACACTCTGCAGAGGTTGCGCATCTTTACCCACAAGCCGTGTTACCCATCTGCCAAGAGACGGCCAATCCCATACACCTCTACCGAGGAGGCGAGGCAGGGTAACACTACGAGGCCTTTACAAAGTTCCACTAGCTTCAGACTACCCGCTACAGTTTATAGGAAGATCCAGTGCAGGGTTCCTGGCTGACCGCCATCGCAGCAAAATCAACCAGGGACCTCCCTACACTGACCTCTCCCCTACTGCCCTTGCCCCTTTCGGGTAAGGTAGCCCTCCCCTAGCTTTCCTAGTTAATCAGCCAAGGGCGTCCCATTAAACCCTTATGGTAGCACTGTTTTCCCGGGTGGTTCTCCATGTTCCCATTAACATAATGATCTTAACATGAACAAGGAAGAATAAAACAGATAACAATAAATAGTATAACAATGAGTGATGAATACCTCTATACCCAAATCCACATAAAGCAATAGCATGTACTACCCAAAACTTTAGTAGTAAAACCAGTGGTGAAGCAAGGTATAAAGATAGTCAAAATCTAGGGCATCCTATTGGGTCCCAGCAAAATTATCCTATGCAGATCATTATGAATAATAAGAACATGAATGGGTAAAAGAAGTGATCAAGGGCACAACTTGCCTTCAATGAGTTCCTGCTCAGCTATCTCAACTTGTTGAACCTCAAATTCCAAAGTGGCTTGCTCGTCTACTCGCATCAACACAATACATACATAGTATAGCATAAATTAACATCACATCAAACAGATAAATAAAACATACAGTAAAAATCTACACATTAAAATGAGATCATTGGAACTGGAATCATTAAATTTGGAGTTATAGATTTCAAGTTATGAATTTCCTAAGATTTAATGTGTTTGAAATAGGATTAAATGATAAATTAATTTTCTAACTGTTTTCAAGTCAAAACAGAGACACTAAATGATAGATAATATTGTTACAAAATTTTAGAAATTGGAATGGCTCAATTTGGAGCTAGAATGAATTTTCTATGCATTTTACAAGTTTCTAGAATTGTTTTTGTATTAAAAACTAAATTCTATAATCATTTCTCAGTTTTTTTATTACCCTCTGGACTGGGCGTCAATTTCTGGAAAGTCCAGGGGCCAAATCCTAATTTTCCCCAGACACAGGGCACAGTAGGGCTGGACTGCGGGTTATATTCTCTCAATTCCTAAGGTCTATTTCGTAAAACGTACCCACGAAGGGGTACGCGTTGATTCAAGCCGTTGGATCGGGAATAGGCGCCCCAGATCAGATCGACCCTGGTCAAGTCTCTCGCTCCCTCCCTAAACCATAGGATCCGGAAACGACGTCCCAGATTCGACCACGTCATTATGAACTAGTACGTGCTTACAGCCACCAGATTCGCGATTGACGGTTCAGATCAAGAGGCGCGAACGGGTATCTCAACGTCTAATCCGGACCGTCCAAAACCATCGGACGGTCAGCAACCCTTCTTCCCTTCCTTGCCGCAGAAGCGCGGCGGCGCGGGACACCAGCGCGGCGGTGCCATTCTTGGACGCCCAGACCACAAGTTTTAACGCGCTAAGCTTTGAATAGATGAGTGAAACATGATGCCCTACACTAGAAGGACGCGAGGGATGGATACTTACCCCTCCACGCTATGCGGTCAGACACGGCGACGGCGAGTGGTGATTTCGCAAATCCGACGAGCAATCAGATGGACGCCGGTCGACGGCTCGAGTGGACAACCACACCAACACTATCCCTGGCTTCAGGTGAACTCCCCGTGAACGCCAATTGAGGCCCGAGCGACGATAACCGTGGCAATCACGGAGGCGGCGGCGAGGTCACCGCGATTCGCACTCACTCTCTGGTTCTACGGCACTGGCGGCTGGGTAAGGTGGACACAGGGTGCCACGGATGGGTTGGCTATTTGTATCCGTGGGAATAGTCAATGCACGACGCCACCCGCCCGAGATCTCCGGCGAGGTCGACGCGGAGCGCGCGGAGTTCGTTGCGACGTTGCGGAGCTGGTACGGATCCGACGGTTTGGGCCCACCAGTCAATGGCTAGCGAAAAACGCCCGGGAGACTGAGAAGTGGGC
The DNA here is from genome assembly GCA_029449295.1 of Zea luxurians. Classification (NCBI taxonomy): domain Eukaryota; kingdom Viridiplantae; phylum Streptophyta; class Magnoliopsida; order Poales; family Poaceae; genus Zea; species Zea luxurians. The sequence continues at coordinate 128,142,023 of JAOPSE010000003.1, forward strand.
CGGGGTCGTGATCAGGATGACAGGGCGGTCCCGCGGTGTCGGCGTCACGCAGCGGAAGGGCAGGTTGGGCCGCGCGCGCGAGGGAGGTTTTAGGTGGGCTGAAATGGAGGTGGGCGGCCCAATTGGATCGATTTTGCTTTATTCTTTTCCCCTTCTATTTCCTTTCTTCTTTATTCCCATGTTTAATTTGAATCCGAATTTTAAATTCAGAGTTGTTCCAAATGTATTCTAAATCATATTGCGAAATCAAGATTACCAACTTTGGAAAATATAACTATATTATTTTTATCACACCCCCTCTTCTCTTTTCCTTATTTTCAAACCCTAATTTCAAATTTAGGGTTTAATCAAGCTTCAAATAATTATTACCTTATTATTTTTATCCTCATGGTTTTATTTAATGCACAAACACATAAAACTCCAACAAATGCACTTTTTCTTTATTTTAGAATAATTGTTTTATTTAGTCACTCTCAATTACATAGGTGCTCTTTTTATGATGCAAATAAAACACACAAAATGAGAAGCTCTCTCTATTACTCTTGGTATACAACTTTGAGTATTACAAGTCCTACCCCCCTTAAAAATAATCTCGTCCTCGAGATTTAAGAAGATCTAGGGAAAAGGTGGGGAAAATCTATGCGAAGCTCTTCTTCTCTTTCCCAAGTTGCTTCATCTTCACCGTGGTGGCTCCATTGCACTTTGCACATCTTTATAACCTTATTCCTCGTGACTCGAGTCAAAGTGTCAAGAATCTTGATCGGATACTTCGTGTAAGTCAAATCACCATGAACACTGAGCTCTTCCATTGGTAACTGTTCCTCAGGGACACGGAGACACTTCTTAAGTTGAGACATATGAAATACATTATGTACATAAGATAGATTATCAGGTAGCTCAAGTTGATAGGTCATCTCTCCAACTTGCCTAAAAACTCAGAATGGTCCAATATAGCGAGGGGACAATTTGCCCTTAACCTTGAATCTCCTCATTCCACGAAGTGGTGAAACCTTGAGGTACACATAATCTCCTTCTTCAAATTCTAGTGGTCTTCTTCTATTATCAGCGTAGCTCTTTTGTCTGAATTGAGCTACCCTCAAGTTCTCCCTGATTATACAGACTTGTTCTTCTGCCTCTTGAACAAGTTCAGGTCCAAAGAACTGTCTTCCTCTAGTCTTATCCCAATATAGAGGAGTCCTGCATTTCCTGCCATACCGAGTCTCGAATGGTGATATCTTTAGACCAGCCTGATAGCTATTATTATATGAGAACTCAGCATAAGGTAGACTCTTGTCCCACTACTACCATGCTGGAGGGCACAAGCTCTCAACATATCTTCCAGCACTTGGTTAGTCCTCTTAGTCTGCCCGTTGGTCTGGGGATGGTAAGCCGAACTAAAATTCAATCTCGTATCCATTGACTCGTGCAACTTCTTCCAAAATCTAGGGATAAACTGTGATCCTCTATCCAAAATGATCCACTTCGGTACACCATGTTGAGACACGATCCGAGACATGTATAACTTAGCCAAATGTGATACCTTATAAATAGTCTTGACCGGAATGAAATGAGCCACTTGGGTCAGTCTATCCACAATAACCCATATAGAATCGTATCCTTTTGAGGTGCAAGGCAATCCAGTAATGAAATCCATATCAATCTCTTCTTACTTCCACTTGGACATCTTTGGTGGGTGTAATAGTCCAGCTAGTCTTTGGTGATCGGTCTTAACTCTTTGGCACACATCGCACATAGCCACATGTGCAGCCACATCTCTCTTCAGTCCATACCACCAGAACTTCTGCTTTAAATCCTGATACATCTTGGTACTACCAGGATGAATAGAATAATCCAAGTTATGGGCTTCCTTCAATATAGTCTCACGAAGGCTTTCAATCTCTGGAACACTTCTCTTGTCCTTGAACCATACGGTGCCTTGCTCATCTTTCGTAAATTCCGGAACTCGACCTTCAGTAATCAGATCCTTAATCTCTTGTATCTTAGCATCACCAATTTGTCCTTTGCGGATCTCTTGCTCCAAAGTAGGTTCCACATCAATAGTAACTCCTTCAGTGCGAGCAACTATCCCCAGGTTAAGTCTCCTGAAATCCTCAACAATCACATCGGGTAGCTGGGCAACAACAGCTAAATAACATGCTCCTTTCGACTCAAGGCATCTGCAACCAAATTTGCCTTGCCCGGGTGATAGTGAATCTCCAAATCATAATCCTTAGTAAGCTCCAACCAACGACGTTGCCTAAGGTTGAGATCCTTCTGCGTGAATATATACTTCAAACTCTTATGATCCGTATATACTTGGCACTTAGTTCCCATAATATAGTGTCTCCAAATCTAAAGTGCATGCACAACGGCAGCCAGCTCCAAGTCATGAGTGGGGTAGTTCAATTCATGCTTCCGCAACTGACGAGATGCATAGGCAATCACATGTCCTTCTTGCATGAGCACACATCCAAGTCCTTGGCCACATGCATCACAGTAAATGTCAAATCCATAAAATAAGCTGGTGCATTAGTTAATCCAATTGACATAACGATGAACTCATATAATCCATATCGAGTCGAGAAAAGCCGTCTTAGGAATATCTGATGGTCCAATCTTCATCTGATGGTATCCCGATCGGAGGTCAATCTTCGAGAATACCCTGGCTACTCTCATCCGATTAAATAAATCCTTAATGCGGGGTAACAGAAACTTGTTCTTCACAGTGACATCGTTAAGTGATCTATAATCCACGCACATCCCTTGCAATCCATCTTTCTTCTTTACAAACAAAACTGGTACTCTCCAAGGTGAGGAACTCGGACGAATGTAACCAGCCTCTTGTAACTCCGTTAACTGCTTCTTCAGTTCCTTCAACTCCTCTACGGACATTCTATATGGCCGTTTAGAAATAGGGGCGGTTCCAGGTAAGAGATCAATAACAAACTCGACTTCTCTATCAGGTGGCATCCCTGGTAACTCTTCTAGAAAGACATCCGGAAAATCTCTAACCACCCGGATGTTGTCACCAACAAACTCCTCAGGTATAAAGAACATTGCACGCATGGATGAAGAGGTTACTGCAATATTAACATGAAATCTCTTTCCTTTAGTGGTAGTGAGTTCTACGGTACCTCTACCACATGCTATAACGGCCTTTGCCTTTCTCAGCCATGACATACCAAGGATCAGATCTATACTGCTTGACTCTAATGTTATAGCAGTAGCTCCAAATTCTCTACCCATAACGGTCAATGTCAATCTATGTGTCATTTGATTCGCCTCAACAGGCCCTTTAGGTGTAATTACTCTCATGGGTTTTCTCATATTGTCCAACACATATGCCCAAACCAAAATCTCAGCATGACGCATAATTTTATTAGCAACACATGGGGTCAAATAGACCTTTTTATTCCTCCTAAAATAGTATCATACCGAATACTAACTAAAGGAACATGTAGATCTTACAAATAGTAGTAATTTATATATATGTTTATGTAGCTTGGTGGAGCTGGTGGTGGTGAAGATGGTGGTTGTTGTCGTTGTCTCTCCAACCGTGATTGCCTCATTTCTTGTTGTATCTCCAGACGGGCCTGACGTATTTCCTCGCGCTCTTGTCTTATCTGGTTTTGCATTTCGGTCACCATGTCTGTCAATTGCTGTATTACCAGCCTTTGGGTTGCGATCACTTGCTCGGTTTCAACAGGTGGGGGATTTGGAGGATTCATTTCTGTTTGCTGTTGCGTGATAATCTTTCCTTTCCTGGTATTGACCATCTGAGTTAGATACATATGGTAAGAGAGAGCAGTAGACAAGGCAGTAATTACAACTCATGTTACTTTGGGGGACTTACTAGCTAAGCAGTTTAATGTTTTACCTACCATAGCTAATTTATTACCTTATGCTGGCACATGCTAAGATGTCCATATAATATTTCAATCAATCAAAGAAGCAAATCAGACATTGATCATCAGAACAATCAACCAATATTTTTAATAGAGAAAATAATTTTAATTTTGTCTTAGGCTTCCTATCTCTTAAAAATGTCATAGGGGTAGGGATTCCAAGGTGTGAAATCCATCTTGTCTTAGATTAGAAAAGGTAAGAATGATCAGAGTAGAACAGTAGAAGGTGAGACATGATCAAGATAAGTATAGAGAGAATCAGAGTAAGGTAAGTAGGGAAGGGTTTTGTCCATTTCTATCTAGGTTTCGTCCTACAGTCAACATTTCCTCTGATACCACTTCTGTGACACCCGGTTTTAAAGGGCAAAGCCGGGTGCATCTCATACATGCGCCAAGAAGACAACACATATAATAACAGAGTGTATAGAGATAAATGTCATAAAACATCAGAGTATTTATTACATAGCGGAAGACTTATTACAAAATAAAATAGTAAATATAAAACGAACTAAGGATCGTCGGCGCCAATGTCAACTGAGAAACGCCACCTAGATCAGATCGAACTCTTCAGTGTTAGGCAGCTCCTCCTGAACCACCTGCTCTTCTCCTGTGGGGGGGTGTGAGACAGCAAGGGTGAGCTCACATACGTTCATAGCTCAACAAGTCGTGGGGAATAATGTGGCATGAACTCACCAAAGGTGGGAATTCATGAAGTGTAAGGCTGATCAATGAAATAAAGGCTGAGGCTGAGCATTGCTTTTATAAGTTGGTCAAAATTTTATTAGCAATTACTAAGTGTAAGTAAATACCAAACCATAGTAATAATAAGTAAGAGTAATAATAAAATAATCCCAAGTGCAATGAAATGACAGGTTAAGTTTAAGTTCCATAATTTAATCATGTGAGTGTCCGAGCCGCTCATGACCGTGAGCACGGCTAGTATACTAGTTTTACACTCTGCAGAGGTTGCGCATCTTTACCCACAAGCCGTGTTACCCATCTGCCAAGAGACGGCCAATCCCATACACCTCTACCGAGGAGGCGAGGCAGGGTAACACTATGAGGCCTTTACAAAGTTCCACTAGCTTCAGACTACCCGCTACAGTTTATAGGAAGATCCAGTGCAGGGTTCCTGGCTGACCGCCATCGCAGCAAAATCAACCAGGGACCTCCCTACACTGACCTCTCCCCTACTGCCCTTGCCCCTTTCGGGTAAGGTAGCCCTCCCCTAGCTTTCCTAGTTAATCAGCCAAGGGCGTCCCATTAAACCCTTGTGGTAGCACTGTTTTCCCGGGTGGTTCTCCATGTTCCCATTAACATAATGATCTTAACATGAACAAGGAAGAATAAAACAGATAACAATAAATAGTATAACAATGAGCGATGAATACCTCTATACCCAAATCCACATAAAGCAATAGCATGTACTACCCAAAACTTTAGTAGTAAAACCAGTGGTGAAGCAAGGTATAAAGATAGTCAAAATCTAGGGCATCCTATTGGGTCCCAGCAAAATTATCCTATGCAGATCATTATGAATAATAAGAACATGAATGGGTAAAAGAAGTGATCAAGGGCACAACTTGCCTTCAATGAGTTCCTGCTCAGCTATCTCAACTTGTTGAACCTCAAATTCCAAAGTGGCTTGCTCGTCTACTCGCATCAACACAATACATACATAGTATAGCATAAATTAACATCACATCAAACAGATAAATAAAACATACAGTAAAAATCTACACATTAAAATGAGATCATTGGAACTGGAATCATTAAATTTGGAGTTATAGATTTCAAGTTATGAATTTCCTAAGATTTAATGTGTTTGAAATAGGATTAAATGATAAATTAATTTTCTAACTGTTTTCAAGTCAAAACAGAGACACTAAATGATAGATAATATTGTTACAAAATTTTAGAAATTGGAATGGCTCAATTTGGAGCTAGAATGAATTTTCTATGCATTTTACAAGTTTCTAGAATTGTTTTTGTATTAAAAACTAAATTCTATAATCATTTCTCAGTTTTTTTATTACCCTCTGGACTGGGCGTCAATTTCTGGAAAGTCCAGGGGCCAAATCCTAATTTTCCCCAGACACAGGGCACAGTAGGGCTGGACTGCGGGTTATATTCTCTCAATTCCTAAGGTCTATTTCGTAAAACGTACCCACGAAGGGGTACGCGTTGATTCAAGCCGTTGGATCGGGAATAGGCGCCCCAGATCAGATCGACCCTGGTCAAGTCTCTCGCTCCCTCCCTAAACCATAGGATCCGGAAACGATGTCCCAGATTCGACCACGTCATTATGAACTAGTACGTGCTTACAGCCACCAGATTCGCGATTGACGGTTCAGATCAAGAGGCGCGAACGGGTATCTCAACGTCTAATCCGGACCGTCCAAAACCATCGGACGGTCAGCAACCCTTCTTCCCTTCCTTGCCGCAGAAGCGCGGCGGCGCGGGACACCAGCGCGGCGGTGCCATTACCGGACGCCCAGACCACAAGTTTTAACGCGCTAAGCTTTGAATAGATGAGTGAAACATGATGCCCTACACTAGAAGGACGCGAGGGATGGATACTTACCCCTCCACGCTATGCGGTCAGACACGGTAACGGCGAGTGGTGATTTCGCAAATCCGACGAGCAATCAGATGGACGCCGGTCGACGGCTCGAGTGGACAACCACACCAACACTATCCCCGGCTTCAGGTGAACTCCCCGTGAACGCCAATTGAGGCCCGAGCGACGATAACCGTGGCAATCACGGAGGCGGCGGCGAGGTCACCGCGATTCGCACTCACTCTCTGGTTCTACGGCACTGGCGGCTGGGTAAGGTGGACACAGGGTGCCACGGATGGGTTGGCTATTTGTATCCGTGGGAATAGTCAATGCACGACGCCGCCCGCCCGAGATCTCCGGCGAGGTCGACGCGGAGCGCGCGGAGTTCGTTGCGACGTTGCGGAGCTGGTACGGATCCGACAGTTTGGGCCCACCAGTCAATGGCTAGCGAAAAACGCCCGGGAGACTGAGAAGTGGGCCAGGGTCGTGATCAGGATGACAGGGCGGTCCCGCGGTGTCGGCGTCACGCAGCGGAAGGGCAGGTTGGGCCGCGCGCGCGAGGGAGGTTTTAGGTGGGCTGAAATGGAGGTGGGCGGCCCAATTGGATCGATTTTGCTTTATTCTTTTCCCCTTCTATTTCCTTTCTTCTTTATTCCCATGTTTAATTTGAATCCAAATTTTAAATTCAGAGTTGTTCCAAATGTATTCTAAATCATATTGCGAAATCAAGATTACCAACTTTGGAAAATATAACTATATTATTTTTATCACACCCCCTCTTCTCTTTTCCTTATTTTCAAACCCTAATTTCAAATTTAGGGTTTAATCAAGCTTCAAATAATTATTACCTTATTATTTTTATCCTCATGGTTTTATTTAATGCACAAACACATAAAACTCCAACAAATGCACTTTTTCTTTATTTTAGAATAATTGTTTTATTTAGTCACTCTCAATTACATAGGTGCTCTTTTTATGATGCAAATAAAACACACAAAATGAGAAGCTCTCTCTATTACTCTTGGTATACAACTTTGAGTATTACAAGTCCTACCCCCCTTAAAAATAATCTCGTCCTCGAGATTTAAGAAGATCTAGGGAAAAGGTGGGGAAAATCTATGCCTCTCATGTGGCTCGATTTCACCTGTGGCTCGATTGACCACAATTCGTGTGCTACTTTCTTTGGCTGCCTCTCATGGTCTACTCGTCCATCAAATGGATGTTAAGACAGCATTCCTAAATGGAGAGCTAGATGAGGAAATTTACATGGAGCAGCCAGCTGGGTTTGTAGCAAATGGTCAAGAAGGCATGGTGTGTAAATTATTGAAATCTTTATATGGCCTAAAACAAGCACCTAAGCAATGGCATGAAAAGTTCGATAGAACTTTGACTTCTGCCGGTTTTGTTGTGAACGAAGCAGACAAGTGTGTATACTATCGGTATGGTGGGGGCGAGGGAGTAATTTTATGCCTATATGTTGATGACATTCTAATCTTGGGGACGAGTATTGATGTGATTAAAGAGACAAAAGACTTTCTGTCTAATAATTTTGAAATGAAAGATTTGGGAGAAGCTGATGTTATTCTTAACATTAAGCTACTGAGAGAAGGCATTGGTGGGATCACACTTGTGCAATCCCATTATGTGGAAAAGGTTTTGAGTCGCTTTGGTTTTAGCGAATGTGAACCTGCTCCAACGCCTTATGATCCTAGTAAGCTATTAAAGAAAAATCGAAGGATAGCTAGGGATCAATTGAGATATTCCCAAATAATTGGTTCACTCATGTATTTAGCTAGCGCTACGAGGCCTGACATCTCATTTGCTGTGAGCAAACTTAGTCGATTTGTTTCAAATCCGGGAGATGATCACTGGCGTGCTCTTGAGAGAGTTTTGCGCTATCTAAAGGGTACTATGAGTTTAGGCATCCATTATACCGGGTACCCAACAGTTCTGGAGGGTTATTGTGATGCAAACTGGATATCTGATGCTGATGAGATATATGCCACAAGTGGATATGTGTTTTCACTTGGAGGTGGTGCTGTTTCATGGAAGTCTTGCAAGCAGACCATCTTAACGAGGTCGACTATGGAAGCAGAATTCACAGCATTAGATACCGCTTCAGTTGAGGCTGAGTGGCTTCGTGAACTCCTTATGGATTTACCGGTGGTTGAAAAACCTGTGCCGGCTATTTCCATGAACTGTGATAATCAGACTGTGATAATTAAGATAAACAGTTCTAAGGATAATATGAAGTCGACAAGGCACATAAAGAGGCGTTTGAAATCTGTCAGGAAATTGAGAAACTCCGGAGTAATAGCGTTGGATTATGTCCATACGTTTAAAAATCTGGCAGATCAATTTACTAAGGGGCTATCACGTAGTGTGATAGATAGTGCATCAAGTGAGATGGGCATGAGACCCACCTAAAGTTTATCATAGTGGTAACCTGTTCTATGTGATCGGAGATCCCGTGAATTAGAATGGTGAAACAAGCTAGTGGTAGACTGAGAGGAAAGACCCTTAATAAGGCTCATTTCAGATGCATATCTTTCCTTACTGTAAGGTAGGTTGGTGTTTACACCTTAATATGTTCCAAGTGGCTTTGTGAAGCAAAGATGTTGTCCTACAGAACATCTTTAGAGGAACATACCTATATGGGTTAACTGCTAGTCACAGTTTATGCCTAACTTTCTAACACAGCTCCAAGGGAAGAGGTTCTTTGGCGGCGACACCCTCGGCTACGTCGACATCGCCGCCGGTGTGTTGGGTCCTTGGCTCAGCATGGTGGAGGAGGTGACCGGAGTGGTTGTGCTTGACCAAGACGAGTACCCTGCTCTGCGCCGTTGGTCCGAGGAGTACAATTCCTACGAAGCTCTGAGGCAGTGCGTCCCGGACAGAGACCAGCTCGTCGCCTTCTATACTGAAAACAAGGACAAGTACAAAATGTTTGCTAAAGCATGGTTGAAGCAGTAATTAACTGGGTGCTACAAATTGCTAGAACATGTCTTTGTGTGTGGGATAATAATGTTTGGGTCACAAATGGCCCGTGTTCAGATGTTTACTTTGTGATCTAGTGTAGTTGTTATTGCTTTATTGGATTCTTTTCATGGAATTATTATGCTGTACTGTGGTTAATTACTACTGTTTACTGAAGTATATATGCATTTCTTCTCTGTGGACTACCTGCTAATTTTCTTAATAAACCCAATCCAAAACTTTCCATGTCAATCCTTAATAACTTCACATATAAAAAACATCCACATAAATTTTCTCATCTCGATTTTGAACATCTTCGTTCAGAAAAAATATGTGTGTGATTTAAATTTGTTCAATATCAATTAGTGCTAGGGCACGGGCTAAATTTGTGGCTTATATCGAATCAAGATTTCTTATTATTATTAAATAGGATCGAAAAGCCCAGCCAAGTTTAGTCCGCCTCTAGTCCACTCCACGAGCTAAAGCAAGATGTTCGACTTAGTTTACAGGGTGTTTGGTTTGAGAAAAAAACTTTCTTTTATTTGGTTTGTGGAGTCAGTGGTGGACCTAGAATTTAAAGATAGCCTAGACAGATCTAGAAATTAAAGATAACCTAGACGAGATTATCAACCGCTAATAACTATGAGGACATATCCTGTGCAATCACTCATTTTGGTGCAAGCGTGTAATCAAACTATTCAGAGCATCCAGTCTAGATCCAACGGTTTCATATGGAAGTGGTTAAATGTAAAATAGACACTAGGTTTTAGGTAAAAGGGGTTAAATGTAAAATAACAGTTACCATTAGATTTAGATCGGATGCACCAGATCGCTTGATTACATGCTTGCACCAGGATAAGTGATTGCATAGGATATTTTCCCAATAACTATAGACCCATATTATTATCTGGGTTCAAATATTTGGACTTATGTGCTCCTTTGAGGCGGCGAGGCAGCCCAGAAAGTGGCCTATGGCGCCTGGGCGGTGAGTCCCTCTATGTGTGGAACAGAATGAGTTGGTCTATCACCATCTTATCTATACTATACTTAAAGAACCAGTTTCAACGGTCGTTCTACGTCATTTTTTTATAAATAACCTCTCACAGCTATTTCAAATTAACCCGATGCACGCCTATAGATGGCCAAACGGTGGCCCGGCATAGGCTAGACGCCCGCGAGGCACAACGTCTAGCCCATGCACGTCATGCCGACCTGCTGACTCTGTCGGGCCAGCCCGTTAGCCCATTTGATTAAATCAGCGTAAAATATTAAAAACGGTGCAAAAGGTGGGGTTCGAACCATGCCCTAAGGGAAAAGGGTGTGAGACACTGGGTGAAGCTGTCTAACCAGTAGAACATCATACTCAAATATTTTTAATATTGAATATAAATTGTATATATGTATATACATTTTTTATAAAATAAAAAATATATAATCGTGTCGAGCCAGGCCAGCACTACGAGCCGATGCTATAGCCCAAGCACGACACGACGTTCTTGGCTCTTGCAAACATTAGGTCGTTTCTGAGACCATATTGGCGCAATGGACTCAATGGTGTTTGAGATTGCTGAATTGGATGGAGCAACAATGATTTGTCACACTAAAAGTAAAATGAAAGGTTATTTATTGGTTTTAAACGTTAGTAATTGCTACGAAGTAGCATAATTTATATGGAGTGCATCCAATTTTTATTGATGCTTGACTTTAGCAATCACTCTATATTTTGATCTATCTTTTTTATAAGTTTGAGTTCATGTGACTTATTTTAGAAACTTGAGCTCACAAAATTTCTCTTATTTGATCTTTGTATAGTAGAATATGTTATTTTATAATCTATGTTCGTTCAGTCAGTCGTTGTGAACTCTCTTCTAATTGCTCACTTTATTGGCCGTGTTGTACCAAAACATACTGGATGGAGTAAACAATAACATCAGTTAGCCAAATCAAAAAAATATTATATGGAGAGCGGAGACAATCAATAAAAAATCTTGAAATTTTTTTATGAATAGTTTATATGGTATTGTTGTAAGCCGTCGCAACGCACGGGGAACTGACTAGTTTCTCATTATTAGTTAGTTAGTATTAACAAGGACAAGTACAAAATGTTTGCTAAAGCATGGTTGAAGCAGTAATTAATTAGGCGCTACAAATTGCTAGAACATGTCTTTGTGTGTGGGATAATAGTGTTTGGATCACAAATGGCCCGTGTTCAGATGTTTACTTAGTGATCTAGTGTAGTTGTTATTGCTTTATTGGATTCTTTTCATGGAATTATTATACTGTACTGTGGTTACTACTTGTCGGGGATCATAATTAGGGGTACCCTCAAGACGCCTAATTCTCAGCTGGTAACCCCCATCAGCATAAAGCTGCAGAGGCCTGATGGGTGCGATTAAGTCAGGGATCAGTCCATACGAGCGACTCGATCACGCCTCGCCCGAGCCTAGCCTCGGGCAAGGGCAGCCGACCTCGAGGGGTTTCCGTCTCGCCCGAGGCCCCCCTTTTTTACGGCGGACACATCTCCGGCTCGCCCGAGGCCTTGCCTTCGCTAAGAAGCAACCCTGACTAAATCGCCGCGCCGACCGACCGAGTCGCAAGAGCATTTAACGCAAAGGTAGCCTGACACCTTTATCCTGACGCGCGCCCCCCGGCAGAGCCGAAGTGACCGCCGTCACTTCGCCGCTCCACTGACCGGTCTGACAGAAGGACAGCGCCGCCTGCGCCACTCCGACTGCAGTGCCACTTGACAGAGTGAGACTGACAGGCAGTCAGGCCTTGCCAAAGGCGCCATAGGAAGCTCCGCCCGACCCAGGGCTCGGACTCGGGCTAAGGCCCAGGAAGACGGCGAACTCCGCTCCGCCCGACCCAGGGCTCGGACTCAGGCTAAGGCCCCGGAAGACGGCGAACTCCGCTCCGCCCGACCCAGGGCTCGGACTCGGGCTAAGGCCCCGGAAGACGGCGAACTCCGCTCCGCCCGACCCAGGGCTCGGACTCAGGCTAAGGCCCCGGAAGACGGCGAACTCCGCTCCGCCCGACCCAGGGCTCGGACTCGGGCTAGGCCCCGGAAGACGGCGAACTCCGTCCCGCCCGACCCAGGGCTCGGACTCGGGCTAGGCCCCGGAAGACGACGAACTCCGCTTCGCCCGACCCCAGGGGTCGGACTCCGCCCTGGCCTCTGCCGAACGACCTCCACCTCACCCGACCCAGGAGCTCGGGCTCGGCCTCGGCCATGAAAGACAGACTCAACCTCGGCTTCGGAGGAGCCTCCACGTCGCCCGACCTAGGGCACAAGCCCGCCACGTCAACAGGAAGCGCCATCATCACCCTACCCCGAGCCGACTCGGGCCGCAGAGAACAAGACCGGTGTCCCATCTGGCTAGCTCCGCCAGATAGGCAATGATGGCGCCCCGCTGGCCCCGTGACGAGGGCGGCTCTCAGCTCCCTTACGGAAGCAGGGGGACGTCAGCAAGGACCCAACCGCTCCGACAGCTGTCCCTCCACCAGGCTCCGTTGCTCCTCCGACAGCCACGACACCACACTAGCTGGGTGCCAAGATCTCTCCGGCTGCCACATTGGCATGTACTTAGGGCGCTAGCTCTCCCCCGCTAGACACGTAGCACTCTGCTACACCCCCATTGTACACCTGGATCCTCTCCTTACGCCTATAAAAGGAAGGACCAGGGCCTTCTTAGAGAAGGTTGGCCGCGCGGGGACGAGGACGGGGCAGGCGTTCTCTTGGGGCCGCTCGCTTCCCTCACCCGCGTGGACGCTTGTAACCCCCTACTGCAAGCGCACCCGACCTGGGCGCGGGACGAACACGAAGGCCGCGGGATTTCCACCTCTCTCACGCCCGTCTCCGGCCACCTCGCTTTCCCCCCTTCGCGCTCGCCCACGCGCTCGACCCATCTGGGCTGGGGCACGCGGCACACTCACTCGTCGGCTTAGGGACCCCCCGGTCTCGAAACGCCGACAGTTGGCGCGCCAGGTAGGGGGCTGCTGCGTGTTGACGAGCAGTTTCCCGTCAAGCTCCAGATGGGCAGTCTCCAACGACCTCTCCAACCCGGGACGGTGCTCCGTTTCGGGAGTCTCGAGTTCATGTCTCTCGACGGCAGCTACGACATGATACTCCTTCCACCGCCGCGCGATGACGACAATGGCGGCCGACAGCCCGCCCGCCGGCGGCGGAATCGACGACGTCTTCCCCGCGTGGTGGAAGAACAACATTCGAGCTCGCCCCGTCCTCTCCCCCGCCATCGGAGGAGGAGGCGGGGCAACCAAGGCCGAGCGGGAGGCCACGCTCCGTCGGCTGTCGAGCGAATCGACGTCCCCAGCGCCCCAACGGAGGGCGCGTCGGGCGTCGACCTCGCGTTTGAGACGAAGGCGAGCGCCGTCCCCCCGCGACACGCCAATCCCGAGCAAGTGGACGACGCCAGCACGCTCGCGGAGGGCCTGCAGGACGTCGCCCTCGTACCCAAGACGACAGCGCAATCAGTCCCCGACGTGACTATGTCGCTCCTCGTCGACCAAAAGGTACCGACTGATTCCCATCCCACGTCATTTCGACTCGGCCTCAACCCGCCTAGCGAACTCGCTTTGGCGGGCACTCACATTGAGGCAAGTGCAACCCCTCTGGGGTTTCGTATGCGGTCGCCTTGGGACCGATTGACGGACGTCTCGACCTACGGGCCCTCTGGGTCTGAGGAAGATGACGATCCCAGCGTCTGTTGGGATTTCTCTGGATTTGGCAACCCCAGTGCCATGCGGGACTTTATGACCGCATGTGACTACTGCCTCTCCGACTGTTCCGACGGCAGCCGCAGCCTTGACGACAAGGACTGCGGCCCAAGCCGCGAATGTTTCCACGTCGAGCTAGGGGATCCCTCCGAAGGCAACCATCTCGGCATGCCGGAGAACGGTGATCTCCCTAGGCCGGTGCCTCGCGCCGACATCCCGCGGGAGCTAGCTGTGGTCCCCGTTCCGGCGGGGGGTCATGACCCACAGCTCGAGCAAGTCCGTGGGGCGCAGGCCAGGCTCGACGAGGGAGCAGGAGCGCTCGAGTCGATCCGCCGGGACGTCGGGCAGGTATGGGCGGGCCAACCCCCGGCCGGAGAAATACGTCACTTGCCCCAGGGTTTCCAGCACCGCGTCGCCAACAACGTCAGGGACAGGCCACCGCCCGCATCCAGCGGGGTCGGTCAGAACCTGGCAGCCACAGCGATGCTCCTCCGCGCGATGCCAGAACCATCAACCACCGAGGGTCGGTGAATCCAGGGAGAGCTCAAGAATCTCCTAGAAGGCGCTGCGGCCCGGCGGGTCGAGAGCTCTGCCTCCCGAAGGCAGGGGTACCCCTCGGAACCTCATGTCGTGACTTCCCGATTCATGCGGGAAGCCTCGGTCTACACCGGGCGCACGCGCAACACCGCGCCTGCGGCCCCGGGCCACCTCGGCAACGAGCACCATCGTCGCGACCGTCGAGCCCACCTCGACGAGAGGGTGCGCCGAGGCTACCACCCTAGGCGTGGGGGACGCTACGACAGCGGGGAGGATCGGAGTCCCTCGCCCGAACCACCCGGTCCGCAGGCCTTCAGCTGGGCCATCCGGCGGGCGCCGTTTCCGGCCCGGTTCTGACCCCCGACTACTATCACAAAGTACTCGAGGGAAACGAGGCCGGAATTGTGGCTCGCAGACTACCGCCTGGCCTGCCAACTGGGTGGAACGGACGACGACAACCTCATCATCCGCAACCTCCCCCTGTTCCTCTCCGACACTGCTCGCGCCTGGTTGGAGCACCTGCCTCCGGGGCAGATCTCCAACTGGGATGATTTGGTCCAAGCCTTCGCCGGCAATTTCCAGGGCACGTACGTGCGCCCCGGGAATTCCTGGGACATCCGAAGTTGCCGGCAACAGCCGGGAGAGTCTCTTCGGGACTACATCCGACGATTCTCGAAGCAGCGCACCGAGCTGCCCAACATCACCGACTCAGATGTCATCGGCGCGTTCCTTGCCGGCACCACCTGCCGCGACCTGGTGAGCAAGTTGGGTCGCAAGACCCCCACCAGGGCGAGCGAGCTGATGGACATCGCCACCAAGTTCGCCTCTGGCCAGGAGGCGGTCGAGGCCATCTTCCGAAAGGACAAGCAGCCCCAGGGCCGCCCGTCGGAAGAGGCTCCCGAGGCGTCTACTCCGCGCGGCGCCAAGAAGAAAGGCAAGAAGAAGTCGCAAGCGAAACGCGACGCCGCCGATGCGGACCTTGTCGCCGCTGCCGAGTACAAGAACCCTCGGAAGCCCCCCGGAGGTGCTAACCTCTTCGACAAGATGCTCAAGGAGTCGTGCCCCTACCATCAGGGGCCCGTCAAGCACACCCTCGAGGAGTGCGTCATGCTTCGGCGCCACTTCCACAAGGTCGGGCCACCCGCAGAGGGTGGCAGGGCCCGCGACAACGACAAAAAGGAAGATCACCAAGCAGGAGAGTTCCCCGAGGTCCGCGACTGCTTCATGATCTACGGAGGGCATGCGGCGAATGCCTCGGCTCGGCATCGCAAGCAAGAGCGTCGGGAGGTCTGCTCGGTGAAGGTGGCGGCGCCAGTCTACCTAGACTGGTCTGACAAGCCCATCACCTTTGACCAAGCTGACCACCCCGCCCACGTGCCGAGCCCGAGGAAGTACCCGCTCGTCGTCGACCCCATCATCGGCGACGTCAGGCTCACCAAGGTCCTGATGGATGGGGGCAACTGCCTCAACATCATCTACACCGAGACCCTCAGGCTCCTGCGCGTCGATCTGTCCTCCGTCCGAGCAGGCGCTGCGCCCATCCACGGGATCATTCCTGGGAAGCGCGTCCAGCCCCTCGGACGGCTCGACCTTCCTGTCTGCTTCGGAACGCCCTCCAACTTCCGAAGGGAGATTTTGACGTTCGAGGTGGTCGGGTTCCGAGGAACCTACCATGCGGTATTGGGGAGGCCATGCTACGCGAAGTTCATGGCCGTCCCCAACTACACCTACCTGAAGCTCAAGATGCCGGGCCCCAACGGGGTCATCACCGTCGGCCCCACGTACAAACACGCGTTCGAATGCGACGTGGAGTGCGTGGAGTACGCCGAGGCCCTCGCCGAGTCCGAGGCCCTCATCGCCGACCTAGAAAACCTCTCCAGAGAGGTGCCAGACGTGAAGTGACACGCCGGCAATTTCGAGCCAGCGGAGACGGTTAAGGCCGTCCCTCTCGACCCTAGTGGCGACACCTCCAAGCAGATCCGGATCGGTTCCGGGCTCGACCCCAAATACGAAGCAGTGCTCGTCGACTTTCTCCGCGCAAACGCCGACGTCTTTGCGTGGAGTCCCTCGGACATGCCCGGCATACCGAGGGATGTCGCCGAGCACTCGCTGGATATTCGGGCCGGAGCCCGACCGGTCAGGCAGCCTCTGCGCCGATTCGATGAGGAGAAGCGCAGAGTGATAGGCGAGGAGATCCACAAGCTAATGGCAGCAGGGTTCATCAAAGAGGTATTCCATCCCGAATGGCTTGCCAACCCTGTGCTTGTGAGAAAGAAAGGGGGGAAATGGCGGATGTGTGTAGACTACACTCATCTCAACAAAGCATGTCCGAAGGTTCCCTACCCTCTACCTTGCATCGATCAAATCGTGGATTCCACTGCTGGGTGCGAAACCCTGTCTTTCCTCGATGCCTACTCAGGGTATCATCAAATCAAGATGAAAGAGTCCGACCAGCTCGCGACTTCTTTCATCACGCCCTTCGGCATGTACTGCTATGTCACCATGCCGTTCGGTTTGAGGAACGCGGGTGCGACGTACCAGCGGTGCATGAACCATGTGTTCGGCGAACACATCGGTCGTACGGTCGAGGCCTACGTCGATGACATCGTAGTCAAGACAAGGAAAGCCTCCGACCTCCTCTCCGACCTTGAAGTGACATTCCGGTGTCTCAAGGCAAAGGACGTCAAGCTCAATCCCGAGAAGTGTGTCTTCGGGGTGCCCCGAGGCATGCTCCTGGGGTTCATCGTCTCCGAGCGGGGCATCAAAGCCAACCCGGAGAAGATCGCAGCCATCACCAGCATGGGGCCCATCAAGGACTTAAAAGGTGTACAGAGGGTCATGGGATGTCTCGCGGCCTTGAGCCGTTTCATCTCACGCCTCGGCGAAAGAGGCCTGCCTCTGTACCGCCTCTTAAGGAAGGCTGAGTGCTTCACTTGGACCCCTGAGGCCGAGGAAGCTCTCAGGAACCTGAAGGCGCTCCTCACCAAGGCGCCTATCTTGGTACCCCCAGCTGATGGAGAAGCCCTCTTGGTCTACGTTGCCGCGACCACTCAGGTGGTTAGCGCCGCGATTGTGGTCGAAAGGCAAGAAGAGGGGCATGCATTGCCCGTTTAGAGACCAGTTTACTTCGTCAGCGAGGTGCTGTCCGAAACTAAGATCCGCTACCCACAAGTTCAGAAGCTACTGTATGCAATGATCCTGACGAGGCGAAAGTTGCGACATTACTTCGAGTCTCATCCGGTAACTGTGGTGTCATCCTTCCCCCTGGGGGAGATCATCCAGTGCCGAGAGGCCTCGGGCAGGATCGCAAAGTGGGCGGTGGAAATCATGGGCGAGACAATCTCGTTCGCCCCTCGGAAGGCCATCAAGTCCCAGGTATTGGCGGACTTCGTAGCCGAATGGGTCGACACCCAGCTGCCGACGGCTCCGATCCAACCGGAGCTCTGGACCATGTTTTTCGACGGGTCGCTGATGAAGACGGGAGCCGGCGCGGGCCTGCTCTTCGTCTCGCCCCTCGGGAAACACCTACGCTACGTGCTGCGCCTCCATTTCCCGGCGTCCAACAATGTGGCTGAGTACGAAGCTCTGATCAACGGATTGCGAATCGCCATCGAGCTAGGGGTCCGACGCCTCGATGCTCGCGGCGACTCGCAGCTCGTCATCGGCCAAGTCATGAAGAACTCCCACTGCCGCGACCCGAAGATGGAGGCCTACTGCGATGAGGTTCGGCGCCTGGAAGACAAGTTCTACGGGCTCGAGCTTAACCACATCGCCCGGCGCTACAACGAGACTGCGGACGAGCTGGCAAAAATAGCCTCGGGGCGAACGACGGTTCCCCCGGACGTCTTCTCCCGGGATCTGCACCAACCCTCCGTCAAGATCAACGACACGCCCGAGTCCGAGGTACCCTCGGCCCAGCCCGAGGCATCCTCGGTTCAGCCCGAGGTACCCTCGACCCCCGAGGGCGAGGCGCTGCGCATCGAGGAGGAGCGGAGCGGGGTCACGCCTGATCGAGATTGGCAGACCCCGTACCTGCAATATCTCCGCCAAGGAGAGCTACCCCTCGACCAAGCCGAGGCTCGGCGGGTAGCGCGACGCGCCAAGTCGTTCGTCTTGCTGGGCGATGAGAAGGAGCTCTACCACCGCAGCCCCTCGGGCATCCTCCAGCGATGCATCTCCATCGCCGAAGGTCAGCAACTCCTGCAAGAGATACACTCGGGGGCTTGCGGCCATCATGCAACGCCTCGAGCCCTCGTCGGAAACGCTTTCCGGCAAGGCTTCTACTGGCCGATGGCGGTGGTTGACGCCACTAGAATTGTCCGCACCTGCGAAGGGTGTCAATTCTATGCGAAGCAGACCCACCTGCCCGCTCAGGCTCTGCAGACGATACCCATCACCTGGCCCTTCGCTGTGTGGGGTCTGGACCTCGTCGGCCCTCTGCAGAAGGCGCCCGGGGGCTACACGCACCTGCTGGTCGCCGTCGACAAATTCTCCAAGTGGATCGAGGTCCGACCCCTGAACAGCATCAGGTCCGAGCAGGCGGTGGCGTTCTTCACCAACATCATCCATCGCTTCGGGGTCCCAAACTCCATCATCACCGACAACGGCACCCAGTTCACCGGCAGAAAATTCTTGGATTTTTGCGAGGATCACCACATCCGGGTGGACTGGGCTGCCGTAGCTCATCCCATGTCGAATGGGCAAGTAGAGCGTGCCAACGGCATGATTCTACAAGGGCTCAAGCCTCGGATTTACAACGACCTCAACAAGTTCGGCAAGCGATGGATGAAGGAACTCCCCTCGGTGGTCTGGAGCCTGAGGACGACGCCGAGCCGGGCCACGGGTTTCACGCCGTTCTTCCTGGTCTACGGGGCCGAGGCCGTCTTGCCCACTGACCTGGAATACGGCTCCCCGAGGACGAGGGCCTACGACGATCAAAGCAACCAAGCTAGCCGAGAAGACTCGCTGGACCAGCTGGAAGAGGCTCGGGACAGGGCCTTACTACACTCGGCGCGGTATCAGCAGTCCCTGCGACGCTACCACGCCGAGGGGTCCGACCCCGAGACCTCCAGGTGGGCGACCTGGTGCTTCGGCTGCGGCAAGACGCCCGAGGGAGGCACAAGCTCACGCCCCCCTGGGAGGGGCCATTCGTCATCGCCAAAGTTCTGAAGCCCGGAACGTACAAGCTGGCCAACAGTCAAGGCGAGGTCTACGGCAACGCTTGGAACATCCAACAGCTACGTCGCTTCTACCCTTAAGATGTTTCCAAGTTGTTCATATACCTCGCACCCACGCAAAGTTTAGTCAACAAGGAAGGGTCGGCCTCGCCTCGGCAAAGCCCGACCCTCCCTCGGGGGCTAAAAGGGGGGAAACCCCCTCTGCGTCAAAATTTTCCTCGAAAAAAAAAGTCTCTTTTACCAGAATGTCTTTCGTGCTTTTTGACTACTTCGAAAAGTGGGTCCTGGAAACGATGGAGTACACGTAAGCAGCCAAGGCTGACTGAGCCGAGGGACTCCTACGCCTCCGGGATACGGATACCTCACTCATCACCTTCTGCGATAAGTAACTCGCGTTCGGATAAAGTGGCTCCGCAGATTGAACAAGTCTTTACGTTCGGAAGCCCTTCTGCCGAAGCGATCCTTCGAGCCTTCTCGACCGAGTCGGCGACAGGGCCTCACGGACGGGTGAAAGTATGCGTAAGCGGCAAGGCCGACCGAGCCGAGGGACTCCCACGCCTCCGGGATACGGATACCTCACTCGTCACCTTCCGCGAGAAGCAACTCTCGCTCGCACTAACATCCCTGTTACCGACAAAAAGTCCAGATACTCGAAACAAGAGGAAAAGAGACGCAGCTTTACAACGCAACGAGGGTGTGTGTTTTGGCCTCGACGGCCGCACAAGGCACACGCTACAAGACAATCTGATCCTGCAGGCTCGGGTCTTGACGCTGGAAGGGGGCAGCAACACCCTCGGCATCGACGGCACCTTCGGCGAGGCCCGACCTAGCCTCGGACGGCGATGCGGTCCGAGGGTCTCCGCTCCGAAGGACGACGTCATCACCACGCCCGGGCAATCGCTGCCAGGGACTTCTCCGGGAATCCGGCCCGAGCAGGCGGCTCGACCGGTTACCCCTGGGGCCTCGGCCAACCATCTTCCAAGGGCGCCAGCCCGGTCCGAAGCCTCGGCTGATCAACTCTGACGTCGATCCTGCCAACGGACAACCCGGCTAGGCTCCGGCCAACCAGGTTTCATTTTCGAGCCAACTCCGCCTCTGTTCATACTGATGTCGCTACCCCTGGCCTCGGCTCGTCGAAGAGCGGCCGAGGGGTCTCTTTAACTAAGCTAGAGGAACCTCGGACAGCAGGGCCGACCGAGCCGAGGGACTCCTACGCCTCCGGGATACGGATACCTCACTCGTCACCTTGACACGGGGCAACTCATGCTTGGTGAAGCGGTTCAGATAATCAGCAGACGAGTCTTAGCGCTCAAAAATGAGGGAAAAAACACGGCTCCGTGCCGAAGTTACATACATGTTCAGGCCCCGAAAGCCGTAATGAACAAAAACACTGGCACTCAAAGTGCCATTACAAACGGAACTCCGGTTCCCCCTCCGCGGGTACGAACAACCCCACTCGATAGGGGTGGGCCTGCGGAGCAACAGAAGACCGACGAACGGCTTGTCATCGCCCGCCCCAGCAGCGGCGACGATAAAGACTTCTGTCCCGGGGGGCCGAACAGCAGCAACGATGACCTCAGGGCGGATGTTGCTGCCAGGAGGCCC
Source organism: Zea luxurians (assembly GCA_029449295.1). Lineage (NCBI taxonomy): Eukaryota > Viridiplantae > Streptophyta > Magnoliopsida > Poales > Poaceae > Zea > Zea luxurians. The sequence continues at coordinate 128,163,517 of JAOPSE010000003.1, forward strand.
CTGCCCATGCCCAAACTCAAGAGGCAAGGACGGGCAGAAGGCCGTAGAGTTGGAGGTCGGTCCGTGGCCAGCTCTGGCTATCACGCCGGCGGAAGAACCTCTTCCAGCTGCCGTGGTAGACGCCGGCGCCGCGAGCGGCTCCGAAGCCACTCGCGTCTGAAAGCCAGGCACGCTGCAGATGCCAGCGCCATGGACGACAACCGCTCCTCCCTCCGATCACTGAGTGAAGGAGCGGGCCGCCGCCCACGCGGGGGCCGACATCAACTCGGCACACTCCCCTCCCTAGCCCTGGTGATGAAAATCCTTGAGGTTGAGGGAGGGGCAGAGGCCGCAGCCCGGCTCGCTTTCCCCCACCATCAAGCCGGAGGTCACCATCTTGGGTGACCGCCGGTGGGGGGGTGCAGCCGGGCTGCATGATGAAAATCCTTGAAGCCGAACGATGGCTAAAAGGTACCAACTCCCACGGAGTTGCGTTCCTCCAACGATGAGGCGAAAAGACGGCGGTTTCCCCCATCCGGGGGCTTGGAAGGTGGAAAGATGCGGTGCATAAGGGAGGAAGAAGACATGGTCGCCTTACGAAAGGGGTCGCCCTCCTTTTAAAAGGCGACTCTCCCGGCTTGCACCCCCAACCGTCACGGGCTGAGTCTTCTCCAACACGCTCCAAAGCCCTCCCCTGCGGCGCGGGGGCTGGGTCTCGCATGTCATGCAGACCGGCTCCGAGCAGAAGAAGCCAAACCGCCGCGCGTGGTGCACGCAACCGCCCAGCGGTTACAAGTGACCCTCCACTTTTGCCCAGACCAACGGGTGAAAGGGGCGGGCAGCCATGCAGGCGACATGCAACCGCGCCAAGTGGACGCGCTTCTCCGACTCCCGACACGCCAGCATGGAGGCCTAGGCCCACGCGTCGCGCGACCGGCGCGCCGGATGCTGCATGCAAGCAACTGTACCGCCTGTGCTACCACCGCGCCTCCTCAATTGCGGAACCAATACCGCGACTCGAGGCGACCCAGCGCGCGACCCAGCAGCGCCAGCCTGGCGCGGCGGCCAACGCGGCCAAAGGTGGGCCGGCAGTAATGACGGTGGCAGGCGCGCGGGAGCAGCGGACACGTCGTCAGTCAAGCTCACGTCCCATCCGGGGGCAGCAAGAGAACCCCCTCTCACGGCGTGAAGACAACGCGCCCGTGGTCCGTTCCTCGAACGGCTCGCGCACGCGCAACGGCAGCCCCGCCAACTACTCGCCCCGTCGCATTAACTCCGCGGCTGGACAGGCGGCGCTTCTGGCAGGCGCAGCGGGCGACGCTTCGCCTTCGCCGAAACAACCGCGCCAAAAAAGGTACGCCGCGTCGTTCGGTTTCGTATCCTTTTTCCTTTTTTCCTCTTTCTCTATCTCTTGCGACAGGGACCGGTAAAGGGGGATACCCCGAAAGGGGTCCTTCCCCGTGAAGGAACCAGGCTCCGAGCCTCCTTACTGATCAGGGGTTCGAAGGCTGGCCCCCCGAAGGGTTCAACAGCCGCCTCAGATCGCATGGGCCCTACACCCACTACTGGTCAGAGGTTCGAAGGCCGGCCCCCCGAAGGGTTCCACGGCCGCCTCAGGCTACCCGGGCTCCGCGCCCATTACTGATCAGGGGTTCGAAGGCTGGCCCCCGAAGGGTTCACAGTCGCCTCAGACGCCGAGCGAGGGATGACCAGGGGTACGTTCGATACATAACCAAGGCTCGGGCTGCGCTCCCGAGGTACCCTAGGACATTTCCGAGACCAGCGGGAGCGATCTTGTAACGGAATCCCATTGGAGGGAGGCATCGAGCCCTCGGACCCCGTCGCCAGGGGACCGGGTCCGGCAGATCACCCGCAGGTACTTTTGGGCGTGCCTCTGGGCCCCTAGCCGACCCCCAACGAACGGGGCACGGACGTCCACTCGGATTACCCGCTTGCAGCTCACCGGAGACACCATGTTCGGTGCCCATCGAGGGTAACCTGGCGCTCTCCCCCCTCCTCCTTGCGGAAAGGCGACGTAGGGGCGTATGTAAAAAAGCCGAGTCTGTCCCTGATCGCCCTCTTGCCCTGTGCGGAGGCTCGGGGGCTGCTCTCGCAAACCCGGCTCCGGCCGAACCATTGACAGCGTCAACATACCAGCCCGAGAACTTGGGCCCTGACCGTGCACCTGGGCTACGGCCAGTTCACATGAGGGAACCACCAGACCAGCCGAAGCATTACGCAAGGCATTAAGACCTCGAAGGAGTGAAACCACTCCTCCGAGGCCTCGGGGGCTACACCCGGCGGGTGCGCTCGCGCGCACCCACCGGAACAAAATGCAACCGAGAAAGGCTGGTCCCCTTGCAAAAAAGTGCGACGAAAGCCTTCAAGCGAGTGCTAACACTCCCTTCGAGGCTCGGGGGCTACTGTCGGGGACCATAATTAGGGGTACCCTCAAGACGCCTAATTCTCAGCTGATAACCCCCATCAGCATAAAGCTGCAGAGGCCTGATGGGTGCGATCAAGTCAGGGATCAGTCCATACGAGCGACTCGATCACGCCTCGCCCGAGCCTAGCCTCGGGCAAGGGCAGCCGACCTCGAGGGGTTTCCGTCTCGCCCGAGGCCCCCCTTTTTTACGGCGGACACATCTCCGGCTCGCCCGAGGCCTTGCCTTCGCTAAGAAGCAACCCTGACTAAATCGCCGCGCCGACCGACCGAGTCGCAGGAGCATTTAACGCAAAGGTAGCCTGACACCTTTATCCTGACGCACGCCCCCGGCAGAGCCGAAGTGACCGCCGTCACTTCGCCGCTCCACTGACCGGTCTGACAGAAGGACAGCGCCGCCTGCGCCACTCCGACTGCAGTGCCACTTGACAGAGTGAGACTGACAGGCAGTCAGGCCTTGCCAAAGGCGCCATAGGAAGCTCCGCCCGACCCAGGGCTCGGACTCGGGCTAAGGCCCCGGAAGACGGCGAACTCCGCTCCGCCCGACCCAGGGCTCGGACTCGGGCTAAGGCCCCGGAAGACGGCGAACTCCGCTCCGCCCGACCCAGGGCTCGGACTCGGGCTAAGGCCCCGGAAGACGGCGAACTCCGCTCCGCCCGACCCAGGGCTCGGACTCGGGCTAAGGCCCAGGAAGACGGCGAACTCCGTCCCGCCCGACCCAGGGCTCGGACTCGGGCTAGGCCCTGGAAGACGACGAACTCCGCTTCGCCCGACCCCAGGGGTCGGACTCCGCCCTGGCCTCTGCCGAACGACCTCCACCTCACCCGACCCAGGAGCTCGGGCTCGGCCTCGGCCATGAAAGACAGACTCGACCTCGGCTTCGGAGGAGCCTCCACGTCGCCCGACCTAGGGCACAAGCCCACCACGTCAACAGGAAGCGCCATCATCACCCTACCCCGAGCCGACTCGGGCCGCAGAGAACAAGACCGGTGTCCCATCTGGCTAGCTCTACCAGATAGGCAATGGTGGCGCCCCGCTGGCCCCGTGACGACGGCGGCTCTCAGCTCCCTTACGGAAGCAGGGGGACGTCAGCAAGGACCCAACCGCTCCGATAGCTGTCCCTCCACCAGGCTCCGTTGCTCCTCCGACAGCCACGACACCACACCAGCTGGGTGCCAAGATCTCTCCGGCTGCCACATTGGCATGTACTTAGGGCGCTAGCTCTCCCCCGCTAGACACGTAGCACTCTGCTACACCCCCATTGTACACATGGATCCTCTCCTTACGCCTATAAAAGGAAGGACCAGTGCCTTCTTAGAGAAGGTTGGCCGCGCGGGGACGAGGACGGGGCAGGCGCTCTCTTGGGGCCGCTCGCTTCCCTCACCCGCGTGGACGCTTGTAACCCCCTACTGCAAGCGCACCCGACCTGGGCGCGGGACGAACACGAAGGCCGCGGGATTTCCACCTCTCTCACGCCCGTCTCCGGCCACCTCGCTTTCCCCCCTTCGCGCTCGCCCACGCGCTCGACCCATCTGGGCTGGGGCACGCGGCACACTCACTCGTCGGCTTAGGGACCCCCGGTCTCGAAACGCCGACACTACTGTTTGCTGAAGTGTATTTGCATTTCTTCTCTGTGGACTACGTGCTAATTTGCAGACCATTCCGATGGTCAGCTCATATAAATTAACCCAATCCTAAACTTTCCATGTCAATTCTTAATAACTTCACATATAAAAAACATCCACATAAATTTTCTTATCTCGATTTTGAACATATTCGTTCCGAAAAAAAAATATGATTTGAATTTGTTCAGCTCAGTATTGAATAACTGTTCTATCAATCAGTGCTAGGGCACGGGCTAAATTTGTGGCTTATACCGAATCAAGATTTTTTTATTATTGTTAAATAGGGTCAAAAACGAGCCCAGCAAGGTTAGCCCGCCTAGTCCACTCGACGAGCTAAAGCAATATATTCGACTTGGATTATAGGGTGTTTGGTTTGAGAAAATAATTTCTTTTATTTGGTTTGTGGAATCAGTAGGGACCCAGAAATTAAAGATATCCTAGACGAGATTATCAACTGCTAATAACTATAGACGAGATTATCGTCTAGGTTCAAATATTTAGACTTATGTGCTCCTTTAAGGGCTCATTTGGTGACCTGGGATCCCGGAAGGATTGGAGGGGATTGAGGGGGAAATTAGTTTATTTCCCCCTCAATCACATCCAATCCTCTCGGGATCCCCTTGTCACCAAACCAATTTTAAGGCGGCGATGCAGCCCAGAACGAAAGTGGCCTATGGCGTCTAGGCGATGAGTCCGCCTATGCGTGAAACGGAATGAGTTGGTCTATCATCACTTTATTTCTCATAATTAGTTAGTTGGTATTAACATGAGAAATAGGGTCATCCCACCAAATTAAGGAATGTCCACCAAATTAAGGAATGGACTCATGATGTATCACCTCATCTTGAATAGAGTGATTCCTAAAACCAAATGCCCATTAAAGTCTGCTCACAAGTCGTACAATGATAAATATTCTTGTATTATATAATGAATTAACATCATATAAATGTAGAATATAAAATAATTATTCAATGTTATGAGCAATCTAGATTATGAATTGTCATATATATATATCATCAAAGGCTAACAAAAAACTTATATATATATATATAGTTTATATATTAAGAGCCCTGTGCTTACAATAATAGAGTAAGCTCAGGATAGTCAATATGCTCATTGGGTTGAACCAGACCTGGTCAGCATTTCCCAGTCACGGCGCCGTTATACCCTTTCCGCCGTCAGCCCAGCCACGTCTCCCCCGTTTCCCGCTTTCCAAAACCGTCTTCGCGCAATCAACAGAGACAAACCCGCGCGAATAGGAAGGAAACCCCAGCGGCCGCGACGTCTTTCCTTGCTGCCGAGGCAACTTGCCAGGCGATTTTCGCCGCTCCAATTCAGCGCCGCTCCAATCCAACTGAGCTCCTTCAATATCCGAGCATTGGAGCCCGATTCAAGAGCCAATGCTTTCCCGAGAAGTTCCAGGTAATCCATCCAACTTGAAATACATCGAGGTTTCTATCGATTTTTGAAGCATTTTTTGTCAATTGAAGTGGGTTTGATTGTAACCCTTATTTTTTAGTTGTGTGTGATTTGTATCCGATTATACATTTCTCTAATCGGCTCATTGCATTGCTTATTGCATCTCTCTTTTGTTCAGGAGCCCCGATCTTAGAGCATCTGCATTTCTTCTAGATCCACTGTATCGCTCGGCATTCATAGACCTAGACAAAGGCTGTGGATCAGGTATTTATTCATGAGTTTGCAGAGAGTACCTTTACACAATATTAGTAACACGTATATGCTTATTGGATTTGATATATATACATATCGTCAATACTGTTTATGCACATTTGTACAAATGTTTATGAATATTGGTCAAGATATTATGCATAATTGCATAGTTCTATCTGCTTGAATCATTAGTTTACACACCAGTTTTATTATATATAAAATATACTTATTGGATTTGATATATATGCATATCGTCAATACTGTTTATTCTCATTTGTACAGATGTTTATGAACATTGGTCAAGATATTAAGCATAATTGCATTGTTCTATCTACTTGAATAATTAGTTTACACACCTGTTTTATTATATATAAATACATATAGATACTGTTATTTATGCAATAGTTATTTAAATATTCATGTTGGCATATCAGCTAAATGTGTATATTATTATGAACTAGTTATTAAAATATGTTGTATAGTTAGTTGATGCAAAATAGGCACTTATTTTATCATGCTCCAGTTACAATTATATGAAATATTAAATTAATCTTTATGTTTGTATATAACCATGGTTCATTAAATGTTGTCATATAAATGGAAAAGGTAGTTTAAGTTATGTAACTCCATTTAGTATTATGTAGTATGCATTGTAGATAGTTATAGTAAAAATTAGATTTTTTTGGCATATATTCATGCATAAATCATTGTATTTAAAAACAATTTTTTTCAACAGATTTATTCAGTGTTTAACCATGAGATTTGTTGATCGCCCTCCAACAAATGCAAAAAAGACTAACCATTGAGTCAAGTCAGGAGATTTTTTCCGTTGACATTTCCAGACGAACTCGATCTAGCAACTCAGCACATCAAGATGATAATCCACATAACCAGCAGCAGACTGAGCCACAACCAGCACCAGTTCATCGTTTTCGCAGAAAGGCACTAGCTTGTCGTGTAAAAAGAAATCCTCCTTCAGCTCCATCCACATTGTCCGATGATGATTTCATGGATCCTCCATCTTTGAAGCGCCAATTCAGATCAGCCTCACCTTCCCCTTCAGAAAAAAACCGTGGAAAGAAGATAAAAGTCCCTTCCCCACAAGTTCCGAGTGTGAAAAGCAGTTTAAAGTTTGATATAGATGTCAAGTCTAATATCATTACAAAACAAGCTCTCCTAAACTGAAGACTCCTAGAAAATCCCAGGTACTATGTATATATTTCTGTTTATTTATGTGTTAATTTTGGTGCACAATCAATTTTGTATTTCCCCACGTTACATTTATGTATATTATTATTTTTGGTATGCTGTTTATTTTTGTTAGTGTTTTAGACTAGTTATTTACAAGCTTCTAATAAATATCACTTGTATGTATATATAGTATCCTTAGTTATAACAATATATATACATTGTGTATTAATGCATATTCATTTATGCTTTCAGAAATTGAATATCCGCTGCATTCCTTATGATGTTATTGTCTCAACTTGGATAATGAGCGATCAGCAGCGCGACGCAGTCGCTAGGTTGAGATTTTCCAGTATATTTGATTTGCGAACTGATGCCTTAGAGAGCAGATCTCTCATCAGGTGGTTGATGGATAAATTGGATCCACATGACATGACCATATGCCCAGGGGCTGGCAAGGAACTGAAGATAACAAAAAAGACGGTTCGTCTTATTTTGGGTTTGCCAAGTGCTGGAGGGGGCAGGGAGTTTACTGATTGGTATGGTGAAGTGGATGCTGCTGCAAAACTGAGATGTGATCTCAAAATTTGTAAAGAAGAATTTGATGTTGTCAAGCTTCAGGATAAGATAGTGCTTGGCAATGATGATGAGTTATCAATCAGATGTTTTTTTCTTATTTTATTCAATCGACTTCTTTTTCCATCTTCATCATGGGGCATTACAAACAATGAGGTAATAATGACTTCAAACATGGCCCGGATGGCTGATATTGACTGGTGTCAACTAGTTTATACGGATTTGTGTGATGCTGCCACACGTTGGCACAAAAGGAACAAAACAAACATTACAGCAACAATATATGGATGTTCACTCATTGTTCTAGTAAGTAATTCTTTCTTTACTGTGCATATATATGATATGCAAATATTTGTTTTGTACTAATTATATATTTTTTGCATTCTTTTTTGTTCAGATTTACTATCTTGATCACTTACATCACCCTGCATCTCCTGATAACAAATATGGTACTCCCCGCATTAAGTTTTTTTGATAATGAGACCATAAAGATTTGGCTAGGGGTGACAGACGTCCCCCCGTAAAACTGGTGAACCATTCGGTCATGCAGAGGTTAGACATAAACATTTTTTGTCCTGTTATGCAGATGTTACAATTTCAATTACTGCTAACAGTTGTAACTTGGCTTTATACAGTTTCCTAGCCGTTCAGAAACATGTTATGTCATTGCACCAGAACGGCCCGTTTCTGACGTTTTCAACATATATGTGCCACATATCAAGCATTTGATTGGCAACAAGCTGAAATGTTTGCCCTCCCAGCATCAACCAATGTTTGAATCAATGTTTGATGCTCATAACAAGGAGGTGGATAAGTACTGTGATTCTCTTCAGCTGAGCCATCAGATGATTGTTTCGAAGTAGATTGAACTATCTGAAACCTTTGGTGAAATGATCGATGAAGTTCTGAGGGCTGCAACGCAGCGCGATACACAGCAAGAAGGTTTTAATATTTATGTTTATTTTTTAAAAAATTAATCAAGCTCACGGATAATTAAAACTAAAATTATATTACGTATACGATTTCAAATACTTTATTTTATGCAACATAGTATATATAACTTATGCATTAATTTATAATAATACATCACCAACATCTTTCAGTTGATTTTATTTTGAAAACTCTCATTTATTTTATGCATCCTGATAGTATATTGATGTAGTTTGTGATGATATGTATGTTTAACCATTTTTTTATAACGCTACATTTATATTTCTGGTACATTTCAGCAACAACTAATTTATTATTATATTGTCCAAATGTAGATATCCCCCACTACCTCAATGCCTCCAACAAATGCTCCAGTATCCACTCCACCTGTTCCAACCCCTGATAATCAGCAACACGATCAGGAAATACATGTTCCTACTGATGATATCAAAGTATCAGAACAGGTAAGTTTTTTCATACAAACTATATATATAAATCATATATTAAATATAGCATACAAGTTATCGTTTACTCCAATTTCATATGTTTCCATTACAGATTGTTAGTGGAAACGTTTGTGAAAAAAATTCAGTTATGGATGTCCCAATATTTGACAAGACTCCAAAATCAAATGTTTGTTTTACTTTATTCACAGTTATTATACTTTCAATTACAATTTATGAAAGTAACAATAATATATATATCCATGTTTTTATTTACTTTATTCACTAGGCTCCCACAACCGACAAGCTTGCTGTTTCTGAATTAACACCACACATAAATACTGTCAGTATTTATACCTTCATCATATTATGTTAATATTAGTTATAACCTATGTTTGATTACGTATATATTAATAATTTTTATTGTTTTTCAGGAAGGACAAAATATTGTTAAACATGATACTCCTGTACCTGGTGCACCACAGTTTGACAAAACCCCATTGAAAGAAGTAAGTCATGTCGTGTCATCTTCTTATATTTTTTTTTATATATAGACTACAATACATAATTATTTATGCCATTGATTACTAACAAATATATATATTAGGCAACTACTGAACTTGTTGCAAGGGATATTTCCTCTAAATCTGCAGTTGCTGAACCTCCCCACGTATCACACGAAGAATGTGCTCGCAAACTATTTAAATTCATTTTTTCAGGACAACTAGATCCGATCATGTATGTATTCGTTATTCAAACTTCAATTAAGTATAATTAGATGATTTGTAATTAAAGTTTCATTTTTCTCCTAGGTCTATCATTGATTTTGGAGGATTTGGAGGTTCTGTCCTGGATGTTGTCCAATCGTTTGGCCCTAATAAATGCCTTGAGAACCTTTTCATGTGGGGATTTATCGACTGTATTCGTGATGATGATTTATTATACAATCCAAATATCATAATCAACACTCTAATACTGAATGTCAATGTTGGGGTATTTTTTTTCTCTACAACTTTGTATCATATTTCAACCCTTACTGTATAAATATATAATATTAATCAATATATTTTTTTGTCCAGACCGTTTTGAATATCGCGGAGTTCGAACAACACAGTACAAATCCCCAGCCCTTCTCAACATCAATTCTTAAAGAACAACTAGAACCGACGCTTCCCCCAGATGAAGTTCTGAACCAAATTAAATTGGTGAGCCCCAATCAGTATTATTTGTAAGAATATTTTGATATTCATTTGGTCATAAGTTATATTTTACGTTATCTTTAATTTTCCATACACCTATTATTGTTCATTTATAAACTTATACATATATGTTAACAGATCATGGTTCCTATGCTACGTCGTAGTCACTGGACCCTTTATGCAATCAACTTTCAACTTCGTCGAATAGACATTTTAGATTCAAATCCTTATGGGACATTGCTTGGAGGCACTACCTGGAAACAAATCCACAATGATCAATTGTTTATAAATGGAACGAAAATACCTTGGTCCAGATTAATAATGAGAAGACTTAGCATTGCGTTACATGAAGCTCGACCAGATTCAAGTTTACCGAAGTTTGGCAACTACAAGATTGGGCTTCTTCCTAATTGTCCAACCATGTTACCAGGGTCAAATGATTGTGTTTTTTTGTTGCAAACTTCCTCTGATGCTATGATTTTGATGATGGCGACTTATCAGAATTTGTTGTACCGGTATGTTACTAAATTAGTGTTTTGATCATGCATATATTACTCCTTCATACATCTTCTTAGCATTAATTCAACTATTATGACTATTTCAGGATGAACCATTGGACCAACGTGCTTTTGTTCTGCATTACCTGACCTTTCATCGCAACAACAGGGTTTACCCCTTCCCTGTAGAACTGATGCCTTTCAAGTATGTTCCAAGGAAACGACGTTGTTTGAAAGCCAAGACTTAGATATCATAGCTGAACATGATTCCCTCTGGGATCCCCAAACTGTTTATGTTACTTCTTAAGTCACTTATGTCAGGTGTTGCTCATGTGTATGATACTCTCCATGACACTTATGTTCGTTGTGTCCAGTGTTTATGCTACTTCGTATCAGTTTTTATTTCAAGTGTGTAAAACAGAAGTGGTACCAGACTGCCTAGTTATGTTATCTGTTATGAACTTCTATGCTTTTCATTTCTAGATTGTGAGATTGTTAATCGTTTCCGTCCAATGTTTGGCGTATTTCTATTACCATATTATCCTTAATATTCAAGTTTTATGCAACGTATATACTTCCTTATTTTATATACATTAGGTTCCTTTTACACATTTACCATGCTAATTATGCTAACTGTGTCCAGTGCCTATGCTACAACCTTTCTAGTGTAGATGTAGTGTGAAACCCGAATTATGTACTCCCAATTGTTTAGTTATGTTAAGTGTATTGAGTTTATATACCATTTGTGTACAGATCGGCCGATTGTTAAACGTTCAATGCCAATTTTTCGTATATATTTAGTTTCATAATTTGTGTAATGGTCTATTTTTACGCAACATATTATAGTATTATATCAACGCATTATATAACCCAGCCATGCAAACTATTAATTTCCAAAAACTAAAACATAGGCCATTGTGCTATTACAAATTTATACTACATCGACCACTCTTTAGTCACACTTCAAATTATTCACCCAATTCCATATGCTCAGCGGCTTATTCATTTTCTACTTCTTCATCAATACGATGTTTTTAGCAATCGATGTTTCATTCCACTGTGGAGCAGTTGTTTTATTGTTTAGTCTTGATCCGGCCGGTCGTCCTCTCTTTCGATTAGCCAGTTTTGCTAGTCTTGCCCTGTTCTCTTCCACAAACAGACACGTTCTGCTGTTATGTCCATCTTCTATTCCACACAATTGGCATCTCCTATTCTTCTTTTTTCTCCTTTGGCACCTAGTTTCATAATCCTATCTTCTGTATTTTTATTGTCCGTCCTTTTGGTCTTGCACGATCCGGCACACTCAGATTTATAACATCCACATTAAAATTCAACCTCTGTATAATAAAAGAAGTTATTAATTAGTATACACATATTTACATAAAGTATCTTTCTACTAATCAGCAAAATCAGTTCTCAATGCTCACCTTTTTAGCTTCTGAGGATGCACCAATCTGTTCCATTTGGTCATGTGCTACGTGACACGGAGAACTTGTATCACCAACCTCAGGTGGAATTCTCATGTTGTCCACCTATATAGCATAACCCAAATACATCATCATTTTCACGTAGCATAAACATCTATTTTCATTATATACAAATGAACAATAATTTATGAATATGTACCTGGTTACCAGCTGTTATTAATGTTAACGTATGTTCACATCCAGTCATGGTGTTATGCTCATCCTACAAAATAAAATTTTTTAGTACATTGATTTTATATATTCATTATATACAATACTACATGCAATATTATATATTTATCCTTTACATACCATTTTATGGCATGTAATTGAATTGTCATCTTCCATTCCATCGCCAGCATTATTATTATTTACTTCTCCTTTCTGGTACAAATAATATGTTACCATGCATACTATATGTTACAAATAGTATAACATTTCAAAAACTGGAATCTTATTACCTGGTTTTCCTCATCATCACTAACATCACATGACTCATTACATCCAATGTCTAGCTCTAATCGGCATAGAACGCCATCGAGCTCGTCCAACACATCCATTGCCTTGTCGTACCCTGCTTTTGACATACACGCCTGGCGAACAACTTTCATTGTTTTCGTTAGCAACATTTTCTATCTGTATGATTTAGTAACTCCATCCTTTCCCCTGAAGCTCTTATCAATTCTTTCGAACGGTACATCTTTTCTTGATGAGACAGTGTACCTTTGCAATATATACTTTGAAGGTATTTTTCAACTTGTAGATGCATGAAGGCTCTTAAAAGATGAACACACAATAGACCTTAAAACATGAAGACCAACCATTATTTTTAATGATATACATTAATTTGTACTACAATCAACAAATTATTTCGTATGCAATTGTATTCATTTAATCAACACAATATGTACAAACCTGTATGTTCCCACTATTTGCACTCGCATGTATACTCCCCAGCTTCTATGTACGCTGTTATCTTGAATTGATGTTGTCCCCACACAATTTTATTAGATCTTTTTGTATGTTGTACGATCCAATCTTTATCACAACCGTCTGTGTCCTTCAATATTCTATATGCAGTGGCGTATTTCATTAATTCCTCAAATCTATTCATAACAGCTCTGGTGTATGCCCTAGAGACTCACTTCGAACCTATACAATGTATCTGTTGTCCTTGGTCCCTATAAGACGTTAATATCATAATTAAACAACGTATTTACATAAACTTGTATGCCATACATTATTGATAACAAGCACGACATACCTTGCTCATCAATGCCTCCTTTGATTCTTTCATTTTCCTGCTATGCAACATTTTCATCATTTGTTTAGCGAACTCATGCAGAGGGGTGTTCGTATCTACATGTGATTGCTTCACTAATCTGTTCATGCTCTCACTTCGTTGTGTAGATACCTGTCTGCGTTTCGAGACCGGGGGGGTCCCTGGACCGACGAGTGAAATGTCGCCGCGTTCCCCAGCCCAGATGGGTCGGCGCGAGACGGAGCGCGAAGGGGGGAAAAGGCAGCCAGAGAGAGAGAGGTGGAAATCCCGCGGCCTTCGTGTTTGTCCCGCGCCCAAGGTCGGGTGCGCTTGCAGTAGGGGGTTACAAGCGTCCACGCGGGAGGGAGCGAGCGGCCTCACGCGAGCGCCTGTCCCGTTCTCTTCCCCGCGCGGCCAACCCTCTGTAAGAGGGCCCTGGTCCTTCCTTTTATAGGCGTAAGGAGAGGATCCAGGTGTACAATGGGGGGTGTAGCAGAGTGCTAACGTGTCTAGCGGAGGAGAGCTAGCGCCCTAAGTACATGCCATCTGTAATACTCAAGTTGTATACCAAGAGTATTAGAGAGAGAGCTTCTCATTTTGTGTGTCTTATTTGCATCATAAAAAGAGCACCTATGAAGTTGAGAGTGACTAAATAAAACAATTACTCTAAAATAAAGGAAAAAGTGCATTTGTTGGAGTTTTATGTGTTGTGCATTAAATAAAACCATGAGGATAAAAAAAATGAATGATAAGGTAATTGAAGCTTGATTAAGCCACATTGGAAACTAGGGTTTAAAGGAAGAAGAGAGATGTTATGAAAATAAAGAAAATAATATAAATATATTCCAAAAATTTGTATTTCATATTTCAGAATATGATTTAATAACAAGTGTGCACAAGGATTGAAAACTAAATTCAAATTCAAATTTAAAACTAGAAGAAAGAAAACAGAAAACAAAATAAAAAGAAAAGGAATAAACCTTACCTGGGCCCTCGACCACGAAATCGGCCCACCGGGGAAAACCTCCTCTGCAGCCCGTTCACTCCGCGCGCAGCCACTTACAGGTGGGTCCCGCGTGTCGGTCTCGCCCCGCGCGCGCCTGCGTTCTCTGCTGCGCGGACCCGGGTTGTCAGCCTCTGCACAGGCGCGCTCAGCTTCCTCGCTCCCGCTGGCTGGTGGGGTCGGCTTGTCAGGATCATCGCCATCCTTCCGCAACGAACTCCCGTGATCCGCGCGCGTGAATCGCACCGTCCCCGACGACCCGGACCAAGCTCGTTGGGGGCGATAAAGGCTCACGTGTGCCGGTTCCTCTATCATGTGGGCCCTAGTGGTCAGGTTCACCATCGAGCTCGGTTCAACTCAACCCGACGTTGCGACTGGGAATTTCTCCGAATCCGCCCGCGAAAAGTTCGCCGGTCGTTGCGTGATCGGCTCCGCTCCCTTGCGATTATAAAACCGGGCTCCTGTGGCGTGATCCTCATCCTCCACCATTGATGAACCAAGAAGGAGATCAGGGAGCGCAGAGAGAAGCAGGAGATGCCGCCATCGACGTACCTCGGCCAAACCATCGATCTACGCCAAGCGTTTGGTCTATGGTCTTTGTCGGGAGTCAAGGGTGGTGCGCGTGCTCTTTCCGTGGTTAATTGCGGGCCAGCGGCGCCGCAATTTCTCGCCGTACTTGCTCCTCCGCCGCGACGGTACGCTCAACCGTGGTCAGAGCTCGTGGCGGCGAAATCCCCGGTAAAAACTCCTCTCCTGGGTTTGTTATTCACTCGGCAACGCGTAGGTGCTCTCGGATTGCGTGATTGGGGTGTGTGCGCGCGGGTTGGTCACCTCGCCGGTGAGGGCGCGCCGCGGGCGCGGCGGCGCCGCCAGCCTCCCGGTCGAGATTGGGGAGATGATGTTCTGACCGTTGGATCGGCGGGGAACGGCTGAGATTAGAAACAACGCGTACCGCTTCGATGGATTAGTCCCGACCGTTGGATCTGATCGGATGTATGGGATCCTCTCTCGACTATTTAAATCCTGGGCGTTGATCACTGATCGAACGACACGGAATGCGTACCGGTTCGCGGGGCTCGAGATTTAATCTTGACCGTTCACGCTTGATCGGACGGCCGAGATCTGAGAATACCCCTTCGCCGTGGCAATCTTCATAAAGAGCCCCTCGGCTTTCACGGAATAAACCCGCCGTCCCTCGGGCACTGTTGACTGAGTCTCGGGATTCTTGCGCCGAACCCCCTGCACTTCTGTTTAATTGAGGCCCAGTCCAGAACTCGTTTAAATTGAATAAATAAAATAGAAAATAGATTTTTTTAATATGAAAATAATTGCTAGAACTTAGATAATTCATAGAAAATTCATTTTAGCTCCAAATTAAACCATTCCAGTTTCTAAAATTTTGTAATAATATTCTTCATCATTTTGTGCCTCTGTTTTGGCATGAAAGGCTCATTTAAATTTATCTAATACTTAATCTTGTATTAAACATATAAAACATTAGAAAATCCATAACTTAAAATCTATAACTCCAAAATTAATGATTCCTGTTCCTAGAATCTTATTTTAATGTGTAGATTATTATTATGTATTTTGTTTACTTGTTTGGTGTGATGTTAAATTTTGCCTACACTGTTTGTTTGTATTACTACGACTAGCAGTGAGGTCACGAGTCACCTGAAGATCATCCTGGTACCTGGAATCTCAAGGCCCAGGCAAGTTGTGCCCTTGATCACTTCTTTATACCCACTCATGTTCTAATTAATCATAATGATCTGCATAGGTTAATTTTGATGGGACCCAATAGGTTACCCTAGTTTTTCTATCTTTATACCTTGTTTACCACTGAACTTTCTGGGTAGTACTTGCTAGTGCTATATGTGGTTTTGGGTATGGAGATACACCATTCATGATTATACTTTTGTTATCAGTTGTTATTTATGGTTCATGTTAAGATCATTATGTTAATTGGAACATGGAGAACCACCCGGGAAAACAGTGCTACCACGAGGGTGGAATGGGACGCCCTTGGCTGATTAATTAGGAAAGCTAGTGGAAGACTACCTTACCCGAAAGGGGCAAGGGCAGTAGGGGAGAGGTCAGTGTAGGGAGGCCCTCGGGAGGATTTTGCTGCGATGGCGGTCCTGCAAGGGATTCCTGCACTGGATCTTCCTATAAACTGTAGCGGGTTTTCGGAAGCTAGTGGAACTTTGTAAAGGCCTCGTAGTGGATCCCTAGCCATTCACCTCGGAAGTGTCTAAGGGCCTTGCAAACCCTGGCGACATGGGATACACGACTTGTGGGTAAAGATGCGCAACCTCTGCAGAGTGTAAAACTGGTATACTAGCCGTGCTCACGGTCATGAGCAGCTCGGACCCTCACATGATTAAATTATGGAACTAAATTCAATTTGTCATATGCATTGCATCGCAGGTGATGTTGTTACTTTTGTTCTACTATTTAATTGGGTTGGTATTTACTTATACTTAGTAATTGCTAATAAAATTCTGACCAACTTTAAAAGCAATGCTCAGCTCTAATCATCTTCTTTGGTAAGCCTTACACTTCACGTGAGCTCCCACCTTTGGCGAGTTCATGCACATTATTCCCCACAACTTGTTGAGCGATGAACGTATGTGAGCTCACTCTTGCTGTCTCACATACACCACAGGTCAAGATCAGGTACTGCAGGATGATGCTCATGGAGGATGCTGTGATGAGTTCGTGAGAGGTCTAGGTCGTCGTCTCCCAGTCAACTTTGGGTTGCTGGACCGTTGTCTCCTTATAATGTAATTATTTATTTTGTATAGAACTCCTGTTATATATAAAGATGTGACATTCGATCCTGTGCCACTATACATCATATGTATGAGACTTGGTCCCAGCATACCTGGTGTTTATGTTAACCCCGGGTTTTGGACCCCTAAAATCCGGGTGTTACAGAAGTGGTATCAGAGGAATGTTGACTGTAGGATGAAACCTAGATAGAACTGGACAACCATTTTCTACTTACCTTTGCTACTCTAATTCTTTCTAAACTTTTCTTGATCAATTCTTATCTATTTCCGCTTCACTCTGATCATTCTTACCTTTTTCCTTCTAAAGACAAATGTGGATTTCACACTTTGAAATCCTGTGCCTAAAGTGACCTTTAGGAATAGGAGACCTACTCTCAGGAACAAAAACAAAACTATTTTTATAAGTGTCTATGTATTTGAATGTTTGTTCTTATGATATCTGTCTGATTTGGATCTTTGTTTGAGTGTGATGGGCTGTGGAGTAATGTCCACAATTGCATCTGTATATACATAAAGGTAAAAAAATATATATTTATAAAATAACTAGACAACCTAGATTATCCCCATTGGAATACATCTAGCTTAAGAGATTTATCTTATCCTAAAAGATCTCATTCTAACCAATTCATCTTATCTTAAAAGATTCTCCCTTATCTTAATAAGATCCATCTCATCTTAAAAGATACTCATCTTATCTTGAAAAGATTTTATCTCATCCTAATAGATCTAACTGACCTCAAAAGATTCTAACTTATCCTTGTGGATTCATCTTATCCTAATAAGCATATTTACCTCACCCTAGTAACAACCAAGATCTAATCCAAAGTAATTAGATATTATCTAGTCTAATCTAGTTATATCCAACCTAATCCAGATTCTATCTAATCTAAATATGACCCGATCTAAAGTGAGTTATTAACAAGTTAGTTAAGTTGGTGGTATAGGTTAAACACTGTCTTTACAAATATATCTTAACCTAAATTAATGTCTCATACCAACTCATCCTTGAACAATGGCCTACCTATATCATATAATCCATCCTATCTTAAAAGATTCTAACATGCCCTAACAAGATATATTTTACCCTGATAAATCTATTCTAATCTAGATCATATCTAATCTAATATGGTCTAATCTAGTGTGAGTTACTTGATGCTGGTGGAAAGGATAAAGCCATACTCCTAAATCACTTAAGCCTAATTTGGAGACTTATATCAACTTGGCCATACACAACAACTTGACCTATATAACAAGTTACATAACAACCCAACCAATAGAGTAATGATGGATTGCATAATCTATCAACCCCCACCTAAAACAAACTTGTAACCTACATCTTGTAGTTCATCTCACCCATAACTATTCTAACCATATTTCCCCCAACTCCGATAATATACACTAACTCCTAATCAAAGAGACAAGACCGAAGAATATGATCAACTCCATCAAGTAAGGATGAGCATCAACTCAAGACTTCAAAGATCAAGTAAGGTCACCAAGATGAGTCAAGATCCACAATCTTGGATGGAGTCTTTCTTTACCCCACTCTTTCTTGCCCAAACCTATATATGCCCTCAAGACATCTTCTATTCTACATAATAAAGTGGACATACATATATTACCTATGCTCTCCTATCACTTACTAATAATAAAAAGAGAGACTCTTGATTTTGAACTAATTAGAAACTAAAAGCTAAATTTCAAATCACTCTTCCTATATCCTCTTTCTGGCAATCTCGAGGGCGAGATTATTTTTAAGGGGGGTAGGATTTGTAATACTCAAGTTGTATACCAAGAGTATTAGAGAGAGAGCTTCTCATTTTGTGTGTCTTATTTGCATCATAAAAAGAGCACCTATGAAGTTGAGAGTGACTAAATAAAACAATTACTCTAAAATAAAGGAAAAAGTGCATTTGTTGGAGTTTTATGTGTTGTGCATTAAATAAAACCATGAGGATAAAAAAATGAATGATAAGGTAATTGAAGCTTGATTAAGCCACATTGGAAACTAGGGTTTAAAGGAAGAAGAGAGATGTTATGAAAATAAAGAAAATAATATAAATATATTCCAAAAATTTGTATTTCATATTTCAGAATATGATTTAATAACAAGTGTGCACAAGGATTGAAAACTAAATTCAAATTCAAATTTAAAACTAGAAGAAAGAAAACAGAAAACAAAATAAAAAGAAAAGGAATAAACCTTACCTGGGCCCTGGACCACGAAATCGGCCCACCGGGGAAAACCTCCTCTGCAGCCCGTTCACTCCGCGCGCAGCCACTTACAGGTGGGTCCCACGTGTCGGTCTCGCCCCGCGCGCGCGCCTGCGTTCTCTGCTGCGCGGACCCGGGTTGTCAGCCTCTGCACAGGCGCGCTCAGCTTCCTCGCTCCCGCTGGCTGGTGGGGTCGGCTTGTCAGGATCATCGCCATCCTTCCGCAACGAACTCCCGTGATCCGCGCGCGTGAATCGCACCGTCCCCGACGACCCGGACCAAGCTCGTTGGGGGCGATAAAGGCTCACGTGTGCGGGTTCCTCTATCATGTGGGCCCTAGTGGTCAGGTTCACCATCGAGCTCGGTTCAACTCAACCCGACGTTGCGACTGGGAATTTCTCCGAATCCGCCCGCGAAACGTTCGCCGGTCGTTGCGTGATCGGCTCCGCTCCCTTGCGATTATAAAACCGGGCTCCTGTGGCGTGATCCTCATCCTCCACCATGGATGAACCAAGAAGGAGATCAGGGAGCGCAGAGAGAAGCAGGAGATGCCGCCATCGACGTACCTCGGCCAAACCATCGATCTACGCCAAGCGTTTGGTCTATGGTCTTTGTCGGGAGTCAAGGGTGGTGCGCGTGCTCTTTCCGTGGTTAATTGCGGGCCAGCGGCGCCGCAATTTCTCGCCGTACTTGCTCCTCCGCCGCGACGGTACGCTCAACCGTGGTCAGAGCTCGTGGCGGCGAAATCCCCGGTAAAAACTCCTCTCCTGGGTTTGTTATTCACTCGGCAACGCGTAGGTGCTCTCGGATTGCGTGATTGGGGTGTGTGCGCGCGGGTTGGTCACCTCGCCGGTGAGGGCGCGCCGCGGGCGCGGCGGCGCCGCCAGCCTCCCGGTCGAGATTGGGGAGATGATGTTCTGACCGTTGGATCGGCGGGGAACGGCTGAGATTAGAAACAACGCGTACCGCTTCGATGGATTAGTCCCGACCGTTGGATCTGATCGGATGTATGGGATCCTCTCTCGACTATTTAAATCCTGGGCGTTGATCACTGATCGAACGACACGGAATGCGTACCGGTTCACGGGGCTCGAGATTTAATCTTGACCGTTCACGCTTGATCGGACGGCCGAGATCTGAGAATACCCCTTCGCCGTGGCAATCTTCATAAAGAGCCCCTCGGCTTTCACGGAATAAACCCGCCGTCCCTCGGGCACTGTTGACTGAGTCTCGGGATTCTTGCGCCGAACCCCCTGCACTTCTGTTTAATTGAGGCCCAGTCCAGAACTCGTTTAAATTGAATAAATAAAATAGAAAATAGATTTTTTTAATATGAAAATAATTGCTAGAACTTAGATAATTCATAGAAAATTCATTTTAGCTCCAAATTAAACCATTCCAGTTTCTAAAATTTTGTAATAATATTCTTCATCATTTTGTGCCTCTGTTTTGGCATGAAAGGCTCATTTAAATTTATCTAATACTTAATCTTGTATTAAACACATAAAACATTAGAAAATCCATAACTTAAAATCTATAACTCCAAAATTAATGATTCCTGTTCCTAGAATCTTATTTTAATGTGTAGATTATTATTATGTATTTTGTTTACTTGTTTGGTGTGATGTTAAATTTTGCCTACACTGTTTGTTTGTATTACTACGACTAGCAGTGAGGTCACGAGTCACCTGAAGATCATCCTGGTACCTGGAATCTCAAGGCCCAGGCAAGTTGTGCCCTTGATCACTTCTTTATACCCACTCATGTTCTAATTAATCATAATGATCTGCATAGGTTAATTTTGATGGGACCCAATAGGTTACCCTAGTTTTTCTATCTTTATACCTTGTTTACCACTGAACTTTCTGGGTAGTACTTGCTAGTGCTATATGTGGTTTTGGGTATGGAGATACACCATTCATGATTATACTTTTGTTATCAGTTGTTATTTATGGTTCATGTTAAGATCATTATGTTAATTGGAACATGGAGAACCACCCGGGAAAACAGTGCTACCACGAGGGTGGAATGGGACGCCCTTGGCTGATTAATTAGGAAAGCTAGTGGAAGACTACCTTACCCGAAAGGGGCAAGGGCAGTAGGGGAGAGGTCAGTGTAGGGAGGCCCTCGGGAGGATTTTGCTGCGATGGCGGTCCTGCAAGGGATTCCTGCACTGGATCTTCCTATAAACTGTAGCGGGTTTTCGGAAGCTAGTGGAACTTTGTAAAGGCCTCGTAGTGGATCCCTAGCCATTCACCTCGGAAGTGTCTAAGGGCCTTGCAAACCCTGGCGACATGGGATACACGACTTGTGGGTAAAGATGCGCAACCTCTGCAGAGTGTAAAACTGGTATACTAGCCGTGCTCACGGTCATGAGCAGCTCGGACCCTCACATGATTAAATTATGGAACTAAATTCAATTTGTCATATGCATTGCATCGCAGGTGATGTTGTTACTTTTGTTCTACTATTTAATTGGGTTGGTATTTACTTATACTTAGTAATTGCTAATAAAATTCTGACCACCTTTAAAAGCAATGCTCAGCTCTAATCATCTTCTTTGGTAAGCCTTACACTTCACGTGAGCTCCCACCTTTGGCGAGTTCATGCATATTATTCCCCACAACTTGTTGAGCGATGAACGTATGTGAGCTCACTCTTGCTGTCTCACATACACCACAGGTCAAGATCAGGTACTGCAGGATGATGCTCATGGAGGATGCTGTGATGAGTTTGTGAGAGGTCTAGGTCGTCGTCTCCCAGTCAACTTTGGGTTGCTGGACCGTTGTCTCCTTATAATGTAATTATTTATTTTGTATAGAACTCCTGTTATATATAAAGATGTGACATTCGATCCTGTGCCACTATACATCATATGTATGAGACTTGGTCCCAGCATACCTGGTGTTTATGTTAACCCCGGGTTTTGGACCCCTAAAATCCGGGTGTTACACCATCGTGGCAGCCGGAGAGGTTTTGGCACCCGGTTCGTGTGGTGTCGTGACCGTCGGAGGAGCGTTGGAGCCTGGCGGAAGGACAGCTGTCGGAGCTGTCGAGTCCTTGCTGACGTCCTCTTGCTTCCGTAAGGGGGTTGAGAGCCACCGTCGTCATAGAGCGTGCGGGGCGCCATCATTGCTTGTCTGGCGGAGCGAGCCAGATGGGACGCCGGTCTTGTTTCCCGTAGCCTGAGTCAGCTTGGGGTAGGGTAATGATGGCGCCTCCTGTTGATGTGGTCGGTCCGTGCCCTAGGTTGGGCGATGTGGAGGCTCCTCCGAGGTCGAGGTCGAGTCTATCTTCCGAGGCCGAGGTCGAGTCCGAGCCCCTGGGTCGGGCGAGGCGGAGACCGTCGGCTGAGGCCAGGGCTGAGTCCGAGCCCTAGGGTCGGGTGAAACGGAGTTCGTCGTCTTCCGGGGCTGAGCCCGAGTCCGAGCCCTGGGTCGGGCGGAGTGGAGTTCGCCGTCTTCCGGGGCTGAGCCCGAGTCCGAGCCCTGGGTCGGGCGGAGCGGAGTTCGCCGTCTTCCGGGGCTAAGCCCGAGTCCGAGCCCTGGGTCGGGCGGAGCGGAGTTCGCCGTCTTCCGGGGCTGAGCCCGAGTCCGAGCCCTGGGTCGGGCGGAGCGGAGTTCGCCGTCTTCCGGGGCTGAGCCCGAGTCCGAGCCCTAGGTCGGGCGGAGCGGAGTTCGCCGTCTTTCGAGGCTGAGCCCGAGTCCGAGCCCTGGGTCGGGCGAAGCGGAGTTTCCTATGGTGCCTGAGGCCGGGCCTGGCTGCCTGTCAGCCTCACTCTGTCGAGTGGCACAGCAGTCGGAGCGGCGCAGGCGGCGCTGTCCTTCTGTCAGGCCGGTCAGTGGAGCGGTGAAGTGACTGCGGTCACTTCGGCTCTGTCGACTGAAGGGCGCGCGTCAGGATAAAGGTGTCAGGCCACCTTTGCATTAAATGCCCCTGCGATTTGGTCGGTTGGCATGGCGATTTGGCCAGGGTTGCTTCTTGGCGAAGACTGGGCCTCGGGCGAGCCGGAAGTATGTTCGTCGCTGGAGGGGGGCCTCGGGCGAGACGTAGATCCTCCGGGGTCGGCTGCCCTTGCCCGAGGCTGGGTTCGGGCGAGGCGTGATCGAGTCCCTCGAATGGACAGATCCCTGACTTAGTCGCACCCATCAGGCCTTTGCAGCTTTGTGCTGATGGGGGTTACCAGCTGAGAATTAGGAGTCTTGAGGGTACCCCTAATTATGGTCCCTGACAGTAGCCCCCGAGCCTCGAAGGGAGTGTTAACACTCGCTTGGAGGCTTTTGTCGCACTTTTTTGCAAGGGGACCAGCCTTTCTCGGTTGTGTTTTGTTCCGGTGGGTGCGCGTGAGCGCACCCGCCGGGTGTAGCCCCTGAGGCCTCGGAGGAGTGGTTTGACTCCTCCGAGGTCTTAATGCCTCGCGCAATGCTTCGGCTGGTCTGGTCGTTCCCTCATGTGAGCTGGCCGTGGCCCGGGTGCACGGTCGGGTCCCAAGTTCTCGGGCTGGTATGTTGACGCTGTCAACGGTTTGGCTGGAGCCGGGTTTGCGAGAGCAGCCCCCGAGCCTCTGCACAGGGCGAGAGGACGGACAAGGACAGACTCGACTTTTTTACATACGCCCCTGCGTCGCCTTTCCGCAAGGAGGAGGGGGGGAAAGCGCCATGTTGCCCTCGGAGGGCGCCGAACATGGTGTCTCCGGTGAGCTGCTGGCAGGTAATCCGAGTGGACGCCCGTGCCCCATTTGTTAGGGGTCGGCTAGAGGCCTGGAGGCGCGCTCAAAAGTACATGCGGGTGATCTGCCGGACCCGGTCCCCTTTCGACGGGGTCCGAGGGCTCGATGCCTCCCTCTGATGGGATTCCGTTACAAGATCGTTCCCGCTGGTCTCGGAAATGTCCTAGGGTACCTCGGGAGCGTAGCCCGAGCCTTGGTTATGTATCAAACGTACCCAGGGTCATCCCTCGCTCTGTGTCTGAGGCGGCTCTGAACCCTTCGAGGGCCAGCCTTCGAACCCCTGATCAGTAGTGGGCGCGGAGCCCGAGTAGCCTGAGGCGGCCGTTGAACCCTTCCGAGGGGCCGGCCTTCGAACCTCTGACCAGTAGTGGGTGTGGGGCCCACGTGCTCTGAGGCGGCTGTTAAACCCCTCCGAGGGGCCAGCCTTTGAACCTCTGATCAGTAGGGAGGCTCGGAGCCTGTTTCCTTCACGGAGAAGGATCCTTTTCGGGGTATCCCCCTTTCCCGGTCCCTGTTGTAAGAGAGAGAAAGAGGAAAAGGAAAAGGATACGAAATCGATTGTCGTGGCGTACCTCTTTGGACGCGGTCATTATGGCGAAGGCGAAGCGTCGCTTGCTTCTCCTGCCAGAGGCGCCGCCTGTCCCGCCATGGAGTTAATGCGACGGGGCGAGTAGTTCGCGAGGCGGCCATTGCGCGTGTGCGAGCCGTTCGAGGAACAAAATGTGGGCACGTCGTCTTCACGCCGTGAGAGAGGGTTCTCTCGCTGCCCCTGGATGGGACGTGAGCTTGGCTGACGACATGACCGCTGCTCCTGCCCACCTGCCACCGCCATTACTGCCAGCCCATTTTTGGCCGTATTGACCGTCGCGCCTGGCTGGCACTGCTGGGTCGTACGCAGGGTTGCCTTGAGTCGCGGTACTGGTTCTGCAGTCGAGGAGGCGCGGCAGTGGTGCGAGTGGCGGTGCAGTTGCTTGCACGTAGCGACCGGCGCGCCGGTTGCATGACGCGTGGGCGTGGGCCCCCATGCTGGGTGCGTTGGAAGTCGGAGGGGCACGCCCACTTGGCGCGGTTGCATGCCGCCTGCATGGCTGCCCGCCCTTTCGCCCGCTGGTCTGGGCGAAAGTGGAGGAATGCTCGTAACCGCTGGGCGGTTGCATGCACCGCGCGCGGCGGTTTGGCTTCTTCTGCTTTGGGCCAGCTTGCATGACGCGTGGGACCCAGCCCCCGCGCCATAGGGGTAGGACCTTGGAGCGTGTTGGAGAAGACTCAGCCCACGACGGCTGGGGACGCAAGTAGGGAGAGTCGCCTTTAAAAGGAGGGTGACCCCCTTGAAAGGCGACCATGTCTTCGCGCTCCCTTATGCGTCGTGTCTTTCCACCTTCCGAGCCCCCGGATGGGGGACACCCGCAATGCTTCCGCCTTGTCGTTGGAGGAACGCAACTTCGTGGAAGTTGGTACCTTTCAGCCATCGTTCGGCTTCAAGGATTTTCATCATGCAGCCCGGCTGCACCCCCTCGCCGGTGGTCACCTAAGACAGTGACCACCGGCCCCTGGATGGGGAGAGGCAAGCCGGGCTGCGGCCCCCGCCCCTCCCTCAGCATCAAGGATGCTTACCATCCTTGCTGGGGCGGAGAGCGAGGCGAGCCGGGGCTCTACCTCCCGCACGGGTCGGCTGGCCACCTCCTCTTCCAGCTTCTGGTGGTGGAAACCATCCCCCAGCTCTGCGGAGGAGGTGTCCTCCAGCCATGCCGGGGAAGGCGAACTGTTGCTGCCCAGCTAGGATGCAACATTCCGCCCTCTTCCTTGTTTTCGTGGCGAGGACGGGAGCGAGGACCTGCCGGTGCGCTTTGGAGAGGCCCGCGTTCGCCGGTGCGGCGTTGGTGGAGAGGCGGACGCCGTTGTCGGTGCTGACGTGGTGGCAACCGGGGGAAGCTTCCCCACCGTCGAGGCCGTCAGTGTCGCCTACAGGCCGGCCCCCGGCTCTTTGGCTTTGATGTCTGGTTCACGTCCCTTGAGAGGGGACGCGAACGAGAGCCTTCCGGCGGCCGCATCCGTCCTGGGACCATAGTTGCTGCTGCAGAGGTCACTGGCGAGTCGCCTGGAACATATCGCCCCGCAGGCTCCCCGGTGTGGAGGTTGTTCATACCCGCGGGGACGGAACCAGAGTTCCGTTTGTAATGGCACCTTGAATGCCGGTCTTTTGTTCATTGTGGCTGTCGGGGCCTGAACATGTATGTATTTCTGGCGCGGAGCCGTATTTTTTCTTCATTTTCGAACACTAAGACTCGCCCGTTGGTTGTCTGAACCGCTTCACCAAGCGTGAGTCGCCCTGTACAAAGGTGACGAGTGAGGGATCCGTATCCCGGAGGCGTAGGAGTCCCTCGGCTCGGTCGGCCTTGCTGTCCGAGGCTTCTCTTGCTTAGTTAAAGAAACCCCTCGGCCGCTCTTCGATGAGCCGAAGCCAGGGGTAGCGGTGTCAGCATGGACAAAGGCAGAGTTGGCTCTAAAAGAAGACTTGGTCGGCCAGAGCCTGGCCGGGTCGTCCACTGGCGGGACCGACGCCGGAATTGAGTTGCCGAGGCCTCGGGCCGGGCTGATGTCTTCGGGGGACAGCTGGCCGAGGCCTCGGGGTGACCGGCCGAGCCGCCTGCTCGAGCCGGATTCTCGGAGAAGACCCTGGCGGCGATGGCCCGGGCGTGATGATGACGTCGTCCTTCAGAGTGGAGATCCTCGGACCGCGTCGCCGTCCGAGGCTAGGTCGGACCTCACCGAAGGTGTAGTTGACGCCGAGGGTGCTGCTGCTCCCTTCAACTGTCAAGATCCGAGCCTGCAGGATCGGATTATCTTGTAGTGTGTGTTTTCTGTGGCTGCCGAGGCCCAAACACACCCTCGCCGTGTTGTAAAGCTGCGCTTCTTTTCCTCTTGTTTCGAGTATCTGGACTTTTTCGTCGGTAACAGAATTGTCTGTGCGAGCGAGAGTTGCTTTTCGCGGGAGGCGATGAGTGAGGTATCCGTATCCTGGAGGCGTAGGAATCCCTCGGCTCGGTCGGCCTTGCCGCTTACGCGCACTCTTGCCCGTCCATGGGGTTCTGGCACCGACGCAGTCGAGAAGGTCCGAAAAATCGCTTCGGCAGAAGAGCTTTCGAGCGTGAAGACTTGTTCGGTCCGCGGAATCACTTATCCGAACGCGAGTTACTTATCGCAGAAGGTGATGAGTGAGGTATCCGTATCCCGGAGGCGTAGGAGTCCCTCGGCTCGGTCAGCCTTGGCTGCTTACGTGTACTCCATCGTTTTCAGGATCCACTTTCGAAGTAGTCGAAAAGCACGAAAGACATTCTGGCAGAAAAGATCTTTTTCGAGGAAAAATTTCGACGCAGAGGGGGTTCCCCCCTTTTAGCCCCCGAGGGAGGGTCGGGCTTTGCCGAGGCAAGGCTGACCCTTCCTTGATGACTAAACTTTGCGTGGGAACGAGGCATACGAACAACTTGAAAGCATCTTAAGGGTAGAAGCGACGTAGCTGTTGGATGTTCCAAGCGTTGTTGTAGACCTCGCCTTGACTATTGGCCAGCTTGTATGTTCCGGGCTTCAGAACTTTGGCGATGACAAATGGCCCTTCCCAGGGAGGCGTGAGCTTGTGCCGCCCTCGGGCGTCCTGTCGCAGCCGGAGCACCAGGTCGCCCACCTGGAGGTCTCGGGACCGGACCCCTCGGGCGTGGTAGCGTCGCAGGGACTGCTGGTACCGCGCCGAGTGTAGTAAGGCCATGTCCCGAGCCTCTTCCAGTTGGTCCAGCGAGTCTTCTCGACTAGCTTGGTTGCTTTGGTCGGCGTAGGCCCTTGTCCTCAGGGAACCGTATTCTAAGTCTGTGGGCAAGATGGCCTCGGCCCCATAGACTAGAAAGAACGGCGTGAAGCCCATGGCTCAGCTCAGTGTTGTCCTCAGACTCCAGACCACCGAGGGGAGTTCCTTCATCCATCGCTTGCCGAACTTGTTGAGGTTGTTGTAGATCCGAGGCTTGAGTCCTTGTAGAATCATGCCGTTGGCACGCTCTACTTGCCCATTCGTCATGGGGTGAGCCACGGTGGCCCAGTCCACCCGGATGTGGTGATCCTCGCAGAAGTCCAGGAACTTTCTGCCGGTGAACTGGGTGTCGTTGTCAGTGATGATGGAGTTCGGGACCCCAAAACGATGGATGATGTTGGTGAAGAACGCCACCGCCTGTTCGGACCTGATGCTGTTTAGGGGTCGGACCTCGATCCACTTGGAGAATTTGTCGATGGCGACCAACAGGTGCGTGTAGCCCCCGGGTGCCTTCTACAAGGGGCCGACGAGGTCCAGACCCCACACAGCAAAAGGCCAGGTGATGGGTATCGTCTGTAGAGCCTGAGCGGGCAGGTGGGTCTGCCTCGCGTAGAACTGACACCCTTCGCCGGTGCGGACAATTCTAGTGGCGTCGGCCACCGCCGTCGGCCAGTAGAAACCTTGTCGGAAGGCGTTTCCAACAAGGGCTCGAGGTGCTGCGTGATGGCCGCAAGCCCCCGAGTGTATCTCTCGTAGGAGCTCCTGACCTTCGGCGATGGGGATGCAGCGCTGGAGGATGCCTGAGGGGCTGTGGTGGTAGAGCTCCTTCCCATCTCCCAGCAAGACGAACGGCTTGGCGCGCCGCGCCAACCACCGAGCTTCGGCTCGGTCGAGGGGTAGCTCTCCTCGGTGGAGATATTGCAGGTACGGGGTCTGCTAGTTTCGATTAGGCGTGACCCCGCTTCACTCCTCCTCGACGCGCAGTGCCTCACCCTCGTGGGCCGAGGGTACCTCGGGCTGAACCGAGGGTGCCTCGGGCCGAGCTGAGGGTGCCTCGGGCCGAGCCGAGGGTGCCTCGGACTGAGCCGAGGGTACCTCGGGCTGGGCCGAGGGTGCCTCGGGCTCGGGCGTGTCGTCGATCTTGACGGAGGGTTGATGCAGGTCTCGGGAGAAGACGTCCGGGGGAACCGTTGTTCGCCCCGAGGCTATTTTAGCCAGCTCCTCCGCAGTCTCGTTGTAGCACCGGGTGATGTGGTTGAGCTCGAGCCCGTAGAACTTGTCTTCCAGGCGCCGAACCTCATCGCAGTAGGCCTCCATCTTCGGGTCGCGGCAGTGGGAGTTCTTCAAGACTTGGTCGATAACGAGCTGCGAGTCACCGCAAGCATCGAGGCGTCGGACCCCTAGCTCGATGGCAATCCGCAACCCGTTGACCAGAGCCTCGTACTCAGCCACATTGTTGGACGCCGGGAAATGGAGGCGTAGCACATAGCGTAGGTGCTTCCTGAGGGGCGAGATGAAGAGTAGGCCTACGCCGGCTCCTGTCTTCATCAGCGACCCATCAAAGAACATGGTCTAGAGTTCTGGCTGGATCGGAACTGTTGGGAGCTGGGTGTCGACCCATTCAGCCACGAAGTCCGCCAAGACCTGGGACTTGATGGCCTTCCGAGGGGTGAACGAGATTGTTTCGCCCATGATTTCCACCGCCCACTTTGCGATTCTACCCGAGGCCTCTCGACACTGGATGATCTCCCCCAGGGGGAAGGATGACACCACAGTTACCGGATGAGACTCGAAGTAGTGTCGCAACTTCCGCCCCGTCAGAATCACTGCATATAACAGCTTCTGAACTTGTGGGTAGCGGATCTTGGTCTCAGACAGTACCTCGCTGATGAAGTAGACTGGCCTCTGGACGGGCAATGCATGCCCCTCTTCTCTTCTCTCAACCACAATCGCGGCGCTAACCACTTGAGTGGTCGCGGCGACGTAGATCAAGAGGGCTTCTCTGGCAGCGGGGGGCACCAAGATGGGTGTGTTTGTGAGGAGCGCCTTCAGGTTCCCGAGGGCTTCCTCGGCCTCAGGGGTCCAAGTGAAGCACTCAGCCTTCCTTAAGAGGCGGTATAGAGGGAGGCCTCTTTCGCCGAGGCGCGAGATGAAACGGCTCAGAGCCGCAAGACATCCCATGACTCTCTGTACGCCTTTCAAGTCCTTGATGGGCCCCATGCTGGTGATGGCCGCGATCTTCTCCGGGTTGGCTTCGATGCCCCGCTTGGAGACGATGAACCCCAAGAGCATGCCTCGGGGTACCTCGAAGACACACTTTTCGGGATTGAGCTTCACGCCTTTCGCCTTGAGACATCGGAATGTCACTTCAAGGTCGGAAAGGAGGTCGGAGGCTTTCCTCGTCTTGACTATGATGTCATCGACGTAGGCCTCGACCGTCCGGCCAATGTGTTCGCCGAACACATGGTTCATGCACCGCTGGTACGTCGCACCCGCATTCCTCAAGCCGAACGGCATGGTGACATAGCAGTACATGCCGAAGGGTGCGATGAAAGAGGTCGCGAGCTGGTCGGACTCTTTCATCCTGATTTGGTGATACCCTGAGTAGGCATCGAGGAAAGACAGGGTTTCACACCCAGCAGTGGAATCCACGATTTGATCGATGCGAGGCAGAGGGTAGGGAACCTTCGGACATGCTTTGTTTAGACCAGTGTAGTCTACACACGTCCGCCATTTCCCTCCTTTCTTTCTCACAAGCACAGGGTTGGCAAGCCATTCGGGATGGAATACCTCTTTGATGAACCCTGCCGCCATTAGCTTGTGGATCTCCTCACCTATGGCTCTGCGCTTTTCTTCGTCGAATCAGCGCAGAGGCTGCTTCATAGGTCGGGCTCCAGCTCGGATATCCAGCGAGTGCTCAACGACATCTCTCGGTATGCCTGGCATGTCCGAGGGACTCCACGCGAAAACGTCGGCGTTTGCGCGGAGAAAGTCGACGAGCACTGCTTCCTATTTGGGATCGAGCTCGGAGCCGATCCGGATCCGCTTGGAGGCGTCGCTGCTGGGGTCGAGGGGGACGGACTTAACCGTTTCTGCCGGCTCGAAGTTGCCGGCGTGGCGCTTCACGTCTGGCACCTCCTTAGAGAGGCTCTCCAGGTCGGCGATGAGGGCCTCGGATTCGGCGAGGGCCTCGGCGTACTCCACGCACTCCACGTCACATTCGAACGCGTGTCTGTACGTGGGGCCGACGGTGATGACCCCGTTGGGGCCCGGCATCTTGAGCTTGAGGTAGGTGTAGTTGGGGACGGCCATGAACTTCGCGTAGCATGGCCTCCCCAATACTGCGTGGTAGGTTCCTCTAAACCCAACCACCTCGAACGTGAGGGTCTCCCTTCGGAAGTTGGAGGGTGTTCCGAAGCAGACGGGAAGGTCGAGTTGTCTGAGGGGCTGGACGCGCTTCCCGGGGATGATCCCGTGGAAAGGCGCAGCGCTTGCCCGGACCGAGGACATATCAACATGCAGGAGCCCGAGGATCTTGGCGTAGATGATGTTGAGGCTGCTGCCTCCGTCCATGAGGACCTTGGTGAGCCTGACGTCGCCGATGATGGGGTCGACAACGAGCGGGTATTTCCTCGGGCTCGGCACGTGGTCGGGGTGGTCGGCTTAGTCGAAGGTGATGGGCTTGTCGGACCAGTCTAGGTAGACTGGCGCCGCCACCTTTACCGAACAGACCTCCCGACGCTCTTGCTTGTGGTGCCGAGCCGAGGCGTTCGCCGCTTGCCCATCGTAGATCATGAAGCAGTCGCAGACCTCGGGGAACTCTCCTGCCTTGTGATCTTCCTTCTTGTCGTCGTCGCGAGCCCTGCCACCCTCCGCAAGTGGCCCGGCCCTGTGGAAGTGGCGCCGAAGCATGGCGCACTCCTCAAGGGTGTGCTTGACGAGCCCCTGATGATAGGGGCACGGGTCCTTGAGCATCTTGTCGAAGAGGTTGGCACCTCCGGGGGGTTTCCGAGGGTTCTTGTACTCGGCGGCGGCGACAAGGTCCACGTCGGCGGCGTCGTGTTTCGCTTGCGACTTCTTCTTGCCCTTCTTCTTGGCGCCACGCTGAGTTGATGCCTCGGAGGCATCTTCCGGTGGGCGGCCCTGGGGCTGCTTGTCCTTCCGGAAGATAGCCTCAACCGCCTCCTGGCCAGAGGCGAACTTGGTGGCGATGTCCATCAGCTCGCTCGCCCTGGTAGGGGTCTTTCGACCCAGCTTGCTGACCAGGTCACGGCAAGTGGTGCCGGCGAGGAACGCGCCGATGACATCCGAATCGGTGATGTTGGGCAGCTCGGTGCGCTGCTTCGAGAATCGCCGGATGTAGTCCCGGAGAGACTCTCCCGGCTGTTGTCGGCAGCTTCGGAGGTCCCAGGAGTTCCCAGGGCGCACGTACGTGCCCTGGAAATTGCCGGCGAAGGCTTGGACCAGGTCGTCCCAGTTGGAGATCTGCCCCGTAGGCAGGTGCTCCAACCAGGCGCGAGCGGTGTCGGAGAGGAACAGGGGGAGGTTGAGGATGATGAGGTTGTCATCATCTGTTCCACCCAGTTAGCAGGCTAGCCGGTAGTCCGCGAGCCACAGTTCCGGTCTCGTCTCCCCCGAGTACTCTGTGATAGTAGTCGAGGGTCGGAACCGGGTCGGGAAGGGCGCCCGTCGTATGGCGCAGCTGAAAGCCTGCGGACCGGGTGGTTCGGGCGAGGGACTCCAATCCTCCCCGCTGTCGTAGCGTCCCCCACGCCTGGGGTGGTAGCCTCGGCGCACCCTCTCGTCGAGGTGGGCCCGACGGTCGCGGTGATGGTGCTCGTTGCCGAGGCGACCCGGGGCCGCAGGCGCTGTGTTGCGCGTGCGCCCGGTGTGGACCGAGGCTTCCCGCATGAATCGGGAAGTCGCGTTGCGATGTTCCGAGGGGTACCCCTGCCTTCGGGAGGCGGAGCTTTCGGCCCGTCGGACCACGGCGCCCTCCAGGAGATTCTTGAGCTCTCCCTGGATTCGCCGCCCCTCGGTGGTTGATGGCTCCGGCATCGCGCGGAGAAGCATTGCTGCTGCTGCCAGGTTCTGGCCGACTCCACTGGAAGCGGGTGGCGGCCTCACCCTGACATCGTCAGCGATGCGGTGCTGGAAGCCCTGGGGTAGATGGTGCACTTCCCCGGCCGGAGGTTGGCCCGCCCATTCCTGCCCGACGTCCCGGCGAATCGGCTCAAGTGTTCCTGCTCCCTCGTCGAGCCTGGCCTGCACCCCGCGGATTTGCTCGAGCTGTGGGTCATGACCCCCCGCCTGAACGGGGACCACAGCTAGCTCCCGTAGGATGTCAACGCGAGGCACAGGCCTAGGGAGATCACCGTTCTCTGGCATACCAAGATGGTTGCCTTCGGAGGGACCCCCTAGATCGACGTGGAAACATTCACGACTCGGGTCGCAGTCCTCGTCGCCGAGGCTGCGGCTACCGTCGAAACAGTCGGAAAGGCAGTAGTCGCATGCGGTCATGAAGTCCCGCATGGCACTGGGGTTACGAAGTCCGGAGAAATCCCAACAGAAGTCGGGCATGTTGTCTTCCTCGGACCCCGAGGGCCCGTAGGTCGAGGCGTCCGTCAGCCGGTCCCAGGGCGACCGCATACGATACCCTAGAGGGTTTGGACTCACCTCTACGAGAGCGCCCGCCAAAGCGAAGTCGCTTGGCGGGTCGAGGCTGAATCCAAAAGGTGTGAGATGGAAATCGGTGGGTACCTCTTGGTCGACGGGCGATGACGAGGTCACGTCAGGGACGGACTGCACCGTCGTCTCAGGTACGAGGGTGACGCCCAGCAAGTCCTTCGCGAGCGTGCTGGCGTCGTCCGTTTGCTTGGGATTGGCGTGTTGTGGGGAGACGGCGCTCGTCTTCGTCTCAGACACGAGGTCGAGGCCCGACGTGCCCCCCGTTGGGGCGCCGGCGCCGTCGACTCGCTCGACAGCCGACGAGGCGCTGCCTCCTGCTTGGCCTTGGTTGCCCCGCCTCCTCCTCCGTCGGCGGGGGAGAGGGCGGGGTGAGCTCGAATGTTGTTCTTCCACCGCGCGGGGAAGACGTCGTCGATTCCGCCGCCGGCGGGCAGGCTGTCGGCCGCCATTGTCGTTGTCGCACGGCGGGGGAAGGAGTATCATGTCGTAGCTGCCGTCGAAGGACATGAACTCAAGACTCCCGAAATAGAGCACCGTCCCGGGCTGAAAAGGTTGCTGAAGACTACCCATCTGGAGCTTGACAGGAAGCTGTTCATCAACACGCAGCAGGCCCCTACCTGGCACGCCAACTGTCGGCGTTTTGAGACCGGGGGGTCCCTGGACCGACGAGTGAAATATCGCCGCGTGCCCCAGCCAGATGGGTCGGCGCGAGAAGGAGCGCGAAGGGGGGAAAAGGCAGCCGGAGAGAGAGAGAGGTGGAAATCCCGCGGCCTTCGTGTTTGTCCCGCGCCCAAGGTCAGGTGCACTTGCAGTAGGGGGTTACAAGCGTCCACGCGGGAGGGAGCGAGCGGCCTCACGCGAGCGCCTGTCCCGTTCTCTTCCCCGCGCGGCCAACCCTCTGTAAGAGGGCCCTGGTCCTTCCTTTTATAGGCGTAAGGAGAGGATCCAGGTGTACAATGGGGGGTGTAGCAGAGTGCTAACGTGTCTAGCAGAGGAGAGCTAGCGCCCTAAGTACATGCCATCG
Source organism: Zea luxurians (assembly GCA_029449295.1). NCBI lineage: Eukaryota > Viridiplantae > Streptophyta > Magnoliopsida > Poales > Poaceae > Zea > Zea luxurians. The sequence goes on from JAOPSE010000003.1 coordinate 128,198,047, forward strand.
TGGCAGCTGGAGAGGTTTTGGCACCCGGTTCGTGTGGTGTCGTGGCCGTCGGAGGAGCGTTGGAGCCTGGCAGAAGGACAGCTGTCGGAGCTGTCGAGTCCTTGCTGACGTCCTCTTGCTTCCGTAAGGGGGCTGAGAGCCGCCGTCGTCATAGAGCGTGCGGGGCGCCATCATTGCTTGTCTGGCGGAGCGAGCCAGATGGGACGCCGGTCTTGTTTCCCGTAGCCTGAGTCAGCTTGGGGTAGCGTAATGATGGCGCCTCCTGTTGATGTGGTCGGTCCGTGCCCTAGGTTGGGCGATGTGGAGGCTCCTCCGAGGTCGAGGTCGAGTCTATCTTCCGAGGCCGAGGTCGAGTCCGAGCCCCTGGGTCGGGCGAGGCGGAGACCGTCGGCTGAGGCTAGGGCTGAGTCCAAGCCCTGGGGTCGGGCGAAACAGAGTTCGTCGTCTTCCGGGGCTGAGCCCGAGTCCGAGCCCTGGGTCGGGCGGAGTGGAGTTCGTCATCTTCCGGGGCTGAGCCCGAGTCCGAGCCCTGGGTCGGGCGGAGCGGAGTTCGCCGTCTTCAGGGGCTGAGCCCGAGTCCGAGCCCTGGGTCGGGCGGAGCGGAGTTCGCCGTCTTCCGGGGCTGAGCCCGAGTCCGAGCCCTGGGTCGGGCGGAGCGGAGTTTGCCGTCTTCCAGGGCTGAGCCCGAGTCCGAGCCCTAGGTCGGGCGGAGCGGAGTTCGCCGTCTTCCGGGGCTGAGCCCGAGTCCGAGCCCTAGGTCGGGCGAAGCGGAGTTTCCTATGGTGCCTGAGGCCGGGCCTGGCTGCCTGTCAGCCTCACTCTGTCGAGTGGCACAGCAGTCGGAGCAGCGCAGGCGGCGCTGTCCTTCTGTCAGGCCGGTCAGTGGAGCGGCGAAGTGACTGCGGTCACTTCGGCTCTGTCGACTGAAGGGCGCGCGTCAGGATAAAGGTGTCAGGCCACCTTTGCATTAAATGCCCCTGCGATTTGGTTGGTTGGCGTGGCGATTTGTCCAGGGTTGCTTCTTGGCGAAGACTGGGCCTCGGGCGAGCCGGAAGTATGTTCGTCGCTGGAGGGGGGCCTCGGGCGAGATGTAGATCCTCCAGGGTCGGCTGTCCTTGCCCGAGGCTGGGTTCGGGCGAGGCGTGATCGAGTCCCTCGAATGGACAGATCCCTGACTTAGTCGCACCCATCAGGCCTTTGCAGCTTTTGTGCTGATGGGGGTTACCAGCTGAGAATTAGGAGTCTTGAGGGTACCCCTAATTATGGTCCCCGACAATACCATTACCCCCACAGAAGTCATTTTTAAAAAATGCTAGTATCCATTCCTTCCTTATTTCATATAATTTGCATAGAGTCATATCTTCATGAAGATTGAATTCCTCTAGCATCATTTCCCAGGCACATTCAAACTCATGAGGAGTTCATGGATGATGTATAATAGATTGGAATGTTGTTTTAAAATCCTTATCAGCAAACCTTGCATATAATTCATTTAAGAATGGCATAAATCTATCCTGGACATGCCATAAACACAGTCTGTGAACTGTTTTTGGAAATACAGTTCTCAGAGCAATTGGCATTGCAGGATCTTGATCTACAATTGCTCACAAACTATTATTTTACTTTCACAATAAATTATTTGACTTTTTTGCATAACAAATTCACATACCACATACCTGTTAGCATAACTCTCGGACCCTCGCATCCCATACATGTTTTGAATGAATTGAAAGCCTATTCAAAAGTCTGAACTATTTCATCTCCCAACAAAACAAATCCAAACACTGTACACTACAGATGGTTGTTAGCTCCAATAAACATGCCCAGTGGTTTATCATATATATTTGTCTTGTGTGTTGTATCAAATGTCACAGCATCACCATAATCTGCATATTCCCCCTGCATACTTGCGTGTGACAAAAATACTCACTATTTTCCCATCATTGTCTAGCTGAAAATCACAACAAAATTGTGGATTCTGTTTCTTGCATTCCGTAAAGAAAGCCAAAAGTTTGGCTACATCATTTGCGCAGTTTTCTCGTCTCCTTGCTGCCCTCCTACATTTGTATGCTCAAAAAATGATTATACAAACATTTACTATAGTAATATTTATGGCACTCAATATATACACAGGAAACATAAAAAAATTGCTTACATGTTTTTCAGATTTTGAGCAGTTACCGGTACGTTCTCTGGCCCATCATGCATGTCTGATATAAAATCAACTATGCAATGCTGCGGCACTCGGCTATCATGCATTGCATCAACAAAATTTATGAACTCAGCATCCCTACTTTTGTTGCAACGTAAATGTTGTTTCTCTGCTTCGCCAGTTATGAACTCATGGTTATGCTCCAAATTCACCAGTTCAATTTTTGCAGCTACAACCATTTTTTTCATCATCATATATTTTTTTTAATTTCATTCCAGTCTTACATTGCGTACGCCTCGAATTCCTATTCCTCATCCTAGGTGTATCATTTGATTTTGGTGCACTTTTACCTTCACGTGAACAATTTATCCACTTACTGAATGTCTTCTCTCTGTATTTCTTCAATGGAAATCCAACTTCATATGCATACCTTTTATAGAATTTATATGCATCATCAACATCCTTGAAAGTCATCCCTACCGTTGGCACTATATTTGGATCAATGTTTTTTCTGCAATTCATTGACATTGTTGTTTGTACCACGGAATATGATCATAACAATCTAATCAATCAAGAATCAAATACAACAATTGGACTTACATGTGAATGCAGTATTTGGGGCGTATCCATCTCCCTGGAGCTAATATTGGACATTGCAGGTCGAACCCTTTGTTCTCCTTCCTCCCTTATGCTCATCTCGTCGATTACAGGCCCCAGTAGAGTAGGAGGTGGTGTAACCAGTAAGTTACTATCAACTACTCCCTCTGTCTCTGGATCAACACGAACGCCATCTCCTACCATCGTCGGCGATTGTCCAGAGCCGGCCAAGTACTGGGCACTCGACAAAGAACTCTTTACCGAGTGTCTTCTATAGACACTTGGGAAACCATATTTTTGTTTTTTACATTTTGGCCACCAAACTTTTTGTGGTATGTTCCTATACTATGTAGACCTACATATACCATTTTGGGACAATTATAACAGTTTTTGCAATAGCTAGTAGATTTAGTTCGTTTATTTGAATTTTTTCGGAAAATTCAGATTTGAACTGCAGGTCACTCGAAACTTGGAAAATCGTGCATGCAAAAATGATATCCATGCTACTTAGCACAAGTTACGACCGATTTCAGGAGCGGACCGGAAACTTCGAGCACCATGCTCACTCAACATGGTTGTGAACTTGCCATCCAGGTGTTTAAAAATTGTATAAAACAGAAACAAAGTCAGAAAATCATGAAACCTGTCTACGTGTCATGATATCATATGTAGAGGCTGTGATAAAAATTTGAAAAGGTTTCGAGAAAACTGTGACGCACTATGTGTACAAACCTAAGAGATCCACATTGGAACTTTATGATTTCATGTGTAGTTCTCTTAGGTTTCTACACATAATGTCGCACAACTTTCTCCAAACATTCTCAATTTTTTATCACAGCCTCTACATAAGATATCATGACACGTTGACAAGTTTCATGATTTTCTGACTTTGTTTGTGTTTTATACAATTATTAAACACCTAGATGGCAAGTTCACAGCCATGTTGAGTGAGCATGGTGCTCTAAGTTTCTGGTCCGCTCCTGAAATCGGTCGTAACTTGTGCTAAGTAGCATGGACATCATTTTTGCATGCACGGTTTTCCAAGTTTCAAGTGACCTGCAGTTCAAATCTGAATTTTCCGAAGAAATCCAAATAAACGAACTAAATCTACTAGCTATTGAAAACACAGTTATAATTGTCCCAAAATGGTATATGTAGGTCTACATAGTGTAGGAACACACCACAAAAAAATTGGTTGGGAAAATAAAAAAAAATACAAATGTACTTTGCCGAGTGTCAGCTAGTTGACACTCGGCAAAGTAGGCTTTGCCGAGTGTCAGCTGGGTGGCACTCGGCAAAGAATAGTGAAAGAGTCTTTGCCGAGTGTCGCCCAGGGGACACTCGGCAAAGATGGCTTTGCCGAGTGCCAGCGATCTGGCACTCGGCAAAACATATTTTAAAATTAAAAAAAACTTTGCCGAGTGCCAGATCACGGGCACTCGGCAAAGCACGCATACATACCCACGGTCAGTGCTTTCTTCCTCACTCTCTCACTCTCATTCTCACGCGCCGCCGTCATGCCCTCACCGCCGCCACGCCCTCGCCCGTCGCGCCCGCCGTTGTGCCCGCGCCCGCCGTGCCCGCACCGACGCCGCTGTGCCCCTCGCCCACCGCGCCCGCGCCCGCCGTGCCCCTCACCCGTGCCCGCAGCCGCGCCCACCGTGCCCCTCTCCCGTGCCCGCCGCGCTTGCCGTGCCCGCGCCGCCGTGCCCCTCACCATGCCCCTCGCCCGCGCCCACCGTGCCCCTCGCCCTCGCCCTCGCCCGCGCCCGCCGTTCCCCCGCCGCGCCCCTCGTCGTGCCCCCGCCACGCCCCTCGCCATGCCCCCGCCGCGCCCCTCGCCGTGCCCCCGCCCACCGCCCCCGTCGTGCCCTCGCCCGCGACCCGTCGTCTAGCCCGCGACCCGTCGTCTCGCCCACGACCAAACCTCCAAGGTGATTGCTTGCATTATGTTCTACGTGTATGATTTATATGAAATGATTAGTTTTAATATTGAGTTAATTATATACGTGTATGATTAGGTTAATATGTAGTATTGTTGATTGCCGGCCATCGTGCCGTTGAATTATGTGTGGATGTCAGCCATCGTGCTGATAGTTTTATTTGCAGGATTTTGAAACCTCCCCGTGCAGGGGAGGTGCTGCCGAAATTTTCTGTTGCTAGGCTTCTGTTAGAGGATGGAGGACCGTGAGTGGATGTACACGGGCCGTAGAGGAAGGAACGATGTCACCACTAAATGGATTAGAAAGACCGATGATTTCGTGGAACGGGCATATGGCGAAGCTACTAAAGGAGCGAGTCTAGTCCCATGCCCGTGCAGCAAATGTGCCAACCGGAAAAGAAAACCAAAGAAGGCCATGGTAGAACATATTTGGAAGAATGGATTTACGCTGGGCTATACTCGGTGGATATTTCATGGTGAAGCGCATCGTACGAGAGAGGAGGTGTTGAGACAACGTGTCGAGAATTATGACGCGAATGCGGGGGTAGCGGATATGTTGAACGACTATCAGGAGGCACAGTACACGGGAGGATGTATGGATGATGAGCCAGAGTCGACTGCAAAGGTGTTCTACGACATGTTTGACGCGGCACAGAAGCCCCTTCACGGGCAGACAAAGGTTTCTCAACTAGATGCCATTGGGCGTGTAATGGCGTTCAAGTCGCAGTACAACATGAGTAGAGACGCATTCGATGGCTTGTTGACGGTTATTGGGAGCCTGCTTCCGGATGATCACGTTCTGCCAAAGAGCATGTACGAGGCACAGAAACTCCTTCGTGCACTCAAGATGACGTATGAGTAGATTCATGCTTGTCCGAAGGGTTGCGTGCTATTTAGGAAAGAATACACGGAAGCAAAGTACTGTCCCAAGTGTAAATCGTCTAGGTTCATGGAGGTAGACTCTGGTGATGGACAGAAGAGGCAGCTCGACATCCTCTTGACAATCCTACGGCACCTTTCATTCGTACCAAGGATCCAGCGTCTGTACATGATAGAGGAATCCGCGAAACAGATGACATGGCACAAAAATGAAAAACGATACAATCCTGACAAGATGGTGCACGCATCCGATGGTGAAGCATGGAAACACTTTGATGCCATTCACCGTGAGAAAGCCGAAGAGGCTCGTAATGTACGTGTTGCGTTGGCCACAGATGGGTTCAATCCCTATGGAATGAGCGCTGCCCCGTACACATGTTGGCTCGTGTTTGTTATCCCAATCAATCTCCCCCCTGGTGTGTGCTTTCAAAGGCAGAATATATTCGTGTTGTTGATAATTACCGGACACCCGGGGAATAAAATGGGCGTGTACATGGAGCCTTTGATCGATGAATTGGTACGTGCCTGGGAAGAAGGGGTATGGACGTATGACCGAGCTACGAAGACAAACTTCAGAATGCATGTTTGGTACCAGTACTCCATGCATGACTTACCGGCGTATGGGCTATTCTGCGCCTGGTGTGTTCACGGTAAGTTCCCATGCCCAGTTTGCAAGGAAGCTCTCAGGTTCATTTGGTTGAAAAAGGGTGGCAAATATTCGTCCTTCGATAAACATCGACAATTTCTCCCTGCTGACCATCCATTCTGCCTAGACATCAAGAACTTTACGAAAGGTGTCGTAGTGACAGACCGCCCACCTGCAACGATGACTGGTGCCGAAATTCGTCAACAGATAGATGGGCTCATGGCCAATACAGAAGGTGGTTTTGTGGGATATGGTGAGCAGCATATGTGGACACATAAGTCTGGCTTGACTCGGCTCCCCTATTATGACGACCTGCTCCTTCCATACAACATTGACGTGATGCACACTAAAAAGAATGTTGTCGAGGCATTGTGGGCAACAATTATGGACATTCCTGATAAGTCAAAGAATAACGTGAAGGCAAGAGTGGAACTGGCAGCGTTATGTGATAGACCAAACCTAGAGATGAAGCCGCCAAGTGGCGGAAAGACATGGAGAAGGCCTAAGGCCGATTTCGTCCTAAGCAGGGCCCAGAGGAAGGAAGTACTTTAGTGGATCAAGATGTTGATGTTCCCTGATGGGTATGCAGCTAACCTGAGTAGGGGGTGAACTTATCTACTATGTGAGTCTTAGGGATGAAGAGTCATGACTTCCACATATGGATTGAATGGATTCTTCCTGCGATGGTTCGAGGCTATGTCCCTGAGCATGTCTGGCTAGCGCTTTCAGAGTTGAGCTATTTCTTCCGTCAGCTTTGTGCAAAAGAGTTATCTCGGACCGTGGTTGCAGACTTGGAAAGATTGGCACCCGTGTTACTGTGTAAGCTTGAGAAGATATTTCTACCCGGCTTCTTTAATCCAATGCAGCATTTGATTCTTCATCTCCCCTATGAGGCACGAATGGGGGCCCATGCAGGGACATTGGTGCTATCCAATCGAGAGATGTCTAAAGACTATTCGAAAGAAATGTAGAAATAAATGCAAAATCGAGGTTTCCATTGCAGAGGCATACATTCTAGAGGAGGTCTCAAACTTCACAACAACTTATTATGGTGACAAACTGCCGAGCGTGCATAATCCACCCCGTCGTTACAATGATGGCGATAATGAATCAAACCTTAGCATATTTCGAGGCCAACTCGGAAGCGCAAGTGGCTCGACCACCAAGACCCTAACACATGAAGAGTGGCGGCATATCATGCTATACGTATTGACCAACCTTGAAGAGGTGACGCCATACATGGAACAATTCCTTCATGAATTCTGGCGTCGATCAAGGGACCCCACTCCACAGGAATATGACACTCTTCTTAGAAAGGGTGCGAGAAATGGGTTGCCCGATTTCATTTCCTGGTTCAAACGTAAGGTACGTGCTTAGTTTGTAAAAGAGATACGTTTTTGAACTTAATTTAGTGTCTTTTAACTTGCGAATACTTGCAGGGCCAAAGAGATTCGTCTATGAGTGCCGAGTTGAGACAAGTAGCCAACGACTTTGCTTATAGGGTCAAGAAATATTCTGGGTATGACGTCAATGGATACCGTTTTCGCACAACAAACTACGACAAAAGTCGGCCCAATCGGAAAACAACGTGTTCTAGAGTCTTTATGCCCGGCCTTGACAATGTCGATTATTTTGGACGAATCGAAGAAATATATGAGCTTAATTTTTATGGTTCCAAACCTCTTACTCCAGTGATATTCAAATGTCATTGGTTTGACCCTCAAGTGACGAGACGGACACATTCTAATCTTGGGATAGTCAAAATTCGACAAGATTCCACCTTAGCAGGAGACGATGTCTATATCGTGGCCCAACAGGCCACACAAGTGTATTATCTCCCATATGCGTGCCAAACGAAAGAACATCTTAAGGGTTGGGATGTTGTGTATAAGGTATCGCCGCACGGGAGGTTACCTGTTCCTAACGATGAAGATTACAACTTAGACCCGGACACATATGATGGAGAGTTCTTCCAAGAAGATGGGCTAGAAGGGCGATTTGAGATAGACTTAACCGAAGCTATCGGAATGGACGTAGATATTGAAATGGTTGTTGATGAGGAGGATGATGAGGTGCAAAATGATAATGACTTAGTAATCCTTGAAGGCAATGACATTAATGACGAGGTTGCGTCTTCCGATGGTGTTGAGATTGAAATGGTTGATAGTGATGATGAGAGTTATGATCCGGCTAACCCCGACACATATGAAGATTATTTTTAATCGATGTAATGCTATATGAATTTTTACTTCGCACCTGTTTTTAAATAAATCTTTTTATATGTGCTTATTTGTTTACTCTTAATTGCAGGTTTTTGGACAAATATGGTCGGCGGTAATTGGCTGAGTAGGAGGAGGAGGGGGAGGAGGAGTAGGACGTCGGACGAGGTAGACCAGCAGCAGGACGACTTTGTCCAACAGCAGGCGGCGCCTCAGGTCGACGACGACCAGCAGCAGGACGATGACGACCAGCAGCAGGACGCCTCAGGTTCTGGTGCCTCAGGTTCGAGGGGCATCTACCTGCGAGGTCCCGCGAGTCTTCCTCAGCGTCCCATACTTCGGGACAGGCGGCCGCTGATTCGACTGGAAGGGGAGAGGTATGTAACTTTATGTTCTTCATTCTTGTTCATAATATGTGTTCAAAATCATAATATAAACTAATACTTTTTATTTATCAATTGGACAGGTCTTGGACGGTTGTGGATTATGCTGGGGGTCATCATCGCCCCCCCATGGCATCCTCGGCCTGCTAAGCAGGGAACACTTCCTTGGACTGGTGGAGTACGCCGGAGTGACGGGCCCAGCCTTCACCTTCGAACACTACGCTGTCGCCCCCGATGCAATAGACCGGGACGGCCGGGAATTCAATAACAAGGCGGAGCGGGTGAAGCAAGAGCTGTGGGTAAGTCTTAGTATAATGTAAAATATGTCGCATTTGTTGCAAATTCTTGAAATAATGTATGGATACATCGTTTTTGTATGCAGGATTTCTTCAGATGCGAGACTGGATACGAGGCTAGGGCGGATGTGGTGGCCACCACGAGCTGTAAGAAGCTCGTCGTGAACATGCACTATGAGGCCCGAATCCAGCACCTACCATGGCTCCGTCCTTGGGGAGAGGGTGACCAAAACTCAAGCCCGAACCATGTCGTTGACTAGGGACCAGTACCTGCAGGTAAAGTCATGCATGTTTGGTACCAGTACTCCATGCATGAATTTTATTTTATCTTCTGATATGCACTTTACGTGTTTACTTTGTAGATGATTCCACATTGGTGCGCCGCACATCCTCTGTGCTGGTAGCAGATGGTGGATAGGTGGTGTTCGGCTGAGTGGGACGAGGCGCACACCGCTAGCCGGGAACGACGTATGATGATGCAAGGTCCCTCCCACCACCAAGACAGCCGGAGCCTGGGCCAATATGCCGAAGCATGGGTACGCACTCTTTTTTATTTAGGTATATAGCACTTGATTAGATATTATTTCTAACTATCTCGTTGGTTTTCTTGCAGTCGGCGTCACATGGTGGCCGGCCTTGCTCCACCTTCTCGGCCTATGCTATGGCCCATAAGGGCAAGGCGACGTCCAACGTCACCTACAACCCAGATGACGGGCCTGAGGCCTACACCAACCCCGCCGTCTACAGCTGCCTTCATGACTACACCGCCATGGCGCAGGAGGTCCATGGCCCAGACTATGATCCGAGCACCGAGCCGATCGACCCCAATGTGCTCATGAGGGTCGGAGGAGGCAAGAGACATGGGCAGTACTAGATTGTCGACGGGGCAATCGACTCGTCCTCCACTCCCACTCTGTCTCAGGTGAGAACAAGGAGCACGGGCTCGAGTCCAGCCATATGACCTCGGCACGACAGCTCACAGCAGCGCATACAAGAACTCGAGGTTAGTGCTTCTGTAACTCATCCTTCCTTGAGTTATATACCTTCTCTTTGAGTTACTATAACGTTGGCTTGTAATATTACAGACCCAACTAGAAGAGATGGAGGCGAGGATAATGGCGGAGCGGGCGGCGACTGATCAGAGGATGGCAGATATGTTCCAGTACATGCAGAGCGTGACACAGGGTTTCGCTCCACCACCTCCATTGTTCCTTGCAGTTGACCCTGCTATGTTCCATACTCCTGTGAGTATCAAAATTGTAGTTACATGTTGGTAATGAATATGGTATAACACATGCAATCTCTTCTCTGTACAGGGCTAATCTGGGCGGCATCCAACAACCCTCCTGAAGGGTTCAGCCCAACGCAGCACAAGACCAACCGCCCACCTCCATGAGTTTTATGTTTTCAGTGTTGAATACTTGTGTCTGTGTGTTTGAAGACTTCAAAACTTGTGTTAGTCACTTATGTTTGTGTTGGATACTTATGTCAGAGCTTGAGACGTATGAGACTTATGTTTGTGTTGGGTACTTGTGTTGAACACTTATGTTTGTGATGGATATTTATGTTTGTGTTGGCTATTTATGTTTGTGATGATATTTGTGGTGTATATATGTGATATATATGTGATATCTTTTGTTTGTGTGGATGGAATACAAAAAACAAATAAAAAAGGTGCATACTGGTCACTTTGTCGAGTGTTACACTCGGCAAAGAGGTTCTTTGCCGAGTGTCAAGACCATAGCACTCGGAAAAGAACTAAGACCTAGGTACCAGTATAGGTTTTTTGCCGAGTGTAATGTCTCTGACACTCGGCAAAGAGGCACGCTTTGCCGAGTGCCGTACGTAGCACTCGGCAAAGAACCTGACATGGGGACCCCGGGTTCTTTGCCAAGTGTCCCAGGTGGCACTCGGCAAAGATTGATTCTTTGCCGAGTGCTGCTGGGCAGACACTCGGCAAAGGTAACTCCTTTGCCGAGTGTCACCCGTGACACTCGGCAAAAACACTGTCTCCGTCACCCCGTCGCCGTAACGGCTGCTTTTCTTTGCCGAGTGCTCCCTGGCACTCGGCAAACCTCTTTGCCGAGTGCCCAAGAAAAAGTACTCGGCAAAGAAGGCTTTGTCGATGCACTGTTTGCCAAGCCTTCTTTGCCGAGTGCGACACTCGGCAAAGCCTTTGCCGAGTGTTTTTACGGCTTTGCCGAGTGCTTCGGGCACTCGGCAAAGCGCTCGTTTCCGGTAGTGTCTCCACCGCCAAATAGTTTATGCAGTCTTGGGGTGTTTTTTCGAATGAAAGGAAATCATGGATGCTATACTAAACAAGTAACCGCATCCATGTTTTCAGGGTATTTCCATTATTTTCGAAACCGTACCGATATTATAGCGATGTCCATGTAATACAAATATCCCTAACACACTACTTACGCACAATGACACAATATTTTACGCCACACGGTATATACTATATATGCAACATTTATAGCGTATCTGTTTTATGCCATATCTTTCAACATCTTATTCGATATTATCTTTAACTATCGCCATTATACCCCATGCAAGATCCATAAATTCCGCCCCCACGTAACAGAGTAAGCACGTTTGCATGTGGAATCTAATCCCTATAATTCCGCCTACTACCATATGTTTACCGCCTAGCCATTAACCAACCGTGTCACGGTGCCGTCTCTCCTGCATGATGTATGTCTCGTCTCCATTAAACACACGCGCGCTTGGTTCAGCGGTCCAGACCCCGTAACCGAACCGGGCTCTCTTTAATATCCGAAGCCCAGGTCAATGTTGGGGTATTTTTTTCTCTACAACTTTGTATCATATTTCAACCCTTACTGTATAAATATATAATACTAATCAATATATTTTTTGTCCAGACCATTTTGAATATCGAGGAGTTCGAACAACACAGTACAAATCCCCAGCCCTTCTCAATATCAGTTCTTAAAGAACAACTAGAACCGACGCTTCCTCCAGATGAAGTTTTGAACCAAATTAAATTGGTGAGCCCCAATCAGTATTATTTGTAAGAATATTTTAATATTCATTTGGTCATAAGTTATATTTTACGTTATCTTTAATTTTTCATACACCTATTATTGTTCATTCATAAACTTATACATATATGTTAACAGATCATGGTTTTTATATATATATCATCAAAGACTAATAAAAACGCCAACTATCTATTGAATTATCAAATATCCATAATTATTATTATTATGCGGATTGATTAATTTGGCACGGCCACCACATCTCACGAGTTAGAACGACCTGGTTTGGCTCGCTGCACCAATAAATCTAAAAAATAGCTCGGCTCGTGAGGTGCTCCAAATCGAGCTAAGGCTATCTCCAACCATGTACCATCCCTCACATTCATCTCCCCCTATATGTACATTATACACTATTATATATACATCATCAGAGGCTAATAAAAACGCCAACTATCTATAGAATTATCAAAATCCATAATGATAATAATTATTATATAGATTGATTAATTTGGCACAGCCACCACATCTCACGAGTTAGAACGACCTGGTTCGGCTCGCTGCACCAATAAATCTAAAAATTAGCTCGGCTCGTGAGGTGCTCCAAATCGAGCTAAAGCTATCTCCAATCATGTACCATCCCTCACATTCATCTCCCCTTATATGTACATTATACACTATTTTATTACCTCCCCCATAAGATTCCTCCCTCAAACTTTCACCTCTCCAATCATTCCCCTAACTACCACCCTTTTATATTATATTATTTAATTAACAATACGTGATATTTGTATACGTATTCCGTATTTCGCGTCATATACCTAGTATAAATTGTTGTCATTTATTATAATTTGAATTCGATGAGCTGGAGAATTGTGACCGTCGTCGTCGTTGTCACCCCACCAAGGTGCCGCCGTCCGAGCACTGGAGCTAGTATGATGTCGGAGACGTCCACCGCGACCCGCCCGAACACGGAGGAAGACCGGCCTTTCCTAACCGTGTCGTGGCCACCAGTGCCCGACAGGCCGCCGCCAACGGATCTGGAGGTTTCAACCTCCACGCGGGACAAGACGACGAGCAAAACGGTCGGATACGGCATACGGGGGAGATCCAGTTCACTCCACATATGGAGCGAGGAGGAAGCTCACAAGGGCGGAGGGTCCAGCATGGCTTTGTATTGCTTAGCCAATACCTTGGCCCAGTCCAAGAAATTAACCACAAGGAAAAAATCGAGTCCTAACCCTAAAGCTTCCTGCTCCAGCCACTCGCAAGCAAGAACGTAGCCGCCGAGACTCCCCTCACAAGAATGCATCCGCCAACTCTGTCGCAGCGTTGCTCCGTCCGCCTCTTGCCTCCCCGAGTCATCAGCGTCAGCTAGGACTAGTGCTGGGAATTGGGCCGGGCCGGGCCAGCTCGTCCCAAGCCCATCGTGCTTCGTGCCAAACGGGCTTGCGCCCGAAAAGCCCAAAAAACTTTTGGGTCGTACCGTGCTAGCCCGAAGTGTAAAAACAGTGGCCCAGCCCGGCCCTAAACCATGTTGTGCCTTCGTTGGGCCGTGCCGGCCCAAGCCCGGCCCGTATATTTGACCACATAAAATCAAAATATTACAAGCATATAAAGTTCATAACCTACTAAATTAAATATATTAAGCAATTCTAGCATCATTTAACCACATAAACTCCCAATATAACAACAATATAAAGTCGATATCTTACTAAATTAAAGAAATTAAACTGATTGGGCTTAATTGGGTCGTGCCGCCCGACCCATCTATGCGGGCCGTGCCGGGGACCCGACGGGCCGGAATTTGAGGCCCGGCCCAGGCCCGCCTTCGGGCCGTGCTAGCCCGGCCCATATTATTTCATGCCGGGCCGTGCTTTAGGCTTCTATTTTCGGGCCGTGCTCGTGCTGGCCCATAAAGCCCGGCCCATATTCCCAGCACTACCTAGGACCGCCGAGCTCCTCCCCGCTCAGGACCTCTGACACCGAGCTCCGCATATTCTACTACGTGTCGCCCACGCGGCCCAGCACCGCTAGGTCCTCTTCGGCGCCACGTTCCAACGCTGCCCAGGTGCCGAGCGGCCGACGCCACGCGTGCCGAGGTGCGCCCTCGCTCTCGGCTCGAGCCTAGTACTCTCCTCCGCCCAGCTCCTGTTGCAAGTGATCATTGCAAGTGCAAAAACGGAACTAGGTGATTTTTATGATGAAATTCTAGCACTAATTTATCATATTTAGTCTGCCAAGATCATACACTGTCGACCTGCCTTTACAGCCACCCTGAAAACTGAAAAATCCATCTGGGAGTACCTAGCTAGTTTCACAATTCACAGGCTCAGAACTGAAATGCGATACGCGAACAAACAATGCATTGAACTCATTTTTCCACGCGAGCTACTCACCAACCGTGTAAATGCAAGTGTAGATGTGTACAACAACTTTTCACCGGTTAGAATTAGACTCAACCGAAGATATACCATTTCACTTGTTTCATAATTTTTATTTCAATTTATCATTATTAGTTCATTTTTTATTTTTTCCATATTTTATTTGCTATATAACATTTCAATGTAAATATATTATGTTCGTCATGACTCTTTTTCACCACTTATTTTATAGCTATGAATTGCTTTAGACTATGTTATGATTTTTTTATTATTATTACTTTAGCAATACCTTAATTTTGGTTCGTCCTCCGCCACCTAAGCTCACCAGATCAATGATGGGGTGCACCGTTGGAGGCAATAGAGGGAGCGTTGTACACACCATACGCCGTTCGATCAGTTGTTCAGTGAATCGTTAAAGCTTGAGCCAGCTCAAGAGCCTCAACTTATTCTCTAGCACTTGCTGCAGCCACCAGGGTCCACCAAAAGCGACAGGGTGGGTCAGTCACTGGACACTTCAACTATGAACTGATGAAGCGTGCTAAACAAAACAAAAAAATACCCCCAGATCTATGCTGAGGTCATTGCTTATGGCACGCATCGATGGTTGCCGATGACTTCTCCTATAGTATTATATTATCTTCCTGATCTGATCATGTGGCCATAAATAGCAAGTGCCTTGGATTGTTTGGCCAGGGATAGCACGCCGAGGAAGGTCGACATGTCGTCTCCGCCGCCGCCGCCGGTGAAGCTGATCGGCTTCTTCGGCAGCCCGTACGCGTTTCGCGCGGAGGCGGCGCTGTGCCTGAAAGGCGTGCCGTACGAGCTGATCCTGGAGGACCTGTTCGGCAGCAAGAGCGAGCTCCTGCTCCACCACAACCCCGTGCACAAGACGGTGCCCGTGCTCCTCCACGGCGACGGCAGGGCCATCTCCGAGTCCCTCGTCATCGCCGAGTACGTCGACGAGGCCTTCGACGGGCCGCCGCTGCTCCCCGCCGACCCCTACGCGCGCGCCGCCGCCCGCTTCTGGGCCGACTTCATCGAGACCAGGCTCACCAAGCCCTTCTTCATGGCGATCTGGGTGGAGGAGCGCGACGCGCGCCTGCGGTTCGAGCAGGAGGCCAAGGAGCTCGTGGCGCTGCTGGAGGCGCAGCTCGAGGGAAAGAGGTTCTTCGCCGGCGACAGGCCGGGGTACCTCGACGTGGCCGCGTCCGCGCTCGGGCCCTGGCGCAGCGTCATCGAGGAGCTCAACGGTGTGGCGCTGCTCAGCGAGGACGAGCACCCCAACCTGTGCCGGTGGACCAGGGACTACTGCGCCTTCGAGGCTCTCAAGCCGTGCATGCCGGATCGGGAGAAGCTCCTCGCCTACTTCACTAAGAACTTCGACAGGTACAAGGCGGCCGTCAATGCGACGCTATCGCAGTCGCAGCAGTAATAACTGCCCAACTGGGTACGCCTCTGCCGGGCCGTATGGCGGGCGTTTCTTTTTTTTTCTTCAGAATAACGTAGCTGTGCCCAGTACTCATGTTTTCAATTCTGCAAAGTGCAAACCAACAAGTCGCTGTGTTGTTTACTCTTTTTACATATACAGATATACTCCTACGAGACTAAAACTTCTTATTAAACCAAAAAAAACTAGCGGACAGGTCAAAGACTTTATCTATTTGTGTAAGGGATTTAATCGGGACTAAAATTTGAAAGTGAATATTCCGACCGGGTTAGTCGTTTTAGCAAACTATTTAAATTTTGACCAACAATATATATAACATTAAATTATTTTAAAATAAAAGAATAAATTATTTTAAAATAAAAGAATTACATATTATGGCAGTTCAAGTTACGATAAATTTATTAACTTTACTTTTAATTTATGTTGTAAAATTTTATGAAACATCTGTTATAATCGGTCAAATTTGATACTGACACTACCGGAATCAGCTCCTTTGCCGTGTGTCTCAGACACACGGCAAAGGCAATGTTCCACTCGGCAAATGCTTTGCCGAGTGTTACACTCGGCAAAGAACGCTCGGTGAACTGTACATCGGCAACAGCCTCTTTGCCGAGTACTATTTGTCGGGCACTCGGCAAAGACTTTGCCGAGTGCCAAATGGCACTCGGCAAAGAAAAGTCACCGTCACGGCGCCAAGTAACGGTGACGGATCCTTTGCCGAGCGCCGTCTGGGGCACTCGGCAAAGAGGTCAATGTTGCCGAGTGTTTGCTCGAGAGGCCCTCGGCAAAGACTGACCCAGTGGGCCCCACTGCCAGTCCTTGTGCCGAGAGCTCTAGTAGGCACTCGGCAAAGGAGGCTTCTTTGCCGAGTGTCTGTTGGACAGGTACTCGGCAAAGAACCCTCCAGTGGGCCCCTTTGCCAGTCCCTTTACCGAGTGCCTTGGCAATGGCACTCGGCAAAGATGTCTTTGCCGGTTCCCAGGTTTCCTTCTTTGCCGAGTGCCATTGTCAGCACTCGGCAAAGATGGCTTTACCGGTTCCCAGGTTGCCTTCTTTGCCGAGTGCCGTGGTCATAGCACTCGGCAAAGCGCCCCTTTGCCGAGTGTTACACTCGGCAAAGTGACCAGAATGTCCCTTTTTTATTTGCTTTTGTTGTTCCATCCAAACAAACAAAAGATATATATGATTCACATCACATTATATATCAATCACATCACAGAATGAACACATTTATCATCAACACCATATATATCACAAAGTCTCACTAAAGTCTCACAAATATAAGTAAGGATCATCACAAAACAGATATAAGTCTGCGTCATCACTAACATCACCAAGTATCTCACAAGATAAAGTTTAACTAACATCACCAACACAAAACAGATCATCAACGAGGTGGGCATCTGGACTGGTTCGGCGAAGGGCTGGACGAAGCATGAGGGTTGTTCGACGCCGCCGATTGACCCTGCACAGAGAAGAGATTGTATGTGTGAGAACATATGAATAAATATCATGCAGTACTAAAATTTTGATACTCACAGGAGTAGTGAACTCTGTAGGGTCAGCTGCAGGGAACAACGGAGGTGGTGGAGCATGACCCTGTGCGGCGCCAAGGCTCTGCATGTACGCGAACATCTCCGCCATCCTCTTCTCCAGCTCCTCACGTTGCCTCCTCTCATCATCTAGCTGAGTCTGTAATATTTCGCCCTAATGTTACGATAATGCAAAGAGAAGATATATAAAAATCAATGAACGATGAATAGATAAGGAATAACCTGGAGTTGCTGGATACGATGCTGTGAGGTGTCCTGCCGAGGTCGTATGGCTGGGCTCGCGCTCGTGCTCCTTGCTCGCACCTGAGAGAGAGTGGGAGTGGAGGACGAGTCGATTGCCCCGTCGGCAATCCAGTACCGCCCATGCCTCTTGCCTCCTCCGACCCTCATGAGGACATCTCCGTCGATGTCCTCGGTCCTCGGATCGTAATCTGGCCCATGGACCTCCTTGGCCATGGCGGTGTACTCACTGAGTCGGCTGTGGATGGCGGGGTTGGTGTACGCCTCGGGCCCGTCATCCGGGTTGTAGGTGACGTCGGACGTTGCCTTCCCCTTGTGGGCCATGGCATATGCCGAGAACGTGGAGCAAGGCGCGCCACCATGTGCCGCCGACTGCGAGAAAACCAATGATATGGTTAGAAATCATGTCTAATCGAAAGTTATATACCTAAATAAAAAAGAGCGCGTACCCATGCTTCCGCGTATTTGCCCAGGCTACGGCTGCCTTGATGGTGGAAGGGACCTTGCATCAGCAAACGCCGTTCCCGGCTAGCGTTGTGCGCCTCGTCCCACTCAGCCGAGCACCACCTCTGCACCATCTTCTCCCAGCACTCAGGATGCGCGGCGCACCAATGAGGAATCATCTAAAAAAATATAAGTACACCGCATATCAGAAGATAAGAATAAGCATATTTAGTACCAATAATAAAGTTTTGTATTTACCTGCAAGTACTGGTCCGCAGTCAATGACATGGTTCGGGCGTCCTTCTTGTTCACCTTCTCCCCAAGGACGGAGCCGTGGTAAGTGACGATGGCCTGGATGCGTGCCTCGTAGTGCATGTCCACGACGAGCTTCTTACAGCACGTCGTAGACACCACATCCGCCCTGGCCTCGTATCCAGCATCGCACCTGAAGAAATCCTACATACAAAGACGATGTATCCATACATTATTTCAAGAATATGCAACAAATGCGACTTATTAAACAATATAGTGCGAGGAAGACTTACCCACAGCTCTTGCTTCACCCGCTCCGCCTTGTTGTTGAATTGTCTGCCGTCCCGATCTACTGCATCGGGGGCGACGGCGTAGTGGTCGAAGGTGTATGCTGGGCTCGTCACTCCGGCGTACTCGACAAGTCCAGGGAAGTGTTCCCGGCATAGAAGGCCGAGGATGCCATTGGGGTTGCGGCCGTGACCCCCTGCAGTCTCCAAAACCATCCAAGACCTGTCGAAGTGATTAAGATGAAGTATTAGTTTCTATTATTAATTTGAACATATAATATGAAAAAGCAGCAACAACATCTAAAGTTACCTACCTCTCTCCATCGGGTCGTATCAGCGGACGTCTGTCACGAAGTATGGGTCGCTTAGGTAGGCTCGCGGGACCTCGCAGGTAGATACTCCTCGAACCTGAGGAGCCAGAACCTGAGACGTCCTGCTGAGCGGCGTCGTCGTCGTCGTCCTGCTGCGCCGCATCGTCGTCGTCCTGCTGTGCCGCATCGACAGCGGCTTGCTGCTCCATCTGCTGCTATACGGCGTCGTCCTGCTGCGCCTCCTCCTCCGTCCTACGGGTGCTCCTCCTCCCCCTCCCCCTCCCCCTCCTCGTCCTCGTCCCACCGCCCACCATCTTTGTCCAACAACCTGCAATTAAGAGTAAACAATTAAGCACAGATAAAAAAATATGTATTTAGAAACATATGCAAAATAAATGAAATATAGCATTACATCGATTAAAAATAATCTTCATATGTGTCCGGGTTAGCCGGATCATAAGTGTCATCATCACTATCAACCATTTCATAGTCAACATCATCTGAAGGCGCAATTTCGTCATTGGCATTGCCTTCAAGTATTTCTAAGTCATTCTCATTTTGCACCTCATCATCCTCGTCATCAACAACCATTTCAATATCTACTTCCATTCCGATCGCTTCGGTTAAGTCTATCTCAAATTGCCCTTCGAGCCCATCTTCTTGGAAGAACTCTCCGTCATATGTGTCCGGGTCTAAGTTATAATCTTCATCGTTTGGAACAGGTAATTTAGCGTGCGGTGATACCTTATACACAACATCCCAACCCTTAAGATGTTGTTTCGTTTGGCACGCATATGGAAGATAATACACTTGTGTGGCCTGTTGGGCCACAATATAGACATCGTCTCCTGTTAAGGTGGAATCCTGTCGAATTTCGACTATCCCAAGATTAGAATGTGTCTGTCTCGTAACTTCAGGGTCAAACCAATGACATTTGAATATCACTGGAGTAAGAGGTTTGGAACCATAAAAATTGAGTTCATATATTTCTTCAATTCTTCCATAATACTCGACCTCGTCAAGCCCGGGCGTAAAGACTCCAGAACACGTGGTTTTTCGATTGGGCCGACTTTGGTCGTAGCTTGTTGTGCGAAAACGGTATCCATTGACGTCATACCCAGAAAATTTCCTGACCCTATAGGCAAAGCCATTGGCTACTTGTCTCAACTCGGCACTCATAGACGGCTCTCTTTGGCCCTGCAAGTTCAAACACGCTAGATTGTTATATTATTCGCACGTAAGAGCAACTTGGAATAACAAACTAAGCACGTACCTTATGTTTAAACCAGGAAATGAAATCGGGCAATCCATTTCCCGCACCCTTTCTAAGAAGGGTATCATATTCCTGTGGAGTTGGGTCCCTTGATCGACGCCAGAATTCATGAAGAAATTGCTCCATGTATGGCGTCACCTCTTCAAGGTTGGTCAATACATATAGCATGATATGGCGCCACTCTTCATGTCTCAGGGTCTTGGTGGTCGAACCACTCGTGCTTCCGAGTTGCCCTCGAAAAATGCTGAGGTTCGATTCATTGCCGCCATCATTGTAACGAGGGGGTGGATTATGCACGCTCGGCAGTTTGTCACCATAGTAAGTTGTTGTGAAGTTTGACACCTCCTCCAGTATGTATGCCTCTGCAATGGAAGCCTCGATTTTGCATTTATTTCTACATTTCTTTCAGATACTCTTTAGACATCTCTCGATTGGATAGCACCAACGTCCCTACACGCCCCCCCCCCCATTCGTGCCTCATACGGGAGATGAATAATCAAATGCTGCATCGGATTGAAGAAGCCGGGTGGAAAATCTTCTCCAGCTTACACAGTAACACGGGTGCCATCCTTTCCAAGTCTGCAATCATGGTCCGAGCTAACTCTTTTGCACAAAGCTGGCGGAAGAAATAGCTCAACTCTGCAAGCGCTAGCCAGACATGCTCAGGGACATAGCCTCGAACCATCGCCGGAAGAATTCGTTCAATCCATATGTGGAAGTCATGACTCTTCATCCCTAAGACTCGCAGAGTAGATAAGTTCACCCCCCTACTAAGGTTAGCTGCATACCCATCAGGGAACATTAACATCTTGATCCACTGTAGTACTTCCTTCCTCTGGGCCCTGCTCAGGACGAAATCGGCCTTAGGCCTTCTCCATGTCTTACCACCACTAGGCGGCTTCATCTCTTGGTTTGGTCTATCACATAACTCTGCCAGATCCACTCTTGCCTTTACGTTATCCTTTGACTTATCAGGAATCTCCATAATTGTTGCCCAAAGTGCCTCGGCGACATTCTTTTCAGTGTGCATCACGTCAATGTTGTGTGGAAGGAGCAGGTCATCATAATAGGGGAGCCGAGTCAAGCCCGACTTATGTGTCCACATATGTTGCTCACCATATCCCACAAAACCACCTTCTGGGTTGGCCACGAGACCATCTATCTGTTCGCGAACTTCGGCACCAGTCATCATTGCAGGTGGGCGGTCTGTCACCATGACACCTTTCGTAAAGTTCTTGATGTCTAGTCGGAATGCATGGTCAGGAGGGAGAAATTGTCGATGTTTATCGAATGACGAATATTTGCCACCCTTCTTCAACCAAATGAACCTAAGAGCTTCCTTGCAAACTGGGCATGGGAACTTACCGTGAACACACCAGGCGCAAAATAGCCCATACACCGGAAAGTCATGCATGGAGTACTGGTACCAAACATGCATTTTGAAGTTTGTCTTCGTAGCTCGGTCGTACGTCCATACCCCTTCCTCCCAAGCACGGACCAATTCATCAATCAAAGGCTCCATGTACACGCCCATTTTATTCCCCGGGTGTCCAGGAATTATCAACGACACGAATATGTTCTGTCTTTGAAAGCATACGCCGGGGGGGAGATTGATGGGGATAACGAACACGGGCCAACATGTGTATGGGGCAGCGGTCATTCCATAGGGATTGAACCCATCTGTGGCCAGCGCAACACGAACATGTCGAGCCTCTTTGGCTTTCTCATGGTGAATGGCATCAAAGTGGGTCCATGCTTCACCATCGGATGCGTGAACCATCTTGTCAGGATTGTATTGTTTGCCTTTTTTGTGCCATGTCATCTGTTTCGCGGATTCCTCTGTCATGTATAGACGCTGGATCCTCGGTATGAACGGAAGGTGGCGTAGGATTATCACGGGGATGTCGAGCTGCCTCTTCTGTCCATCACCAGAGTCTACCTCCATGAACCTAGACGATTTACACTTCGGACAGTACTTTGCCTCAGTGTGTTCTTTCCTAAATAGGACGCAGCCCTTCGGACAAGCATGTATCTTCTCATACGTCATCTTGAGTGCACGAAGGAGTTTCTGTGCCTCGTACATGCTCTTTGGCAGAACGTGATCCTCCGGAAGCAGGCTGCCAATAACTGTCAACAAACCATCGAAGGCGTCTCGACTCATGCTATACTGCGACTTGAACGCCATTATACGCCCAATGGCATCCAGTTGAGAAACCTTTGTCTTGCCGTGAAGGGGTTTCTGTGCCGCGTCAAACATGTTGTAGAATGCCTTTGCGGTCGCCTCTGGCTCGTCCTCCGTACGTCCTTCGGCGAACTGTGCCTCGTGATAGTCGTTCAACATGTCTGCTACCCCGGCATCAGCATCGTAATCCTCGACGCGTTGTCTCACCACCTCCTCTCTCGTGCGATGCGCTTCACCATGGAAGATCCACCGAGTATAGTCCGGCGTAAATCCATTCTTCCAAATATGTTCTACCATGGCCTTCTTTGGTTTTCTTTTCCGGTTGTCACATTTGCTGCACGGACAAGGGACTAGGCTAGCTCCTTTAGCAGCTTCGCCATATGCCCGTTCCACGAAAGCATCGGTCTTCCTAATCCATTCTGGGGTGACATCATTACGTCGAACGCGGCCCGTGTACATCCACTCACGGTCCTCCATCCTCTAACATATATAACCGAGTATAGTTTAATATAGACATGTAATGCATGTACACTACGTTCCTACCTTCTAATAGGTGAGGATAGGTCCTAATCCCACCCGCGGTTGCGTAGATGGAGTTAGTTTCCATGCTCTACTCCGATCCGAGATAGAATTTCGGCAGCACCTCCCCGCTGTTCTCCGGATACACGTCCTGGCAGGGAGAGTGTACTGTCCGGAGAACAACAGGGAGGTGACGCCGAAACTCTTTCTCGGACCGGAGTAGAGCATGGAAACTAACACCATCTACGCAACCGCGGGCTGTCCAAAAAACTGGACAATTCGAAACTGATACATTTGTAGATATGCAAAGATCTGCATATCTACACCGTATCTCTTTCGAACGGGAGACGCCTAACTGGGTTACGTGATCTACGACCATGATGCGGAAATAGAGGTTATACCTAGGGTGGCGGTGGAGTCAGGCTAGTGGGGCTGTGGCGGGTCGGTGCAGTGGCGACGCGACGCGGTGCAGGCAGACCCGCAGCGGCTAGGAAGACCTCTGCAAAAAATACATGCCTGTCAACAAAAAATTCACATCACCTGCACTCGATTCCAAGTCTGACTTTTATTTGATAATTGATATGTGTGTGCGTGCCTATATATAAAACATAGTAGAAGAGTTCAGCATAGAGCATCTATCTCCTTTCCTGGTAGATTGAGAAAAGTGAATAGGGACACGTGCCTTGATCAGCAGATTGAAAAAAAACACTCTCCTTTATACATATGCAGGGACCTTAACGTACATTTTGAGAGGGAATGATTTAGACTTTCTAAACCTACTTGGCCTCTAATATGTGTAAATGTGCACTAAAGTTTTACAAAGGAAAACTTTAGACCTCTACCGTAAAAGAGTTATGCAGTGTAGTTTCCAATCATATATATATATATATATATACACACTAGCATAACAAGTTAAATTACAAATGTAAGCATGTAACCTACAAAAGCATCAATGAGATAGAAATGATGTAGACCCACATCGAGGACGACGATTTTAATCGAGGTATCGAGAAGCTCATGGTTTTTCCTAATCTTCATTGGAGCCCCTAGCAAGGATGCCCATGCGAGGGACAAGCTCTCGACCAAGTAGCTCTATTGATAGCCCACATTCCTTCCCTATGCGCAAGTGAGTCTTCATGGTAGTGTACAAGCCCTAGTGTACAAGCAATGGTACATGGAAGCACTAGGTGGCAAGGGTATGGAAATCTCACTAAGCAGCAGGCCTAAACTTAGGGCAAGTGCTAAATCAAGCGGTTAATACACTCACTAGGGCGTGGGCGGACGGGCGGGCGCCGGCGAGGGCGCGGGCGCCAGCGAGGGAGGCCGTGGCGGGCGCGGGCGCGGGCGCTGGCGAGGGCGGCCGCGGCGGGCACGGCGGGCGGCGGCCGCGGCGGGCGCTGGCGTGGGCGGACGCGGCCGGCGACGGCACGGCGGGCGGCGAGCCGGCGATGGCGCGGAGCGGCGGCGGGTGAGCAGGGAGGCGGCGGTGGGCGCGATAGAGAGGAGACAACGAGAGCAGAGAAAGGAGGAGGAAGAAAGCCGCGGGCGAGTATATGAATCTATCATGGGACCCACCTAGTGGGACCACCACCCCTAGGCACCATGCTCAGCGGACCTCTCTTGGCCCCAACCAGGGAAGAGACTTTATACTGGGTAACTCGATATTGAGGCACCCAAAGGAAATGCCACACCACTAAGTCTCAAAGAACCACTAAGAGACCTGACATCCAGTGAGCCCTATTTTGCTATAAGAACTAGTGTCCATAGTGCCCTAGATGAAGAGACCTGACATCCAGTGAGCCCTATTTTGCTATAAGAACTAGTGTCCATAGTGCCCTAGATGTCCTAGGCTTAGATAATCAAAGTCCTTGAGGCCCCTTTCCCCCTAGGGTATTTATGAGCAGCTCAAGCCCCTAGGACCCTTAAGTTTCCTAAGATGATCATGAGTCTAAGTCCCCATGGCCTCTTGGGACATAGAGCGCTGCGAAGAGTACAAGTTCTTAGGGCAATGCCCCCAAGAGCACTCGGTGACACTTAGACGTTAGGGGCTCTTTGCTAGCCTCGAGGTCCTTAAAGTCCTTGGCCTAACATTATAAGATCATCTAAGCCTCTAACTATTCAGGGCCTGAAAAGCACTTGTAGGAATAAGGAGCTTAATTAACAAGTCTAAGTGTAATCTTATATTGAGACAAAAGGATGTGATGGGACCCACCAAGGGCAATGCGACCCCGAGTTTGAGGCCCCACATCTCAAAGACCTAATGACAAGTCCATAACATTAGCTTATCAGATAATTCTTAGGTACAACACATGAAATGTGTAAGATTTAGCATTTTAGGACTAACAAGCATGTTGTTGCCATGACTTAGGCTACAGGGTACTCGACGCCACTATTCAGTATGTGCATCAATCCTATAGCCAAACATGCACAAACAATGTGTACCATGAAGTATTATCAAATACAAAAGGATACACTGACTATCAACTAGATCATACTAAATGGCATGGGCCCTAGCGCATGTAGATGTGACATGTCATACCAAATAGCATGTAGGTGTGAATAGCCAAAAAAATTCTTCTACAAATTTGACAACACTAAATCAAGCGGTTAATACACTCACTAGGGCGTGGGCGGACGGGCGGGCGCCGGCGAGGGCACGGGCGCGGGCGCCGGCGAGGGCGCGGGCGCCGGTGAGGGAGGCCGTGGCGGGCGCGGGCGCTGGCGAGGGCGGCCGCGGCGGGCACGGCGGGCGGCGGCCGCGGCGGGCGCTGGCGTGGGCGGACGCGGCCGGCGACGGCATGGCGGGCGGCGAGCCGGCGATGGCGCGGAGCGGCGGCGGGCGCGCAGGGAGGCGGCGGTGGGCGCGATAGAGAGGAGACAGCGAGAGCAGAGAAAGGAGGAGGAAGAAAGCCGCGGGCGAGTATATTCGCCTTCTTTGCCGAGTGCCCGTGATCTGGCACTCGGCAAAGTTTTTTTAATTTTTAAAATAAACTTTGCCGAGTGCCAGATCGGTGGCACTCGGCAAAGAAGTCTTTGCCGAGTGCCAGATCGGTGGACACTCGGCAAAGTACATTTTTATTTTTTTAAAATAAACTTTGCCGAGTGCCAGATCGGTGGCACTCGGCAAAGGATCCTTTGCCGAGAGTCTATCATCTGACACTCGGCAAAGATTAACTTACACATCTTTGCCGAGTGCCACCCTGGGGGCACGCGGCAAAGAAGTCTTTGCCGAGTGTCTTCTTTGGACACTCGGCAAAGTACATTTTTATTTTTTTTTATTTTGCCAACCAAAATTTTTGTGGTATGTTCCTACACTATATAGACCTACATGTACTATTTTGGGACAATTATAACAGTGTTTTCTATAGCTAGTACATTTAGTTTGTTTATTTGAATTTCTTCGGAAATTTCAGATTTGAACTGCAGGTCACTTGAAACTTGGAAAACCGTGCATGCAAAAATAATATCCATGCTACATAGCATAAGTTACGACCGATTTCAGGAGCGGACCGGAAACTTCGAGCACCATGCTCACTCAACATGGCCGTGAACTTGCCATACAGCTGTTTAAAAAATTTATAAAACACAAACAAACTTAGAAAATCATGAAACTTGTCCACCTGTCATGATATCATATGTAGAGTCTGTGATAAAAAATTTAGAATGTTTGGAGAAAGTTGTGAGACACTATGTGTAGAAACCTAAGAGAACCACACATGAAATCATAGAGTTTCAATGTGGATCTCTTAGGTTTGTACACATAGTGCGTTACAGCTTTCTCGAAACTTTTTCAAATTTTTATCACAGCCTCTACATATGATATCATGACACGTGGACAGGGTTCATGATTTTCTGACTTTGTTTCTGTTTTATACAATTTTTAAACACCTGGATGGCAAGTTTACGGTCATGTTGAGTGAGCATGGTGCTCGAAGTTTCCGGTTCGCTCCTGAAATCGGTCGTAACTTGTGCTATGTAGCATGGATATCATTTTTGCATTCACGGTTTTCCAAGTTTCGAGTGACCTGCAGTTCAAATCTGAATTTTCCGAAGAAATTCAAATAAACAAACTAAATGTACTAGCTATAGAAAAAACTGTTATAATTGTCCCAAAATGGTACATGTAGGTCTACATAGTGTAGAAACATACCACAAAAATTTTGGTGACCAAAATAAAAAAAATAAAAATATGCTTTGCCGAGTGTCTACAGAGGACACTCGGCAAAAACTATGTTTGCCGAATGCCAGATATTTGACACTCGGCAAAGACTAACGGCCGTCAGTTGTAGACGGCCGCTAACGGCCCTTTGCCGAGAGCCATGTTTGCCGAGTGCTTGACCCTCGGCAAAGAAGTCTTTGCCGAGTGCTCGGCTGTGCCGAGTGTCCTACACTCGGTAAACTAGCTCTTTACCGAGCGCAGGACGTTGCCGAGTGCGGCACTCGGCAAAGCCTGCTTTGCCGAGTGCCCGATAAAAAGCACTCGGCAAAGCCACCGGCACTCAGCAAAGGCGCGAATTCCGGTAGTGTGATTGGTTTAGAACAAATCCAAAATAACTAACCCACGTGGACCGAAGAAGTACGTGAGGATTCCAATCGAACCGAAGACATATCAAATAAAACATTCACACTACTCTAGAAAGAAAAACGAGTTTTATAAGCATCCACCTATTTCTTTTACACGTGGCACTTATAAAGATAAAAATTAGACTCCTATTTTTCCAAACAGTTCGAAAAAATGGTTTTACAAGCGATCTTTTGAGAACCATTTGCAAAAATAGATTAATTAAGCGGCTTTCTTAAAGAACCGCTTGGAAAAATGAGTATTATTTAGAGGCGATTTCTTAAGAGAACCACTTGCAAAATAGCCATTTTAACTAATTATTAAGAGAACCGCTTGCAAAATACCCATTTTTAGTGGTTTCTTAAGACAACCTTTCGAGAGAAAAAAAAGCTACTTAACCAAATCGGTAACAAAATAGCCTATTATGTCTGATATGATTTGGTTATGATGACAGATAGTGATGATAAAGAATGATATGAAATGATTTGGATGAGCAGACCTTTGTTTGATAGACTACATCATTTGCTAGTGGCATCCTATGGTTTGACATCTAATTGCAAAATGACATCTAGACATGTTCAAACGTCGAGCCGGATCGAATGAAAGGTCATGGGTTGTTTGGCACGGCCCGTGCCTAGTGTCAGGTCAGATCGGGTTGGCAATGTCTTCTGTTGGATGTGTCAGATCATCTTTTTGGGTTGGGTTGGGGTTGTTTTTGGGTCAGGTTTTTCGGATTGGGTCAGGTTTTTGGTCAAAAATCATGGTCTGTGTCCGACTCATGGATTATCACGAGTCAAAAACTTTGGCCCATACTCGCTCATTGCATCGATCAGATCGGATCGAGTTTTTTAGTTGGTCGAGTCTTGAGTAAAAAATCATGGCCCATGTATGGGTTGTGGATTATTGCGAGTAAAAAACTTTGGCTCATACTCGACTGTTGCATTGGTCGGGTCGGGTTTTTTGGCTTTGGTTCGGGTTGTGTCAGGTTTTGGGGCAAAAATCATTGCCTGTGTCCGGTCCATGTATTATTGTGTGTCAAAAACTTTAGCTCATACTCGTCCATTGCATTGTTGGGATCGGGTCAGGTTTTTTGGATGGAACGGGTTGGATTGGTCGGATTAGACATCCTATGCTCAGGTTTAATGACATCTATTAAAGCTTTTGTTCAAGCGAAGAATCAGTGTTTTAAAGATGAAATTTGACTTGCCAAGGTATCCAATATTGAAGCAATAAAAAAACTATATAATTTCATTCGAGATAGTAAAATATCGGACGAACTATTTGATCGATGTGATGTGACGAAGATGACCACTACATGCACATACTGTGAAGTCATTATGATACTATAAATTGGGAGATGAAGAGGGAGCCATGAATAGCTTTCGTGATCAAATTACCGATGCATTATTTGCAGGGAGAATGTAATTTAATTTCAAATGATGTTTGATTTGGACAAAACTTGTATGAAATATTTATTTTTTATTTTGTTTCATATATTCAAAGTTTTTATCACCCTAGAAACTAGTACAACATCATAAACGATGAAGAAATACAAGTGAAACGACCATGGGCGCAATGCTGTCTTTACATCGATAAGGGTAATAATAATCTAAGTTTCAATAATCTAGGTTGCAAAATAGCTACAACTAAATTATATAATTCAGATATATGATCTCTTTGATAATCTAGATTATATAATGGAAGGCACTTTAACCAAGGAACACAACCGGATATCTTTTTTTATTCAACATGCAGTCAAACAAAGTAGGAACAAAACACATGCATCAGGACAGATGGCATTTGCCTGAGCCGGAGAGTATACATATCCCGGGCTCGACGGTACGTGACAGCAGTCCTGACCACTTGTCACAATACTTAAATTTATGCTATCCATGCACCCAGTTGAATTCCCATAGATTACTTCTCCGGCGCCGGCGCCATTGACCTCGCCGCGGCCACAAACGAGTCCTTCCTGGCGCTGAAACGGGCGAGCAGCTCCTCCCTGCCAGGCAGGCACCGCCTGACGGCGTCGTGGGAGGTGTACTCCCTCGCCCACCGGCACAGGTCCGGGTACTCCTCGGCCGTGACCAGGCTGACGCCCGCGACCTCCTCGCAGACCGGAAGCCAGTGCGCGAACACGCTGGCGGCGACGTCGAGGTAGCCCACGTCGCCGCCGCCGAAGAACCGCTTGCCCTTCACCTGCCCCTCCAGCAGCTTCAGGTTCTCCTTGATCTCCTTCACGAACCCCCTCTGCGCCTCGCCCTCCGTCCACATCGCCAGCCAGAAGGGCGTCGAGCACTGCCGGCATCCAAGAACATACCGTTACCATGCATTCGATCCGATCACAAGTCAACGACTTGGACCGAATTAACCTGAAGAAACTGGTAATGTCATACCTTGTCGTCGATGAAGCGGGCCCAGAAGCGGGCGGCGGCGCGGGCGGAGGGGTCGGCGGGGAGGAGCGGCGGGCCTTGGAATGCCTCGTCGACGTACTCGACGATGACGAGCGACTCGCAGACGGTGCGGCGGCCGCCGTGAAGGAGCACGGGCACCTTCTTGTGGACGGGGTTGTGCCGCAGCAGCAGCTCGCTTTTGTCGCGCAGGTCCTTCTCCAGGACAAGCTCGTAGGGGACTCCCTTGAGGCGCAGCGCCGCCTCCGCGCGGTGGCTGAACGGGCTGTCCAGGGCGCCGATCACCTTCACCGCGCCGCCGCTCATCATCGCTTGCTCGCCGTGGCTGATGGCACTAATTAAGCAGCAATGGCCACTGGGTGGGCTTTGTTTGCTGGTATTTGTAGCGCGGAATAATTGAAGGGTTTGTCAAACGGTGCATAATAAATACTCTCTCTATCCTAAAATAAAAATCGTTTTAGATAATTATTAGTGAATGTATTTTGTATATGTGTTTATATTCATTATTATTCATTTAAATATAGACATAAAAATCAATATCTAAAGCCACTAATATAGTGGGACGGAGAGAGGGAGTACATGTTTTTTTTAATGTGCACGAAGCTTCTCGGCTGCTTCGTTAGTCAGTTTGACTGATTCGTTTAGCGCGCTCATCTCCTGATCTTGTTTATTTCGTAGGAGTAGTTTTGTTTTTGCGGCTGGTTTCATAAAGAAGGGGGACAAGCACATCGACTGTATGATCCTGACAGTAATAGTTCGTCATGATTCGGTCTTTGACTTGAGGAAGCCGCGGAGTGGAACTGGAGCGTAGACTCAGGGGGAGACGCAGACAATGTAGAGTTCTTTGTTGATGAGGAAGCTTGAGCTTGTTGCAGGAATGGGAGGTGGAGGTGCTCAGGAAGGGCATGTAAATGCCAGCAACTAGTGCTTCAGAAGTCCAGTCTCATCCGACAACCGTGGCCCTTTGAGATCCAGAATTACAGGAGAGGAGAGTTAGTAAGAGCATCTCCAACAATGCCTCAAACTAGTGCCTCAAATTGAAATATAGGGCTCTACACAAGAAAAACCACTCCAACAGTACCTCAATTCAACAAATTTTGTCAAAAAACTATAGGGCACCTTCTCAAGTGCCTCAAATATACTACACCGTAGTGGGCTGCCCTATAATCTAGATTTAGGGTTTTACTGTTGGAGTGAAGTGTTTTGTTGGTGCCCTAAATTCTATAAAATTTACTTATTTTTAAATTATAAGACATTTTTATAGGTCACGTTGTTGGAGATGCTCTAAGGTACACTGACAGTGATTTAGTTGTTCGCTTCGGACTAAAATCGGTTGTTTAGCCTGTTATATCTATAATCTATAAAAACAAAAATACTGTAGAAGCCGATGCGGTGCAGGACAGCAGGGAACGATGGATCCGTACAACTAATCTAGGAAGATAAAGCACACAACCTAGGTACACAATATAAATATGAAAACTTAAGTGTCACAGAAATACAAACTCACATTAATGGCTTTAGTATTTTTACTGGGGTATCGAGAAGCATGCAAGCTTCTTCATAGTCCTTGTTATGGGCTCCTCCAAAGGACGCGCTCATGAGGGCCAAGTTTTCGATGAAGTTACTATGTGGATAGCTCCCTGTCGTATTTACTATTGAGTTTCTCCCCTCTCTATACCTCTATGACTGCACAATTTAAGAGCAATGAGAGAATTTTTGTTTGAACAGCACTATCGTGTCCTAAGCAACATTACCACTCTGCATAGAGAGTTTCTCGAGTAGTTCTTTCTTGGACTTTTTAGCATACAATTGAAGTTCCGCTGATTTTAATTGTGTAAGTGCAATCAACCCTAACTGAGGGTTTTGGTGATTAAATGACAAAACAAACAAAGATTCTAACAAGTTTGCTCCTAGCATGTATACAATTATTCTACAGACACGAGAAACATAGATCATATATGTACGCAAATGTAAAAGCACAGCGGATTAAAATTCTACATCATATAGCGTGCTCCAAGTGCTTGGGAACAACGGCAGTTTACATTTTACAATTCTTGAGTCATAGAAATCGCCGTTCAATTAAGAGGGATCCGCAATAGTTCAGTAAGTATTGTGATGAACTCAGTTCAAATCTTTTCAAATCCTCTAAGAAAATATTTTACTAGATCATGAATGCTCTTGGAAAAACCGCTTTCACTCCCCACTAAGATTTCCCCTTGGTTCACCTCAGTTTTCTCAAAATATGTTCAACAGTTTCAAAAATCGGTTCAACTGGACTGAAAACCGGCTCAACCGGTTTTTGCACTGTTCCATCTGTCACTTTCTGACCTGCCAGTCTGCCAGTCAAATCTGTCAGAAAAAGTCGTGTGCAGATTTTTTTGAAAACCGGTTCAACCGGATTTTGGCCCGGCTCAACCGAATTTGGGGTTGGTCGAGTCTCCGGCTGAGTCCCCCAGTGAACCGAAAACCCCCTGGTGGAAACCGGTTCAACCGGTTTTCAGTCAACTATTCCCAACTGCTGCCAGCCTTTGGGGGATCCTTTATATACCCCTCACACTCTCTCTCTTCATTCACTTCTGCCCTCTCCACGAATTCATGGCTGACCAACCTTCAAACAAGAGCATTCAATTCACCTCTCACACCCAAAATCGCATCTCCTTCAATTGTTTGAAGGACCCTTGGTGTGAGGTGAAGTCGATCTAACTCGCTGTTGATTTCATCTCTATTCTCTCTTTCTCTTCATCTCTCGAGCTCATCGTAAACTTGAATCTTGTGCGGATTTGTTACTCTTGGAACCTTGAGTTTCTTGACAGATAGAGGTTGCTTGGGAGTCTCCAAATTTGTGGACGACCCCAAGAAGTTTATATCACCCGCTCGTTGAGCTAATTTGAGAAGAGATTGCCTTGACCTTGGTGGTCGGCTTGTGGAGGATTAGGGTTGGAAAAGACCCGGCCCTTTGTGGGCTCCTCAACGAGGAGTAGGACACCTTTGTGGTGGTTGCCGAACCTCGGGTTTAAATCGTGTGTTCTTGTGTGTTCTTGATAAGTGCTTTAATTTGTTGGTTAGTTCATATTCGATTATATTGTGTGCAAATCGTGTGAAATCAATTCACACCGATTTGTCACCTATTCGAGTGGATTTTCTCTAGGGCAAGTCTTAAGCAAAAATCTCTCAATACCTTGTCACACTTGTTTAACTGTTTATCTAATCTAAGTTGAGCAGGTTCAAACTTGTTCAGCTGTAAACAAAATCAGCTGAACCAGTTTGCACCAGTGCAACTTGAATTTAACATTATCTCGAAGTTTTTAGTGAAAAAATTCAGGTGTAGCCTATTCACCCCCTCTAGGCTACTTTCAAATTGCTTTGTAATCTTCTCATGAACTTGTTTGGGATATCCAACTATTTAGTTGAAGCGCTTTTTATTTAAACCTTTGGGAGAAGTTTTAGGTCATTCTCACTGGTAGTTTCATGAGATTTCATTCCCATTAAATGGTATGCCACATAAGCAAACAAGATGACATGATATGCAATTTTATGAAGAGGGATATGAGAGAGTTTTATGGGATGAAAATATGTCTACATTGTTTTCTAGAAAAATATTGATGTGATAGCCTTGGAAACAGTGCAATGAAACTCCCACTGTGAGACCGTGTCCAATAGTTCACCTATATGATCATCCAAAACAATGTTTTTGCACTGTAGATTGCACTATTCGTACAGTGAAATTTGAATATAGGTACAATGACGGATAAGCTGCTGGAAGATAGACTAAATGGACTTACGAGGACTCCAACCGTTCCCCGGCTCGCTCCCCTTGTCTGTGCTCTGGGGGAGGTCCATCGCCCCGACGTGCTCCAATGGCTCCCGGGGGCCCGGTGGGCAAGGGGGAAGGGGGATTTCACCCCACGGAAAGGGAGAGTTCTAATCTCCCCCTTCCCTTAATTGACACATTTAATTGGGAAATGTTGGGGCGAAGGCGAAAACGCCACCCTTCACTCGATGCCTTCGCCAGCCTCGCTGCACCAACGAAGACAAGACGACTGGCAGACTTACCCTTCGTCCCACGCGTCGCTGGACGAAGGCCCATGACGAGGTCGTCCCATCCCGCGTCTTCGTCCAACATGGAGGCCCACATGTGATCTGGCCCATTGTAACAGGCCCTGCGTGGCCGCTGCGCATTACGGGCCTAATTTGTAAAGGTTTCGCTGTAATTACAGTCTGTAACCCTGCTCTATGGGAATATTCCGGGGATAACCTAGGCGCCTGAGGGCACATGCGTCCTTAACTCAGGATGCTGGGCACTCTGGTACCTATAAATACCCCCGCACAGTGCCCTTGAGAGGCTAGATTAACAGAGCTATCGCCACCTCGAATCAAAACCTTGTTTACGTTGCTTTCACTCCCCCGTTGGATCAACTTGCCCAGGAGAGCAAGTTCCAACATTTGGCGCCCACCGTTCGTGCTACGGAAAAACCACTCGCGATGGCACCCAAGAGAGCTAGCTCGAAGGCTGACGAGGCTACGAAGGCAGCACTACTGGCCGAGAAAAAGGGCAAGGCCCTCGTCGACACCACCCACCAAGAGGCCACCGAAGACGACGCACTCAGCAAGAGGCAGCGCAACGAACAACCCACTCCCGAAGGCAGTCTCCGCACCTACAGCTCTGGAGGACAAACGCAACTTCCCCCAGGCTTCGCTCCACCGGAGGGCGCAGACGTCATCGAGGACGGCGAAGTCATCGGCGTTTCAGCGGAAGAGCAGCTACAGCTGCGCGCCTTGCGCATCAAGAACCGCAACCTCCAGAAGCAAAAAGAGATCCTTGAGGCCAAGCGCCAACGTGTGTCTGCACAAGCTAAGGTAAGACAGATGATACGCGACGAAGAGCAGAAGGCTCAGGAGCTCGAACAAGAGATCGCACTCATGCAGCGCGAAGGCCACCTCGGCCTGCAACACGGCCCACTCCTACAACAGCGCGCACAAGTCGAAGACCTGTACTTCCCTCAGCACGGCCACGCCATCCCACACGCCGCGACATTCCAAGGTGTCAACTACCTTGACGAGCGAAGTCCCCTGGCGCCACACCTGCAAGTGTCACCATGGCCCGCCAACTTCAGGGCAGGGACCTATCCCAAGTACAACGGCAGCACTGACCCAGCACAGTACATCATGAGTTATCAGGTCGCCATTGCATCATCCGGAGGGGACGACGCCACGATGGCCAAGTCATTCATCATCGCCCTCGAAGGCTCAGCCCTCACCTGGTACACCAGGTTGCCCCCATTGTCCATCGACTCCTGGAGAAGTCTCCGGGACAAATTCTTGCTCAACTTCCAAGGGTACAGCCCAGACACCGACGCCTTGGCTAAACATTCACTCTACAAGCAGCTGGAAAAAGAGACTCTGCGGGAGTACTACCGCAAGTTTCTGACCCTCAAGTCACAACTGCCTTCGGTCGATGACCAGATTGCCATCCACTACGCCATTAGTGGCCTTCGGGCCGACGTCCTTTACAGCCACTGCATCCTAGATCCACCCAAGAACCTCCAGGAGTTGTATCAGCTATTTGAAAAATACGCCAGATCCGAAGAGCTCCACCAGCGCAAAGTCGAGTCTCAGAGGAAACCCAAAGACACTCACAGTCCAGCCGCACGTGGACGAGGCCCTCGCAGGCATACTCCAGTCAGGACGGCCACAATCAGCAGCAGGTGCACAACATCGCCAACCAGAACCCCGCTGGCGAGGCCCCTCACCGCCAGGAGTATCCCCCCCAGGGCCGCGGAAACGGAACTCGTGGTCGGGGCCGGGGACGCGCGCAGCAGCCACGCAGATTTTACTGTCTGTTCCACGGCGAAGACTGCGTCCACCCTACAAGAGACTGCCTAGAGACGAAGGCCACTAGAGACAGGATGGCACGAGCGCAACCAGCCGACAACCCTAGAGTTGTCGCGCACACATACCAACAACCCCCTCAGCCATACAACCATGGCCCCGCTCCGCACCCACCGCACCACGCATACCAACATCACCAGGAGGTACAAATCGTACCTCCCCTACCCCCACCCCCACACTAGCAACACCAAAACGTCCACCACCACAACCATCCCCAAGCCCCAAAGCAAGAAGACTTCGTTGATCAGCCGTATCGCAGTCATTCACATGATCACTGCGGGGTCCAGCGCCGACTTCGACACAAAGTGGCAGAAGAGGGACCATTACCGCAGCATCAACCACGTCGCTGTCACCGGTCCAGTCGTGCAGACGAAGTGGTCCCATGTGCCATTGACCTTCGACGCCCGCGACGTCGATCTGCGCAGCGCACCACACATCGACGCCATGGTTATCAACTGCAGCGTGGCAGGATGGGATCTGCACAAAGTCCTAGTCGACAATGGCAGCCAGGTAGATATCATTTTCCTCCATGCCTTCGATCGCATGGGCATAAGCCACAACCTGCTCAAGCCTTCGGACAACCCGCTGTACGGCTTCGGCGGCAAGGGCACCTTTCCTGTCGGCAAAATAGAGTTACCTCTTTCCTTCGGTGTAGCACCCAATGCCCGAAGTGAGCAAGTCACATTCGACATCGTCGACATGGTGTACCCGTACAACGCCATAATGGGTCGGGGCTCCATCAACAAGTTTGAGGCAGCCATTCATGGACTTTACCTATGCATGAAGATCCCAGGTCCGCAAGGCGCCATCACAGTCTACGGCAACCAGCAGGCTGCGCGTAACATAGAAAGAGACTTTGTTCCCGGACAAAGAAACGTACACTGCCTCACGGCCCAGCGCGAGGTCCCCGAATCTGCCAGCCCAACCGCCAAAGAACATGGCAAAGCACAGCTGCAAAGCAACGACGGGACCAAGACTGTCCCTCTCGACAAGGCGACACCCAAGCAGACTGTCACCATCAGCGAAGACCTCACTTCGCATGACGAGGAGAGACTCCTCTGCTGTCTGTCCAAGAATAAAGACGTCTTCGCCTGGTCCGCCCTCGACCTGGTCGGAGTCAGTCGCTCCATCATCAAGCACAGCTTGGGAATTGACCCTTCGGTAAGGCCGAAGAAACAGCGGCTGCGCAAGATGTCTGATGAGAAGACAGAGGCCGCCAAGGCTGAGGTACATCGCCTGCTTGAGGCCAAATTTATCGAGCCAATTGCCTACCCTACATGGCTCGCCAATGTAGTGATGGTGCAGAAGAAGAGCGACAAATGGCGGATGTGCATCGATTTCACCAGTCTTAACAAGGCCTGCCCCAAGGACAACTTCCCGCTGCCTCGGATCGACAAAATTGTCGATAGTGCGGCTGGGTGCGAAGTCATGTCACTCCTTGATTGCTTCTCCGGCTACCATCAAATATACATGAAGGAGGAGGACAAGGCGAGCACCAGCTTCATAACACCTTTCGGCACGTATTGCTTCATCAGAATGCCGGAGGGACTTAAGAACGCCGAGTCCACTTTCTCTCGGCTCACCAAAACGGTGCTCGAGGGCCAAGTCGGCAGAAATATATTCACGTATGTGGACGACATCGTCGTCGCCAGCCGAAGCAAGGAAGACCACTGGCTGACCTCGCCGAAACGTTTGCGAACATGCGGGACGCACGACTTCGCCTCAACCCCGAAAAGTGCGTCTTCGGCGTTCGCCAGGGGAAAATATTGGGCTACCTGGTGTCGCACCGCGGGATTGAAGCCAATCCAACCAAAATCCAGGCCATCATCAACATGACGCCCCCACAGTCAGCCAGAGACGTCCAACGACTGACAGGCAGATTGGCCGCCCTCAACAGATTCATCTCTAAATCCGCAGAGCGAAGCCTCCCTTTCCTCAAAACACTCCGCGGCGCAAAGGACTTCGCATGGGGACCAGAGCAGGCGGCGGCCTTCGCTTCATTGAAGCAGTACCTGACAGAGTTGGCGATTCTTACAAGCCTAGACCCCTCGCTACCCCTGTTGCTCTACATAGCAGCTTCGCCGCATGCGGTCAGCGCAACACTGATTCAAGAGCAGAGCAGAGAGGACACAGTCAGGCAATGTCCAGTTTACTACGTCTCCGAAGTACTTACGACATCAAAATGCAATATGACGGAACTGGAAAAAATCGCCTATGCAGTTGTTATGGCTTCGCGCAAATTGCGCCATTATTTTGAAGCATTCAAGGTCCGGGTCACCTTAGATAGGGGACTCGGCGAATTGTTTAGAAACCCGGAGGCATCAGTCCGGATTGCCAAATGGGCAGCCGAACTCTCCGGCTACCACATCACATTCGAACCCAGGACAGCCATCAAGTCACAAGTCCTGGCAGACTTCGTCATCGACTGGACTGGGCCAATAACACAGCCGGACCCGTCCGCAGGGAAGGTGTGGACAATCCATTGCGACGGCGCATGGTGCCATGCGGGGGCAGGCGCCGCTGCAGTCATTACTTCACCCGCAGGGGTCAAGCACAGATACGCAGCACGCCTCAGCTTTGCTCTGAAGTCTGACAGATGCACTAACAACATAGCAGAATACGAAGCTGTCATCCTCGGCCTTCGCAAGCTAAGGGCACTTGGCGTCACCACCTGCATCATCAGAACAGACTCCAAGGTAGTCACCGGCCAAGTCGAGAAAGACTACACAGCGAAGGGCCCCGCACTTATGCAGTACCTCGTGGCTATCCATAGTCTCGAGAGACAATTCAAAGGTTTCACCTTGCAGCATGTGGACCGAGCCAAGAATGAGGAGGCCGACGCATTGGCCAAGGCAGCCGCCAGAGGCGAGGCCCTACCCTCCGATGTATTCTACCATGTCATCGGCACGCCAGCCGTCCGCAGCCCAGAGGGACTCCAAATAACCAATGACAGCGAGGGCCACTGCATAGTCAACCTTATCATGACCGAAGACTGGCGGGCACCAATAACCCTGTTCCTGCAGGGGTTCTATCATCCAACCGACATCAACGAGGCCAAGCGCCTCAAACATCGAAGCCGGGACTTCGCGCTAATTGAAGGCCAGCTTTACAAGAAGGGGGTCAGTCAACCCATGCTTAAATGTGTCACCGAGACCGAAGGCTTCAAAATCCTGCGTGAAGTCCACAGAGGGACTTGCGGCTCTCACGCAGGGCCTAGGGCCCTAGCCGCAAATGTAATCCGTCAAGGTTTCTACTGGCCCGCCATGATCTGCGCCGCAAATCGGGTCACAAGGTCATGCGAAGCCTGCCAGAAATTTTCTCCACGCTCGGGAAGCCCTTCGCAGTTCACGAAGCTAATCGCCCACATATGGCCTCTTCAGCGCTGGGGCCTGGACATTGTCGGGCCCCTGCCCACGGCCCAGGGGAACCTCAAGTTCACCTTCGTCGCTGTCGAGTATTTTACCAAATGGATCGAGGCGATGGCTGTATCCACAATAACATCGAAGACTGCCTAGAAATTCTTCTGGCAAAACATTGTTTGCCGCTTCGGAGTCCCGTCCGAACTCACAGTTGACAACGGCAAGCAGTTTGACAGCCAAGACTTCAAGGATTTCTGCTTCGCCATTGGCACCAAGCTTGCCTTCGCCCCAGTGTACCACCCGCAATCCAACGGAGTTGTGGAACGAGCAAATGGCAAAATTTTTACAGCCGTCAAGAAGATGCTCCTTGACGACAAAAAGGGCAACTGGGCCGACCTGTTACCTGAAGCGGTCTGGGCACTGAACACGACTGAGTGCAGGGCGACTGGGTTCACCCCTTTCCACCTTCTATATGGATCGGAAGCCATGACCCCGCAAGAAATAAAACATGGGTCACCTCGGACAGTCCCGTCAGCCGTCCCTGACGTGGACGAGCCGACTTCGAAGGACCTCATCGACGGAGACCGTGTCTTCGCCCTACAGGCTCTAAACAAATACCAAGCTCAAACAAAAGCATGGCGCGGCCACACAGTCATCCTGAGGGAATTCAGCGAAGGAGACCTCATACTCGTCCGGACAGCACGAACAGAGTCCCGGGGCAAGCTGGAGCCCAAGTGGGAGGGCCCTTTCATCGTCAAGACGAAGGCGTCCCCCAGCGCGTACAGGCTCACAACGCCATCCGGCGAGGACCTAGAGCATTCTTGGAACATTGATAATCTCCGCAAATTTTTTGTTTGACACCTCAGGGCCAGCTCGCCCTTGTAATTCGCAAAACAATTTTATTCCGGCCCGCACTCTTTTCCTCCCGAAGGGTGAGGTTTTTAACGAGGCAGAGCCATGTAATATACACGCGAAAAATCCCCCGCAAAAATCTACGTCGAAAAAAGACCGCATCAACGGTCTTCGACATTCGACCAATACAAAGTCACCGCGAGGGGCAGCGCTGGCTACCCTCGCGTGCGACACTCCGCGCAAAAGCCGCCTAAGGGTGCAGCCGGACTAGCACAACAAGTGCGCAAAATCGAATTCTTCTTCAAAAGACTATCCGTGCAAAAGTCGCCTAAGGGTGCAGCCGGAGTAGCACAACAAGTGCGCAAAATCGAAGTCTTCTTCAAAGGACTATCCGTGCAAAAGTCGCCTAAGGGTGCAGCCGGACTAGCACAACAAGTGCGCAAAATTGAAGTCTTCTTCAAAAGACTATCCGTGCAAAAGTCGCCTAAGGGTGCAGCCAGACTAGCACACCGAGTGCGCAAAATCGAAGGCACACTACATCCGTGCAAAAGTCTACATCGAGAAACTGTCCGCGCAAAGACCGACTATAGGCGCAGCCGGACCGACATAATAAACATGCTAGACTAAGTGCGCAACGCCCCGATGGACATAGCCGAATGCGCGAAGGCGCACAGCCTCATCATACAAACTATAGTTACACACGTACAGCGAGGGCATCACACCTTACATTGGTTCAACCTTTGGAATGATTCCCATCTCCCTATAGTTAAACAACATTATCCTCAGCTCCTCACCCTCAAAAATACTTCGCAACTCCCCCTCACCTACACTCGCCCCAAACGGCGAGGACAACAATTCCCGTTTGCCAGCCCTGCCCACACGAAGCCGACCACCATCCACTTCACTCACTCTACGCTTCGCCACCGCCCTTCGCCGCCTACGCCCAGCACTCGGACCAGGCAAAACTTTAGCATCCGTAACATGCGGAGAAGCCTCCGCCGCAGCCACATCCAAGGCCGCAAAGTAATCCAAGTCCTCATCCGAAGACTCTTCCGTCCACACAACCGAACTCCCAGAGTCATCAAACTCAGAAAACTTAGACGTAGACTCATCCGATTCATTTCCAGCAACCACGGTCGAAGCCGCCACAAAATTAGCAGTAGCGGTTGCGTGCGCAGGCCCAAAATCCTGAACCTGCGCAGCAACCAAGGTTCAGTAACACAGACAAAATTCTCTAACTACCCCACACCCACTAAGCCACCTGCGAAGACCCAGCCGCCACCATGGGATCCTCCGCAGCCAGCTCCATCGCCGCCTTCGGGGGATCCTTCGCCATCGGCGCAGTGGCCGGCGACGAGCCTCCACCAGACATAGTAGACGCAGAGGTAGCGAGGGAGCCTTCACCGGTTTTCGGGGGCGGTGCCGGGTCGACCTCAGCCTCGGCCACCACCGGATTGACCTCCGCTTCGGGCTGCGCGCCGTTCAGATGTCCGAAGTCCTCCACGTCCTCGGCACGCGCCATCTACAACACAGCACACCGATTCAGCAAACCCACATATACCCACATTCAACGACACGAAACGAAAGACAAACCTTACCTGATCCCTCGCCCGGTCAGACCGCTCCCTAACCGCCTCCCGACCATGGGGGCCCCACATCCGGTCGAAGAGGGCCCCCGCGGAGTCCTTCATGAAAGGGAATTAGGCTTACACCTATTTCCTAAATGATTTTGGTGGTTGAATTGCCCAACACAAATAATTGGACTAACTAGTTTGCTCTAGTGTACAAGTTATACAGGTGCCAAAGGTTCACACTTAGCCAATAAAAAGACCAAGTATGGGGTTCAACAAAGAGAGCAAGGGATAACCGAAGGCACCTCTGGTCTGGCGCACCAGACAGTGTCTGGTGCACCAGGGGACTTCACGCTGAACTCTTCACCTTCGAGAAAATCCAGAGGCGCTCCGCTATAATTCACCGGACTGTCCGGTGCCCTAAGAAAGAGCGGCTCTGGAACTCGCCAGTCTCGAGAAATCGCTCCGCTATAATTCACCGGACTGTCCGGTGTACACCGGACTGTCCGGTGAGCCAGCAGAGCAACGGCTATCTGGCGCCAATGGTCACCTGCAGGCGCATTTAATGCGCGCCAGAAGCGCGCAGAAGTCAGGCACGCGCGCGCTGGCACACCGGACACTCTACAGTACATGTCCAGTGTGCCACCGGACATCCAGGCAGGCCCAGAAGACAGAGCTCCAACGGTCGGAACCCAACGGCCTTGGTGACGTGGCTGGCGTACCGGACTGTCTGGTGCACCATACGACAGTCAGCCACCACCAAACGGCTAGTTTGGTGGTTGGGGCTATAAATACCCCCAACCACCCCACATTCAAGTCATCCAAGTTTTCACACTTCTAACCACTTACAAGAGCTAGGCATTCAATACAAGACACACCCAAGTGATCAAATCCTCTCCCACATCCACAAAAGCATTAGTGACTAGTGAGAGTGATTTGCCGTGTTCTTTTGAGCTCTTGCGCTTGGATTGCTTTCTTTTTTCTTTCTTTGATTCTTTATTGCGATCAAACTCACTTGTAATTGAGGCAAGAGACACCAATCTTGTGGTGGTCCTTGTGGGAACTTTGTGTTCCAAGTGATTGAGAAGAAAAGCTCACTCGGTCTGAGGGACCATTTAAGAGAGGGAAAGGGTTGAAAGAGACCCGGTCTTTGTGACCACCTCAACGGGGAGTAGGTTTGCAAGAACCGAACCTCGGTAAAACAAATCCACGTGTCACACTCCATATTCGCTTGCGATTTGTTTTGCACCCTCTCTCGAGGACTCGATTATATTTCTAACGCTAGCTCGGCTTGTAGTTGTGATTATTTTTGAGAATTTCAGTTTCGCCCTATTCACCCCCCCCCCTCTAGGCGACTTTCAATTGGTATCAGAGCCCGGTGCTTCATTAGAGCCTAACCGCTCGAAGTGATGTCGGGAGATCACGCCAAGAAGGAGATGGAGACCGGCGAAAAGCCCACTACAAGCAACGAGAAAGCTCTATCGGGAGAGTCCCGCATCAAGGAGAAGAAGAAAGAAAATAAGAAGGAAAAGAAGACTTCTTCTCACAAGTCGCATCGGAGTGGCGACAAAATAAAGAAGATGAGGAAGGTGGTCTACTACGAGACCGACACTTCATCACCTTCTACCTCTGGCTCCGACGCGACCTCCATAACTTCTAAGTGCTATGAGCGCAAGAAGTTTAGTAAGATCCCCTTACATTATCCTCGTACTTCTAGACATACTCCATTACTTTCCGTTCCATTAGGCAAACCGCCAACCTTTGACGGTGAATATTATGCTAGGTGGAGTGATTTAATGAAATTTCATCTAACCTCACTCCACAAAAGTATATGGAATGTTGTTGAATTTGGAGCACAGGTACCATCCGTAGGGGATGAGGATTATGATGAGGACGAGGTGGCCCAAATCGAGCACTTCAACTCCCAAGCCACAATCATACTCC
Source organism: Zea luxurians (assembly GCA_029449295.1). NCBI lineage: Eukaryota > Viridiplantae > Streptophyta > Magnoliopsida > Poales > Poaceae > Zea > Zea luxurians. The sequence goes on from JAOPSE010000003.1 coordinate 128,241,639, forward strand.
TTGCCTCTCTAAGTAGGGAGGAGTGCAACAAGGTGCAAGGACTAAAAAGCGCCAAGGAAGTTTGGGACGTGCTCAAGACGGTGCACGAGGGTGATGAACTCACCAAGATCACCAAGCGGGAGACGATCGAGGGGGAGCTCGGTCGCTTCCGTCTTCGCCAAGGAGAGGAGCCACAAGATATGTACAACCGGCTCAAGACCTTGGTGAATCAAGTGCGCAACCTCGGGAGCAAAAAGTGGGATGACCACGAGGTGGTTAAGGTTATTCTAAGATCTCTTATTTTCCTTAACCCTACTCAAGTACAATTAATTCGTGGTAATCCAAGATATACACTAATGACTTCCGAGGAAGTAATTGGGAATTTTGTGAGCTTTGAATTTATGATTAAGGGCTCACGGAAGATCAACGAGCTTGACGGTCCCTCCACGTCCGAAGCTCAACCGGTTGCATTTAAGGCGACGGAGGAGAAGAAGGAGCAGTCTACACCAAGTAGACAACCAATCGATGCCTCCAAGCTCGACAATGAGGAAATGGTGCTCGTCATCAAGAGCTTCCGCCAAATCCTCAAACAAAGGAGGGGGAAAGACTACAAACCTCGCTCCAAGAAAGTGTGTTACAAATGTGGTAAGCCCGGTCATTTTATTGCAAAATGTCCTATATCTAGTGACAGTGACAGGGGCGACGACAAGAAGGGGAGAAGAAAGGAGAAGAAGAGATACTACAAGAAGAAGGGCGGCGATGTCCATGTTTGTCGGGAGTGGGACTCCGACGAAAGCTCTAGCGACTCCTCCGACGACGAGGACGCCGCCAACATCGCCGTCACCAAGGGACTTCTCTTCCCCAACGTCGGCCACAAGTGCCTCATGGCAAAGGACGGCAAAAAGAAGAAGGTTAAATCTAAATCCTCCACTAGATATGAGTCTTCTAGTGATGATAATGCTAGTGATGAGGAAGATAATTTGCGTACTCTTTTTGCCAACTTAAACATGCAACAAAAAGAGAAATTAAATGAATTAATTAGTGCCATCCATGAGAAGGATGATCTCTTGGACTCCCAAGAGGACTTCCTAATCAAGGAAAACAAAAAGCATGTTAAAGTTAAAAATGCTTATGCTCTAGAAGTTGAAAAATTGTCTAGTGAGCTAAGCACTTGCCATGAGACTATAGACAACCTTAAAAATGAGAATTCTAATTTATTAGCTAAGGTTGATTCTATTACTTGTAATGTTTCAATTCCCAATCTTAGAAATGATAATGATGATTTGCTTGCTAAGATTGAAGAATTAAACATGTCTCTTGCTAGCCTTAGGATTGAAAATGACAAATTGCTTGCTAAGGCTAAAGATTTTGATGTTTGCAATGCTACTATTTCCGATCTTAGAGACAAAAATGATATATTGCATTCTAAGATTGTTGAACTTAATTCTTGCAAACCCTCTACATCTACCATTGAGCATACTACCATTTGTACTAGATGTAGAGATGTTAACATTAATGCTATACATGATCACATGGCTTTAATTAAACAACAAAATGATCATATAGCAAAACTAGATGCTAAAATTGCCGAGCATGACTTAGAGAATGAAAAATTTAAATTTGCTAGAAGCATGCTCTATAGAGGGAGACGCCCTGGTATTAAGGATGGCATTGGCTTCCAAAAGGGAGACACTGTCAAAATTAATGCCCCTCCTAAGAAGGTATCTAACTTTGTTAAGGGCAAGGCTCCCATGCCTCAGGATAACGAGGGTTACATTTTATACCCTGCCGGTTATCCCGAGAGCAAAATTAGGAGAATTCATTCTAGGAAGTCTCACTCTGGCCCTAATCATGCTTTTATGTATAAGGGTGAGACATCTAGTTCTAGGCAACAAACCCATGCTAAGTTGCCTAAGAAGAAAACTCCTAGTGCATCAAATGAACATAACTTTTCATTTAAAACTTTTGATGCATCTTATGTTTTAACTAACAAATCCGGCAAGGTAGTTGCCAAATATGTTGGGGGCAAGCACAAGGGGTCAAAGACTTGTGTTTGGGTACCCAAAGTTCTTGTTTATAATGCCAAAGGACCCAAAACCATTTGGGTACCTAAAGTCAAGAACTAAACATGTTTTGTAGGTTTATGCATCCGGGGGCTCAAGTTGGGTAATCGACAGCGGGTGCACAAACCACATGACAGGGGAGAAAAAGATGTTCTCCTCCTACGAGAAAAACCAAGATTCCCAACGAGCTATCACATTCGGGGATGGAAATCAAGGTTTGGTCAAAGGATTGTGTAAAATTGCTATATCACCTGACCATTCGATTTCCAATGTTTTTCTTGTAGATTCATTAGATTACAATTTGCTTTCCGTTTCTCAATTATGCAAAATGGGCTACAACTGTTTATTCACTGATGTTGGTTTCACTGTCTTTAGAAGAAGTGATGATTCAATAGCATTTAAAGGAGTGTTAGAGGGTCAGCTATACTTAGTGAATTTTGATAGAGCTGAACTCGACACTTGCTTAATTGCTAAGACTAACATGGGCTGGCTCTGGCATCGCCGACTAGCACATGTTGGGATGAAGAATCTTCATAAGCTTCTAAAGGGAGAGCACATTTTAGGGCTAACAAATGTTCATTTTGAGAAAGACAGGATTTGTAGCGCATGCCAAGCAGGGAAGCAAGTTGGTGCCCATCATCCACACAAAAACATCATGACGACCGACAGGCCACTGGAGCTCCTACACATGGACCTATTCGACCCGATTGCTTACATAAGCATCGGCGGGAGTAAGTACTGTCTAGTTATTGTGGATGATTATTCTCGCTTCACTTGGGTATTCTTTTTGCAGGAAAAATCTCACACCCAAGAGACCTTAAAGGGATTCTTGAGACGGGCTCAAAACGAGTTCGGCTTAAGGATCAAGAAAATTAGAAGCGACAACGGGACGGAGTTCAAGAACTCTCAAATTGAAGGCTTCCTTGAGGAGGAGGGCATCAAGCATGAGTTCTCTTCTCCCTACACGCCACAACAAAATGGTGTAGTGGAGAGGAAAAATAGAACTCTATTGGACATGGCTAGAACCATGCTTGATGAGTACAAGACATCGGATCGGTTTTGGGCCGAGGCGGTCAACACCGCCTGCTACGCCATCAACCGGTTATATCTACACCGAATCCTCAAGAAGACATCTTATGAACTCCTAACCGGTAAAAAACCCAATATTTCATACTTTAGAATCTTTGATAGCAAACGCTTTATTCTTGTTAAAAGAGGTAGAAAAACTAAATTTGCTCCTAAGATTGTAGAAGGCTTTTTACTAGGATATGATTCAAACACAAGGGCATATAGAGTCTTTAACAAGTCCTCCGGACAAGTTGAAGTTTCTTGTGACGTTGTGTTTGATGAGACTAACGGCTCTCAAGTAGAGCAAGTTGATCTTGATGAGATAGGTGATGAAGAGGCTCCATGCATCGCGCTAAGGAACATGTCCATTGGGGATGTGTGTCCTAAGGAATCCGAAGAGCCTCCAAATGCACAAGATCAACCATCCTCCTCCACGCAAGCATCCCCACCAACTCAAAATGAGGATGAGGCTCAAATTGATGAAGGAGAAGATCAAGCAAATGAGCCACCTCAAGATGACTGCAATGATCAAGGGGGAGATGCAAATGACCAAGACAAGGAGGATGAAGAACAAAGGCCGCCACACCCAAGAGTCCACCAAGCAATCCAACGAGATCACCCCGTCGACACCATCCTTGGTGACATTCATAAGGGGGTAACTACTAGATCTCGTGTTGCACATTTTTGTGAGCATTACTCTTTTGTTTCCTCTATTGAGCCACACAGGGTAGAGGAAGCACTTCAAGATTCGGATTGGGTGGTGGCGATGCAAGAGGAGCTCAACAACTTCACTAGGAATGAGGTATGGCATTTGGTTCCACGTCCTAATCAAAATGTTGTAGGAACCAAATGGGTCTTCCGCAACAAGCAAGACGAGCATGGTGTGGTGACAAGGAACAAAGCTCGACTTGTGGCCAAGGGATACTCCCAAGTCGAAGGTTTGGATTTCGGTGAAACCTATGCACCTGTAGCTAGGCTTGAGTCAATTCGTATATTATTGGCCTATGCTACTTACCATGGCTTCAAGCTTTACCAAATGGACGTGAAGAGTGCCTTTCTCAATGGACCAATCAAGGAAGAGGTCTATGTTGAGCAACCTCCCGGCTTTGAAGATAGTGAGTATCCTAACCATGTGTATAAACTCTCTAAGGCGCTTTATGGGCTCAAGCAAGCCCCAAGAGCATGGTATGAATGCCTTAGGGATTTCCTTATCACTAATGGATTCAAAGTCGGAAAGGCTGATCCTACTTTATTCACTAAAACTCTTGAAAATGACTTGTTTATATGCCAAATTTGTGTTGATGATATTATATTTGGGTCTACTAACGAGTCTACATGTGAAGAATTTAGTAGGATCATGACACAAAAGTTCGAGATGTCTATGATGGGGGAGTTGAAGTATTTCTTAGGATTTCAAGTGAAGCAACTCCAAGAAGGCACCTTCCTAAGCCAAACAAAGTATACTCAAGATATCCTAAGCAAGTTTGGAATGAAGGATGCCAAACCCATCAAGACACCCATGGGAACCAATGGGCATCTCGACCTCGACGAAGGAGGTAAATCCATCGATCAAAAGGTATACCGATCGATGATAGGTTCTTTGCTATATTTATGTGCATCTCGACCGGATATTATGCTTTCCGTATGCATGTGTGCAAGATTCCAAGCCGACCCTAAGGAAGCTCACCTTAAGGCCGTAAAACGAATCTTGAGATATTTGGTTTATACTCCTAAGTTTGGGCTTTGGTATCCTAGGGGTTCCACTTTTGATTTGATTGGTTATTCGGATGCCGATTGGGCGGGGTGTAAAATCAATAGAAAGAGCACATCGGGGACTTGCCAGTTCTTGGGAAGATCCTTAGTGTCTTGGGCTTCAAAGAAGCAAAATTCCGTAGCTCTTTCTACCGCCGAAGCCGAGTACATTGCCGCAGGCCATTGTTGCGCGCAACTACTTTGGATGAGGCAAACCCTTAGGGACTATGGTTACAAATTAACCAAAGTTCCTCTTCTATGTGATAATGAGAGTGCAATCCGCATGGCGGATAATCCCGTTGAACATAGCCACACTAAACACATAGCCATTCGGTATCATTTTCTAAGGGATCACCAACAAAAGGGAGATATCGAGATTTCATATATTAACACTAAAGATCAATTAGCCGATATCTTTACCAAGCCACTAGATGAACAAACTTTTAACAAACTTAGGCATGAGCTAAATATTCTTGATTCTAGGAACTTCTTTTGTTAAATTACACTCATAGCTCATTTATATACCTTTGATCATGTCTCTTTTATGTACTATGACTAATGTGTTTTCAAGTCTATTTCAAACCAAGTCATAGGTATATTGAAAGGGAATTGGAGTCTTCGGCGAAGACAAAGGCTTCCACTCCGTAACTCATCCTTCGCCGACACTCCGAGCAACTCTCCATCTTTGGGGAGGAAAAGAACTCCGTCTTTGGTATATTCTTCACTCACTTATTTATGACCAAAGGGGGAGAAAGTAATTCTAAGGGCTCTAATGACTCCGTTTTTGGCGATTCATGCCAAAGGGGGAGAAAGTATTAGCCCAAAGCAAAAGGACCGCACCACCACCTAATTTTAAAAGAGTTTTTAAATTGGTATGATTCTCAATTGATAAATTTCAAATTGGTATCTTATTGTGTTCAAAAGGGAGAGAAAAGTAGTATTTCAAAATTGATATATCAAAACTCTCTTGAACACTAAGAGGAGAATTTTATTTAGGGGGAGTTTTGTTTAGTCAAAGGAAAAAGCATTTGAAACAGGGGGAGAAAATTTCAAATCTTGATAATGCTTTGCAAAAACTTATTCATTTACCTTTGACTATTTGCAAAAAAAAAACTTTGAAAAGATTTACAAAAGAATTTGCAAAAACAAAAATGTGGTGCAAGCGTGGTCCAAAATGTTAAAAATGAAGAAAACAATCCATGCATATCTTATAAGTATTTATATTGGCTCAATTCCAAGCAACCTTTGCACTTACATCATACAAACTAGTTCAATTATGCACTTCTATATTTGCTTTGGTTTGTGTTGGCATCAATCACCAAAAAGGGGGAGATTGAAAGGGAATTAGGCTTACACCTATTTCCTAAATGATTTTGGTGGTTGAATTGCCCAACACAAATAATTGGACTAACTAGTTTGCTCTAGTGTACAAGTTATACAGGTGCCAAAGGTTCACACTTAGCCAATAAAAAGACCAAGTATGGGGTTCAACAAAGAGAGCAAGGGATAACCGAAGGCACCTCTGGTCTGGCACACCGGACTGTCCGGTGTGCCACCGGACAGTGTCCGGTGCACCAGGGGACTTCACGCTGAACTCTTCACCTTCGGGAAAATCCAGAGGCGCTCCGCTATAATTCACCGGACTGTCCGATGTACACCGGACAGTGTCCGGTGCCCCAAGAAAGAGCGGCTCTGGAACTCGCCAGTCTCGGGAAATCGCTCCGCTATAATTCACCGGACTGTCCGGTGAGCCAGCGGAGCAACGGCTATCCGGCGCCAACGGTCACCTGCAGGCGCATTTAATGCGCGCCAGAAGCGCGCAGAAGTCAGGCACGTGCGCGCTGGCACACCGGACACTCTACAGTACATGTCCGGTGTGCCACCGGACATCCAGGCGGGCCCAGAAGACAGAGCTCCAACGGTACGAACCCAACGGCCTTGGTGATGTGGCTGGCGCACCGGACATGTCCGGTGTGCACCGGACTGTCCGGTGCACCATACGACAGTCAGCCACCACCAAACAGCTAGTTTGGTGGTTGGGGCTATAAATACCCCCAACCACCCCACATTCAAGTCATCCAAGTTTTCACACTTCCAACCACTTACAAGAGCTAGGCATTCAAGACAAGACACACCCAAGTGATCAAATCCTCTCCCACATCCACAAAAGCATTAGTGACTAGTGAGAGTGATTTGTCGTGTTCTTTTGAGCTCTTGCGCTTGGATTGCTTTCTTTTTTCTTTCTTTGATTCTTTATTGCGATCAAACTCACTTGTAATTGAGGCAAGAGACACCAATCTTGTGGTGGTCCTTGTGGGAACTTTGTGTTCCAAGTGATTGATAAGAAAAGCTCACTCGGTCCGAGGGACCGTTTGAGAGAGGGAAAGGGTTGAAAGAGACCCGGTCTTTGTGACCACCTCAACGGGGAGTAGGTTTGCAAGAACCGAACCTCGGTAAAACAAATCCATGTGTCATACTCCATATTCGCTTGCGATTTGTTTTGCACCCTCTCTCGAGGACTCGATTATATTTCTAACGCTAACTCGGCTTGTAGTTGTGATTATTTTTGAGAATTTCAGTTTCGCCCTATTCACCCCCCCTCTAGGCGACTTTCACTTCACCACAGGGTCTTCGACCTTAAAAATCTCGCGCCCAAAGTCTTCATCGGAAGTCAGCAGTCCGCGCACCCAGCTCACGGTATGAGTCCACGAGCTGTTTGCGCGTCTGCTCAACTTTCGAGCGCGTAGAGGCCTCGGCCCTCTCCATGCAGGCCTGCAGAGCGTTGAACCGCACCTCCCATTCCTCGGCGCGCTGGCTGGCGAGACTCCCCTCTACCCGCGCCAATTTGGCCTCCGCCTGCACCGCCTGCGCCTTGGCGATGGCCTGGATGGCCTCCCTCCTCTCCTCCACCAGCTGGCGCCGAAGGTCCGTCCTCTCGCCCTCCAGGGCGGCCACCTTCTCTGCCAGCTTGTGGCTCTTGCTATCCGCAGCCGACTTCTCCCGGACGGCGTCAGCGTGCTGCGCTTGAAGTCTCTCGACTTCGGCAGACACATCTGCAGTAAGGGCACCCGACGCCATGTGGTCGGCGAAGTCGGCCGCCTAACAAACACACATGAGACCACAATCCCCATGAAAAGCGACAAACACCGAAGTCCAGCTCAACTTACTTGACTCAGCTGCTGCGACAGCTGCTGCGACGCCTCCCTCAGCCGGCGGGACATAGTGCTCGCTTCGTCCTTGACGGCAGTAGCCGCCGAAATCTCGCCTCCAGCGCTGAAAGCGCCACCCTTCGCCCCAAGCACCGCGGTAGACGCCGTGGTTGCCACCGCAGGCGGGACAACAACAAGTTGCCCCTCGCCCGACCCTGCAACGTATCACCAGTAAAAAAAATGCTTACCAACGAGATAGTCGTCCACGCTAATATTTGTGCCGAAGTCGGCAACGCGTTTCCCCGGCGAAGGCAATTCCCGAACCTTCGCAGCTCCGTCCGGGGCAGACTTGGTTCCATCGGCGCCGACCGCCTTCACGCTCTCCGGCACCTTGCTAGACCCAGGGGCGGCCGGCTTCGCCGCCAGCGTCGGCTGGCTACCACCGGGGACAGTAGCCTTCGTAGTCCCCCGCACCCTCTTCGGCCTAGCTTCGGGGAGCCTGATGACCGCCCGGCGCTTCTGCGTAGCATCCTGGCGATCCTTGTTCATCACTGCCGACACAACAGCAGCAATATTCTGTCTGTAAGGAAACACTCTCAAGTCACGAGCCATGCGAGACGTAAAGAAGTCTTCGCCAGCCGCACGGGGGATAGGAACGTGCTTGGGCCATCGACCCCCGGTAACATCCAGCATCCGCGTCGAAGACTCTCGGAGCTCGGGCGAAGACATCCTTCCCCCGGGGGCCACACATGTCCCCATCAACTCCATAGCAAAGCTATCGGAGACCCCCAGTTCTCCCACCATAGTACCTAGCTTCCTCTTTTTAGTGGATGGGGTGGCCTCCGGCGCGGGGTCGTCCTTAGTCACAGCCGCTGGTTTTTTCCCGCGGCGGTCGACGACGTCCTCCCCGGGATAACCGCCATACGGCAAACAATTCAACTCGAAGACCCTATTCAGGCAGTCGTTGGATCCACGTATATCCCAACTCCGCTGGGCCTCCGTCTTCGGCACATAGCGCCCAACAATTCTCACCGCCCCATCCTCCGCCTCACGCACAACCGCGGCAGGATCCCGCCCTCGCACATCAAAGCAAAAAGCGGACTTCGCACCTCTCGTCCACCCAGGGAGGGCATCTCGCGAGGGCATACTTTGCCCAGCGCCCATCCATGCGCCAAGGGCCACACCCCATATCCTATGAATTCCTCAACCAGATCACGCCCACTACTCGTGCGGGTAGCAATCCGAAGGGCCCTCTCATTTTCATCATCCTCCGCCACTTCAAATGGCGGGTACGCCACATAATAATGAGAAAACATAATGGCGGCAGGGAGCCCTAGGTGATCTTCGACTTCAGCCTCCGAAACATAAAACCAGTAGTCCCACCAGTAGCCCCACTTATTTCGGGCACAGGGGACCAGCTCCACAACTTCCATCGAAGTCTTCCCGGACTTCGGCGTGAAAGTGCACGATCCGAATTGCACAATCTTATGTCCAATTTTTCTCTTCTGCCAGTGCAGACAGTATTGCTTGGCGAAGACCTCCACCAAAGACTGACCGCCATATGACGTCGTTGCCCAGACATACTTTGCCAACACCACCATGGCGTTCGGTGTCAACTGATGAACCTGGACTTCGAACTTCTGTAGAACCTCCAACACAAAACGATGCGCAGGCAGGCGAAGGCCGGCGATGAAAAATGCCTCAAAAACAACCAATTCGCCCTCGGGCTCGGGGACCTCCTCTGCCCCCGAGACCCGACCAACCCCGCCGCCAAAATACCCCAACCGTTGCATATCTTGCACGCGGACCAACGACATCCGCGAAACACCGAATTCCACTGTATCACCCGGTCGTAATTCCGCCACCGCCACAGTGCCCGAGAGATCTTCAGAAGATGCCTCGGCCGTCGGCGTGGTCGCAGCAGATGAGGAGGAAGACGGCATGGCTACATACCGTCGACGGCGGCGTGCGGTCTGCTTCATGCGGGCCAGTTCTCCAACAAACAGGAGCAAGGAGGGCAGACGAGCAAGCGAGCAGTTTGAAAGGGAGGCTAGGGTTTTTGCGGCGCGCAGAAAGGTAAATTTCAATCCGCGCCGCCCTCGCCCCCTTTATATACACAGGGCGCGACGCTTCGGGAAGCCCGCAATCCAACACTGCGGCGTCAATCAACGGTCATGTCAAAAACCCTTGCGGAACCACTTCGAGCGAGGGCAGCGTCTCCACCATCTAGCGATGCCTTCGGCACCAGATGACTTAGTCGAACTGGTCCCTCGGAGGGCAAATGTTGGGGCGAAGGCGAAGACGCCACCCTTCGCTCGATGCCTTCGCCAGCCTCGTTGCACCAACGAAGACAAGACGACTGAAAGACTTACCCTTCGTCCCACGCGTCACTGGACGAAGGCCCATGACGAGGTCGTCCCATCCCGCGGCTTCGTCCAACATGGAGGCCCACATGTGATCTGGCCCATTGTAACAGGCCCTGCGTGGCCGCTGCGCATTATGGGCCTAATTTGTAAAGGTTTCCCTGTAATTACAGTCTGTAACCCTACTTTATGGGAATATTCCGGGGATAACCTAGGCGCCTGAGGGCACATGCGTCCTTAACTCAGGATGCTGGGCACTCTGGTACCTATAAATACCCCCGCACAGTGCCCTTGAGAGGCTAGATTAACAGAGCTATCGCCACCTCGAATCAAAACCTTGTTTACGTTGCTTTCACTCCCCCGTTGGATCAACTTGCCCAGGAGAGCAAGTTCCAACAGGAAATTACTCTATTTTTAGTATAACTAGTCAGTTGCTCGTACGTTGCGACGGCTTACAACAATACCCATGTAAACTATCCACCAAAAATATTTCAAGATTTTTTACTGATTATCTTCGCTCTCCGTATAATATTTTTTTTGATTTGGCTAACTGATGTTATTATTTACTCCATTCAATATGTCTTGGTACAACATGGTCAATGAAGTGAGCGATTAGAAGAGAGTTCACAATGACTGACTGAATGAACAGAGATTATAAAATGACATAATTCCACCATATAGAGACCAAATAAGAGAAAGTTTGTGAGCTCAAATTTCTAAAATAAGTCACATGAACTCAAACTTATAAAAAGATCAAAATATGGAGTGATTGCTAAAGTCAGGCATCAATAAAAACTGGATGCGCTCTATATAAATTATGCTAACTTCATAGCAATTACTAACGTTTAAAATTGACAAATAACCTCTCATTTTACTATTAGTGTGACAAATCATTGTTGCTCCACCCAATTCAACAACCTCAAACACCATGGAGTCCATTGCGCCAATGTGGTCTCAGAAACGACCTAATGCTTTCCAGAGCCAAGAACGTCGTGCCGTGCTTAGACTGTAGCCTCAACCCGTAGTGTTGGTCCGGTCCGACACGATTATATTTTTTATTTTACAAAAAAATGTATATATATATAATTTTAGTTTATCTATTAAGAGCCCCGGGCTCTATATAACTGTGGACAGCCCCGACCACCAACACCAACAAATCTGTTTAAGCCCACGTCCGCTCACTATTTATGCCAGCGAACCAATGTAGCGTAAACAGAAAACCAATTTAGCGTAAACAAAGTAACTCCCTCGACCCCCGTTCCAAAAAAAGCGGATTAAGCCCACTTTCCACTCGGTCAACCACTACTGCCATAGTCAAAACATGTCTACTCTATTTCAATCCACTGTTTATGCAACAATATCGATTTAGCGTAAATACCGCATCCAGACCCACGATCCAGAAATACCCGTTTAGGCCCACATTCCACGTGATCAAACAGTTCTATACCCTAACTCCCCACGCGGTCAACCTTCCTGGCCGGCTCGCCGCGATTCTTCAAGCGTCGCTAGTGCGATTCGCCTTCCTCCCCTCCCGCCAGGGCGATTTGCCTTCCTCCGCCCTCGCTCGCCCTCAACCCTAATCGGCGCTGCCATTGTCAGTGTCGTGGAGCCTGTTGGGGCGAAGGCGAAGACGCCACCTTTCGCTCGATGCCTTCGCCAGCCTCGCTGCACCAACGAAGACAAGACGACTAGCAGACTTACCCTTCGTCCCACGCGTCGCTGGACGAAGGCCCATGACGAGGTCGTCCCATCCCGCGGCTTCGTCCAACATGGAGGCCCACATGTGATCTGGCCCATTGTAAAAGGCCCTGCGTGGCCGCTGCGCATTACGAGCCTAATTTGTAAAGGTTTCCCTATAATTACAGTCTGTAACCCTGCTCTATGGGAATATTCCGGGGATAACCTAGGCGCCTGAGGGCACATGCGTCCTTAACTCAGGATGCTGGGCACTCTGGTACCTATAAATACCCCCGCACAGTGCCCTTGAGAGGCTAGATTAACAGAGCTATCGCCACCTCGAATCAAAACCTTGTTTACGTTGCTTTCACTCCCCTTTGGATCAACTTGCCCAGGAGAGCAAGTTCCAACATTTGGCGCCCACCGTTCGTGCTACGGAAAAACCACCCGCGATGGCACCCAAGAGAGCTAGCTCGAAGGCTGACGAGGCTGCGAAGGCAGCACTGCTGGCCGAGAAAAAGGGCAAGGCCCTCGTCGACACCACCCACCAAGAGGCCACCGAAGACGATGCACTCAGCAAGAGGCAGCGCAACGAACAACCCACTCCCGAAGGCAGTCTCCGCACCTGAAGCTCTGGAGGACAACCGCAACATCCCCTAGGCTTCACTCCACCGGAGGGCGCGGACGTCATCGAGGACGGCGAAGTCATCGGCGTTTCAGCGGAAGAGCAGCTACAGCTGCGCGCCTTGCGCATCAAGAACCGCAACCTCCAGAAGCAAAAAGAGATGCTTGAGGCCAAGCGCCAACGTGTGTCTACACAAGCTAAGGTGCGACAGATGATACGCGACGAAGAGCAGAAGGCTCAGGAGCTCGAACAAGAGATCGCGCTCATGCAGCGCGAAGGCCACCTCGGCCTGCAACACGGCCCACCCCTACAACAGCGCGCACAAGTTGAAGACCTGTACTTCCCTCAGCACGGCCATGCCATCCCACACGCCGCGGCATTCCAAGGTGTCAACTACCTTGACGAGTGAAGTCCCCTGGCGCCACACCTGCAAGTGTCACCATGGCCCGCCAACTTCAGGGCAGGGACCTATCCCAAGTACAACGGCAGCACTGACCCAGCACAGTACAACATGAGTTATCAGGTCGCTGTTGCATCATCCGGAGGGGACGACGCCACGATGGCCAAGTCATTCATCATCGCCCTCGAAGGCCCAGCCCTCACCTGGTACACCAGGTTGCCCCCATTGTCCATCGATTCCTGGAGAAGTCTCCGAGACAAATTCTTGCTCAACTTCCAAGGGTACCGCCCAGACACTGACGCCTTGGCTGAACTTTCACTCTGCAAGCAGCTGGAAAAAGAGACTCTGCGGGAGTACTACCGCAAGTTTCTGACCCTCAAGTCACAACTGCCTTCGGTCGATGACCAGATCGCCATCCACTACGCCATCAGTGGCCTTCGGGCAGGCGTCATTTACAGCCACTGCATCCGGGATCCGCCCAAGAACTTCTAGGAGTTGTATCATCTATTTGAAAAATACGCCAGATCCGAAGAGCTCCACCAGCGCAAACTCGAGTCTCAGAGGAAACCCAATGACACTCCACAGTCCAGCCGCACGTGGACGAGGCCCTCGCAGGCAGACTCCGGTCGGGACGGCCGAAATCAGCAGCAAGTGCACAACATCGCCAACCAGAACCCCGCTGGCGAGGCCCATCGCCGCCAGGAGTATCCCCCCCAAGGCCGCAGAAACGGAACTCGTGGTCGGGGCCGGGGACGCGCGCAGCAGCCACGCAGATTTTACTGCATGTTCCACAGCGAAGACTGCGTCCACCCTACAAGAGACTGCCCAGAGACGAAGGCCACCAGAGACAGGATGGCACGAGCGCAACCAGCCGACAACCCTAGAGTTGTCACACACACATACCAGCAACCCCCTCAGCCATACAACCACGGCCCCGCTCCGCACCCACCGCACCACGCATACCAACATCACCAGGAGGTACAAATCGTACCTCCTCCACCCCCACCCCCACACCAGCAACAGCAAAACGTCCACCACCACAACCATCCCCAAGCCCCAAAGCAAGAAGACTTCGCCGATCAGCCGTATCGTGGAGTCATTCACATGATCACTGCGGGGTCCAGCGCCGACTTCGACACAAAGCGGCAGAAGAGGGACCATTACCGCAGCATCAACCACGTCGCCGTCACCGGTCCAGTCGTGCAAACGAAGTGGTCCCATGTGCCATTGACCTTCGACGCCCGCGACGTCGATCTGCATAGCGCACCACACATCGACGCCATGGTTATCAACTGCAGCGTGGCAGGATGGGATCTGCACAAAGTCCTAGTCGACATGGCAGCCAGGCAGATATCATTTTCCTCCATGCCTTCGATCGCATGGGCATTAGCCACAGCCTGCTCAAGCCTTCGGACAACCCGCTGTACGGCTTCGGCGGCAAGGGTACCTTTCCTGTCGGCAAAATAGAGTTACCTCTTTCCTTCGGTGTAGCACCCAATGCCCGAAGTGAGCAAGTCACATTCGACATCGTCGACATGGTGTACCCGTACAACGCCATAATGGGTCGGGGCTCCATCAACAAGTTTGAGGCAGCCATTCACGGACTTTACCTATGCATGAAGATCCCAGGTCCGCAAGGCGCCATCACAGTCTACGGCAACCAGCAGGCTGCGCGTAACATAGAAAGAGACTTTGTTCCCGGACAAAGAAACGTACACTGCCTCACGGCCCAGCGCGAGGTCCTTGAATCTGCCAGCCCAACCGCCAAAGAACATGGCAAAGCACAGCTGCAAAGCAACGACGGGACCAAGACTGTCCCTCTCGACAAGGCGACACCCAAGCAGACTGTCACCATCAGCGAAGACCTCACTTCGCATGACGAGGAGAGACTCCTCTGCTGTCTGTCCAAGAATAAAGACGTCTTCGCCTGGTCTGCCCTCGACCTGGTCGGAGTCAGTCGCTCCATCATCAAGCACAGCTTGGGAATTGACCCTTCGGTAAGGCCGAAGAAACAGCGGCTGCGCAAGATGTCTGATGAGAAGACAGAGCCCGCCAAGGCTGAGGTACATTGCCTGCTTGAGGCCAAATTTATCGAGCCAATTGCCTACCCTACATGGCTCGCCAATGTAGTGATGGTGTAGAAGAAGAGCGACAAATGGCGGATGTGCATCGATTTCACCAGTCTTAACAAGGCCTGCCCCAAGGACAACTTCCCGCTGCCTCGGATCGACAAAATTGTCGATAGTGCGGCTGGGTGCGAAGTCATGTCACTCCTTGATTGCTTCTCCGGCTACCATCAAATATACATGAAGGAGGAGGACAAGGCGAGCACCAGCTTCATAACACCTTTCGGCACGTATTGCTTCATCAGAATGCCGGAGGGACTTAAGAACGCCGAGTCCACTTTCTCTCGGCTCACCAAAACGGTGCTCGAGGGCCAAGTCGGCAGAAATATATTCACGTATGTGGACAACATCGTCGTCGCCAGCCGAAGCAAGTAAGACCATCTGGCTGACCTCGCCGAAACGTTTGCGAACATGCGGGACGCACGACTTCGCCTCAACCCCAAAAAGTGCGTCTTCAGCGTTCGCCAGGGGAAAATATTGGGCTACCTGGTGTCGCACCGCGGGATTGAAGCCAATCCAACCAAAATCCAGGCCATCATCAACATGACGCCCCCACAGTCAGCCAGAGACGTCCAACGACTGACAGGCAGATTGGCCGCCCTCAACAGATTCATCTCTAAATCTGCAGAGCGAAGCCTCCCTTTCCTCAAAACACTCCACGGTGCAAAGGACTTCGTATGGGGACCAGAGCAGGCGGCGGCCTTCGCTTCATTGAAGCAGTACCTGTCAGAGTTGGTGATTCTTACAAGCCTAGACCCCTCGCTACCCCTGTTGCTCTACATAGCAGCTTCGCCGCATGCGGTCAGCGCAGCACTGATTCAAGAGCAGAGCAGAGAGGGCACAGTCAGGCAATGTCCAGTTTACTACGTCTTCGAAGTACTTACTGAAAGTTCCCTTTGACCCGGGAACAGGATCTGGATGTCGCCTAGAGGGGGGGGGGTGAATAGGCGAATAAAACTTATTACTTTAAAACTTAAATTCTTACTCTACTCGAAGACTTAGTACGCAGTGGAGTGAGAAGACTCTTCGTGTAGGTTGCAGCGGAATCAGAGATCCTGTCTCAAAAGTGTCCTGCACTTCGAATAAAGCTTATACCACAGATAAGTATTGAAGTGCAGATATAAAGACGAGTAAGATAGAGAGTCAGGATATAATACAGAACAGAGCACACAGACGCAAGGATTTATCCCGAGGTTCGGCCAAGCCTGAAATGCTTGCCTAGTCCTCGTTGGAGTTAGCCACACCTGGGCTTGGAGTCTATTTCAACTCCTTCCTCCGTTTGCTCAGATCTGTCAGAATGACAGATAGAGCCTTTCACTATTGAGTGGGGTTACAACAGAACCGCGGCTGCTTACAAACTTCTTGGCAGCACCCCGGCAGAGTAACGATACGCTCAAGACCTTGCTCTAGCTCTAAGCAGCACTTCTCCTCTCTCTAAAGGCTTATAGCTGTGCCTTCTACACAAACTATAGAGTTACACACAAGAGGGAGAGCGAGAATTGATCCGAGTGATGTCTACACTTGTTGGCTGCACTAGTATTTTGCTTGAGGCGCCTAGGGGTCCCTTTTATAGGCACAAGGGGCCTAGGAGCCGTTGGAAGCAATTCTGGAAGGCCAACCTTGCCTTCTGTCGTCGAGGGCACCGGACAGTCCGGTGCACACCGGACAGTGTCCGGTGCCCGATTTGTTTCCTTTTCTGGCGCTTCCGACCGTTGGAAGACTGCCGGAGATCTGCGAGCCGTTGGCGCACCGGACAGTCCGGTGCACACCGGACAGTCCGGTGCCGTCTTCCGACCGTTGGCTCGGCCACGTGTCCCGCGCGGATTGCGCGGCCGACCGTTGGCCCTGGCCGACCGTTGGCTCACCGGACAGTCCGGTGCACACCGGACAGTCCGGTGAATTTTAGCCGTACGCCGTCGGCGAATTCCCGAGAGCGGCCAGTTCGAGTCGAGGCAGCCTGGCGCACCGGACACTGTCCGGTGCACACCGGACAGTCCGGTGCTCCAGTCCGAGCTGAGACTTGGCTGCACACAGCCAAGTCTTTGTCTCCCCTTTTCTCTTTTTCTTCTTTCTGTTTCTAACACTTAGACAAATATGTTAGTCCATAAAACCAATGTACTAAGGCTTAGAAACATACCTTCTCTTAATTATTACATCTATAGCATTTCACATGCATGAGCTTCGATGTTGGACTCATAAATCATCAAGTCTGCTTGACTTGATCTAGATTGACATTTCTTGGCTCCAACATCCTGCAAAGATCACATAGAACATCTCCAAACCTAGGAACAACCCAAACTAAAGATCAAGGTGAACTTAGCTCTTTTAGGCTGCTTCCAGTTCTGGCTTTGACACTTGTTCTCCTTCTAGTGACCTTGATCTCCTTCTTAGAGTTTGGTCTTGAGCCTTATGACTTACACCACATAACTGTAGCTGTTACCTCATTGGTTGTAAGTCACGTCCTAATGTAGTGATCCTTGGTGTGTTATAGCTCTTCTCAACTCGATCACCCTTGACTTTGCAAGCCTTCTTCTTCACCCTTGGCTTTGGGTTCCTCAGCCTCCTTGACCTTCTCCCGTGCACTTGGTACCTCGAAGCTTCTCTTGCCTCCGTCCTTGGCTTGGTCAGTTGTCTCCGAGCTTCGCACCCGAGTCTCACTTTATGCAATGTCCATCTTACTTGTGATGTCCATCATGTATCCATAATCCAGTTCTTGGACCATCACAATTGTTCACTTGTGTTGAACCCTGTAGGCTTTACCTTAAGCACCTGTTCAACACTTAGTACACTTGTTAGTCCTTTAATTGAGTTGTCATCCAAACACCAAAACTCACAAGAGAGCTTTCAATCTCCCCCTTTTTGGTGATTGATGGCAACACAATTAAAGCTTACATAAGAATAAGATTTGAAGCACAAATTTTGAATTCTAAGTTTATAGAATGCTCCCCCTAAATATGTGCTTACTTCAAAACATAGTTTTGACCTCAGATGCCAATTTGCACATACTTAGGCAATTCGAAACATTTCTACACCTTAGCATTTTTTAGGATGTATTGTGTCAAGAATCAAGCCATGATACTATAACACACAAATGCACATAATTAAACACACAGATGCACATAATCAGAGTTAAACACCATTCAATTTAGTGGATATATCACAGGAATATCAACCTACCACTATTCACCATTAAGATACCAATTTAAAGCGCCAGAACCACATGAATATCTATCACAGGATAAACACAGTAGATACCAATTGATTCATATCAATGGAAGCACTAATTTTGCATTATCACCATATAATACAACAAGAAGCATATGATAAGTATTATCAACAAACTAACACATTTTTCTTTAAGATCAAAGGAACTCAAGGAAACCCCTTTGAGTCCTTTAGCACACAAAAAATTAATCTTCACCCTTAAGATAAGCTTTCCTCTCAGGTCGAGGTAAGCTTTAATGCACAAATTCTCCCCCTTTGACATCAAACACCAAAACCATATTCAAGCAAGAACATAGGATGATGTCAAGGGACAGCAGGGTATTAAGCAGGGAAAATGCAACACTCTAACATTACTCCCCCTTACACATTAAACATATGCAACACAAGCATTGGAGAAAAATTAAGGTACAAATACGCAAAAAGGTCAATACCTCCTTTTGTACCTTTACCATGTTATGGTGTACTTTCCATCTAAGTAGGCGGAGTTCCTTTTGTCATCAATTCAAGATTTCCATCTTGAAAGTTTTATCTCTAGGGAGCTCCTTTACACTTATGTCTGATCCTTTATCCTGACCTTTTCTTGTTGCTAAGATACAAAACTTAGAACAAGTTATAGTATTGTGGCACAAGATGAAGCTTCTATTCTAGTGATTACCAAAAGATACCAATTGAAGCACACTACCAAGGCTACCAATTGAAAAACCATCACTGTCATAGCTCCATGATATTTAAAGATAAGCATCTAGGATCACCAACTATTATAGAGCACGAGCAACCTTTAAATACGTAATTACTCACAACTTTAGATACCAATTACTCGACTTGTGGAGGTATCCAAGTCCTGATCGCTCCATTTCTTGCTCATCTTCCCTTTTCCACCTTGAGACTATATAGGATCACTCAAAAAACAGTTAGTCTCAAAAGACACAAGTTATGTGTGCTCCCCCTAAAGTTGTGCATCAAGTATTTGAATGACTTGCACTTTGCACATTCTAGCTTCCTCAGAACTAGATGGGATCACAACATACCTTGGTCAAGGCATACTCTATCCCTTTCATCACAAAGATGCCAATTTTGAATATCAAGAGAAAAGCCACTTTACACCAATTGAAAGGCTAAATGAAAGGTTGACTAAATACAGCAATGCACGCCTCAGTGACACCTAAGCCAATTGAATACTCACGGAAGTCTAACATTTACTCAACCTATACATGCTTAACTATCATTGGAGCACATATACCAATTGAAAGACAACACGATCATGTCTAAAGCACATCATAGTTAAGAAGGTTCTTTAGGTACACCAAAAGAAACAACATTCTAATGCATAAGCCATGATCACTATTAATGGAATTTCAAGATAATCATTAAAATTGCACAGTTCCATTTTCCATACCTTTGCCTTTATGAGAGCACTAGTTATCACTAATTCAGGGCTCCTTTTGCTCATGCACCTCATAGCTCAAAAGGGCACGACATGGATTTGAAATTCACACAGTACCAGACTAGGGTAAATATGTGAGCATGGACTAAACGAAATGTTATAATTGCACATAGCATGATTTACAAAAGTTGCAGGTTTATCCATATACACCAAGAGAGTTAATCATGTGGATCTAACAAATGAAAGAGCTACCCATGAATGATTCAAAAGATATATCCTATATAACACCAGTCATGATTAAGCAAACATCATTATGATTCATTTAACACAGGTAATTATAAAGCATAACTACTCTAAGGACAGGTAGCACATCAAGCCAACTTAAGAGCAATACTAAATTGCAATGATGTACTTAAAGTACACGGGTACCGTCCTTTGGAGAGCAGGTTTTAGATTCTCATCAAGGTCCTTTACTTGATTCACCAATAATGATTCAGGACCTACACACCTTATTTCACTTGAGATGAACATGGGATTAGTGTTTCACAATAATTCAACCTTGGGTCAATAAACACCAAAACACTTAATAGCTTAAGCATAGAGTTTTAGATAACCGTCTTAAGCTCTCCCATGGTCTCCTGTCCATCTCAAGGCACCTGCATGGTCTAGTTAGCACAGTTTGGTACCCACCTTGGGATGGGTCCATAATGATCATCTAAATGTGCCTTTGGTACCCAAATTGCCTTTGTGCTAGTTCTAGGTGATCTCGTTATAGATCTAGCACAAGTGTATGATATGGGTCTCCTATTCGAATAAGATTGACACAAATTCACTTGCTTAGGAATCTTACCTCTATAACATACCTTGGATAGATGACCCTGCTCACCACACTTGTAGCAGAAGCGTCGCTCAACCTGACATGATGCTTGCTGTTTGCCATTTTCCTTGGTGAGGGTCATCTTGGAGGATGCACATCCTTGATTCTTCATGACCGGACATGAAGTGATAATGTGGTCCTTATTGTTGCATCCAAAGCAACTTCTTGTCCCTTCATCCTTGTCTTTGTACGGACAGGATGCGATGAAGTGGCCTAATTCCTTGCACTTGAAGCACCTCCTTTTTCCTCTTCCCTTTTTGCTTTTGGATGACATAGAGAGATGATCAGTGCAAACAACATGACTAATTGAATTTTTACCTTTTTCCTCGTTCATGTTGATTTCCTCATTTATAGCTTTGGGAACATTTTTCTTATTGAGCTTAACACTTGCTGCAGTTTTTCCTTTCTCAAGCTTCTTCACCACGCGCCCGTGGATATCTTGAGAGAGTTGAGCTAAGCGTCTTTTCCTCAATTGTCGTTGCTTCTTATTCCCACAGAATTTCTTTTGTGACCCTAAAACTTGTTGCTCAATCAATGATTGGCTTTCTTTTGAGCAACAGGGGTTAACACATGATGATATACAATTCAAATGCGCACACGTGCGAGAATGAGGTTCACATGAATTTAAGTTTAAAATTACAACCTCATGAGCAACATTAAGCATGATATGGTCATCAACTAGTTTATTATGAGAATTTGACAACATATCATACTCTTCACCTAGAGCAAGTTTTTCTAAATTTAGAATTTTTACTTGACTCTTAAGCATGGCGTTTTCCATTTTAAGTTGAGCAACACAGGATAAAACATCATCATTATTCCTTTGCTCAAATAAAATAGATTCATACCGTTGGACCAAATCGTCATGAGAGCACTTTAGCTCCTCATGTTCTTTGGTCATTTTCTCCAGGCAGTTGTTGGTTTTGATGAGGGTCTCCTCTAGCCTGAGAAGCGTCTCGCCTTGTTCCTTGTTCCTTCTCAACAACTTAACCAAGAGCACTTTGTCTTCTTTGTTGAGATGGGTGTAGAACCGGCGAATCTCCTCTTCTTCCACATCACCGGTCTCATTTTCCCTGTCATTATTATTAGTGGAAGCAATACAGGAAAATGTACCTAGTGGTGATGAAGATTCATCCTCGCTATCATCCTCATATTCCTCCTCATCATCGCTTTCGTCTCCACTATCATTGTTAGCAATAAGACATTTATAACTAGTGGAAGACAAACCTGTCGGTGAGGTGGATTCATCGTTTGGATGCCATCGTTCTTGTTCTTCTTCCTTTGAATGGTTAGTATGACAAGCAATATAGGGAGTAGAAGTAGTACAATTTGCCACAAAATATTTTATTTTAATTCTATTCCATAAATCATGAGCATCAACAATTAAATCATTACCACTACTCATGATGGCAAAATAAGCACCTCTAGAAAGAGAATCAACTAAGATGCTGCAAGCACGGTGATTGAGAGAGAAACATCTTAGTTCATCATTAGAGGGATTTTTACTAATATCAGATGGAAAAATACTTCTCCTAAGGATCTGTCTTAAATCAGGATCAACACTCATGAAAGCATTATAAATAGAGACAGACCAAGATTTATAATTAGAGCCATCGCCTAAAAGAAGTTCTACAGTTACCTCTTGTGACGACATCGTTATCTCCGGACGGCTAAGCCCACACTGGAGAGGCCTAGCTCTGATACCAATTGAAAGTTCCCTTTGACCCGGGAACAGGATCTGGATGTCGCCTAGAGGGGGGGTGAATAGGCGAATAAAACTTATTACTTTAAAACTTAAATTCTTACTCTACTCGAAGACTTAGTACGCAGTGGAGTGAGAAGACTCTTCGTGTAGGTTGCAGCGGAATCAGAGATCCTGTCTCAAAAGTGTCCTGCACTTCGAATAAAGCTTATACCACAGATAAGTATTGAAGTGCAGATATAAAGACGAGTAAGATAGAGAGTCAGGATATAATACAGAACAGAGCACACAGACGCAAGGATTTATCCCGAGGTTCGGCCAAGCCTGAAATGCTTGCCTAGTCCTCGTTGGAGTTAGCCACACCTGGGCTTGGAGTCTATTTCAACTCCTTCCTCCGTTTGCTCAGATCTGTCAGAATGACAGATAGAGCCTTTCACTATTGAGTGGGGTTACAACAGAACCGCGGCTGCTTACAAACTTCTTGGCAGCACCCCGGCAGAGTAACGATACGCTCAAGACCTTGCTCTAGCTCTAAGCAGCACTTCTCCTCTCTCTAAAGGCTTATAGCTGTGCCTTCTACACAAACTATAGAGTTACACACAAGAGGGAGAGCGAGAATTGATCCGAGTGATGTCTACACTTGTTGGCTGCACTAGTATTTTGCTTGAGGCGCCTAGGGGTCCCTTTTATAGGCACAAGGGGCCTAGGAGCCGTTGGAAGCAATTCTGGAAGGCCAACCTTGCCTTCTGTCGTCGAGGGCACCGGACAGTCCGGTGCACACCGGACAGTGTCCGGTGCCCGATTTGTTTCCTTTTCTGGCGCTTCCGACCGTTGGAAGACTGCCGGAGATCTGCGAGCCGTTGGCGCACCGGACAGTCCGGTGCACACCGGACAGTCCGGTGCCGTCTTCCGACCGTTGGCTCGGCCACGTGTCCCGCGCGGATTGCGCGGCCGACCGTTGGCCCTGGCCGACCGTTGGCTCACCGGACAGTCCGGTGCACACCGGACAGTCCGGTGAATTTTAGCCGTACGCCGTCGGCGAATTCCCGAGAGCGGCCAGTTCGAGTCGAGGCAGCCTGGCGCACCGGACACTGTCCGGTGCACACCGGACAGTCCGGTGCTCCAGTCCGAGCTGAGACTTGGCTGCACACAGCCAAGTCTTTGTCTCCCCTTTTCTCTTTTTCTTCTTTCTGTTTCTAACACTTAGACAAATATGTTAGTCCATAAAACCAATGTACTAAGGCTTAGAAACATACCTTCTCTTAATTATTACATCTATAGCATTTCACATGCATGAGCTTCGATGTTGGACTCATAAATCATCAAGTCTGCTTGACTTGATCTAGATTGACATTTCTTGGCTCCAACATCCTGCAAAGATCACATAGAACATCTCCAAACCTAGGAACAACCCAAACTAAAGATCAAGGTGAACTTAGCTCTTTTAGGCTGCTTCCAGTTCTGGCTTTGACACTTGTTCTCCTTCTAGTGACCTTGATCTCCTTCTTAGAGTTTGGTCTTGAGCCTTATGACTTACACCACATAACTGTAGCTGTTACCTCATTGGTTGTAAGTCACGTCCTAATGTAGTGATCCTTGGTGTGTTATAGCTCTTCTCAACTCGATCACCCTTGACTTTGCAAGCCTTCTTCTTCACCCTTGGCTTTGGGTTCCTCAGCCTCCTTGACCTTCTCCCGTGCACTTGGTACCTCGAAGCTTCTCTTGCCTCCGTCCTTGGCTTGATCAGTTGTCTCCGAGCTTCGCACCCGAGTCTCACTTTATGCAATGTCCATCTTACTTGTGATGTCCATCATGTATCCATAATCCAGTTCTTGGACCATCACAATTGTTCACTTGTGTTGAACCCTGTAGGCTTTACCTTAAGCACCTGTTCAACACTTAGTACACTTGTTAGTCCTTTAATTGAGTTGTCATCCAAACACCAAAACTCACAAGAGAGCTTTCACTTACGACATCAAAATGCAATATGACGGAACTGGAAAAATCGCCTATGCAGTTGTTATGGCTTCGCGCAAATTGCGCCATTATTTTGAAGCATTCAAGGTCCGGGTCACCTCAGATAGGGGACTCGGTGAATTGTTTAGAAACCCGGAGGCATCAGTCCGGATTGCCAAATGGGCGGCCGAACTCTCCGGCTACCACATCACATTCGAACCCAGGACAGCCATCAAGTCACAAGTCCTGGCAGACTTCGTCGTCGACTGGACTGGGCCAATAACACAGCCGGACCCATCCGCAGAGAAGGTGTGGACAATCCATTGCGACGGCGCATGGTGCCATGCGGGGGCAGGCGCCGCTGCAGTCATTACTTCACCCACAGGGGTCAAGCACAGATACGCAGCACGCTTCAGCTTTGCTTTGGAGTCTGACAGATGCACTAACAACATAGCAGAATACGAAGCTGTCATCCTCGGCCTTCGCAAGCTAAGGGCACTTGGCGTCACCACCTGCATCATCAGAACAGACTCCAAGGTAGTCGTCGGCCAAGTCGAGAAAGACTACACAGCGAAGGACCCCGCACTTATGTAGTACCTCGCGGCTATCCGTAGTATCGAGAGGTAATTCAAAGGTTTCACCTTGCAGCATGTGGATCGAGCCAAGAATGAGGAGGCCGACGCATTGGCCAAGGCAGCCGCCAGAGGCGAGGCCCTGCCCTCCGACGTATTCTACCATGTCATCGGCACGCCAGCCGTCCGCAGCCCAGAGGGGCTCCAAATAACCAATGACAGCGAGGGCCACCGCATAGTCAACCTTATCATGACAGAAGACTGGCGGGCACCAATAAGCATGTTCCTGCAGGGGTTCTATCATCCAACCGACATCAACGAGGCCAAGCGCCTCAAACATTGAAGCCGGGACTTCGCGCTAATTGAAGGCTAGCTTTACAAGAAGGGGGTCAGTCAACCCATGCTTAAATGTGTCACCGAGACCGAAGGCGTCTAAATCCTGCGCGAAGTCCACAGCGGGACTTGCGGCTCTCACGCAGGGCCTAGGGCCCTAGCCGCAAAGGTAATCCGTCAAGATTTCTACTGGCCTGCCATGATCTGTGTCGCAAATCGGGTCACAAGGTCCTGCGAAGCCTGTTAGAAATTTTCTCCACGCTCGGGAAGCCCTTCGCAGTTCACGAAGCTAATCGCCCACACATGGCCTCTTCAGCGCTAGGGCCTGGACATTGTCGGGCCCCTGCCCACGGCCCAGGGGAACCTCAAGTTCACCTTCGTCACTGTCGAGTATTTTACCAAATGGATCGAGGTGAGGGCTGTATCCACAATAACATCGAAGACTGCCCAGAAATTCTTCTGGCAAAACATTGTTTGCCGCTTCGGAGTCCCGTCCGAACTCACAGTTGACAACGACAAGCAGTTTGACAGCCAAGACTCCAAGGATTTCTGCTTCACCATTGGCACCAAGCTTGCCTTTGCCTCAGTGTACCACCCGCAATCCAACGGAGTTGTGGAACGCGCAAATGGCAAAATTTTTACAGCCGTCAAGAAGATGCTCCTCGACGACAAAAAGGGCAAGTGGGCCGACCTATTACCTGAAGCGGTCTGGGCACTGAACACGACCGAGTGCAGGGCGACTGGGTTCACCCCTTTCCGCCTTCTATATGGATCGGAGGCCATGACCCCGTAAGAAATAAAACATGGGTCACCTCGGACAGTCCCGTCAGCCGTCCCCGACGTGGACGAGCCGACTTCGAAGGACCTCATCGACAGAGACCGCGTCTTTGCCCTACAGGCTCTAAACAAATACCAAGCTCAAACAAAAGCATGGCGCGACCACACAGTCATCCCGATGGAATTCAGCGAAGGAGACCTCGTACTCGTCTGGACAGCACGAACAGAGTCTCGGGGCAAGCTGGAGCCCAAGTGGGAGGGCCCTTTCATCGTCAAGACGAAGGCGTCCCCCAGCGTGTACAGGCTCACAACGCCATCCGGCGAGGACCTAGAGCATTCTTGGAACATTGATAATCTCCGCAATTTTTTTGTTTGACTCCTTAGGGCCAGCTCGCCCTTGTAATTCGCAAAACAATTTTATTCCGGCCCGCACTCTTTTCCTCCCGGGGGGTGAGGTTTTTAACGAGGCGGAGCCATGTAATATACACGTGAAAAATCCCCCGCAAAAATCTACGTCGAAAAAAGACCGCATCGATGGTCTTCGACATTCAACCAATACAAAGTCACCGCGAGGGGCAGCGCTGGCTACCCTCGCGTGCGACACTCCGCGCAAAAGCCGCCTAAGGGTGCAGCCGGACTAGCACAACAAGTGCGCAAAATCGAAGTCTTCTTCAAAAGACTATCCATGCAAAAGTCGCATAAGGGTGCAGCCGGACTAGCACAACAAGTGCACAAAATCGAAGTCTTCTTCAAAAGACTATCCATGCAAAAGTCGCCTAAGGGTGCAGCCGGACTAGCACAACAAATGCGCAAAATCGAAGTCTTCTTCAAAAGACTATCCATGCAAAAGTCGCCTAAGGGTGCAGCCGGACTAGCACAACGAGTGCGCAAAATCGAAGGCACACTACATCCGTGCAAAAGTCTACATCGAGAAACTGTCCGCGCAAAGACCGACTACAGGCGCAGCCGGACTGACATAATAAACATGCTAGACCAAGTGCGCAACGGCCCGATGGACATAGCCGAATGCGCGAAGGCGCACAGCCTCATCATACAAACTATAGTTACACACGTACAGCGAGGGCATCACACCTTACATTGGTTCAGCCTTCGGAATGATTCCCATCTCCCTATAGTTAAACAGCATTATCCTCACCTCCTCACCCTCAAAAAGACTTCGCAACTCCCCCTCACCTACACTCGCCCCAAACGGCGAGGACAACAATTCCCGCTTGCTAGCCCTGCCCACACGAAGCCGACCACCATCCACTTCACTCACTCTACGCTTCGCCACCGCCCTTCGCCGCCTACGCCCAGCACTCGGACCAGGCAAAACTTCAGCATTCGTAACACGTGGAGAAGCCTCCGCCGCAGCCACATCCAAGGCCGCAAAGTAATCCAAGTCCTCATCCGAAGACTCTTCCATCCACACAACCGAACTCCCAGAGTCATCAAACTCAGAAAACTTAGACGTAGACTCATCCGATTAATTTCCAGTGACCACGGTCGAAGCCGCCACAAAATTAGCAGTAGCGGTTGCGTGCGCAGGCCCAAAATCATGAACCTGCGCAGCAACCAAGGTTCAGTAACACAGACAAAATTCTCTAACTACCCCACACCCACTAAGCCACCTGCGAAGACCCAGCCGCCACCATGGGATCCTCCGCAGCCAAATCCGTCGCCACCTTCGGGGGATCCTCCGCCATCGGCGCAGTGGCCGGCGACGAGCCTCCACCAGACACAGTAGACGCAGGGGCAGCGAGGGAGCCTTCACCGGTTTCCGGGGGCGGTGCCGGGTCGACCTCAGCCTCGGCCACCACCGGGTTGACCTCTGCTTCGGGCTGCGCGCCGTTCAGATGTCTGAAGTCCTCCACGTCCTCGGCACGCGCCATCTACAACACAGCACACCGATTCAGCAAACCCACGTATACCCACATTCAACGACACGAAACGAAAGACAAACCTTACCTGATCCCTCGCCTGGTGAGACCGCTCCCTAACCGCCTCCCGACCGTGGGGGCCCCACATCCGGTCGAAGAGGGCCCCCGCGGAGTCCTTCACCACAGGGTCTTCGACCTTAAAAATCTCGTGCCCAAAGTCTTCATCGGATTGGTCGAAGCCCTCATAGTGACTGCACCCCTCGCGGGACAGCGCATTCATAGCCCCTTCGCAGGTGACGAGGGAGGCAAAGGACATGAATCCCTCCACGATGGTCGGGAGCGCCAACAATTCCTCTTGCAGCCACTCGAGGAAGTGAAGGCCCGCCTCTCGGTCGGGCACCTCGAAGTCAGCAGTCCGCGCACCCAGCTCACGGTATGAGTCCACGAGCTGTTTGCGCGTTTGCTCAACTTTCGAGCGCGTAGAGGCCTCGGCCCTCTCCATGCGGGCCTACAGAGCGTTGAACCGCACCTCCCATTCCTCGGCGCGCTGGCTGGCGAGACTCCCCTCCACTCGCGCCAATTTGGCCTCCGCCTGCGTCGCCTGCGCCTTGGCGATGGCCTGGTTGGCCTCCCTCCTCTCCTCCACTAGCTGGCGCCGGAGGTCCGTCCTCTCGCCCTCCAGGACAGCCACCTTCTTCGCCAGCTTGTGGCTCTTGCTATCCGCATCCGACTTCTCCCAGACGGTGTCAGCGTGCTGCGCCCGAAGTCTCTCGACTTCGGCAGACACATCTGCAGTAAGGGCACCCGACGCCACGCGGTCGGTGAAGTCGGCCGCCTAACAGACACACATGAGACCACAATCCCATGAAAAGCGGCAAACACCGAAGTCCAGCTCAACTTACTTGACTCAGCTGCTGCGACAGCTGCTGCGACGCCTCCCTCAGCCGGCGGGACATAGTGCCCGCTTCGTCCTTAACGGCAGTAGCCGCCGAAATCTCGCCGCCAGCGCTGAAAGCGCCACCCTTCGCCCCAAGCACCGCGGTAGACGCCGTGGTTGCCACCGCAGGCGGGACAACAACAAGTTGCCCCTCGCCCGACCCTGCAACGTATCACCAGTAAAAAATGCTTACCAACGAGATAGTCGTCCACGCTAATATTTGTGTCGAAGTCGGCAACGCGTTTCCCCGGCGAAGGCAATTCCTGGACCTTCGCAGCTCCGTCCGGGGCAGACTTGCTTCCGCCGGCGCCGACCGCCTTCACGCTCTCCGGCACCCTGCTGGACCCAGGGGCGGCCTGCTTCGCCGCCAGCGTCGGCTGGTTACCGCCGGGGACAGTAGCCTTCGCATTTCCCCGCGCCCTCTTCGGCCTAGCTTCAGGGAGCCTGATGACCGCCCGGCGCTTCTGCGCAGCATCCTGGCAATCCTTGTTCATCACTGCCGACACAACAGCAGCAATATTCCGTCCGTAAGGAAACACTCTCAAGTCACGAGCCATGCGAGACGTAAAGAAGTCTTCGTCAGTCGCACGGGGGATAGGAACGTGTTTGGGCCATCGACCCCCGGTAACCTTCAGCATCCGCGCCGAAGACTCTCGGAGCTCGGGCGAAGACATCCTTCCCCCGGGGGCCGCGCATGTCCCCATCAACTCCATAGCAAAACTATCGGAGACCCTGTTGGCACTTGCTCTCGACAGCAAGGGGACCCAACACGAGTGAATGGTGATGGCAACAGGGCACTCGCGCGTGATGGCAAAAGCTCTGTTAATCTGGCCTCTCACGGGCACTGTGCGGGGGTATTTATAGGTATCCGAGTGCACGGCGCCTTGCGTTAAGGACGCATGTGCCCTTAGGTACCTAGTTTATCCCCAGAATATTCCCATAAAGCGGGGTTACAAGCTGTAATTACAAGTATGCCTTTACAAATTAGGCCCGTAACACAAACGCGGCCACGCAGGGCCCGTTACAATGGGCCAGATCTCATGTGGGCCTCAGAGCTGAACGAGGCCGCGCCACGGGGAGGCGTCGCCGCAGGCCTTCGTCTGGTGCCGAATCGAGCGAAGGGTCTCCGCATTGTCTCTGGTGCCGATGAAGCGAAGGGTGTCCCTGCCCGCTTTGTCTGTCAGGGCAGGGGCTAAGCGGTGGAGACTTCGGGCGAAGGGTGGCGTTTCTGCCTTCGCTCCAACATTTGCCCTCCGAGGGACCAGTTCGACAAAGTCACCTGGTGCCGAAGACGTCGCTAGATGGCGGAGACGCTGCCCTCGCTCGAAGTGGTTCCGCGGGGGTTTTTGATGTGACCGTTGATGGACATCGTACTGTTGGATTGCGGGTTTTCCGAAGCGTCGCGCCCTGTGGGATTGCGGGTTTCCCAAGGAGCCGCGCCCTGCCTATAAAAGGGGGCGGGGGTCGGCGCTGTTTGCACTTTGCCTTCCGCGCTCCGTGAAAACCCTAGCCGCCCGCCGTCTTTCTGCTCCTCTTCTTCTACTGCTCCCTTTGCTCGTCGGAGATCTGGCTCGAGTGAAGGAGACTGCCCACCGCCGCCGACGGTACGTAGCAATGCCATCCTCTTCTTCTTCCGCCGACGCCACGCCGCCGGCCGCCGCCTCGTCTGAGGAGACGTTGAGTAGCGTGATGGTGGAGGAGCTGCGCGCCGGCGACTCTGTTGATTTTGGTGTGTCACGGATGACGTCGGCCCGCATTGAAGATATGCAGCGCTTGGGCTACTTTGGCGGCGGAGTCGCTCGTGCTCCGGGGACGGAGGAAGTCCCCGAGCCGGAGGGTGAGTTGGTTGTTTTCGAGGCGTTCTTCGTCGCCGGTCTCCGCTTGCCTGCGCACCGGTTTGTTGGCGAAGTCCTGCATAGATTCAACGTTCAAATACATCAGCTGACACCGAACGCCGTGGTGGCGCTGGCGAAATATGTCTGGGCGACGACTTCGTACGGCGGACAGCCGTCGGTTGAAGTTTTTGCGAAGAATTATTGCTTGCATTGGCAGAAGAGGGTGGTTGAGGACGGAGTTGCCCAGTTCGGGTCGTGCACATTCACGCCGAAGAC
Organism: Zea luxurians; assembly: GCA_029449295.1. Taxonomy (NCBI): domain Eukaryota; kingdom Viridiplantae; phylum Streptophyta; class Magnoliopsida; order Poales; family Poaceae; genus Zea; species Zea luxurians. The sequence continues at coordinate 128,272,595 of JAOPSE010000003.1, forward strand.
CGGCAAGACCACAATGCCAGTAGTGGAGTTGGTTCCGTGCGCCCGCAACAAGTGGGGCAATTGGAATGAATTTTGGTTTTACGTTGCTGAGGCTACTGTCGAAGGCCATGAAGGACTTCCCGTGTCTGAGATGTGCTCTCACTATTACTCTGCGTATCCGCCTTTTGAAGTGGCAGAAGAGGATGCAGACGAAGGGGCCCTTCGGTGCGCCGCCGGCCAGAGCAGTGGTCGTGATTTAGTTGAAGAGTTCGTGGCGTACGGGGTCTGGCCCTTGGCGCACGGCTGGGCGCTGGGCGAAGTGTGCCCTCGCCAGATGCCTTTTCACGGAGGAAGGGTGGTGCGAAGTCCTGCCTTTGCACTGAATTTGCGAAACCGTGACCCGGCCGCCTTTGTGCGTGATGCGGAGGACTTGGCGGTGCGGCTCGTGGGGCGGTACGTGGCGAGGACGGAAGGCCAGCGCAGCTTTGATATTCGCGGGTCAAATGAACGTTTGAACAGGGTCTTCGAATTAAATCAGTTGCCGTACGACGGCTACCCTGGTCAAGACGAAGCGGACCGCCGTGGGAAGAAGCCGGCGGTGGAGACTGGAGGCGACCCTGCGCTGGCGGCCGCCCCCCTCCTCAAAAAAGACAAAATTAGGTACTGCGATGGGAGGAATTGGGGTGTCTGATAGTTTTGCTAGAGAGTTAATGAGGACGTGTGCGGCCCCGGGGGAGAGGATGTCTTCGCCCGAGCTCCGGGAGTCTTCGGCTCGGATGCTGAGGGTTACCGGGGGCTGCTGGCCTAGAAATGTTCCTGTCCCCTGCGCGGCTGAGGAAGACTGTTTTACGTCTCGTATGGCTCGTCAGTGGAGAGTTTTTCCTTACGGGCGAAATATCGGTGCTGTTGTGTGGGCAGTGATGGACAAGGATCGCCAAGGGGCGGCGCAAAAACGCCAGGCGACCGTCAGGATTCACGAAGCCCGGCCGAAAAGGCAGCAGGGAGCGGCGAAGGCTGCGGCCTCCAGCGGAGGCAAGCCGCCGCTAGCGGCGAAGGCGGGCGCCCCTGCACCTAGCAAGGCGCCGGAGACAACGGCGGGCGCCGGGGTCTCCAAACTGACGAAGGTGGTGCCGCCGGCCAGCGGAGTGGCGGAGGCTGCGAAGGCGGCCAGAACGTTGCCGCCGCCGGGCAAACGCGTTGCCGACTTCGGCACCGATATCAGTGTGGACGATTATCTTGGGGGTAAGTCACCCGGCCGCCTTTTTTTTTACACTCGTTGATGCGTTGCAGGGTCGGACGAAGGCCGGCTTGCTATGGTTGTGCCTGCCGCGGCAATTGCGACGGCTGCGCTGTCGTCGAAGGCGAGGGACGGGACCCTTGGCGCCGGAGGCGAGGTGTCGGCCCTCGCATTGGTCAGGGACGAGGCTGGCGCGGCGACCCGCCGGCTGAAAGGAGTGACGGAGGCGCTGAGTCAGGCGACGGAGGCACTGAGTCAGGTCCGCCGAGCTATTATATATATATATATATATATATATATATATATATATATATATATATATATATATATATTTTACGGCCATGGCCTTACGTGTGCTCTGCAGGTGGCTGACTTCACCAGCCGTACTGCGTCGGGGGCACTTACGGCAGCTTTGTCTGCCGAAGTCGAGAGACTTCGGACGCAACATGCTGACGCTGTCCGTGAGAAGTCGGCCTCCGACAGCAAGTGTCGTAAACTGGCGGACAAGGTGGCCGCCCTGGAGAAGGAAAAGGCTGACCTCCGGCGCCAGCTGGCGGGGGAGAGGAAGGAGGCCAACGAGGCCATCGCCAAGGAGCAGGCCGCGCAGGCGGAGGCTAGGCTGGCACGGGCGGAAGCCAATCTTGCCAAGGATCTCGCCGAAGACCTGCGGGGGCGGCTCACCGCTCTGGAGAGCCGCGCGAAGGGGGCCGAAGCCGCGGTGCGAACGGAGGCCGAACGGACGCGCACACAGCTTATGGCCACATATCGCGAGCTGGGTGCGCGGACCGGTGACTTCGTGGTGCCGGAGCGAGAGGTCGGGCTTCGCTGTTTGGAATGGGTGCAAGAGGAGCTGCAGGAGCTCCCCACTGTCCTGTGGGGATTAATGTCGTTCGCCTCCCTGGTCACCTGCGAGGGGGCGATGAACGCACTCTCTCGCGAAGGGTGCCGGCACTATGAGGCCTTCAACCAGGCAGATGAAGATTTTGGGCGAGATATCTATAAGGTCGAAGACCCCGTGGTGAAGGAGTCCGCCGGTGCCCTCTATGACCGGATGTGGGGTCTGTATGGTGGTGATGTGGTCAGGGAGCGGGCCGAGGCTGCGAGAGCTCAGGTAACGTTGTCGTTTGCTCGGCGTTTGCTGGATGTGGTCTGTGCGTGTGTTTGCTGATTTTTTGTATGTTTTGTTTTAGGCGGAGCGAGGCGAACGGGTGGACGACTTCGGAGCACTGAACAGCGCCCTGCCAGACCCGGAACCGACCCCGGATACCGCGGAAGACGCACCAGGCGCCCCCACACCTGCTGCGACAGTTGAAGGCCTGCCCCTGAAGGTGGCCGAAGGCGCTCCTGATGCCCTCGCAGCAGCTGCGCCGACCGTCGAAGATCCGGCGGCGGAGGCGATGGAAACAATGGCGGAAGTGGCGGCGGAGACAACGGCGGAGGCACCCGCAGCGTCAGGGCCCTCGCAGGTGGCGTAGTGGTTGTTTAGGGTTAGGGAATTTTGGATGTTGTACTAAATTTTGGTTGCTGCGCAGGTTCAAGATTTTGGGCCTGCGCACGCAACCACTGCTACTGAGTTTTTGGCGGCTTCGACCGCGGAAGGTGGTAATGAATATAGTGGGTCTGCATCTGAGTTTTTTGACTTTGCTGACTCCGGGAGCTCGGTTGAGTGGACTGAGGAGTCGTCGGAGGAGAATTTGGATTATTTTGCGGCCTTGGACGTGGCTGCGGCGGAGGCTTCGCCACACGCCGCGGACGCGTCGGACGTGCCAGGCCCTAGCGCCGGGCGCCGTCGACGAAGGGCGGTTGCAAAACGTAGGGTTAGCGCGGAGGAGCGGGCTCTGCTTCGTGTGAGTGGGGCTGGTCGGCAGGAACTGTTGTCTCTGCCGACCGCCGAGAGTGTAGGTGAAGGGGAACTGCGAAGGCTTTTTGTGGGTGAGGAGCTCAGGATAATGTTATTTAATTATAGGGAGATGGGAATTATTCCTAAGGTTGAGCCGATGTAGAGTGTGGTGCCCTCGCTTGTGTATGTAGAGGCTTGTATGGTGGAATTGTGTGCCCTCGCGTGCATGTGTGTGTGCGAAGGCGTTTTGTACTCTCTGATTTGTTTGGCTGCGCTGTACTTGCTTGATTATAGTTGGTCTTGGCGTGAATGGTTTGATGTTGTCGTTTCAGCCGTTGTTGTGCTAGTCCAGGTGTACCCTTAAGTGTCTTCTGCACAGATAATCTTCGGTTTTTTCGCACTTGTTGTGCTAAACCGGCTGTACCCTTAGGCGACTTCTGCGTGGATAGTCTTCGCGATAGACTTAGATTTTTTCTGCACTTGTTGTGCTAATCCGGCTGCACCTGTAGGCGACTTCTGCGCGGATAGTCTTCGCGATAGACTTAGATTTTTTCCGCACTTGTTGTGCTAATCCGGCTGCACCCTTAGGCGACTTCTGCGCGGATAGTCTTCGCGATAGACTTAGATTTTTTCCGCACTTGTTGTGCTAATCCGGCTGCACCCTTAGGCGACTTCTGCGCGGATAGTCTTCGCGATAGACTTGGATTTTTTCCGCACTTGTTGTGCTAATCCGGCTGCACCCTTAGGCGACTTCTGCGCGGATAGTCTTCGCGATAGACTTAGATTTTTTCCGCACTTGTTGTGCTAATCCGGCTGCATCCTTAGGCGACTTCTGCGCGGATAGTCTTCGCGATAGACTTAGATTTTTTCCGCACTTGTTGTGCTAATCCGGCTGCACCCTTAGGCGACTTCTGCGCGGATAGTCTTCGCGATAGACTTGGATTTTTTCCGCACTTGTTGTGCTAATCCGGCTGCACCCTTAGGCGACTTCTGCGCGGATAGTCTTCGCGATAGACTTAGATTTTTTCCGCACTTGTTGTGCTAATCCGGCTGCACCCGTAGGCGACTTCTACGCGGATAGTCTTCACGATAGACTTAGATTTTTTCCGCACTTGTTGTGCTAATCCGGCTGCACCCGTAGGCGACTTCTGCGCGAATAGTCTTCGCGATAGACTTAGATTTTTTCCGCACTTGTTGTGCTAATCCGGCTGCACCCTTAGGCGACTTCTGCGCGGATTTGTCGCACGCGAGGGTGGCTAGCGCTTAGCCTCGCGGTGACCTCGTGGTGGTCGAATGTCGAAGACCGTCATCGCGGTCTTTTTCGACGCATGTCTTTTTGCGGGGGATTTTTTACGCATATATTACATGGCTCCGCCTCGTTAAAAACCTCACCCCCCGGGAGGAAAAGAGTGCGGGCCGGTGCAAGATTGTTTTTGCGAATTACAAGGGCGAAGACAGCCCTGAGGAATCAAACAAAAAATTTGCGGAGGTTGTCAATGTTCCAGGAATGCTCCAGGTCCTCGCCGGTTGGCGTTGTGAGCCTGTAAGCGCTGGGGGAAGCTTTTGTCTTGACGATGAAAGGGCCCTCCCACCTGGGCTCCAGCTTGCCCTTGGACTCCGTCCGAGCTGTCCGAATGAGTACGAGGTCCCCCTCGCTGAACTCCCTCGGGGTGACTGAATGGTCGCGCCATGCTTTGGTCTGGGCTTGATACTTGTTCAGGGCCTATAGGGCGAAGACACGGTCTCCGTCGATGAGATCCTTTGAAGTTGGCTCGTCCACATCTGGGACGGCTGACGGGACTGTTCGCGGGGACCCGTGCTTTATTTCCTGTGGGGTCATGGCCTCCGATCCGTATAAAAGACGGAAGGGAGTAAACCCGGTCGCCCTGCACTCAGTCGTGTTTAGTGCCCAGACTGCCTCAGGTAAGAAATCGCTCCATCTGCCCTTTTTTTCATCGAGGAGCATTTTTTTGATAGCTGTGAAGATTTTCCCGTTGGCGCGCTCCACGACCCCGTTGGACTGCGGATGATAGACGGAGGCGAAGGCAAGCTTGGTGCCAATGGAGAAACAAAAATCCTTGAAGTCTTGGTTATCAAACTGCTTGCCGTTGTCGACTGTTAATTCGGACGGTACTCCGAAGCGGCAAACGATGTTCTGCCAGAAGAATTTTTGGGCAGTCTTTGATGTTATTGTGGAGACAGCCCGCGCCTCGATCCATTTGGTGAAGTACTCGACCGCGACGAAGGCGAACTTAAGGTTCCCCTGAGCGGTGGGCAGGGGTCCAACAATGTCGAGACCCCAGCGCTGGAGAGGCCATGTGTGGGTGATCAGCTTTGTATACTGCGAAGGGCCGCCTGACCGAGGAGAGAACTTCTGGCAGGCTTCGCAGGACCGAGTGACCCGATTCGCGGCGCAAATCATTGCGGGCCAGTAAAAACCCTGGCGGATCACCTTAGCAGCTAGGGCCCTTGGCCCCGCGTGCGAGCCGCACGTGCCACTGTGGACTTCACGTAGGACCTGCATGCCTTCGGCCTCGGTGACGCACTTAAGCATTGGTTGGCTGACCCCTTTTTTGTAGAGTTGGCCTTCAATCAGAGCGAAGTCCCGGCTTCGATGTCTGAGGCGCTTGGCCTCACTGATGTCGGCTGGGTGATAATACCCCTGCAGGAACAGGGTAATGGGTGCTCGCCAGTCTTCGGTCATGATGAGGTTGACTGTACGGTGGCCCTCGCTGTCATTGGTTATTTGGAGCCCTTCGGGGCTCCGGACTGCTGGCGTGCCGATGACGTGGAAGAACACGTCGGAGGGCAGAGTTTCGCCCCTGGCCGCGGCCTTGGCCAATGCGTCGGCCTCCTCATTCTTGGCCCGGTCCACATGCTGCACGGTGAACCCCTTGAACTGCCTCTCGAGACTTCGGATGGCCGCGAGGTACTGCATGAGTGCGGGGTCCTTGGCTGCATAGTCTTTCTCGACCTGGCCGGCAACTACCTTGGAGTCTGTTTTGATGATGCAAGTGGTGACTCCGAGGGCCCTCAGCTTGCGGAGGCCGAGGATGACTGCTTCGTATTCTGCTATATTATTTGTGCATCTGTCGGATTCCAGATTGAAGCTGAGTCGTGCTGCATATCTGTGCTTGACCCCGACTAGTGAGGTTATGATTGCAGCGACGCCTGCCCCCGCATGGCACCATGCGCCGTCGCAATGGATCGTCCAGACCTTCTCTATGGTCGGGTCCGGCTGTGTTACTGGCCCGGTCCAGTCGACGACGAAGTCTGCCAGGACTTGCGATTTGATGGCTGTCCTGGGCTCGAAGCTGATGTGGTAGCCGGAGAGTTCGGCTGCCCACTTGGCTATCCTCACCGATGCCTCCGGGTTTCTAAACAGTTCGCCGAGCCCCCTGTCTGAGGTGACGCGGACCTTGAATGCTTCAAAGTAATGGCGCAGCTTGCGCGAGGACATAACGACTGCGTAGGCGATCTTCTCCAGCTCTGTCATGTTGCATTTGGACGGTGTCAGGACCTCGGAGACGTAATAAACAGGGCACTGTCTGACAGCGCCTTCGACTGTCTGCTCCTGCACTAGTGCCGCGCTGACCGCGTGCGGCGAAGCCGCGACATAGAGCAATAAGGGGAGCGAGGAGTCGGGGCTCGTGAGGGTGGCCAGCTCCGTTAAGTACTGTTTTAATGAGGCGAAGGCCGCTGCTTGCTCCGGCCCCCAGGCGAAGTCTTTTGCGCCGCGGAGAGTTTTGAGGAAAGGAAGACTTCGCTCGGCCGACCTGGAAATGTATCTGTTGAGAGCGGCCAATCTGCCTGTCAGACGCTGGACATCCCTGGTGGACTGCGGAGGCGACATGTCGATGATGGCCTTGATCTTGGTTGGGTTGGCCTCGATGCCGCGGTGCGACACCAGGTAGCCCAATATCTTGCCCTGGCGAACACCGAAAACGCACTTTTCCGGGTTTAAGCGGAGTCGTGCATCTCGCATGTTTGCGAATGTCTCGGCCAGGTCGGCGAGGTGGTCCTCCTTATTTTTGCTGGCGACGACGATGTCGTCCACATATGTAAATATATTTCTGCCGACCTGCCCCTCGAGTACTGTTTTGGTGAGTCTGGAGAAGGTGGACCCGGCGTTCTTGAGACCCTCCGGCATTCTGATGAAGCAATAAGTGCCGAAGGGTGTTATAAAGCTGGTGCTAGCCTTGTCTTCCGCCTTCATGTATATCTGGTGATAGCCGGAGAAGCAGTCGAGGAGAGACATGACCTCGCATCCGGCCGCGCTATCGACTATTTTGTCGATCCGTGGCAACGGGAAATTGTCTTTTGGGCAGGCCTTATTGAGACTGGTGAAGTCTATGCACATCCGCCATTTCCCGCTTTTTTTCTGCACCATTACAACATTGGAGAGCCATGTGGGGTAAGCCACTGGCTCAATGAATTTAGCCTCTAGGAGGCGGTGCACCTCCGCCTTGGCGGCCTCTGTCTTTTCATCGGACATTTTGCGAAGCTTTTGCTTTCTTGGTCGCACCGAGGGGTCGATTCCCAAACTGTGCTCGATTATGGATCGGCTGACTCCGACCAGGTCGAGGGCGGACCAGGCGAAGACATCTTTATTCTTGGCCAGGCAGCAGAGGAGCTTCTCTTCTTCATGCGAAGTAAGGTCTTCGCTGATAGTGACTGTCTGCTTGGGCGTGGCCTGATCGAGGGGGACAGTCTTGGTCCCATCCTGACTCTGCAACTGAGCCTTGTCGTGCTGCTTGTCAGTTGGGCTGGCGGGCGCAGGGACCTCGCACTGTGTCGTGAGACAGTGCACGTTCCTCTGACCAGGCACGAAGTCCCGCTCTATGTTGCGCGCTGTTTGCTGGTTACCGCGGACTGTAATTACGCCTAGCGGGCCTGGTATCTTCATGCACAAATACAGTCCGTGGATGGCAGCTTCAAACTTATTGATGGAGCCCCGACCCATGATGGCGTTGTATGGATATACCATATCCACAATGTCAAAAGTCACTTGCTCACTTCGGGCATTGGGTGCTACACCGAAGGAGAGGGGCAACTCTATTTTGCCGACGGGGAAGGTGCCTTTGCCGCCGAAGCCATACAACGGGTTGTCCGAAGGCTTAAGCAGGCTGTGGCTGATGCCCATGCGATCGAAGGCGTGGAGGAAGATGATGTCCGCCTGGCTGCCGTTGTCAACGAGGACCTTGTGTAGGTCCCAGCCTGCCACGCTGCAATTGATAACCATGGCATCGCAGTGGGGGGCGCTGCGCAAGTCGACGTCCCGTGCGTCGAAGGTGAGCGGTATGTGGGACCACTTGGTCTGCACAACTGGGCCCGTGACGGCGACATGGTTTATGCTGCGGTAGTGGTCCCGCTTCTGCCGCTTGGTGTCGAAGTCGGTGCTGGACCCCCCAGTTATCATATGAATGACTCCGCGATAAGGTTGATCGGCGAAGTCTTCCTGCTTTGGGGCATGGGGGATGTTTTGTTGTTGCTGGTGTGGTGGTGGAGGCGGAGGATGTACGATTTGTACTTCCTGATGATGTTGGTAAGCGTGGTGCGGTGGATGTGGGGCGGGAGCGTGGATATATGGTGGAGGGGGTGGCTGGTAATTATGCGCGACAATTCTGGGGTTGTCGGCTGGCTGCGCCCTCGCCATTCTGTCTCTGGTGGCCTTCACTTCGGGGCAGTCTTTAGTTTGGTGGGCGCAGTCTTCGCCATGGAAAAGGCAGTAAAATCGGCGCGGTGGAGGGGGTGGCTGCGCACGCCCTCGGCCCCTGCCGCGAGTTCCACTTCCGCGGCCCTAGGGGGGATATTCCTGGCGACGAAGGGGGTCAGCGGCCGGCTGCTGGTTGGCGATGTTGTGCACTTGCTGCTGACCGCGGCCATCTCGACCGGAGTCTGGTTGCGGAGTCCTTGTCCACGTGCGGCTGGACTGTGGAGCATCTTTTGGCTTCCGCTGGGACTCAATCTTGCGCTGGTGGAGCTCCTCGGATCTGGCGTACTTTTCAAACAGCTGGTACAACTCTTGGAGGTTCTTCGGCGGATCTCTGATGCAATGGCTGTAAAGGACGCCGGCGCGAAGACCACTGATAGCATAGTGGATGGCAATCTAGTCATCGACTGAGGGTAGCTGTGACTTGAGTGTCAGGAATTTGCGGTAATATTCCCTCAGGGTCTCCTTCTCTAGCTGCTTGCAGAGCGAGAGCTCGGCCAGGGCGTCGGTGTCCGGGCGGTACCCTTGGAAGTTGAGGAGGAACTTGTCCCGGAGACTTCTCCAGGAATCGATGGACAGCGGAGGCAACCTGGTGAACCAGGTGAGCGCGGGGCCCTCGAGGGCGATGATGAAGGACTTCGCCATTGTGGCGTCGTCCCCCCCGGACGATGCGACGGTGACCTGGTAACTCATTATGTATTGAGCCGGGTCGGTGCTGCCGTTGTACTTGGGGTAGGTCCCAGCCCGGAAGTTAGCTGGCCACGGCGTCACTTGCAGGTGAGGCGCCAGGGGGCTTCGCTCATCGAGATAGTTGACCCCTTGGAATGGCGCGGCGTGCGGGAAAGTGAAGTCGCGCTGGGGGAAACGCGGGTCCTCCGGTTGCGCGTGGTGTTGCAGGGGTGGCCCATGCTGCAGGCCGGGGTGGCCTTCGCGCGTGTCTTCGTTTTGTGCGCGCTGCTGGAGGGATGACTCGTGCCGCGGGCTGAGGTGGCCTTCGCGCTGCATCAGCACAATCTCCCGCTCGAGTTCCTGGGCCTTGTGCTCTTCGTCGCGTATCATCTGCCGCACTTTGGCGAGTGCGGACACACGCTGGCGCTTGGCCTCCAGTATCTCCTTCTACCTCTTGAGGTTGCGGTTCTTGAGGCGCAGGGCGCGCAGCTGTAGCTGTTCTTCTGCTGAGATGCCGAGGACCTCACCGTCCTCGGCGAGATCCGCGCCCTCCGGTGGAGCGATGTCTGAGGGAGGTGCGAAGCCTGAGGGTTGTCCCTCAGGGTCGCAGGTGCGGAGGGTGTCGTCTTCAGTGGCCTCTTGGTGGGTGGATTGGGTGAGGGCGAGGGCCTTGCCCTTTCTTGCGGCGAGCAGTGCTGCCTTCGCAGCCGCGTCAGCCTTCGGGTTAGCTCTCTTGGGTGCCATCGCGGGTGGTTGTCTCGTAGCACGAACGGTGGGCGCCAAATGTTGGCACTTGCTCTCGACAGCAAGGGGACCCAACACGAGTGAATGGTGATGGCAACAGGGCACTCGCGCGTGATGGCAAAAGCTCTGTTAATCTGGCCTCTCACGGGCACTGTGCGGGGGTATTTATAGGTATCCGAGTGCACGGCGCCTTGCGTTAAGGACGCATGTGCCCTTAGGTACCTAGTTTATCCCCAGAATATTCCCATAAAGCGGGGTTACAAGCTGTAATTACAAGTATGCCTTTATAAATTAGGCCCGTAACACAAACGCGGCCACGCAGGGCCCGTTACAATGGGCCAGATCTCATGTGGGCCTCAGAGCTGAACGAGGCCGCGCCGCGGGGAGGCGTCGCCGCAGGCCTTCGTCTGGTGCCGAATCGAACGAAGGGTCTCCGCATTGTCTCTGGTGCCGATGAAGCGAAGGGTGTCCCTGCCCGCTTTGTCTGTCAGGGCAGGGGCTAAGCGGTGGAGACTTCGGGCGAAGGGTGGCGTTTCTGCCTTCGCTCCAACAGACCCCCAGTTCTCCCACCACAGTACCTAGCTTCCTCTTTTTAGTGGATGGGGCGGCCTCCGGCGCGGGGTCGTCCTCAGTCACAGCCGTTGGTTTTTTCCCGTGGCGGTCGATGACGTCCTCCCCGGGATAACCGCCATACAGCAAATAATTCAACTCGAAGACCCTATTCAGGCGGTCGTTGGATCCACGTATATCCCACCTCCGCTGGGCCTCCGTCTTCGGCACATAGCGCCCAACAATTCTCACTGCCCCATCCTCCGCCTCACGCACAATCGCGGCAGGATCCCGCCCTCGCACATCCAAAGCAAAAAGCAGACTTCGCACCTTCCGTCCACCCAGGGAGGGCATCTCGCGAGGGCATACTTCGCCCAGCGCCCATCCATGCGCCAAGGGCCACACCCCATATCCTATGAATTCCTCAACCAGATCGCGCCCACTACTCGTGCGGGCAGCAATCCGAAGGGCCCTCTCATTTTCATCGTCCTCCGCCACTTCAAATGGCGGGTACGCCACATAATAATGAGAACACATAATGGCAGCAGGGAGCCCTGGGTGATCTTCGACTTCAGCCTCCGAAACATAAAACCAGTAGTCCCACCAGTTGTGCCACTTATTTCGGGCACAGGGGACCAGCTCCACAACTTCCATCGAAGTCTTCCCGGACTTCGGCGTGAAAGTGCACGATCTAAATTGTGCAATCTTATGTCCAATTTTTCTCTTCTGTCAGTGCAGACAACATTGCTTGGCGAAGACCTCCACCGAAGGCTGACCGCCATACGACATCGTTGCCCAGACATACTTCGCCAACACCACCACGACGTTCGGTGTCAACTGATGAACCTGGACTTCGAACTTCTGCAGAACCTCCGACACAAAACGATGTGCAGGCAGGCGAAGGCCGGCGATGAAAAATGCCTCAAAAACAACCAATCCGCCCTCGGGCTCGGGGACCTCCTCCGCCCCCGGGACCCGACCAACCCCGCCGCCAAAATACCCCAACCGTTGCATATCTTGCACGCGGACCAACGACATCCGCGAAACACCGAATTCCACTGTATCACCTTGTCGTAATTCCGCCGCCGCCACAGTGCCCGAGAGATCTTCAGAAGACGCCTCGGCCGTCGGCGTGGTCGCAGCAGACCAGGAGGAAGACGACATGGCTACGTACCGTCGACGGCGGCACGCGGTCTGCTTCACGCGGGCTAGTTCTCCGACGAACAGGAGCAAGGAGGGCAGACGAGCAAGCGAGCAGTTTGAAAGGGAGGCTAGGGTTTTCGCGGCGCGCAGAAAGGTAAATTTCAATCCGCGCCGCCCCCGCCCCCTTTATATACACAGGGCGCGACGCTTCTGGAAGCCCACAATCCAACAGTGCGGCGTCAATCAACGGTCATGTCAAAAACCCCCGCGGAACCACTTCGAGCGAGGGCAGCGTCTCCACCATCTAGCGACGCCTTCGGCACCATATGACTTAGTCGAACTGGTCCCTCGGAGGGCAAATGTTGGGGCGAAGGCGAAGACGCCACCCTTCGCTCGATGCCTTCGCCAGCCTCGCTGCACCAACGAAGACAAGACGACTGGCAGACTTACCCTTCGTCCCACGCGTCGTTGGACGAAGGCCCATGACGAGGTCGTCCCATCCCGCGGCTTCGTCCAACATGGAGGCCCACATGTGATCTGGCCCATTGTAACAGGCCCTGTGTGGCCGCTGCGCATTACGGGCCTAATTTGTAAAGGTTTCCCTGTAATTACAGTCTGTAACCCTGCTCTATGGGAATATTCCGGGGATAACCTAGGCGCCTGAGGGCACATGCGTCCTTAACTCAGGATGCTGGGCACTCTGGTACCTATAAATACCCCCGCATAGTGCCCTTGAGAGGCTAGATTAACAGAGCTATCGCCACCTCGAATCAAAACCTTGTTTACGTTGCTTTCACTCCCCCGTTGGATCAACTTGCCCAGGAGAGCAAGTTCCAACAGAGTCGCCCGCCGCTGACAATCCTCCGCCCACGCATCACATTGTTCTTCTACACGCTCGCCGACGGTTGTCCGGCTTCCCAAGGTGCTTGAGTTCCTCTGTAATTTTTATGCATACACTGCTACTTCCTAATCTCCCCATTCATCTGCTCCATTTTCTTATGCATCGTGTGCCGTATTTGTGCGACGTTAATCTCTGCGCCGTATTCTAGGTGCCCAACTCCATCAACCTCTGTCGGATTTTCTGGCCGTCAATGACAAAGAAATCACAGGTGATACATTTATGCTAAATTATTTTTTTTGTTTACTGCATAAATGTTTTTTGTTTGTCGAGATATGAATGTTTATTCTAGTACTGCATAAACATTTGTTTTTGTTTTGTTTATTTTTGTTTGTCCATACCCATCAAATCTAGTTCAAATTTTTTCCTTCACATCTAGCAGTTCAAACCCATCAGATCCAGTTACATCGTATTCATCATTGTGTGTTTCCTTGACTTGCAAAATTGTATTACAATTGGGTACATTTTCTTTATCATCATTGTGTGCAGGATAATTCAGAGGACATTCGCTCTCTTGTACTGCAGTACATAATATTCCATCGACTAAACAGAAACAGATCCATGGTTTCACATCTGGATAGATTCAAGTTCTCTCAGTAGTAGCCTAGTATAGTTTACTCTCACTGAATGATAGTCTGAACATGATGGTCTGTTGGCTTTTGTTGGCTTCAAGTTATTTCAGTACTAGCCTAGTTTAGGGTACTGTCACTGAATGGTGTTGATGTACATATTGGTCTGTTGGCTTATGTTAGCATTCAGATAATACTTTTGTCCATATGCGCTCTTAGCAAACTCCTAGATATGTCGTTCCAGATATGTTTTAGATGGACATATTTATATATGCTAGTTATGCACTTTATCATTTGTGTTATGGCGTGATTATGCATCTATCTGCAATGGTTTATGAATTTATATGTAGTTTTTTACGATATTTGCAGCATATACCTAGTACTTCAATGCATCGGTTGTTTTATTCAGTTATGTACGTTCGTCAGTTCTGCTCTAGGGTGATTATGCATATAACTGAACTGGTTTACGTATTTTTATATACTTATTTACTGTATGTGCCTGTATATCCAGTGCTAATGCGCTGTCTTTCTATGTTCAGTTATGTACACTATTTTCAGTTCTTCTCTGTATTGATTATGCAAAAATCTGATACGGTTTACGCTTATTCATTCAGTTTTTTACGTTTGGCGCTAGTACATACATATTGACTTTAGTTCGCCGGCTGTTTGATTTTTTCAACATAAATAATGTATGTGATGCAGTGAATATATGATTATATGGCCAAACAAACCCAACATTAGCATAGCTCATAAGAAATAATTACGTTGCATTAATAGATATAATCCATACAGTGAGCTTTCAACGTAAATATTCATATTCATCAAATAGTATCATGATCATAACATTTCAATATCATCCATTATTTATGTATAAATGTTTTACAATCATGTCAAATTATCGTCATCCGAACCATGTTCTCCAGAATCGGTATGTTTATGTTTTTTTGATGTGGATGTCTCATTCCACTGCGGGGCCATTGTTGAATTCTTGTTTCTAGACCCAGACGGTCGTCCTCTTTTTCTATCAGCAAGGCTAGCCAATTTAACCCTATTTTCCTCTATAGACAGGCAGGTGCGATTGTTGTGTCCATCAGCAATGTCACATTTTTGGCACTTTCGAGTCTTCTTCTTTTCTTCTTTCGCACCTAGTTTCACAACTCTTTGTTCACTAGTTTTTATCGTCCTTCCCTTTGGCCTTGCATTATTTGGACGCACTAAGCTTATGCCATCTACATCATATTCCAGTCTCTACATGCCATACAAAGAAGTATTTATAGGTACAAATGTTATGATGTCAGATTATAAATATTTACGAACATTAAATATACAGAATATCTGCAATTTAATAAATTTAAAATTCATACCTTTCTAACATCCCCATATTATGTCCCTTCACAATCATCATTTCCAACAAACGTCATTTGCAATTCAGATTGATGATGTGCATCAATATTTATGCCTCCATCCTACTCATTAGTGCAATATAGTCAATATTACAAATAATGTATAAATCATCCCATGTGTTTGCATTATACATAAATCCCATTGTTTTTTTGCCATAATATTATCTGTTGTCATGAATGTACTGCCACATGCTCCTCGTTATCACATTGCGATACATGTTCACCTTCAGCGTTTCCAACACATCCTCTTCGCCCTGCAACGTTTAATTTTTACAATTAGCAATAATTAAGTTCTGAATAAAATGTTCAACAATTTTATATAAAACAACACCCACATGGTTGCCCTCTCCAGTACTTGCACCACCAGCATCTTCACATCCTATATCTGGCTCTAAACGCCCAAGCATCTCCAATAGTTCATCCATTGTGTCCAAGGCCTTATCACTCCCTGCCTTTGACATACTAGCATGGTTTACCACCTTCATTGCCTTTTTAAGCAACATTTTTTGTCTATATGATTTTGTTTCTCCATCCTTTTCACTCATTTTCATGTCATCTCTTGAAAATACCACATCTTGCCTAGCTGAGTATGTGTAACGCTGTAGAATGTATTCCTTAGGTATCCTTTCTAGCTGAATGTGCATGAATGTTCGGATAAGATGCACACAAAATAGTCCTACATTTAAACAAGGGTGCAACATTTCACATTCACCTTTAATTATTAGCGTATAAATAATATGACATTATATCTTAACTCTTGCTTACCTGTGTGTTCCCACTGTTTGCATTCACATTTAAACTTTCCTGCCTCTACATCCGCCTTCACTTTGAATTGGTGTTGCCCCCACACGATTCTTTTCGATCTCGATGTATGCTGCACCAACCAATCATTTGCGCCTCCATCTGGATCAAGTGATATCCTATATGCAGTAGCGTATTTTATTGACTCCTCGAACCTATTCATCACAGCCCTTGTGTATGCCCTTGCAACCCTAATTTCGAACATATATAGTGTTGTGGTGTCTTTTTGACCCTGCATATATAATAATTAGATACGTGTTGCGAGCCTACTAAACAGTATAGTGCATAAATAATATTACATACCATACATCCTAGTGTTTCCTTTCCTTCTTGCATCTTCCTGCTATGCAGTAGTTTCAACATTTGCTTCGCAAACTCATGAAGTGGGGTGTTTGAATCGACATGAGCGCTCTTCACGAGTTTGTTCATGTTCTCGCTACGTTGCGTAGACACCATAAGCCCACAATAGTCATGTTTGAAACAAATAGGAATCCATTCCTTACGCATTTCATATAATTTTCTAAGAGTACCATCTTCATGCAGGTTGAATTCATCAATCAACATTTTCCATGCAGCCTCAAACTCTATTTCAGTCAATGGATGATGTACTATAGACTGGAATTTTGTCTTAAAATCTGCTTTAGCATAACGTGCATACAACTCATTTAGAAATGGCATGTACCTATTTTGCACATGCCATAGACACAACCTGTGGATTGTGTTTGGGAAGACCCGACGTAATGCCACTAGCATTGCAGGGTCTTGATCTGTAAATATACATTGTGAGACATTATTAGATGGTTATTTTTATGTAAACAATGTATGGTACATAACAAAACACGACTCACATGCATTGTAAATATGCACAAGATATTGAATTTATACTCCATGTACTTCGAGTTCATAGTTATTATATATACATAAATCATACCTGTCAACATTACTCTTGGTCCTTCAGTCCCCATGCTTGTCTTGAATGCATTAAACACCCACTCGAATGTTTCAACAGTTTCATCTCCCAACAATGAGAACCCAAACATTGTGCATTGTAGGTGTTGGTTTGCGCCAACAAACATTCCTAGGGGTTTTCCATACAAATTAGTCTTATGAGTTGTATCAAATGTAACTGCATCCCCAAAATCAACATACTCTCCTTGCTGACTAGCATGAGACCAAAAAATACTCAATATTTTTCCTTCGTTGTCTAACTGGAAATCAGAGAAAAATTGTGGATTATCCCTTTTGCATAATGAAAAAAAGTCAAAAGCTTAGACACATCATTGGCATTCTTTTCTCGTTGCTTTGCCTGTTTCCTGTATAGTTCAAAAAAATTAATTATTACTCATTAACTTGACATGGATTTTAAAATTTATATAATAAATTCATAAAGAAAACGATTCTTACAAATTAGCAATGTCCTTTGCTATAATTGGTACGTTTTCAGGACCACCATGCATCTCAGACACGAAGTCCATGATACAGTGTTGCGGGATTCTGCTTTGCTGCATTGAACTTAGAAACTCCATGTACTCAGGATCATGAGTCTTGTTGCATTGTAGGTGTTTCTTTACAGTATCCTTCTTAATAAATTCATGATTATGTTCTAAGTGTACCAGATCGATTCGTACGGCTATAATATTTTCTTTTGAGTCATCATAGATTTTTTTTAGTTTCAAACCAGCCTTGCATTGTGTTCTCCTCGATGATGTATTACGGATTTTTGGATTACTAGCTAACCTTTCTGTATTTCTACCCTCCATTGAACAATTTAACCACTTACAGTTCTTTCTCTCCCTATACTTTTTAAGTGGAAAACCAACCTCATATGTGTAACGACTGTAAAAATTGTATGCCCCATCGACATTTCCAAATGTCATACCGATCCTAGGCACCATGTTGGGATCAATACTTTCAGGCTGTGAATTAACATAATCATAAATACAATTAATATTATATTAGTTATACTCTTAATGCCATGATGTATATGTTTGATTAAATTGTATAATAGACATAACCAAAGATAAATAACTTACATGACTTCGTAGGATATTAGGTGTATCTTGTTCATGATCACTAATGGTCCTCATAGGCACCATTTGATTTGTTGCTACCATTGTTTCAATTACTGTTGTATTGCCATCATTGACCCCTGGTGCTCGTAATTCTGCAGGTGGTGTTACTATATTTATCCGTGGACTCGCAGCACAATTTGGAGATACAAATCTTGGTGTGGGCGCTGCTGGTAGACCACTGCATGTGTCTGCAAGCCGGCCATCATATTTGACTGATTATTTTATGAACCGAAGTAATTATACAAATGTTAATGTACCTGATGCAGCTCTGTGCAATGACGCAGAACAATCATCGCCAGTTTCTTCTTCTCTGCCGTCAGCCATGGTAAACAATGCAATACAATATGCCGCCAGTTTCCTTTTTATATGCCCTGTTTTGGCCAATCTCGTGTACAATGTTTACGCTATTTCTTGCGGTTATTTATGGTCTATAAAGTTTGTTCCTGCATGCCCGGAGATATTGTCGGCCACGTGATAACAACCCGAGAGAATTTATCTCGGTTTGTTGAAACAGTTTTGTATTTACTCAAATATATGTACCCAGTTACGCAATTGTATATACATATTTATGCCTCGCGTTTCTGCTTACGTGCATGCCATGCGATATTTTCGGGAAGCTTCAGTTATGGTTCGCGATTTTATCGCGTATACCTTTTTACGTTAAAATACAAATGCGTTTACGTTGTGTTGGTTTATGATTTACGTTGTGGTTCGACCAGACCAGGAAATCGCCGAACAAACCTGTGTGCTGCCCGGGTCTGTCTAATTGGCTGGGGCTTCCCGGTACTAATGGAAGCCCTGGGCTTCCATTAGTTCGTCCCTATATAATTTATATTCAACATTAAAAACATCTGAGCATGATGTTCTACTGGTTAGACAGCTTTAACTAGTGTCTCCCGCCTTCTTCCATCAGGGCATGGGTTCAAACACCTCCTCCTCCACTGTTTTTAACATTTACGCTGATTTATTTGAATGGACCGACGGGCTAACGGGCTAGCCCGACATAGTCAGCAGACCCAGAGTTGTGGCCCGCGGGCGTCTGGCCCGTGCCGGGCCGTCGTTTGGCCATCTATAGACGTAAAACGGGTTAATTTGAAATAGTTGTGAGGGTTTATGTGTAAAAAGCGTGGGACAACCGTTGAAACTGGTGCTTTAAGTATAGTATAGATATAGAAAATTAAAATAATGGAATCTAGGAGGGGAATGGTTGAGTGCCTAGACTCTCGTATGGTCTAAACCCCCGGCCGTGAGCCGGGATGGCGAGATCGCAATTAAATGGGCTGACGGGCTAATAGGCTAACGGGCTAGCCCGGTACAGTCAGCAGACCCAGAGTTGTGGCCCGCGGGCGTCTGGCCCGTGTCGGGCCGTCGTTTGGCCATATATAGACGTGCAGCAGGTTAATTTGAAATAGCTATGAGGGTTTATTTGTAAAAAGATGACGCGGGACGACCTTTGAAACTGGTGCTTTAAGTATAGTGTAGATATAGAAAATAAAAATACTGGAATCTAGGAGGGGAATGGTTGAGTGCCTAGACTCTCGTATGGTCTAAACTCCCGGCCGTGAGCCGGGATGGCGGGATCCCAATTAAATGGGCCGACGGACTAACGGGCTAGCCCGGCACAGTCAGCAGACCCAGAGTTGTGGCCCGCGGGTGTCTGGCCCGTGCCGGGCCATCGTTTGGCCATCTGTAAACGTGCAGCAGGTTAATTTGAAATAGCTGTGAGGGTTTATTTGTAAAAAGATGACGCGGGACGACCGTTGAAACTAATGCTTTAAGTGTAGTATAGATATAGATTATCAGATAATAATGTGTATTACGGTACTACAAATATGGTATTATTTTTTAGAACGCTAAATAATGATGTATAAAAGGCAAATAGCTAGGTTAAAGGGTAAAGGGGAGCTGAATATGAGGAATGGTTGGAGAGGAGAAGAAATATGGGGAAAAATAGTTGATGGAGAGATATTTAAATACGAATAGAAAATACGAACAGGGGGTTTGGGAGGGAAAATGGTTGGAGATAAGCTTAAAGCTGTCCCAATCCAAGACACTGTTTGTAGTTTCTATAGCCTCCACGTCATCTATAAACTATTACTAGATACTAACTTTCCAATGCAAATATCAGTATTATTTAACTAAATTTAATACTCCTTTTTTGTTATTGTGTCTTGGATACCGTGTTGAAACCAAATCTTATGCAAAACTTTGTTTCTTACTTTTTCTTCATTTATTTGCTTGTCACATTATCTTTCAGCTCATGTGGTAGCTGAATTAATGATATAGAAACTGAATGTTGTAGAGGGTTAGAATTGCTGTTATAAACTCTGGTCTGCTTCCCCGGCACCACGGAGAGGGATCCGATTTTTTGTAAAAAAAAAATGGAAACAAACAAACGGCCTCCGAGTCTGGAGCCGGCGGACGCTCCGTCCTCACGTGTGCTGCGTGACTTCCCCACCTGCTCTGTCTGTCGCCTCGCCTATGAGTTCATCTCATCTCATCGTATATATACGACGCAACATAGTGGGGATGAGAGTCAGATGAGATGAGCTCGTGCACAGGGTCCTCGGCCGCAGAAGATACGGCGAACGCATTCAAAATCCATCCCCTTCCAAAAGCGTCGAGTCGAGCCGATCCACCTTCCCGAACAACGCCGCCCGCCGCCCTTCGAATCCGAAGGAAGCCGCAACAACGACCCCATCCGAATCTCGCGCAACGATCACCACCTCCAACTTATCTTCCTCGTTCGGGTCGCCCCCACCCTCGCCCGCCGTCCAGCAGCGAAACCTTCACCCTTCCTCGTCCCGCCACCCCCGCACGCCATGGTGCAGAGGAAGCCCGCGCGCAAGCGCAAGGAGCCCAAATGCCCCGACGCCGTGCCGGCCTGGGGCGGCGGCCGTGGTCCGGGAAGCAGGGCTGGCGGTGGCGGCATGGCCCCGGCGCAGCTCCCCAACTACATGAGGGCGACGAGCTGCTCCGGCGCCAAGGCCAGCGCCGCACAAGCCCACTCCGCGCCGCAGCCGCAGCCACAGCCGGGGAGGGCGAGCGTGGCGCGGGCGGCTGCCGCGGCGCCGCGCGCGGGCAGGGCCACGTGCTCCTCCGCCATGAAGGTACCCGGGGCGCACGCGTGTCCGTACGCGTTCTGCTCCGTCAAGGGCCACGCCCACGCGCCGCCCCTGCGCAGCTTCGTGGCGGCGCGGAGGCGGGGTCAGCAGAGCATGAAGCTCAAGGGCGCCTCGCCGTTCCGCAAGCCCACGGTGGGTTCGGACGCGAGCCGCAGCGACGTCTCCGCGGAGGGCCTGGGCGCGGCGGCTTCCGTGGGCGGTTCGTGCGCGTCCAGCGGCGTGGTCTCGGTTGAGCCGTCGACGACGACAAGGCATCGCGGGCGTGAAGAGAAGAAGGCCTTGGTGGTGGAGGTGGCGGGTCATGAATGCGACGACGACTTGGGCGCCGGCGAGTCTGACATCTCCGAGGAGCTGGGGGCGAACCATGGAGGAAACAGTACTGAAGGTGAAGTTTCTCGCGGTGCTTCCTCCATTACTACCCGCCCCGTGCACATGTAACATGTTGGGATCGAGAAGCAATTGTTGATGATGAACGAACCATACGGCGAATCTGCAGGTGGCATATCGTCGTCGTCGGTCGACAGCATTTCCAGCTCGCTCAGTGGGATAAGCTACCAAGACGTTAGCTCTGCCTGTGCCTACGGAGCATCCTCTCATCATCACCATCAGAGGAGGAGGACATCCGAAGAAAAGGGTGCCGAGCAACTGCGTCCTTCCAAACCCGGTCCAGAGGCGGAGAAGGTCGGTCTCAGACATGAGGCGGTGGACGGTCGGAGGGCCGCTGAGGAGTGGATGGTCGACTACGCTCTCCGGAAGGAAGTCAAGAGGCTGGCTCGTGCTCAGAAGAGGAAAGTTGAGATGCTTGTCCAGGCCTTCGAATCTGTTCTGCCCACGGTAGCAATTGCAAGCGAGAAGAAGCAGCCCGGGCAACACGATGGCCTTCGAAAGCATGCATGTAGCTGACAGACAGATAGATAGATAGCCGACACTCATCTTGAGTCAGGTAGTAGTAGGACGTGACAATTTGAGTCAGGTAGATGAAACGTTTCAATTCAGTCAAACACTAGTCACAACGGATACAAGGTTTGATGCTCCACCAACCACTGATCCGTTGTGAACTTGTAGTAGAAGCAGGCCAACGCTGGCATGCCATGCCATCAACCTTGCATGGACCATTCTGAATGTCAGCTCAAAACGTTGCAAAATACTATACTTCCACATGAAGACCATTGTTCAGGAAGATGACAGAATTCAGGGAGAGAGAGAAAAAAACATTACAATTGTTTAAGAACTGCAAATTTATAGTTACAATTCTAGTTACAGGTTGCAGCAAAAAAAAAGGGAAATATGGAATAAAAATCTACATTACTACAGACACATTCGATTCGAGGTCCCTGAACCTTTCGAGTATCTCAGGCACTTCCAAAACAAAATCCCCGAATCACATTCATCCATTAGCCCAGGTAGGCGTTCAGTAATCTGGGAACTCAGTGTGATTCTGCCACACTTGTAGTGGTTGGAATTTCTGAGTCCCCTTGTTCATGAATCCCACGCCAACTGCTTGCTGACTTTGATATCCGAGCATTCACGCAGCAACAACACGAGATCCTTCCATAGGCTTTTCATCCTGTTTGGTTCCGTAGCTCCATCGGTGGCTGACCCCTCTGACGGAGGGTTACTTTGGCGGATACTCTCGTGGAACGTCTGGAGAGCGTCATCTGCTGATATTTCTCGCACGGAGCTGTGCAGATCCTGTAGTTTCCCTCTGCACTTGACGTCCGGCACCAGTTCCTCTTTCAAGCTGTCTGGAAGACTGGCTAGCGCACTACTTGGAATGGCGACAGATAGGAAAGGAAATCAAAATCGGGGGGCAAGACTAGAGGAGAATGGAAATACAAGAGATCAGTTCTTGGAAGGATATACACCTGGCAACCCCGCGAACAAGGCCCCACTTGTAGCCAGCGTTTACAGATTGCCTGAACCCAGCATTGAAGCCTTCCTGGGCAGAGTCCTTCTGCCCTTGTGTTATACCGTCCCGATAGCCCATCTAGATGAAATCAGAAAGCAAAATTAATTTTTAACATTTCTGCTATCAGCCACAAAAAAAAAAACTGCAAAAGAGTAGTTAGCATTAACAACTGCGTTCCAAATAAACTCTAGGGGGGTGATTAATACCTTTTGAAACTGGTTCTGCCTGTGGATCCATTCTCTGTCTAAGGTAGACGCATGCCCATGAGAATCTGATACATCTTCCCACACATCATCCCGGTCGACAGCGGCAACATCACCACCGCCATTAGCTGGGACAAAGTAAACCAACTAAGTTCCAACATGAGATAAAACTACAAGCAGTACTAATAATTAAGAAAACAACGCATGGCTACAGAAGCACATGGTTGCCCCCTTGTCAGGGATATAGAGACATGCATCATACTGGGCTATTTCGTTCTCACCTGATGAAGGCGCTGCTTCTACGCTCAGCTTCCCCATGGAGGCGGTGATGCCCTCCGCATCCCCTGGGCTGGCCATTCAGAAACTCCAACCTGCAGCCAGAGCCAGTGACAAGAAGACAGGGGGGAGTATAGAATACAAGGTTAGAAATTTCACGCCATATACACACACTAATAGATCTGACAAAATACATAAATAATGATGATATTAATTCAAATAGATCAAGCAAATACACATTCTGGATAGATAAATATCAAATAAAGAGCATCTGGCAGCCATTTAGATCTATATGTCTTAACAATTTCACGCCGACACCATAGTGGCCGACATTCTCAATCGTACATACAAAATTTAAAATTTCATAGTTCTTTGTGTGTGGGTGGGTGTGGGTGTGGCCTTGTGGGTGGGTGGGGAGTGGAACAAAACACAATATGTATTCGTTCCATATGTCCTCGTGGGGAAAATTCAAATTTATCATATGGTTCCTTAGTCCTCGGAAGCGCCAGTCTTCAACCCATCTTTCTTACTAAAATAATTTTCCATCCTAGCTTCTATGTCCTTGGATATTGCAAAATGCAAATATCAACATGACTGTTGGAAACTAGACATTGGCATTCATCAAACAACATTTTATTGAATGAAAATAAAAAGAAAATCGATACTTGGTTACTCACAAGTCACGAATTAGAAATCCTTGGCTGTGTGGCTCTGTATACCTCTGTCTCCTCTGTGCAGGTGCCGAAGCCCAACAGGAGCAGGCACAGGCAAGCAGAAGCAAGGAACAGCCGAACAGGGGCAGTGCCACGCCTGTGGGGTGGGGGCTGGCCGTGCCCGTGGGCGCCTGGCTGGCATGCGATAGCAGGGAGAAGGGGCCGCCGAACGCAGATCTGCAGCACCAGCAAGCAGGACCGAGGCGAAACAGCAGGAAAACCGAGGGAGAACGAAGGCGCGGAGAACGGAGCCACCGGGAGCGAGTTGGCTGGGGGTAGCGCCGTAGCGGAGATGCGAAGCGGTTTGCGGAGAAGGGAGATGCCTGACAGGCTGACAGGTTACAGGTAGGGCTGAACCTCTGGGGTGTGGGCTCCATGGGCTGTTCTTGTGCTAAATTGAAGGCGGAAGCCCAGGAGCCGAACAGATCTAACGGGCCTGCCTTTTGAAAATACCCCGTACGGAATCGGCCCACTCAGACCTATCCTCCAACTAAGATTCCACATTTCCATGTATGTTTTCCTCCTGATTTTCAGACGAGAACGCAAAATAACCTTTGTTGTCCGTGCTTTACTTTTGTGTTGATTGACAGCAGTGTGTGTATCCGTGTGTTGGCACCTGTTCAGATGAACAAGTAAATCCAACGGGAAAATGGAGTGAATGTTTGTAAAGTTCAACGAGGAACGGCAATAGCTCTATTCATCCACCTCTCAAGGGTACTGTACGGAGGTATTTATAGGTGTCCGAGTGCCTACCGTCCCCAAAAAAGGACGTTTATGCCCTCAGGAACCCAGAGTATCCTCAGAATATTTCCTCAAAGGGAGGTTACAGACCGTCATTACAGAAAATGCTATTACAGATGAGACCCGTAACACGCTTATCCCTGCGGCGATGGAGAAGAGCGAAGGGCGCTCGCGAAGTCCAGTCGTGAAGTCCTCATTGGACCGGCGCCCTTGGCGTCGTTGGTGAATCGAGGCGACGAAGGCCTCGAGCGAAGGGTAGTGTCTTCGCCTTCGCCCCAACATTTGCCCTCCGAGGGACCAGTTCGACTGAGTCATCTGGTGCCGAAGACGTCGCTAGATGGTGGAGACGCTGCCCTCGCTCGAAGTGGTCCCGCGGGGGTTTTTGAGGTGACCTTTGATGGACATGGCACTGTTAGACTGCGGGTTTTCCGAAGCGCCGCGCCCTGTGTATAAAAAGGGCGGCGCGGCTCGGGCTCTCTTACCTTTGCGTGCGCCGGAAAACCCTAAACTTTTGAAAACCGCTCGCCCGCTCGCCTGCCCTCCTTGTTCCTCTGCATCGGAGATCTGGCCCGCGTCAAGCAAATCGCGCGTCGCCGCCGACGGTACGTAGCAATGTCGTCTTCTTCCTCATCTGCTGCAAATGCGCCGTCGGCTGATTCGTCGTCCGAGGATACCTTGAGCGATTTAGCGGCGGGGGGTTGCAGCCGGGCCACACGGTGGAGTTCGACGTTTCGAGGATTTCCTCGGTTCGCGTGCAGGATATGCAGCAGTTGGGTACTTTGGGAACGGTGTTGGGCGCGTTCCGGGGGCGGAGGAGATTCCTGAGCCTGAGGGCGAGTTAGTTGTGTTCGAGGCGTTCTTCGTCGCCGGCCTTCGCCTACCTGCGCATCGTTTTGTGGCGGAGGTCTTGCAGAGGTTTGAAGTCCAGGTCCACGAATTGACACCTAATGTCGTGGTGGCCCTGGCGAAGTATGTCTGGGCGGTGACTTCGTACGGCGGCTAGCCCTCCGTAGAGGTCTTCGCCAAGAATTATTGTCTGCACTGGCAAAAGAGAAAGATTGGAGATAAGATTGCACAGTTTGGATCGTACACCTTCACGCCGAGGACCAGAAAGACTTCGGCGGAAGTCGTGGAACTAGTTCCCTGCGCTCGCAACAAGTGGGGCAATTGGTGGGATTATTGGTTTTATGTTTCGGGAGGCGAAGTCGAAGACCTCCCAGGGCTCCCCGCGGCCGTGATGTGCTCCCACTGTTATGTGGCATTCCCACTATTTGAGGTGGCAAAGGATGATGAGGACGAAGGGGCCCTCCGGTGCGCTACCCGCATGAGTACTGGGCGCGATTTGGTTGAGGAATTTATCGGTTATGTAGTGTGGCCCTTGGCGCATGGCTGGGCGCTGGGCGAAGTGTGCCCTGGCAGATGCCTACCCTTCGGGTGGCTTGTAGCGGGCTTCTCGCCGGTCATGACCTCCTTCTTGGCGTGATCTCCCGACATCACTTCGAGCGGTTAGGCTCTAATGAAGTACCGGGTTCTGATACCAATTGAAAGTCGCCTAGAGGGGGGTGAATAGGCGGAATCTGAAATTTACAAACTTTAGGCACAACTACAAGCCGGGGTTAGCGTTAGCAATATAATCAAGTCCGAAAGAGAGGGCGAAAATAAATCATAAGCAAATAAGAAGGATGACACGATGATTTGTTTTACCGAGGTTCGGTTCTTGCAAACCTACTCCCCGTTGAGGTGGTTACAAAGACCGGGTCTCTTTCAACCCTTTCCCTCTCTCAAACGGTCACCTAGACCAAGTGAGCTTCTCTTCTCAATCAAACGGGACACTAAGTCCCCACAAGGACCACCACACAATTGGTGTCTCTTGCTTTGATTACAATGATTTTAGGAACAAGAAAGAAGGAAGAAGAAAAGCGATCCAAGCACAAGAGCTCAAATGAACACGGCAAACTCTCTCTTCTAGTCACTATTGCTTTGAGTGAAATTGGGACTTGGAGAGATTTTGATTCACTCTAATTGTGTCTTGAATTGAATGCTATAGCTCTTGTATTGAATGTGTTGGATGAAAACTTGGATGCCTTGAAGTGTTGGTGGTTGGGGGTATATATAGCCCCAACCACCAAAGTGGCCGTTGGGGATGGCTGCTGTCGTATGGCGCACCGGACAGTCCGGTGCGCCACCGGATACTGTCCGGTGCGTCAGCCACGTCACCCAACCGTTAGGGTTCGACCGTTGGAGCTCTGACAAGTGGGGCCACCGAACAGTCCGGTGGTGCACCGGACAGTCACTGTTCACTGTCCGGTGCGCCTTCTGGCACCAGCTCTGACTTCTGCGTGCGCAGTTGCACTGTTCACGTTTACTGTAGCCTTTTGTAGACGACCGTTGGCGTAGTTAGTCGTTGCTCCGTTGGCACACCGGACAGTCCGGTGAATTATAGCGGAGTGGCTCCCCAAATTCCCGAAGCTAGCAAGTTTGAGTTGATCCACCCTGGTGCACCGGACACTGTCCGGTGGTGCACCGGACAGTCCGGTGCGCCAGACCATGGCTGCCTTCGTTTGTCTTTTGCTCTTTTTATTTGAACCATTTCTTGGACTTTTTATTGGTTTGTGTTGAACCTTTGGCACCTGTAGAACTCATAATCTAGAGCAAACTAGTTAGTCCAATAATTTGTGTTGGGCAATTCAACCACTAAAATCATTTAGGAAAAGGTTTGACCCTATTTCCCTTTCATGTGCGTATTTTGCTTGTCCGGCTGCACCCTTAGGCGTCTTTTGCATGGAGTGTCTTTTTTGGTAAAAGACTTCGATTAACGCGCTTGTTGTGCTATTCCGGCTGCACCCTTAGGCAACTTTTGTGTGAAGTGTCTTTTTGGTAAAAGACTTCGATTGATGCACTTGTTGTGCTATTCCGGTTGTACCCTTAAGCGACTTTTGCGCGGAGTGTCTTTTTGATAAAAGACTTCGATTAATGCACTTGTTGTGCTATTCCGGCTGCACCCTTAGGCAACTTTTGCGCGGAGTGTCTTTTTGATAAAAGACTTCGATTAATGCACTTGTTGTGCTATTCCGGCTGTACCCTTAGGCGACTTTTGCGTGGAGTGTCTTTTTAATAAAAGACTTCAATTAATGCAATTGTTGTGCTATTCCGGCTGCACTCTTAGGCGACTTTTGCGCGGAGTATCTTTTTGATAAAAGACTTCGATTAATGCACTTGTTGTGCTATTCCGGCTGCACCCTTAGGCGACTTTTGCTCGGATTGTCGCACGCAAGGGTAGTCTACGCTATCTGCCGCGGTGACTTCGGAATGGTCGAATACCAAAGACCATCGAAACGGTCTTTTTCAACATGTTGCGTCTGAGTTTTGTTTTTGCGGGGGCTTTTGTTGGTATATTACATGGCTCCGCCTCGTTAAAAACCTCACCCCCCAGGAGGAAAAGAGTGCGGGCCAGAATAACATTGTTTGCTGGATTACAAGGGCGCATGGGCCCTGATGATTAAACAAAAAATTTGCGGAGGTTGTCAATGTTCCAGGAGTGCTCTAAGTCTTCGCTGGATGGCGTTACTAGCCTGTACGCGCTGGGGGATGCCTTCGACTTGACGATGAATGGACCTTCCCATTTTAGCTCTAGCTTGCCCCATAATTCTGTCCGGGTGGTCTGGACAAGTACGAGGTCTCCTTTGTCGAACTCTCTTGGAATGACCGCGTGGTCGCGCCAGGCCTTAGTTTGAGCCTAATATTTGTTGAGGGCCTGTAGGGCGAGGACGAGGTCTCCATCGATGAGATCTTTGGACGTTGGTTCATCGACATTGGGGACCGCTGATGTGCTTGTTCGGGGCGACCCATGCTTTATCTCCTGCGGTGTCATGGCCTCGAATCCATACAATAGACGAAAAGGTGTGAATCCAGTTGCCCGGCATTCTATCGTGTTTAGGGCCCAGACCACTTCAGGTAGTTGGTTGGCCCATTTGCCCTTCTTGTCGTCGAGAAGTTGTTTCTTGATGGCAGTGAAGATCTTGCCGTTGGCGCGCTCGACGACGCCGTTGGATTGCGGGTGGTAGACTGAGGCGAAGACATGCTTGGTGCCGATGGAGGAACAGAAATCCCTAAAGTCCTGGCTGTCAAACTGTTTGCCGTTGTCGACTGTGAGTTCGGACGAGACTCCAAATCGACAGACAATGTTTTGCCAGAAGAACTTTTGGGCGATCTTCGACGTTATTGTTGATACTGCTCTAGCCTCGATCCACTTGGTGAAGTACTCGACAGCAACGAAGGTGAATTTGAGGTTCCCTTGGTGAAAGGGAAATAGGCTTTAAACCTTTTCCTAAATGATTTTGGTGGTTGAAATGCCCAACACAAATAATTGGACTAACTAGTTTGCTCTAGAGTATATGTTCTACAGGTGCCAAAGTTTCAACTCAAAGCCAATACAAAAATTAAAAAGGGTTCAAGAAGAAAGGAGCAAAGGAAACCGAAGTGCCCTCTGGTCTGGTGCACCGGACTGTCCGGTGTGCCACCGGACAGTGTCCGGTGCACCAGGGAAGATCGACTTCAAA
Organism: Zea luxurians; assembly: GCA_029449295.1. NCBI lineage: Eukaryota > Viridiplantae > Streptophyta > Magnoliopsida > Poales > Poaceae > Zea > Zea luxurians. Next base: position 128,301,738 of record JAOPSE010000003.1, read on the forward strand.
CTCTTTACCTTCGGGTTTCTCAGGCGCAGCTCCGCTATAATTCATCGGACTGTCCGGTGGGTCACCGGACTGTCCGGTGTGCCAGCGGAGCAACGGTCATCTGCGCGTAACGGTCGACTCTGACATTGAACAGTGCAGAACAGTACACGCGGCAGAAATCAGAACAGTTGGTCAGAGGGGCACTGGACTGTCCGGTGTCGTACCGGACTGTCCGGTGCCACATGAGGACAAAGCCTCCAACGGTCGACCAGCTCCAAGCCCTAACTGTAGGATGACATGGCGGCACACCGGACACTGTCCGGTGCGCCCATCGCCAGCAGCCTTCTCCAATGGCTACATTTTGGATGGTGGCTATAAATACCACCCCAACCGACCACTTCAAGGTGTGGGAGCCCAAGCAACATTCCAAGTCATCTAGTTGACATATTCAAGCCCTCTCAACCACCTCTATTCATTGATCCATCCTATACACAAGATTTAGACCACTACAACCATCACAAGTGCCACAAAAGAGAGAGCAAGCAAGAGAGAGCTACTCAATTGAGTTTAGCACTAGTGTCTTGTGAGATTCATTGAGAAATAGTGTGTGCTACATCTTTGTGTTCATTTGCGCGTGGAGTTTTGACTCCCATTGAACTTCCTCCAAAGTTTTGGAGGCTTGTAAAGCTAGCAAGATACACCAAGGAGTGTGGTGATCCTTGCAGGGTCTTAAGTGATCCTTGAGAAGAAGAAAAGCTCGCCGGTCTTTGGTGATCGGTAGAGAGAGGGAAAGGGTTGAAAGAGACCCGTCTTTAGTGGACTCCTCAACGAGGACTAGGCCTTCGAAGGCCGAACCTCAGTAAAACAAATCACCTGTGTCTCTTGTGTTCATTACTTGTGATTTGTTTGTTTTCCCTCACTCTAAGTTTTCTTGCACTATTCTTTGCTAACATTATTTGGTGTTACTTCAAGTTAAATTCTCATTTAGTGAAGCAACACATTGCAAGAAAGAACTTGGGTTATTGCTCTTCTTATCTAAGCCCCCTTGCTTTATTCTCATAGACCTATTAGTTGTATTGTTTTATCTATTCCACATTAATTGAAAGCAATACTCTTTACAAGCAAGGACTTAGTTTTATACTCTGATAATTGTATATCTTGTTCTAACCACTAATCAAGGGATCTAGTTGGGGGATAAAGTTTTAATTTTCAGGTTTCGCCTATTCACCCCCCCCCCCTTAGGCGACTTTCAATTGGTATCAAAGCTAGGCACTTCATATTGGGTCTAACAACTCGAAGTGATGGCTCGAGGAAGATCCCAAAAGAACAAGAAGACACCTTCGAAGAAATTCAAGGAGGTAACTCTTGAGATTTTGCTTGATGATTGTTCTAATTATGCTTCTTGGTCTACTAGTGTGATAAATGCCTTTAGAATCGTAGACTCCCGATTAGAACAAATTATAGACAAGAGTATCATGCCCTCCAATTATGATAGAAAGAATATTTCCGAGGAAGATCAAAGATGTTTAAGCTTAAATTATCTTGCTTTTGACATCTTAGGTAATTCTCTTAGCAAAGAAGATTATCATGCCTTCATAATTAATTATAATGAATCTATTCATGATGCGCATGATATTTGGACTAGAATTAAAAGCAAATTTGATGAGTCCAAACATGATAGTTCATTTTGTGCCTCTACTTCCTTTGGTATTTGTGAAACTAACCCTTTGAAGGAAGAAGAAGGAAATGAACGATGGAGACCAAACAACGAATCCACCTCTCCAAAAGGTTTGTCTTCCCATTTCGATTCCCACATATGTTGTGTGGCTAATGATGTGTGGCTAATGAAAATGATAGCGGAAGCACAAATGAGGATGAGGAGGAAGAAAGAAGTTTCATACAACTCTACGCTCGCCTAAGCCAAGAAGATAAGGCGATCATGCTCAAACTTCTAGAAAAAGCGAGAGAGCAAAGCGAAGCTCGTCAAAGGCTAGAAAATGTTCTCTCCATGAAAATGCAATGCTTTGACGAGTTGACTAAAGAACATGAGGAGCTAAAGTGCTCTCATGTTGATTTGGTCCAAAGGTATGAAACTATTTCAATTGAGCAAGATAACACTTTACATTGTATCGCTCAATTAGTAAATAGGAATGCCTTGCTTAAGGACCAAGTAGAAAAGCTAAAAGATGAAAATCTAGCTTTTCAAGAAAAATATGATATGCTCCTATGTTCTCATGAAAATCTTATGGATGATCATATCATATTAAATAAACTTCACTCATGCACATGTATTCAAATTGAAACTCAATTATCATGTGCTAATGCTTGTTGTCCGTCGACAAGCAAATCTTCCTTTGAGCTAGAATTTGCAGGAACAAAAGATGACACATATCAAAAGCTCAAAGAAGAAAATGAGAGGCTAAAAATGGGTTTTACACAACTAAAAGGGAAGTGCATTGCTCAACCTTCTCAAGATAATCGTGATCACATGGTGAAGAAGCTTGAGACGGGAACAACCGTGGCATGCACTAAATCTTTTGAAGAAAATGTCAAGGACTTGAGGATTGCCAAGAGGAAGGAACAAAAGATAAAAATCAATGCCTCCTCCAAAAGCCTCAACCACGCCTCCATAAAAGGTAACATCCAAGGTAATAATCAAGCCACACTTCACACTAAGAGAAGTAAGAAGTGTAGTGAATGCTTCAAAAAGGGACACTTGTTTAGGTCTTGTCCCCATTTAAAACAAAAAGGCATAGTATTAGAAAAGAAAATATTCACTAACCATGTAGCAAGAAAGAAACAAGGAAAGAAGAAATCTTCAAGACTTAAGGATCGCCTATGCTACATATGCCGAAAGAAGGGACATCAATGCAAGGATTGTCCCATTGGTAACAATCCCACTTCTAGCTTGTCAATTAATTCTCATGTAACTAGGCAACCCAAAATTGCAACTTGTGCTAGAAAGGTAATGAGTTTACCTAGTGCTAGCACAAAGGACGTTTGGGTTCCTAGATCTTTGTTGACTAACCTTGATGGACCCATCAAGAGATGGGTACCAAAATATGCTTGACAAGCTTTGCAGGAGAAGGAGATGATATGAAGCTTTGTGGGTGCTTGAGAGAGTCCATTCAATACTTATTAACTCAAGATATCAATCTTCAATAATCTATATATCCAAGATTGACCCAAAGTTATTTCAATTTATTATGTCTAAAACTCATATCATCTTGGGAAGATATTGATGTTGTAGGAAATAAAGAATTATTCTATGCGGAAAAATCAAGGCCTACAACATGGAGGAAAGCCAAAGGATGGTAACACTTAATTTTTTAAGTGCAAGTATCTTAAATTACTATTTCTCATATGTCTACTGTAGTCACATAGAAAAAGAAGCACTTTAAATGTCTTTAAAATTATGTCATCATTCTTTGAAGAAATTCCTCTTATATGGTAGATTGCATAATCATTATTTCTATACTATGGCAATCTACATGCTTTAAATTATTACAAGTACCCATGGCATGTTTTTCACTAATTATCTTATTATTGCCATGATTCTAGATATAGAGAGATATTTCAAGTTCTTAAAAGGATAAGATGTCATGTAAGGAATTCAAATCCTTAGGACACTTATAAAAGGAAAACTCTCTCTATAACTAGAATAGTGAGACTAATGATTTTATCTAAGTAACCCAAGTAGTCTCACTTGTAGAGAATAAGTTTCTCTTTGGAAATGCGTAATCTAACATGAAAGGAGAAATCAATCCAATGATTTATGATGTATTTCCACTTGCTTAAATTGGACATGATTCTTTCACATTTATCGCTTTCCATATCATGAATTAGATTTATTCCCATAATCTTAAAGGATTACTTATGCTTGTTTTATGAGTTAAAATTGAGCATAACATAATCTATGGATAATCTACTTCATACTATGAAGTTTCCATGTTTTAGTAATCTATGTTTTCATTCATTATCAAATTGATTACAAAAAGGGAAACTAGGCTTGTACTACTAATGACATATATCTTGAGCTTACTTATGGAAATCCACAAGAGAGTAAGTGCATGTTTGAAGCCACAAGCCTCAAGGGTTACTCTTCACCCAAAGGAAGAAAGGTAAAAGCAAAGGTATGGGAACTCTGTTTCTCATCATTGGTTATTTACTCTAATTTATCATATTCTATCTATGTGAAGAATAGATTATGTATTGGACTTAATTCTTGCTAGGTTCTCATAAATACACTAGTCCATTAGAATCTATTTCATGCTTTTGCTATAACCATTCTCATATTGATATGCTTTTAAGTTATGATAATAAATTCAATATGAAGAAGTAAAATTCCTATGCTGATCAAAATGTTTAAAAGGTGCATATTCCTCCTTTCTAATGATGTGCACTAAGGATAAGGATTTTACTTCATGTGACTTATGGATGATGAATTGTTTATGTTTCTTATCTAAAGAAGTCATTCTTCATCATATGCTCCCTTGTGCTATTAACATCTTTCTTGAGTATTTTCAATAAGTTTGAAAGGAAAAAGAAACAACTAAAAAGGGAAGACACTCACATGAAAGAGAAGGACGTCAAGAACAACAACACTCACTTGGATAATAAGATCCTCAAAACAATCAATGGTGTGGTTTTAAGCATTCTAAACCTTTTTCATTGTGATAATACCAGGCTTAAGTTGTTTATTGCAAATTTTATGAGCCTTGATCAAGATGTATAATGCTTCTCCCTATTTGTCTTTAAAAGTAAATTCATCCATTCAATTCATTCAAATACTTGATGCATATCTTTAGGGGGAGCCTCTTTCTATATCTTGATTATGTTGAGACTATCGCTTTACTTTAGTAATCTCATATAGTCTCTTGCATGAGAATGAGTTTCTCATGAAGTATGCTACTATTTTTCAGTACTTATCCTTCATTGCTAAAGTAGCATATTTGCTGGATTCTCCTATTTTAAGCTTATCTAATGCATTGTTGTTCTTTTGATCTTATATGTTATTTGTTTGATCATTGAATAAATGCTTATGTTTCGTAGTGCCGCATTTATCTCTCTTAATATGCACTAAGTTAAAAGGAGAATTCATGATACATTTATGCAATTTGTGATCCATTTGATATATGCTAACAATGACTTGGAGAAGGATCACTAGTTGTAGAACTCTCTCTTGTGCAAAATATTTCCATATATTGTCTTGAGTATAGGTCTTAAGCAGCTAAGACTGAGGACAAAGCACAATGAAGAGATCGTCTCTATGTGAAGGTACAAAAGGATAAAACTACTTCCTTTCATTTAAACTTGTACCTAAATCTTCCTTTTCTATACTTTCTTTGCATATCTTGTATAAAAGGAAGAGAAAGCATGTCCATGCATTATCCCTGCTTCATACCTAGTTTAACCTCTTAAAATTTCATTCCTGCATTAATGCATCTTTGTTGAAACTAGATGAAGTAATTTTATTGTCAAAGAGCTTAAAGCTTAACCTTGTAACGAGGATAAGCTACCTTTGTTTCAAAGGTGGATGGTCCTTAAGCCTCTTTGAAATCCTTAAGGGAAAATGCTTAAAATGTTTATAACATGCTTTCATAAGTGCATAAACTGTCGTGAGCATCACACTTATACTATGACACAATGCACTTCACATTCTGTATGATATAGATATGTTCTCATTAACCTAATTATGTGCAGTTGGCATTTAAGGCCAAAATATGTGTTCCTCTCCATGCACACATTTAGGGGGAGCAATCTATGTTATATAGAACTATGATCATGCTTAATTTGAATAAATCCTTTGATCATATCTCTTTTATGTCTATGGCTAATGTGTTTTCAAGTATGTTCTCATGCTTAGTCATAAAATTGAAAGGGAAATGGAGTATTCGGCAAAGACGACGCTTCCACTCAACTCCTTCGGTATTATCCACTCTTTGCCGGTATTCCGCATTGTTCTCCACTTTGGTACAATCTTCACTCATATTTATTTGTTCACCATTGGGGAGAAAGTAAAAGGGCTCATATTTCACTCACAAGTATCCGTTTTTGGCGATTCATGCCAAAGGGGGAGAAAGTATTAGCCCAAAGCAAAAGGACCGCACCACCACACCCATTTTTTTTAAAAAATGAAGTTTTCAAATTGGTATATCTTATTGTGTTCAAAAAGGGGGAGAAAAGTCTAGTATCTTCAAAATTTTGTAAAACCCTCTTGAACACTAAGAGGAGAATTTCATTAAGGGGAGTTTTGTTTAAGTCAAAGGAAAAGCATTTGAGACAGGGGGAGAAAATTTCAAATCTTGAAAATGCTTCTTTCAATCTTATTCATATACCTTTGACTATTTGCAAAAAGTTTTGAAAAGAATTTTACAAAGGATTTGCAAAAACAAAACTTGTGATGCAAGCGTGGTCCAAAATATTAAATAAGAAGAAAAGCAAACCGTGCATATCTAGAAAAAGAATAATATTGGTTTAATTCTAAGCAACCTTTGCACTTACCTTAAGCAAACTAGTTCAATTATTCACTTATATATTTGCTTTGGTTTGTGTTGGCATCAATCACCAAAAAGGGGGAGATTGAAAGGGAAATAGGCTTTAAACCTTTTCCTAAATGATTTTGGTGGTTGAAATGCCCAACACAAATAATTGGACGAACTAGTTTGCTCTAGAGTATATGTTCTACAGGTGCCAAAGGTTCAACTCAAAGCCAATACAAAAATTAAAAAGGGTTCAAGAAGAAAGGAGCAAAGGAAACCAAAGTGCTTTCTAGTCTGGCGCACCGGACTGTCCGGTGTGCCACCGGACAGTGTCCGATGCACCAGGGAAGATCGACTTCAAACTCTTCACCTTCAGGTTTCTCAGGCGCAGCTCCGCTATAATTCATCGGACTGTCCGGTGTGCCAGCGGAGCAACGGTCATCTGCGCGCAACGGTCGACTATGACATTGAACAGTGCAGAACAGTACATGCGTCAGAAGTCAGAGCAGTTGGTCAGAGGGGCACCGGACTGTCCGGTGTCGCACCGGACTGTCCGGTGCCACATGAGGACAAAGCCTCCAATGGTCGACCAGCTCCAAGCCCTAACGGGAGGATGACGTGGCGGCACACCGGACACTGTCCGGTGGCGCACCGGACTGTCCGGTGCGCCCATCGCCAGCAGCCTTCTCCAACGGCTACATTTTGGATGGTGGCTATAAATACCACCCCAACCGGCCACTTCAAGGTGTGGGAGCCCAAGCAATATTCCATGTCATCTAGTTGACATATTCAAGCCCTCCCAACCACCTCTATTCATTGATCCATCCTATACACAAGATTTAGACCACTACAACCAACACAAGTGCCACAAAAGAGAGAGCAAGCAAGAGAGAGCTACTCAATTGAGTTTAGCACTAGTGCCTTGTGAGATTCATTGAGAAATAGTGTGTGCTACATCTTTGTGTTCATTTGCGCGTGGAGTTTTGACTCCCATTGAACTTCCTCCAAAGTTTTGGAGGCTTGTAAAGCTAGCAAGAGACACCAAGGAGTGTGGTGATCCTTGCAAGGTCTTAAGTGATCCTTGAGAAGAAGAAGAGCTCGTCGGTCTTTGGTGATCGGTGGAGAGAGGGAAAGGGTTGAAAGAGACCCGTCCTTAGTGGACTCCTCAACGGGGATTAGGCCTTCGAGGGCCAAACCTCGGTAAAACAAATCATCCATGTCTCTTGTGTTCATTACTTGTGATTTGTTTGTTTTCCCTCACTCTAAGTTTACTTGCACTATTCTTTGCTAACATTATTTGGTGTTACTTCAAGTTAAATTCCCATTTAGTGAAGCAACACCTTGCAAGAAAGAACTTGGGTTATTGCTCTTCTTATCTAAGCCCACTTGCTTTATTCTCATAGACCTATTAGTTGTATTGTTTTATCTATTCCGCATTAATTGAAAGCAATACTCTTTACAAGCAAGGACTTAGTTTTATACTTCGATAATTATATATCTTGTTCTAACCACTAATCAAGGGATCTAGTTGGGGGATAAAGTTTTAATTTTCAGGTTTCGCCTATTCACCCCCCTCTAGGCAACTTTCACTTGGGCCGTAGGCAGTGGTCCGATAATGTCCAGCCCCCAGCGTTGAAGTGGCCATGTGTGGGCAATCAGCTTGGTGAACTGCGAGGGGTTGCTCGAGCAGGGGGGAACTTCTGGCATGCTTCGCAAGACCTCGTGACTTGATTCGCAGTACAGATTATCGCGAGCCAGTAAAATCCTTGACGGATCACCTTGGCGGCGAGGGCCCTAGGTCCTGAGTGGGAGCCGCAAGTTCTGATGTGGACTTCGCGAAGGATTCGAATGCCTTCAGTTTCGGTCATGCACTTTAGCATGGGCTGACTGATCCCCTTTTTGTACAGCTGGCCCTCGACTAGTGCGAAGTCCTAGCTTCGGTGCTTGAGGTGTTTGGCCTCATTGATGTCACTTGGGTGGTAATGTCCTTGCAGATACAAAGTTATAGGGGCCCGCCAGTCTTCAGTCATGATGAGGTTGATGATGCGATGACCTTCAATGTCATTAGTTATTTGTAAGCCCTCCGGGTTGCGGACAGCTGGTGTTCCGATGACGTGGTAGAACACGTCGGAGGGCAAGGTATCGCCTTTGGCCGCTGCCTTAGCCAATGCGTCGCCCTCTTCGTTCTTGGCATGGTCCACATGTTGTAGGGTGAAGCCCTTGAACTGTTTCTCAAGACTGCGAACAGTCGTGAGATACTGCATGAGCGCGGGGTCCTTCGCTGAATATTCCTTTTCGACTTGGCCGACAACTACCTTGGAATATATCTTAACTATGCATGTGGTGACGCCTAGTGCTCGCAGTTTGCAAAGGCCTAGGATGACGGCTTCATATTCTGCTATGTTGTTAGTGCATCTGTCGGACTCCAAGGCGAAGCTAAGGCGTGCCGCGTATCTATGCTTGACACCTGTGGGTGACGTGATAATTGCCGCTGCGCCTGCCCCCACATGGTACCATGCGCCATCGCAATTGATGGTCCACACCTTCTCTGGAGACCTTTCTTGCTACCATGCTGGCCCTGTCCAATCAGCGACGAAGTCTGCCAGGACCTGTGACTTGATTGATGTCCTGGGTTCGAAGGTGATGTGGTACCCGGAGAGTTCAGCTGCCCATTTGGCGATTCGGACGGACGCCTCCGGGTTTCTGAACAGTTCTCCCAGGCCCATTCCGAGGTGACCCGCACCTTGAATGCCTCGAAGTAGTGGCGCAGCTTGCGTGATGCCATGACAACTGCGTATGAGATTTTTTCTAGTTCAGTCATGTTGCAGTTGGAGGTCGTGAGGACTTTAGAGACGTAGTAGACTGGGCACTGCCGGGTCGTGCCCTCTCTGTCTTGCTCTTGGACCAGCATTGCACTGACTGCACATGGCGAAGCTGCAATGTAGAGCAGCAGAGGCAGCGAGGGGTCTGGACTTGTAAGAATCGCCAAGTCTGACAGGTGTTGCTTGAGTGACTCGAAGGCTGCCGCCTGCTCTAGTCCCCATGCAAAGTCTTTTGCGCCGCACAGTGTCTTCAGAAAGGGTAGACTCCGCTCTGCAGACTTGGAAATGAATCTGTTCAAGGCGGTCAATCTGTCTGTCAGTCGTTGGATGTCCCTGGTTGACTGCGGGGGTGTCATGTTGATGATTGCTTGAATCTTGGTTGGGTTGGCCTCGATCCCGCGGTGCAACACCAGGTAGCTAAGTATCTTCCCCTAGCGAACTCCGAAGACGCACTTCTCGGGGTTGAGGCGAAGTCGTGCGTCCCGCATGTTAGCGAACGTCTCCGTGAGGTCACCCAGGTGATCTTCTTTATTTTTGCTTGCAACAACAATGGCGTCCACATACGTGAAAACGTTGCGGCCCACTTGGCTTTCTAGCACCATCTTGGTGAGGCGAGAGAAGGTTGACCCGGCGTTCTTGAGTCCCTCTGGCATCCTGATGAAGCAGTACGTGCCGAAGGGTGTGATCAAGCTGGTGCTGGCCTTATCTTCCTCTTTCATGTATATCTGGTGGTAGCCGGAGAAGCAGTCGAGAAGGGACATGACTTCGCAACCGGCTGCGCTATCGACTATTTTGTCGATCCGTGGCAGCGAGAAATTGTCTTTGGGGCAGGCCTTTGAGGCTGGTGAAGTCGATGCACATGCGATGAAAGTCGCCTAGAGGGGGGTGAATAGGGCGAAACTGAAATTTACAAAGATAATCACAACTACAAGCCGGGTTAGCGTTAGAAATAATAATGAGTTTGCGAGAGAGGGTGCAAAACAAATCGCAAGCAAATGAAGAGTGTGACACGTGGATTTGTTTTACCGAGGTTCGGTTCTCGCAAACCTACTCCCCGTTGAGGAGGCCACAAAGGCCGGGTCTCTTTCAACCCTTTCCCTCTCTCAAACGATCCCACGGATCGAGTGAGCTTCTTTTTCTCAATCACTCGGGACACAAAGTCCCCACAAGGACCACCACACAATTGGTGTCTCTTGCTTCGGTTACAAATGAGTGTTGATCACAAGAGCAAATGAGAAAGAAAAGAAGCGATCCAAGCGCAAGAGCTCAAATGAACACGGCAAATCACTCTCTCTAATCACTAAGGCTTTGTGTGGAGTTGGGAGAGGATTTGATCTCTTTGGTGTGCTTTGCAATGAATGCTAGAGCTCTTGTAAGGTGTTGAAGTGTAGAAACTTGGATGCCATTGAATGTGGGGTGGTTGGGGTATTTATAGCCCCAACCACCACAAAGTGGTCGTTGGAGGGCTGCTGTCGCATGGCGCACCGGACAGTCCGGTGCGCCACCGGACACTGTCCGGTGCGCCAGCCCACGTCAGCAGACCGTTGGGGTTTGACCGTTGAGCTCTGTCTTGTGGGCTCGCCTGGCTGTCCGGTGTGCCACCCGCGCGTGCCCTGCTCCTCTGCGCGCGCAGGCGCGCATTAAATACACTTGCAGGTAGCCGTTAGTGCGAAGTAGCCGTTGCCTGCTGTCACACCAGACAGTCCGGTGTGCACCGGACATGTCCGGTGAATTATAGCGGACGAATTCCCGAAGCTGGCGAGTTCCAGAGCCGCTCTCCTCTGGGGCATCGGACACTGTCCGGTGTACACCGGACAGTCCGGTGAATTATAGCGGAGCGCCTCTGGATTTTCCCGAAGATGAAGAGTTCAGCCTGGAGTGCTCTGGTCCACCGGACACTGTCCGGTGGCACACCGGACAGTCCGGTGTGCCAGACCACGGCTGCCTTCGGTTATCCCTTGCTCTCTTTGTTGAACCCATTTCTTGGTCTTTTTATTGGCTAAGTGTGAACCTTTTGCACCTGTAGAACTTATACACTAGAGCAAACTAGTTAGTCCAATTACTTGTGTTGGGCAATTCAACCACCAAAATCATTTAGGAAAATAGGTGTAAGCCTAATTCCCTTTCAATCTCCCCCTTTTTGGTGATTGATGCCAACACAAACCAAAGCAAGTAGAGAAGTGCATAATTAAACTAGTTTGCATAATGTAAGTGTAAAGGTTACTTAGAATTGAGCCAATATAAATACTTATAAGATGCGCATGGATTGTTTCTTTAATTTTTTAACATTTTGGACCACGCTTGCACCACATGTTTTGTTTTTGCAAATTCCTTTTTGTAAATCTTTTTCAAAGTTCTTTTGCAAATAGTCAAAGGTAAATGAATAAGATTTGATAAGCATTTTCAAGATTTGAAATTTTCTCCCCCTATTTCAAATGCTTTTCCTTTGACTTAAACAAAACTCCCCCTCAATAAATTATCCTCTTAGTGTTCAAGAGGGTTTTAGGATACCAATTTTTGAAATCTCCTCTTTTAAAAACACAATAAGATACCAATTTGAAAATTTACCCATCGAAAATCATTATTTTAAAATTAGGGCGGTGGTGCGGTGCGGTCCTTTTGCTTTGGGCTAATACTTTCTCCCCCTTTGGCATGAATCGCCAAAAACGGATACTTAGAGTGAAATATAAGCCCTTTCAATCTACTTTCTCCCCTTTGGCAAATAAAATATGAGTGAAGATTATACCAAAGCCGGAGTCCTTTTGCTTCATGCTTTCTCCCCCAAGGATGAGGAGTGGCTTGGAGCGACGGCGAGGGATGAGTTACGGAGTGGAAGCCTTTGTCTTCGCCGAAGACTCCAATTCCCTTTCAATATACCTATGACTTGGTTTAAAATAGACTTGAAAAAACATTAGTCATAGCATATATAAAAGAGACATGATCAAAGGTATATTCATGAGCTATGTGTGTAAGACATCAAAAGAAATTCCTAGAATCAAGAATATTTAGCTCATGCCTAAGTTTGGTAAAAGTTTGTTCATCTAGTGGCTTGGTAAAGATATCGGCTAATTGATCTTTAGTGTTAATATATGCAATCTCGATATCCCCCTTTTGTTGGTGATCCCTAAGAAAGTGATACCGAATGGCTATGTGTTTAGTGCGGCTATGCTCAATAGGATTATCCGCCATGCGGATTGCACTCTCATTATCACATAGAAGAGGAACTTTGGTTAATTTGTAACCATAGTCCCGCAGGGTTTGCCTCATCCAAAGCAATTGCGTGCAACAATGACCTGCGGCAATGTACTCGGCTTCGGCGGTAGAAAGAGCGACCGAATTTTGCTTCTTTGAAGCCCAAGACACCAAGGACCTTCCCAAAACTGGCAAGTCCCCGATGTGCTCTTTCTATTAATTTTACACCCTGCCCAATCGGCATCCGAATAACCAATTAAATCAAAAGTGGATCCCCGAGGGTACCAAAGCCCAAACTTAGGAGTATAAGTCAAATATCTCAAGATGCGTTTTACGGCCGTAAGGTGAGTTTCCTTAGGGTCGGATTGGAATCTTGCACACATGCATACGGAAAGCATAATGTCCGGTTGAGATGCACATAAATAGAGTAGTAAACCTATCATCGACCGGTATACCTTTTGATCGACGGATTTACCTCCCGTGTCGAGGTCGAGATGCCCATTGGTTCCCATGGGAGTCTTGATGGGCTTGGCATCCTTCATCCCAAACTTGTTTAGAATGTCTTGAGTGTACTTCGTTTGGCAAATGAAGGTGCCCTCTTGGAGTTGCTTCACTTGGAATCCTAGAAAATACTTCAACTCCCCCATCATCGACATCTCGAATTTTTGTGTCATGATCCTACTAAATTCCTCACATGTAGATTCGTTAGTAGACCCAAATATAATATCATCAACATAAATTTGGCATACGAACAAATCATTTGCAAGAGTCTTAGTAAATAAAGTAGGATCGGCCTTGCCGACTTTGAAGCCATTAGCAATAAGGAAATCTCTAAGGCATTCATACCATGCTCTTGGGGCTTGCTTGAGCCCATAAAGCGCCTTAGAGAGCCTATAGACATGGTTAGGGTACTCACTGTCTTCAAAGTCGGGAGGTTGCTCAACATAGACCTCTTCTTTGATTGGTCCATTGAGGAAAGCACTCTTCGCGTCCATTTGATAAAGCTTGAAGCCATGGTAAGTAGCATAGGCTAATAATATGCGAATTGACTCAAGCCTAGCTACGAGTGCATAGGTTTCACCAAAATCCAAACCTTCGACTTGTGAATACCCCTTGGCCACGAGTCGAGCTTTGTTCCTTGTCACCACACCATGCTCGTCTTGCTTGTTGCGGAAGACCCATTTGGTTCCTACAACATTTTGATTAGGACGTGGAACTAAATGCCATACCTCGTTCCTAGTGAAGTTGTTGAGCTCCTCTTGCATCGCCATCACCCAATCCGAATCTTGAAGTGCTTTCTCTACCCTGTGTGGCTCAATAGAGGAAACAAACGAGTAATGCTCACAAAAATGTGCAACGCGAGATCTAGTGGTTACCCCCTTATGAATGTCGTCGAGGATGGTGTCGACGGGGTGATCTCGTTGTATTGCTTGATGGACTCTTGGGTGTGGCGGCCTTGGTCCCTCATCCTCCTTGTCTTGATTATTTGCATCTCCCCCTTGATCAATGCTGTCGTCTTGAGGTGGCTCATCATTTTGATTTTCTCCTTCATCAACTTGAGCCTCGTCCTCATCTTGAGTTGGTGGAGATGCTTGCATGGAGGAGGATGGTTGATCTTGTGCATTTGGAGGCTCTTCGAATTCCTTAGGACACACATCCCCAATGGACATGTTCCTTAGCGCGATGCATGGAGCCTCTTCATTACCTATCTCATCAAGATCAACTTGCTCTACTTGAGAGCCGTTAGTCTCATCAAACACAACGTCACAAGAAACTTCAACAAGTCCTGATGACTTGTTAAAGACTCTATATGCCCTTGTGTTTGAGTCATATCCTAGTAAAAAGCCTTCTACAGTCTTAGGAGCAAATTTTGATTTTCTACCTCTTTTAATAAGAATAAAACATTTGCTACCAAAGACTCTAAAATATGAAATGTTGGGCTTTTTACCGGTTAGGAGTTCGTATGATGTCTTCTTGAGGATTCGGTGTAGATATAACCGGTTGATGGCGTAGCAAGCGGTGTTAACCGCCTCGGCCCAAAACCGATCCGGTGTCTTGTACTCATCAAGCATGGTTCTTGCCATGTCCAATAGAGTTCGATTCTTCCTCTCCACTACACCATTTTGTTGTGGAGTGTAGGGAGAAGAGAACTCGTGCTTGATGCCCTCCTCCTCAAGGAAGCCTTCAATTTGAGAGTTCTTGAACTCCGTCCTGTTGTCGCTTCTTATTTTCTTGATCCTCAATCCGAACTCATTTTGAGCCCGTCTCAAGAATCCCTTTAAAGTCTCTTGGGTTTGTGATTTTTCCTGCAAAAAGAACACCCAAGTGAAGTGAGAATAATCATCCACAATAACTAGACAGTACTTACTCCCGTTGATGCTTATGTAAGCGATCGGGCCGAATAAATCCATGTGTAGGAGCTCCAGTGGCCTGTCAGTCGTCATGATGTTCTTATATGGATGATGAACACCAACTTGCTTCCCGGCTTAGCATGCGCTACAAATCCTGTCTTTCTCAAAATGAACATTTGTTAATCCTAAAATGTGTTCTCCCTTTAGAAGCTTATGAAGATTCTTCATTCCAACATGGGCTAGTCGGCGGTGCCAGAGCCAACCCATGTTAGTCTTAGCAATTAAGCAAGTGTCGAGTTCAGCTCTATCAAAATCTACCAAGTATAGCTGACCCTCTAACACTCCCTTAAAAGCTATTGAATCATCACTTCTTCTAAAGACAGTGACACCTACATCAGTAAAGAGACAGTTGTAGCCCATTTGACATAATTGGGATACGGAAAGCAAATTGTAATCTAAGGAATCAACAAGAAAAACATTGGAAATAGAATGGTCAGGAGATATAGCTATTTTACCCAAACCTTTGACCAAACCTTGATTTCCATCCCCGAATGTGATAGCTCGTTGGGGATTTTGGTTTTTCTCGTAGGAGGAGAACATCTTCTTCTCCCCTGTCATGTGGTTTGTGCACCCGCTATCAATGATCCAACTTGTGCCCCCGGATGCATAAACCTACAAAACAAATTTAGTTCTTGACTTTAGGTACCCAAACGGTTTTGGGTCCTTTGGCATTAGAAACAAGAACTTTGGGTACCCAAACACAAGTCTTGGAGCCCTTGTGTTTGCCCCCAACAAACTTGGCAACTACCTTGCCCGATTTGTTAGTAAGCACATAAGATGCATCAAAGGTTTTAAATGAAATGGCATGATCATTTGATGCACTAGGAGTTTTCCTTTTAGGCAACTTAGCACGGGTTGGTTGCCTAGAGCTAGATGTCTCACCCTTATACATGAAAGCATGATTAGGACCAGAGTGAGACTTCCTAGAATGAATTCTCCTAATTTTGCTCTCAGGATAACCGGCAGGGTACAAAATGTAACCCTCGTTATCTTGAGGCATGGGAGCCTTGCCCTTAACAAAATTAGACAATTTATTAGGAGGGGCATTAAGTTTGACATTGTCTCCCCTTTAGAAGCCAATGCCATCCTTGATGTCAGGGCGTCTCCCATTATAGAGCATACTTCTAGCAAATTTAAACTTTTCATTCTCTAAGTTATGCTCGGCAATTTTAGCATCTAGAATTGCTATATGATCATTTTGTTGTTTAATTAAGGTCATGTGATCATGAATAGTATTAACATCAATATCTCTACATCTAGTGCAAATGGAAACATGCTCAACAGTAGATGTAGGGGGTTTGCAAGATTTTAATTCTACAACCTTAGCATGCAATATATCATTTTCATTTCTAAGGTTAGAAATAGTGACATTGCAAACATCAAAATCTTTAGCCTTAGCAATTAATTTCTCATTTTCAATCCTAAGGCTAGCAAGAGAATCATTCAACTCTTCAATCTTAGCAAGCAAATCAACATTATCATTTCTAAGATTGGGAATTGAAACATTGCAAATATGAGAATCAACCTTAGCATTTAAACTAGCATTCTCATTTCTAAGGTTGTTAATAGTTTCATGACAAGTGCTTAGCTCACTAGATAGTTTTTCACATTTTTCTACTTCTAGAGCGTAAGCATTTTTAACCTTAACATGCTTCTTATTTTCTTTAATAAGGAAGTCCTCTTGAGAATCCAAGAGATCATCCTTCTCATGAATAGCACTAATCAATTCATTCAATTTTTCTTTTTGTTGCATGTTTAGGTTGGCAAAAAGGGTGCGCAAGTTATCCTCCTCATTTTTAGCACCATCCTCATCACTAGAGGTTTCATATTTAGTGGAGGATCTCGATTTTACCTTCTTCTTTTTGTCGTCCTTTGCCATGAGGCATTTTTGGCCGACGTTGGGGAAGAGGAGACCCTTGGTGACGGCGATGTTGGCGGCGTCCTCGTCGGAGGAGGAGTCGGTGGAGCTCTCGTCGGAGTCCCACTCGCGGCACACATGGGCATCGCCGCCCTTCCTCTTGTGGTACCTCTTCTTTTCCTTCCTTCTTCCCTTCTTGTCGTCGCCCCTGTCACTGTCACTAGAAATAGGACATTTGGCAATGAAGTGACCGGGCTTACCACACTTGTAGCAAACCTTCTTGGAGCGGGGCTTGTAATCTTTCCCCCTCCTTTGTTTGAGGATTTGGCGGAAACTCTTGATGATGAGCGCCATCTCCTCATTGTCGAGCTTGGAGGCGTCGATGGGTTGTCTACTTGATGTAGACTCCTTCTTTTCCTTCGTCGCCTTAAGTGCCACGGGTTGAGCTTCGGACGTGGAGGGATCATCTAGCTCGTTAATCTTCCTTGAGCCCTTGATCATATATTCAAAGCTCACAAAATTCCCGATTACTTCCTCGGGAGTCATTAGTGTATATCTAGGATTGCCACGGATTAATTGTACTTGAGTAGGGTTAAGGAAAATGAGTGATCTTAGAATAACCTTAACCACCTCGTGGTCATCCCATTTCTTGCTCCCGAGGTTGCGCACTTGATTCACCAAGGTCTTGAGCCGATTGTACATGTCTTGAGGCTCCTCCCCTTGGCGAAGACGGAAGCGACCGAGCTCCCCCTCGATCGTTTCCCGCTTGGTGATCTTGGTGAGTTCATCACCCTCGTGCGCGGTCTTGAGCACATCCCAAACTTTCTTGGCGCTTTTTAGTCCTTGCACCTTGTTGTATTCCTCCCTACTTAGAGAGGCGAGGAGGATGGTTGTTGCTTGGGAGTTGAAGTGCTCGATTTGGGTCACCTCGTCCGCATCATAATCCTCATCCCCTACGGATGGTACCTGCACACCAAACTCAACTATATCCCATATACTTTTGTGGAGTGAGGTCAGATGAAATTTCATTAAATCACTCCACCTTGCATAATCTTTACCATCAAAAGTTGGTGGTTTGCCTAATGGGACGGAAAGTAGAGGTGTATGCTTAGGAATACGGGGATAGCGCAGGGGGATCTTACTAAACTTCTTGCGCTTATGGCGCTTAGAAGTGACGGACGGCGCATCGGAGCCGGATGTGGATGGTGACGAAGTGTCGGTCTCGTAGTAGACCACCTTCCTCATCTTCTTGTGCTTGCCGCTACTCCGATGCGACTTGTGGGAGGAAGATTTCTTCCCCTTCCCCTTGTTGCGGGACTCTTCCGATGAGTGGCTCGTAGTGGGCTTGTCGCCGGTCTCCATCTCCCTCTTGGCGTGATCTCCCGACATCACTTCGAGCGGTTAGGCTCTAATGAAGCACCGGGCTCTGATACCAATTGAAAGTCGCCTAGAGGGGGGTGAATAGGGTGAAACTGAAATTTACAAAGATAATCACAACTACAAGCCGGGTTAGCGTTAGAAATAATAATGAGTCTGCGAGAGAGGGTGCAAAACAAATCGCAAGCAAATGAAGAGTGTGACACGCGGATTTGTTTTACCGAGGTTCGGTTCTCGCAAACCTACTCCCCGTTGAGGAGGCCACAAAGGCCGGGTCTCTTTCAACCCTTTCCCTCTCTCAAACGATCCCACGGATCTAGTGAGCTTCTTTTTCTCAATCACTCGGGACACAAAGTCCCCACAAGGACCACCACACAATTGGTGTCTCTTGCTTCGGTTACAAATGAGTGTTGATCACAAGAACAAATGAGAAAGAAAAGAAGCGATCCAAGCGCAAGAGCTCAAATGAACACGACAAATCACTCTCTCTAATCACTAAGGCTTTGTGTGGAGTTGGGAGAGGATTTAATCTCTTTGGTGTGCTTTGCAATGAATGCTAGAGCTCTTGTAAGGTGTTGAAGTGTAGAAACTTGGATGCCATTGAATGTGGGGTGGTTGGGGTATTTATAGCCCCAACCACCACAAAGTGGCCGTTGGAGGGCTGCTGTCGCATGGCGCACCGGACAGTCCGGTGCTCCACCGGACACTGTCCGGTCCGCCAGCCCACGTCAGCAGACCGTTGGGGTTCGACCATTGAGCTCTGTCTTGTGGGCCCGCCTGGCTGTCCGGTGGCGCACCGGACAAGTCCTGTAGACTGTCCGGTGTGCCACCCGCGCGTGCCCTGCTCCTCTGCGCGCGCATGCGCGCATTAAATGCACTTGCAGGTAGCCGTTAGCGCGAAGTAGTCGTTGCCTGCTGTCACATCGGACAGTCCGGTGTGCACCGGACATATCCGGTGAATTATAGCGGACGAATTCCCGAAGCTGGCGAGTTCCAGAGCCGCTCTCCTCTGGGGCATCGGACACTGTCCGGTGTACACCGGACAGTCCGGTGAATTATAGCGGAGCGCCTCTGGATTTTCCCGAAGGTGAAGAGTTCAGCCTGGAGTGCCCTGGTGCACCAGACACTGTCCGGTGGCACACCGGACAGTCCGGTGTGCCAGACCACGGCTGCCTTCGGTTATCCCTTGCTCTCTTTGTTGAACTCATTTCTTGATCTTTTTATTGGCTAAGTGTGAACCTTTTGCACCTGTAGAACTTATACACTAGAGCAAACTAGTTAGTCCAATTACTTGTGTTGGGCAATTCAACCACCAAAATCATTTAGGAAAATAGGTGTAAGCCTAATTCCCTTTCATGAGCCATTTGCCGCTTTTCTTTTGTACCATGACTACGTTGGCGAGCCACGTAGGGTAAGCGATTGGTTCGATGAAGTTAGCTTCCAGCAGGCGGTGCACTTCGGCTTTTGCGGCTTCTGTCTTTTCATCGAACATTTTGCGTAGTCGCTGCTTTTTTAGGTGCACCGAAGGATCGATGTCCAGACCGTGCTCAATGACGGTGCGGCTAACTCCGACCAGGTCGAGGGCGGACCAAGCGAGGACGTCCTTATTTTGGGAGAGACAGAGATGAGTTTCTCCTCGTCTCGCGAGGTCAGGTCTTCGCTTATGGCGACCGTCTGCTTGGGTGTTGCCGGATCGAGTGGAACTATCTTGGTTCCGTCATTGCTCTGTAGTTGTGCCTTTGTTTTTTCGATGGCGGCTAGGCGGGTCACTTCGGAGGCTTTGCGTTGTGTTGTAAGGCAGTGTACATTCCGTTGGCCTGGAACGAAGTCTCTCTCAATGTTGCGCGCAGTTTGCTGGTTGTTGTAGACTATAATCACGCCCTGCGGTCCCGGAATTTTCATGCAAAGGTACAGTTCGTGAATGGCCACTTCAAATTTATTGATGGAGCCCCGGCCCAATATAGTGTTGTAGGGATAAACCATGTCGATGATGTCGAAGGTGACCTGCTCACTCCGCGCATTGGGTGCTACGCCGAATGATAGGGGTAGTTCAATCTTGCCCACGGGGAAAGTGCCCTTGCCGCGAAGCCGTATAGGGGGTTGTCCGAAGGCTTGAGTAAGTTGTGGCTGATACCCATGCGGTCGAAGGCGTGCAGGAAGATGATGTCCACCTGGCTGCCGTTGTTAACTAGGACTTTGTGCAGGTCCCAGCCTGCCACGCTGCAGTTGATTACCATGGCGTCGACGTGAGGTGTGCTGCACAGATCAACGTCTCTGGCATCGAAGGTTAGTGGCACATGTGACCACCTCGTTTGTACCACTGGGCCGGTGAGGGTGACATGGTTGACACTCCGGTAGTGATCCCTCTTTTGCCGCTTCGTCTTGAAGTCGACGCTGGACCCTCCGGTGATCATGTGGATGACTCCACGATATGACTGATCGGCGAAGTCTTCCTGCTTTGGTGCTGGGGGTGATTTTGGTGGTGTGGGTTCGGGTGATGCGGAGGCGGGGGTGGAAGGACTTGTACTTCCTGATGGTGCTGATATGCGTGGTTGGGTAGGTGCTGGATATGGCCATTGTTGTATGGTTGTTGATGGTGGTGGTGATATGTGTGCGCGACAACTCTCTGGTTGTCGGCTGGTTGTGCCCGAGACGTTCTGTCCTTGGTGGCCTTTGTTTCCGGGCAATCCCTTGTTGGGTGTGCGCAGTCTTCTTTGTGAAACAAACAGTAAAATTTGCGCGGTTGTTGCGCCCGTCCCCGGCCCCGGCCTCGCGTGCCATTACCGCGGCCCTGGGGGGATATTCCTGACGGCGAATGGCTTCACCGGCCGGATGCTGGTTGGCTATGTTGTGCACCTGCTGCTGGTTGCGGCTGTCCCGTCTGGGGTCTGACTGCGAAGGCATGGTCCAGGTTCGACTAGACTGCGGGGGGTCCTTAGGCTTTCTCTAGGACTCGACCTTTCGCTGATGTAGCTCTTCAGATCTGACGTACTTCTCGAATAGCTGATATAGCTCTTGGAGATTTTTGGGTGGGTCCCTGATGCAGTGACTGTATAGGACGCCAGCCCGAAGGCCGTTGATGGCGTAATGTATCGCGATGTGGTCGTCGAACAAAGGCAGTTGTGACTTGAGAGTCAGGAACTTGCGGTAGTACTCCCGTAGGGTTTCCTTCTCTTGCTGCTTGCAGAGTGATAGTTCGGCCAAGGCGTCGGTATCGGGTCGGTACCCTTGGAAATTGAGCAGAAACTTGTCCTGGAGTCCTTTCCAGGAGTCGATGGACAACGGCAGTAGCCTGGTGTACCAGGTCAAGGCCGGACCCTCGAGGGCGATGATAAAAGACTTGGCCTTTGTGGCGTCATCCCCTCCGGCCGATGCGACGGCGACTTGGTAGCTCATAATGTATTGTGCTGGGTCGGTGCTGCCGTTGTACTTTGGTAGGTCCCTGCCCTGAAGTTGGCGGGTCACGGTGATGCTTGGAGTTGTGGGGCTAGGGGCTTCGCTCATCAAGGTAATTGATGCCTTGGAAAGCTGCGGCATGCGGGATGAAGGGGCCGCGCTGGGGTATGAATAAGTCTCTGGCTGGCGCGCTGAAAGGATCACGATGCCCAAGAGGGGGGGTGAATTGGGCTTTTCTAAAAATCAACACTAATTAAAACCTAAGCAAGAGATAAGCAAGAGCCCAACTTCACCCCAACAACTAGCACTAAGAAAATAATACTAGAAATGCAACAAAGCTAAGATAATACTTCAAATACTTGCTAAACAAATACACAATGTAAAGTGCTTGAATTAAGTGCGGAATGTAAAGCAAAGTTTAGAAGACTCCTCCAATTTTTTCCCGAGGTATCGAAGAGTCGGCACTCTCCACTAGTCCTCGTTGGAGCACCCGCGCAAGGGTATCGCTCCCCCTTGGTCCTCGCAAGAACCAAGTGCTCACTACGAGATGATCCTTTGCCACTCCGGCGCGGTGGATCCCTCGAGACCGCTTACAAACTTGAGTCGGGTCACCAACAAGATCTTCACGGTGATCACCGAGCTCCCAACACCACCAAGCCGTCTAGGTGATGCCGATCACCAAGAGTAACAAGCCGTAGACTTTCGCTTGACCAAGAGAAGCCTAATGCAAGTGGTGTGTGCTCTAGGTGGCTCTCACTAGCGCTAATGAGGAACAAACGCGGATTATGATTCTCTAATCTCCTCACTAGGCTTTTGGTGCTTGCAAAGCTCTAGCAATGTGCTGGAATAAATGTGGAGTGCAAGACATTGAATATGGTGGGTGGAGGGGGTATAAATAGCCCTCACCCACCAACTAGCCGTTACAGGCAACTTACTGCGCGATGGCGCACCGGACAGTCCGGTGCGCCACCGGTGCGCCAACGGTGCGCCACCGGTGCGCCAACGGTCGTTTCCAACGGCTAGTTCTGACAGATAGCCGTTGGACTCGTGGCGCACCGGACAATGAACAGTTCACTGTCCGGTGCACACCGGACAGTCCGGTGCGATGTCCGGTGTGCCACTAAAATTCATTTCCGAAGGCAGCGCTCTCGGGTTTCTGCGACTGGGAGAGTCCCTGCCGAGGACCAGTCTGGCCCACCTGCCAGAGGGTGCACCGGACAGTCCGGTGCACACCGGACAGTCCGGTGCCCCAACGCCAGAAACATTATCTCTTGTTTTTCCGCTGTTTTTCAAATCGGTTTTCGTTCTAACTCGAGTGTGAGTTCTAGAGTGACACCTAGCACTGTGTATGAGTGTGATTGTGCACCAACACTACACTAGAACTCTCTTGGTCAAACTACTCATCGACAACCCCTCTTTATAGTACGGCTAAAAGAGAATAAAAGCCCTAACTAAAATGCGAGTGTCCACATCTCCTTGACACTCGGACTCCGTAGACCTTTAACTTTTGTTTCGTCGTTTTAGCCGTCGCTTCGAGTTCTTATGTCCGGGATTGTTTTCACCGTTGTAGTACTTTTACCTGTTATGCGACCTAACTTACCATTTGTCTCTGCAAAACACACGTTAGTCACATATAATATTACGTTGTCATTAATCATTAAAACCAACCAGGGGCCTAGATGCTTTCAATCTCCCCCTTTTTGGTGATTGATGACAACCCTACAAGTTTTGTGAGAGTAGTTTGATTTGAAGTTTCTGTCAATAGAAAGAATGGTTAGTTATACTCAGTAATCTTTGACAGAAAGAACGTGTACCATAATAATAAGAGTGAGCGCATACACATCATAAGCTTCTTGCTCATATAAAAGTGAAGTTAAAACAATGAAACAAGAACTAGAAGACTGGTGATAAAATATAGGGTGAAAACATAATACACACAGTCAATCAAGCAACGAGAGTATATGACGAGTTTGTGAGCCAAAAAACATCAAGCTAGTACAGAGAGTAGCAAGCACATATATTACATCAACATGACTCACATATATTACATCAACATGACTCTCTACTAACTCTCTAACTCCCCCTAACTCTCACAACTCATATCTCTCCCCCTTTGGCGTCAAACACCAAAAGGGACCTGAACCTAAACATCTGATGCAGGAGGAGGCGGCGGGGGCGTATCCGGTCGAGGTCGAGGTAGCAGAGCGAACGCCGACGGAGGGTCAGAGTCAGTCTCGGATCCAGGATCTGCGGTAGAAGCTGGAGCTGGTACTGACTCGGACACAGGCAGCGCTGCAGGAGCTACCGGAACAGAAGCGGTCATAGATACTGCTACAGCGGTAGTGGTAACAGCAGATGCTGATGACACTGGCGGCTGCGGGCAGACAGAGCTGAGGACCGGAGAAGTGAATGCCAAGGTGACCGGCCGGAGCGGAGAGGGTCCAGCAGGGGGTGCAGACAAGATCGAAGGCACCACAGGAGCATGAAGCGGAGGAGGAGGAGCAGACAGAACCGGAGGAACTGAGGTACCAGACTGCTGTA
This sequence comes from Zea luxurians, assembly GCA_029449295.1. Classification (NCBI taxonomy): domain Eukaryota; kingdom Viridiplantae; phylum Streptophyta; class Magnoliopsida; order Poales; family Poaceae; genus Zea; species Zea luxurians. The sequence goes on from JAOPSE010000003.1 coordinate 128,325,796, forward strand.
GCATGAGAGCCATGAATGCCCTACTCTCAGCCCGATCCTGAAGAAGCTGCTGCTGAAGCGAATCCTGCCTGTCCTGCATGGTCTGGAACATCGAGAGCATCCTCTCGGATAACCGGGCCTGCTCAGCTACCAGGTGAGCCTGCTCGGCTAGAATGTGAGTCTGCTGCGCTGCCATGTGTGCCTGCTGCTGAGTGAGAGTCTGGAGAATCGAAGCAAGAGCAGGGTCCATAGCCGGAGGAGGAGCAGGAACAGCACTAGAACTCCCAGCCTCATGATCATGTGAGCGTGGAGGCATAGGAGGCGGAGGGGGAATCCCAAAATCATCATCATCATCATCATCATCAGCTGCTGTACCCTGAGTGTCAAACTGACGAAGAGCTGCATCCTCGGCCTGAGAGTCAAAAACAGTAGCAGAAGCTGGCACAGGAATCTCAGGCGCAGGACGATAGGATCCAAAAACGAGGCGAGAGGCCTCAAGGGTGCTCTGAAATCGAGGTGGCTGAATCAGCTGCGCAAAGATGTGGCATAAGTAGTGAGCATAAGGTAGCTGCCGTCGAGCACGAATCCCATCCAGAACGGTGTCCTCAATCTCACAGATCAGAAAGTCCACAACATCAAACTCAGAGTGGGATACCAGGGCACCAAGGAGCCAAAGCTGAATATGAGTGGTAGCCTCCCTGTATCCCATCCTAGGGAGGAGTGTCCGTCTGACGAGCTCAAATAAGTACTTCGCTGCAGTAGTGAAGTCTGCTGGAGAACGTCGCGACCCATCTGTGAAAGGCGGGCGGAACAGAGCTGCGACGTGAGCTGTCCCTGGAGCCACACCGCCGTGAGGGCGACGTGGAGGATCTGAAGTGCCATAGCAGAGACTGTGAAGGCGAGTAGTCGACTCAGGGAAACCAAAAAGCTGTCGGATCTGACTCGCAGTGATCGTGACATCCTCGCGCTCAAAGCGGAACCTCATCCAATGATGATCCGGGTCAATCCAAACAGAAGCATAGAAGACGCGGACCCACTCCTCAACATATCTGCCGCTGATAGTCAGAAAGGACAGAAGTCCTGGCAAATAGGTGAGATGCTCCTCAGACTCAGCACCGGCTGCTAGCAAGAAGGCTGGAAGATCCAATAGGCGGTGAACTCGTAGCGCAATCTGAGCAGACATCTGAGCCCTGAAGAAAGACTCCTGAATCCGAGTGCTGAAAAGAACTCCTGCTGCTGGGTCCCTCTGAGCTGGCAGCCAAGACTCCACGGGTACGTACCTGAACCTACGTACCCGGGCTGCAGTAGCACGCTGAAGATCAAACAGACGAGGATCCGTAGCAAGTGGCTGAACCTCAGTCTCATCGCGCTCCCGGAAACGAGGTGGAGGGATAGGAGGAGCTGAAGCGGGAGCGGGAGGAGGGTCAGTGGAAGCTGGCGTGGTGGAGGTAGTGGGTATGTCTGTGGTGGTGGATGGCGCAATAGGAGTAACGGGAGCAGGCAGAGTGGGTGGCGGAGTGGAAGCGGAGGTGGTGTGAGAGGAGGAGCGCCGGGAGGCGAGACGACGAGCACGGAAAGCAATCTGATCTGATGGAACATCCGGCTGATCTCCAAGTGCTGCCTGTGCAGCGGCTGCTGCAGCTGCTGCTGCTGCACGAGCCTCTCTGTCCGAACGCCGCTTCTTGCGGCCTTCCTGCTGCTCCAGATACACAGTCTTGCCCTTCACCTGCCTGAAGGGGCGACGAGGGTCCTCGTCATCGCCACCCCCTGACGCCGACGCATTCTTTGTGCGCGGCATCCTGAACCAAAGTCTGCAAATGAGATAGAGAGACTAAGCACAGAGCAAAAATCACTGATAGGATGTTTGGAATTCGAAATGAGGCATAAAATGATATGGAATTGAGCCGATACTTCACGAATAGGTTTATATAGGTGAATATGAGTGAAGTGAGTGCATGGTTTGAATTTAGGCGAAGAAAAAGGGATTAGGGCACTCGGCTCGGAAACGATCGCTCGAAACAGGGAATTGAGTGAAATTTAAGCTTGGGATCTCGGATTGGCGTGAAATTTGGCAAGTATGTTACTGGAAGTGTTGTGAAGGTGCCTGAAAAATTTGGGTTCAATTGGAGCAAGTTTGGCTGGTTTGGGCATTTCATCGAACACATGGTGTGCGAGGAGTTAGGGTTTTAGGAATAGGGCCATTTGAGGTGGGAATGCCCTCCCGAAGGAGCCAAGGATCTGCAGGGGTATGAAATAGGGACAGGGGAACACAATCCACCAACTGGATGCAAAGGATTTGACAAGAATTCACAAGATTTCGATTATCAGACAAGGAGGTGGCACTGTCTGAGAAACAGAGAGTGAGAGAAACAGAGGGGAGGGAAGAGATTTCTTACCGAGGAGGAATGAGGACAAGCCCAGGCACACGGACGCCGGAGCACGGTGGTCGCCGGAGAGAGGAGGTCGCCGGCAGGGCTGGGAATCGCCAGAGAGAGACAGAGACAGAGAGCAGGCGGAGGAAAAGTGAGCCTCTGGCTCGGCTCGGGCTGGAGGCCTTTTTTTTTTAAAAACGCGACATGGGCGCACCGGACAGTCTACAGCGCCTGTCCGGTGCACACCGGACAGCGCACAGTAGCTGTCCGGTGAACCACCGGACAGCGCACAGGAAAACTGATTTGAAGCGCGCGACTGCCGGTGCACCGGACATTGCACAGTGCAGTGTCCGGTGCACACCGGACTGTCCGGTGAGCCCAGACAGAGAAGAGTTTGAAAAATTTTGAATTTCTATCTAACTCCCAACCAAACCAAATCCCAACTTATAATCACACAAAATAACACTTGTTGGGACAGGTATTGGCACCCTCATATACTTTTCAAAATATTTTGCCATAGGCTAGATAATTTTTAGAGAAAGTAGGCAAATGGTGAAATTTGCATTTTGGCTTGCACTAGGGGTTTTTCATGAGTGATTTGAGTTTTGAATACTCCCCCTAAGTGCAGTACCTCATGCATATTTCAAGAACCAACAATTGCATAGAAAGTAAGAATTCAAGTGCTAAAAGCTTAAAAACTAAGACTTGTCAAGTTTGACCCGAGTTAAGCTTTTTCACTCGCTTTGTTGGCGGTTATCTTAACTAGGTTAGACAAGCCCTAGATGCAATACAAGGAATTTAAACATGCAATGCAGGCTTGACAACACCATTTGACATTTTACATAAAATTTCTGAGATCAAGAATATTTAGTTCATTCCTCAACATGCAAAAGCGGGTCTTATCAAGTGGTTTAGTGAAAATATCCGCTAATTGATCTTCCGACCTCACTCCTTCTAAAATGATATCTCCTTTAGCAACATGATCTCTAAGGAAGTGATGACGGATATCAATGTGCTTGGTACGAGAGTGTTGAACAGGATTATTAGCAATTTTAACAGCACTCTCATTGTCACACAACAAAGGTACCTTTTCTAGAACTACGCCATAGTCTAGAAGGGTTTGTTTCATGTATAAAATCTGTGTGCAACAAGCACCCGCGGCAATGTATTCCGCTTCGGCAGTTGACAAGGCAACACTGTTTTGCTTTTTGGAAGTCCATGAAACTAGTGATCTGCCAAGCAGATGGCATCCCCCAGAAGTACTTTTCCTATCAATTTTGCAGCCGGCATAATCCGAATCGGAATAGCCAATTAAATCAAAAGTAGCTCCTTTGGGATACCACAGACCAACGCTTGTGGTGTGCCTGAGATACCTAAGAATTCTCTTAACAGCGCGAAGATGAGCTTTCTTAGGATTAGATTGAAATCTAGCACACATGCAGACACTAAACATAATATCGGGCCTAGATGCGGTAAGGTATAATAAACTACCAATCATAGAACGGTAGAGGGTTTGATTAACCGGGTTACCTCCCTCATCTAAGTCGAGATGTCCATTTGTAGGCATGGGGGTCTTGATTGGTTTGCACTTCTCCATGTTGAACCTTTTCAACAAGTCTTTGGTATACTTCTCTTGTGAGAGAAAGTTACCATCTTTCATTTGCTTGACTTGAAAGCCGAGGAAGTACGTTAGCTCACCAATCATTGACATCTCAAACTCCTTCGACATCAACTCACCAAATTCCTTGCAATGATAGTCATTTGTCGAGCCAAAGATTATATCATCAACATATACTTGACAAATGAAAATATCACCGTTATGTTTCTTTGTGAAGAGAGTTGTGTCGACGGTCCCGATCTTGAAGCCCTTTTCGATGAGGAAGTCGCGAAGGCGCTCATACCAAGCCCTTGGAGCCTGCTTTAGCCCATATAGCGCCTTGGACAACCTGTAAGCATGGTTAGGATATCTAGGGTCTTCAAATCCAGGCGGCTGCTCAACATATACAAGTTCATTTATGAAGCCATTTAAAAATGCACTTTTTACATCCATTTGATAAAGTTTTATATCATAGCATGATGCATATGCAAGTAGGATACGGATGGCTTCCAGTCGAGCAACCGGTGCAAAGGTCTCTCCAAAATCTAAGCCTTCAACTTGAGAGAATCCCTTCGCGACAAGTCTTGCCTTGTTTCTTACAATTACACCTTGATCATCTTGTTTGTTTCTGAACACCCACTTTGTTCCAATGATTCTTGCATCTTGTGGAGGCTTCTCCAGGGTCCAAACTTCGTTACGGGTGAAGTTGTTAAGTTCTTCATGCATGGCATTCACCCAGTCCGGATCCTGTAGCGCCTCATCTATACAAGTAGGCTCAACACAAGAAACAAAAGAGTGATGTTCAATAAAAGAAGCATATCTATGTGATCGAGTAATAACCCCTTGTGAAGGACTCCCGATGATTTGATTTTGAGGATGAGCTTGAAGTAGTGATGAGTTTCTCCTGTTAATCATTTGGGAAGAAGATCCTGGAGCATCAACATCTTCGGCTTGTACCCTTGCTTGTTCATGAGAGACAAATGTATCTTCATTTGCATGCCTCTCATCTTTTTCATCATCTTGTGGTACATTTGATGAAGAAGGCCTATCAATGATTTGCACTTCTTCTTCATCTTCTTTTGGTTTGATAGCTCCAATAGGCATGTTCTTCATTGCTTCCCTTAGTGGCTCATCACCTACATCATCAAGATTTTCAAGTGCTCCTTGGGAGCCATTAGTCTCATCAAATTCCACATCATATGTTTCTTCTACCATACCAGTGGCATGGTTGAATACTCGATATGCTTTGGACTTTAATGAATAACCCAAAAGAAAACCAATATCACAACGTCTTTGAAACTTCCCTAGGTGATGGCGTTTCTTGTAGATGTAGCATTTGCACCCAAACACCCGGAAGAAGGAGACGTCTGGCTTTTTCCCATTTAGCAGTTCATAAGGAGTCTTCTCAAGTAGCCGGTGAGGAAATAGCCTGTTTGATGCATAACAAGCAGTGTTGACAGCTTCGGCCCAAAACCTCTCCGGTGTGTTATACTCATCAATCATTGTTCTTGCAAGAGTGATCAAGGTCCTGTTTTTCCTTTCAACAACTCCATTTTGTTGAGGTGTGTATGTGGCAGATACTTCATGCTTGATCCCAATTTCATCACAGTACTCATGAATGTTGGTGTTGTCAAATTCTTTGCCATTGTCACTTCTAATTTTCTTAATCTTGCAATCAAATTCATTTTGTGCTTTCTTGGCAAACTTCTTGAATATAGATGCAACTTCAGATTTGTCATGGAGAAAGAACACCCAAGTGTATCTTGAGAAATCATCAACAATCACTAGACAGTAGAGGTTGCCACCGGCACTGACATAATTTGTAGGTCCAAATAAATCCATATGAAGTAGTTCCAGTGGCCTTGATGTTGACATGAAAGCTTTAGTGGGATGTGTATTAGCAACTTGCTTTCCAGCTTGACATGCACTGCATGGCTTGTCTTTTTCAAACACCACATCCTTTAATCCTCTAACCATATCTTTCTTTAATACCTTCTTGAGTGTGCTCATCCCAACATGTGCAAGCCTCCTATGCCAAAGCCATCCAAGAGAAGCTTTGGTGAAGAGACAAGTTCTTAAGTCTGCATCATCTGAAGTGAAATCCACTAAGTAGAGGTTGTTGTATCTAAAACCCTTGAATACCATTGATTCATCATCCATCTTTGTTACAATAACCTCTGTTGGAGTGAATAAGCATTGAAGTCCAAGATCACAGAGTTGACCCACTGATAATAAATTGAAGCTCAAAGGTGCAACTAAGAGAACATTTGATATTGATAAATCATTTGAGATTGCCACCTTGCCAAGTCCTTGCACTTTTCCTTTTGAATTGTCTCCAAAAGTGATCTTATCTTGTCCATCAACATTTTCATCTAGTGAGGTGAACATCCGCGGGTTGCCTGTCATATGTTGTGTGCATCCACTGTCAATAACCCAATGGCTCCCACCGGTCTTGTAGTTCACCTACATTCACAGACAATTCAAGCTTGAGTTTTGAGGGCCCTATATTGCATAGGACCAGTGACTCTCTCAATTAAGGACTTTGCCACCCAGATTTGTCTAGGTCTATTCTTGTTTGGTGGACCTAGGAATGTAACCTTAACTTTTCCATTTGCAACCTTTCTTAGAACATAGTGAGCATTGAAAGCAAATGGTCTTGAGTGCTTAGGCAAGGGAGTTGGTGGTTTGGCTCTGCAGTTGTGGGCAAAGTGACCTTCATTTCCACACTCAAAGCATTTGATAGGCTTGTGAGTCTGCTTTGGCTTGTATTGAGTGGTAGCTTTCTTTTGCACAAAAGCATTGTATCCAATACCACTCTTGTTACTTTTCATAACAGTGTTCATAAGCAGCTCATTTTGGAGGTATTGACCCTTGTTGAACTTTTGCACACTTGTTGCAAGATGTTCATTTTCACTTTTTAGTTTCTTGACCTCATTCTTAAGCCTTTGATTATCCACTACCAACTCATTGTTGAAATCATTGTTCTCAATAGCAATTTTTCCTCTAGTAGTTGCATCAGTCAGGTAATTCTTCAATTTTTGGTTGTCTAAAGTCAGGACTTCAACTTTTTCAGTCAATTCAGCATGCAGACTAGTTTGCTCTTCTTGAATCAAATCATCACATGAGGTTGCTACATCAAGCTTAACAACAGGGTTAATAGCCTCATGTGTTTTGCAAGATAAAAGTTCATTTTCAACAAGAAGATTGTCATGATCAAATTTGATTTGAGCATAGTCTTTCTCGATCTTTACTAGTCTATTTTGCAACTCCCTATTAGCTCTATTTAATTTGTCATATTTTTCCTTAGCATCTTTTAGGGAGTTTGTGAGCTCATTTACAGTTGATGACATAGCTTTATTTTCTTCTTTTATTTCATCACTAGTCTTTATAACTATGTCATACTTGGCATTTAAAGATTCATTTTCATTTTTCAGCCTATCACATTTAGCTTTTGACTTTCTAATGATTTGAGTATATTCTTTAAGTAAGTCAGCTAACTCATCATATGAAGGTGAAGCAAATTCCTCATCACTATCACTATCACTATCATCAACAATATCATTTTGTACCTTCCGTTCACCCCTAGCCATGAGGCATAGGTGAGAAGTGGATGATGGCGATGGTGGTGGTGAAGAGAAGTCCCCGGCGATGGCGGCAACTTTTTCATCATTTTCTTCTTCACTTGAAGAAGACCCACTTGATGATTCGATGTCGGTGAGCCAGTCGCCAACAATATAAGCCTTTCCATTCTTCTTCTTGTGGAACCTCTTTTGCTTCCCATCCTTTCTCTTGAAAAATTTCTTTTCCTTCTTTTCATCATCGCTGTCATCTTCTTTCTTGCCCTTGAACTTGTTCTTCTTGGGCTTGTTGCATTGATGAGCGAGATGACCAAGCTCACCACAGTTGTAGCAGTCCATCTCAGAAATGGGCTTTCTTTTGTTGGAAAAGAACTTCTTCTTTCTTGAATCAAATTTGATGCCTTCTCTATTTAGCTTCTTCAACATCTTGGTGGTCTTCTTTACCATCAAGGCAATGTTTGCATCAAGGTCATCATCACTTGAGGATTCTTCTTCAACTTGTATTTTTGCTTTTCCTTTTCTTTCATGATTTGCTTTGAGAGCCAAATCCTTTCTTTTGGAAGATGATTCTTCCTTGTCGTTGATGTGCATGTACATTTCATGAGCATTGATCTTTCCCAAGATTTGTGTAGGTGTGGTAACCGAAAGATCCATTTGATGTAGCACAGTAACAATGTGTCCATATTTGTCTATTGGGAGGACACTGAGAATCTTCCTCACAACATCCGGTTGTGAGATTTGAGTAAGCCCCAATCCATTAACTTCCTCTACAAGAATATTAAGTCGTGAGTACATAGCATTTGCATTTTCATTAGCAAGCATTTCAAAAGAATTTAACTTTCGCATGGCTATGTGATATCTTTCCTCACGTTCACTTCTAGTTCCTTCGTGTAGAGCACAAATGTCCATCCACAAATCATGAGCATTTTTATGATTTCTTACTCTATTGAACACATCTTTGCAAAGGCCTCTAAAAAGGGTGTTTTTGGCCTTAGCATTCCATTTATCATAATTGAACTCATCACCTACAAGATTTGTGGGATCTCTAGGTTCGGGGAACCCTTGTGTGGCGGCTTTATAGACACCAATGTCTATAGCCTCTAAGTATGCTTCCATACGAATTTTCCAATAAGGAAAATCGTCACCATCAAAAACGGGAGGAGGTCCATCCCCACCGGACATCGTAACTCTAGCGGTTAAGCTAAACTATGAGCAACAAGGCTCCGATACCAATTGAAAGGATCACGATGCCCAAGAGGGGGGGTGAATTGGGCTTTTCTAAAAATCAACACTAATTAAAACCTAAGCAAGAGATAAGCAAGAGCCCAACTTCACCCCAACAACTAGCACTAAGAAAATAATACTAGAAATGCAACAAAGCTAAGATAATACTTCAAATACTTGCTAAACAAATACACAATGTAAAGTGCTTGAATTAAGTGCGGAATGTAAAGCAAAGTTTAGAAGACTCCTCCAATTTTTTCCCGAGGTATCGAAGAGTCGGCACTCTCCACTAGTCCTCGTTGGAGCACCCGCGCAAGGGTATCGCTCCCCCTTGGTCCTCGCAAGAACCAAGTGCTCACTACGAGATGATCCTTTGCCACTCCGGCGCGGTGGATCCCTCGAGACCGCTTACAAACTTGAGTCGGGTCACCAACAAGATCTTCACGGTGATCACCGAGCTCCCAACACCACCAAGCCGTCTAGGTGATGCCGATCACCAAGAGTAACAAGCCGTAGACTTTCGCTTGACCAAGAGAAGCCTAATGCAAGTGGTGTGTGCTCTAGGTGGCTCTCACTAGCGCTAATGAGGAACAAACGCGGATTATGATTCTCTAATCTCCTCACTAGGCTTTTGGTGCTTGCAAAGCTCTAGCAATGTGCTGGAATAAATGTGGAGTGCAAGACATTGAATATGGTGGGTGGAGGGGGTATAAATAGCCCTCACCCACCAACTAGCCGTTACAGGCAACTTACTGCGCGATGGCGCACCGGACAGTCCGGTGCGCCACCGGTGCGCCAACGGTGCGCCACCGGTGCGCCAACGGTCGTTTCCAACGGCTAGTTCTGACAGATAGCCGTTGGACTCGTGGCGCACCGGACAATGAACAGTTCACTGTCCGGTGCACACCGGACAGTCCGGTGCGATGTCCGGTGTGCCACTAAAATTCATTTCCGAAGGCAGCGCTCTCGGGTTTCTGCGACTGGGAGAGTCCCTGCCGAGGACCAGTCTGGCCCACCTGCCAGAGGGTGCACCGGACAGTCCGGTGCACACCGGACAGTCCGGTGCCCCAACGCCAGAAACATTATCTCTTGTTTTTCCGCTGTTTTTCAAATCGGTTTTCGTTCTAACTCGAGTGTGAGTTCTAGAGTGACACCTAGCACTGTGTATGAGTGTGATTGTGCACCAACACTACACTAGAACTCTCTTGGTCAAACTACTCATCGACAACCCCTCTTTATAGTACGGCTAAAAGAGAATAAAAGCCCTAACTAAAATGCGAGTGTCCACATCTCCTTGACACTCGGACTCCGTAGACCTTTAACTTTTGTTTCGTCGTTTTAGCCGTCGCTTCGAGTTCTTATGTCCGGGATTGTTTTCACCGTTGTAGTACTTTTACCTGTTATGCGACCTAACTTACCATTTGTCTCTGCAAAACACACGTTAGTCACATATAATATTACGTTGTCATTAATCATTAAAACCAACCAGGGGCCTAGATGCTTTCACGCGCGCTGTTGGAGGGGTGGGCCGTGCTGCAGATCGTGCTGGCTTTCGCTCTGCATGAGCGCGACCTCTTGCTCGAGCTCTCGGGCTCTCTGCTCCTTGTCCCGTATCATCTGGCGCACCTTGGCTTGCGTGGTGACACGCTGGCGCTTGGCCTCGAGGATGTCTTTCTGTTTTTGAAGGTTGCAGTTCTTGATGCGCAGGGCCTGTAGCTGTAGCTGTTCTTCGGCTGAGATGCCAATGACTTTGCCGTCCTCTGCTGCGTCTTCACCCTCTGGTGGTCGAAGCCTGGGGGTGGTGCTTTTGGTTGTCCTTCGAAGCTGCAGGTGTGTACGGTGCCTTCGGGAGTGGGGTGTTCTTAGCGTTGTCTCTTGCTGAGAGCTTCGTCTTCGGAGGCTTCTTGGGGGGTGTTGTCTGCGAGGGCCTTGCCTTTTTTTCTCAGCCAGGAACGCCGCCTTCGCTGCTTCATCGATGGATGGGGCTGCCTTCGAACTAGCTCGCTTGGGTGCCATCGCGGGTGATTTGTTCGTAGCACGAACGGTGGGCGCCAAATGTTGACACCTGTTCAGGTGAACAAGTAGATCCAACGGGAAAGTGGAGTGAATGTTTGCTAAGTTCAAGGAGGAACGACAATAGCTCTGTTCATCCACCCCTCAAGAGTACTGTACGGGGGTATTTGTAGGTGTCCGAGTGCCTACCATCCCCAAACAAGGACGTTTATGCCCTCGGGAACCTAGAGTATCCTCAGAATATTCTCCCAAAGGGAGGTTACAGACCGTCATTACAGAAAAGGCTATTACAGATGAGGCCCGTAACACGCTTATCCCTGCGGAGCCCGTTACAGTGGGCCGAATCCCACTTAGACTTCCGGACCAGATGAGGACGTGCGGCTGGCAGACAACCGTCGGAGTCTTGCTTTCGTCTTGCGATGGAAAAGCGAAGGGTGCTCACGAAGTCCAGTCACGAAGTCCTCATTGGACCGGCGCCCTTGGCGTCGTTGGTGAATCGAGGAGACGAAGGCGACGAAGGCCTCGAGCGAAGGGTAGTGTCTTCGCCTTCGCCCCAACACCGTGCTTCAATTCGTATTCAAAGGGTAAGCTAACCTTGTTTCATGTGTGCATAGATGAAGTTTACTTGGTACTCGAGGCTGGTCTGAGCCATGCTTGTAACTTAATTTACAACTAGTTTAGACACCCTTACGTAGCTACGGTTTTCATTTATACTTTAATATATAGTATAAAAATAACATCTTAATTTCCTAGTAACTGTTCCTTGACGTCTAGAGTCAAATTACAAGTACAAATCAGCAACACGATGCTGTGAGAAGTACAAATCATCACAAGGAAAACATAACCAAATGCGTAATACTAGGGAAGATTGACAAATTAGGTGAGGGAGCTAGGGAGGCCTAAAGAATTACATGTCTTCTCATTGCATATAAGTACAATGCTAATTTAAATCTGCAGGTGAGCATCAATCATCATGGAAAGAATAAGTGAGGGATGATAGGAACTTCTTTTTATGAAATTTCTATTCAAGACCATGTAACAAAATTTCTTCTACAGTGCCGTACTGTTGTATGGAGGGTTCCCCCTCCCCCTGCAAACAGTGTTGTATGGGGCTGTACATGTTACCTATTCACATGTGCATTTATACATAGCATCATGCTTACATAGGCAAAAGGTTAATCAAGAGGACTGGGTATTGAGATGACACTTATGCGTTGAATCTCACTAGTTCTGCCTTTTGTTTGGATACTCCCTTGGTCCAAAAATGGTTGATCCAATCCTCACATTCGTGCTGCCCATCTCAATCTGCATAAAGTTAACATTAGTTGATGGAACTCCAGGATTGTGTGGTATTGTTTCAGCATTCCTATGCAAAGAATGAGAATGATTATATTACAAACCGCTTGCTCAAAGTCACCAGACATTCCCATGGAGAGTTCAAACTGTTCTGTTGGTATGTCAAGGGCCTTGCAAACTTCAAGCTTACAATTAACCAATGCCTGTATTCAAAGCACTCAAAACAACAGGTTATGAAAGCCAACGCAAAATGCTCGTTGTTGTTTGCGACGAAGTAAGACTGGATAAGCACCCACCTTAAAATATTCTGGTGTTGACGAGTAGTCTTTCATACCTATTGTCATCAGACCTGAAAATATTAGGTGTGGGCATGCTAGTTTAACATGCTTAGCAAGGTCGACACATTTGGAGGGATCGATTCCAGATTTAGCTGAACAAAAGAAAATGTTTAGTCCATTAACCTGCAGCTGCGTGGTAAGCTAATTATATGAAAGATGAATGTGGACATTGCAGAATGATAATAATTTGAACTTGGTCATAAGTTCGCTTTTATTTTTTATTTTACAAACTTGTCACTTGTAATTTAAGGTATGCTTCTGAAGTAATAAAATGACTTCTGATATAGCAATTGGTTGCAAAATGAAAGAATATCAATTATAATCTATCAGATCAAGGCAAATGTAGAAACAAATAGCACAAGTGCTTTGTTCGGGAAAATTAATCAAGAGATAAGAGTTCTGATTTCTCAATACTGATTATGCACTCACATTCTTCTCCACTAGTGTTCACTTGAACCAAAACTTTCAAAGGCTTCCTTCCCAAACTGTTGACAGCTCGATCTAGGTGGTTAGCAATCTGAAAGTTGTGGAGTCTATGTGTTAATACAAAAATCCACAATTGCAGGTAACAGATACAAGAACCTGACTAAATAATAACTTAACAAGCATTAAGCTATTAGTCTCCATCTTTTGTACATACATTAGATAAATAATAGAAGGAACAGTACTTGTTGCCGATTGCTTACCTTTTCATTGTCTACGCCCTCAACCATATCAAGATTTGGAACAGCAGCTGAAAAAAAAGAGAGAGACAAGGCTTAACTGGCATTCTGGCAATACAAACGCGAGACAATGTCAAGAAAAGCACCATGAAAGAATTGTGTTGATAATCTTTTATCATTTTCGACTTTTCGTATACTGTACACTGCTTAGTAACTATATTACTACTAATTGTCATGATGGTGCTAAGCAAGAACAACTTTCCATAACTAACTCTTCATTACAAGGTGACGTAAGTGGCAAACACTAAATAAAAATAACATTTAGAACTTCAATTTCTAACTACTCCTGAACAAACCAGCTTTCCTTTTCTTTTCTTTTTGAAGGATGCTTATAGCTTTGTTGATGCAGGTTAACTTACTCTTTAACTCCGTATACAGTTGAAAAAAAATATATGCACACCTAACAGTGGTTTCACTTTGTTGCTCTGCAGGTGCCCGATAAAATGCCACCGGGTATCTTGCGGAAGCTGCAAAACACGGCAAAAGCAAATCGTTCATTTCCCTCCACTCCACCTCCACACGATGGATGCGCTGCAAAGATGCAAAAGCGAACGAAACAATCGAAGTGGAGGCCAGACCAGGACCTGGGGGGCCTTGGTGACGAACTCCTGCACGTAGTTCTCGCCGAAGCAGCGGTGGCCCGCGTCGTAGAGCTGCCGCAGCATCGAAACGGGCTTGGTCTTCCCCACCGCCACAATCCGGACCGCCTCCGGGACACGCCCCGACCGCTCCGCTGCCATCCCTGCACGCCCCAGCACGGCTCGCAGCGCCGTCGCGGCCGCCCCCTCCGCCGCAGGCGCTGCCATCGCCCCACCACCTCTCCTTTCTCCTCCTGTCTTCGATGTTGGTTGCTACTGGTGGTTGTCGCCTGCCGCGTAGCATCACAAGACGAAACGGGCCGGCCCTAGCAACGCAGCCCAGATCACAGGGGGAGAGCCCATTAAAATAAACTCTGTAGGCCTTGATAGGTGGGCCAAGCTGTGGCAATGCCCATGCGGTTGGATGTGGCTGAGGGCATGACTGAAGACGATGGATGTGGCCGATGCAGTTTGCGCTTAGGCCACCATGGATGCGTCCGACAAATCTGGAATCTAGTTCTATGCAGCCTTGATCCGTTTTGCACGATAGCATCATGCACCAGCAAATAATGGTGCTGGTGTCTGTTTAACGTAAACTATGATTTTTTGTAAAGAAAAAACACCCTGTATCAGAAAATTGCACTTGCGATAGATCTCATATTGACTGCTGCAAGTGTCGCCATCGTCTGTCAACAACTTGTGTACACATGCAATAACTGGCACAAGTGAAGTTCACGCTTCTCAAATCTGAGGGAAAGAATTCTCTATGTTCAACATCTAAGCAGCCGGCAAGTAAAGGCACGATTCGAATTACAGTACAAATGAGGCACTTGACAGAAGGCCCCCAGTTGTAAACCACAGCACGAGATAGCAAAAATCCTAGCTGCCTGAGCAATAATCGTCAAGAAATCCCTCGTGATTTGCGGGAGTCTAGACACGCTGATATTGCTCGAGATGGATTTACATGCTACAAATTTAGTGTCACGGGAAAGTTTAGGTTCAGTACAATCCTTGTTTTGCTCCAGGGATGGTCACTGTGTTGCCGAGCCTCCTCGAGGCGGCGGGTGCTGTGGCGGTGGCGGGGGCGGTGTAAGGCCAACATTGCCCATTCCCTGCAGAAATCAACAACACCAATGCTTCAGTAAATATGGTCAATTTATAGTAATGTGGTTAGGTAATGCAGAAAAGTTTAATAATGCTGATGAGTAAGGGTCCTTTTGTTTCCTTCTAGGATTATATAAACTGCCTTATTTTGTATAGATTATACAATCCATGTTATATATTCTAGTTTATATAATCTTATTTATTCAGTAAATATTCACCCAGTTTCAAGGGTAGTGGATAAAAAGCCAAAAAAAAATCTACAATAAGCACCTAATGACCTGCTTATGGATTATTATGGAAAGAGGGAATCGGTGGTATAGAAAAAGGAACAACAATGCAAATGAGATAGAACAGGAAGAGGTTCAGAGAGACAGGGTGCAAGAACAGAGGATTGAGCTTAGTGCTGAATCTGTGGAGAAGGAACAGTCTGTTAACAACACTGGTGATGGTTTAGCTACGTCTGAGAAGGAAAAGCAACTTGAGAATAAATGATATGCAACTCTTCTATATATTCAACTCTTCTACGTGTTTGAGAAAGAAAAAAAGAGTACTAAACTTATGTAATTTTGTTGCTTATAAGTAATGAAATTCGGTTCGTACAGGTTGGGGAAAAATACCCTCTAGGTATGTATGTCAAAATAAAAATGCAATAACAAGTCTTACCTGGTAAGAGCTTAGACCAGGAATGGATGTCATTTGCCCTTGTGGAGCCATTTGTCCCTGAGGCCGATTATACATGCCACCTATAGGAAAATTTTGTACGCCAGACGAACCTGATGTTCCTTGGATGTTTCCCATCCCACTTGGGAACCCACCCATTGGGGGTACAGTACCAGGAGGCACAGAACCAGCATGCATCTGATTTAGGCCCATCATGTGCTGTGGCATTTGGGGCATCATCTGACTCTGTGAACCATGCATTGCCTAGAAATATTAGAATTGTCAAATCTAATGTCACCGCAGCTGTAATTTACCAAGGAGCATAAAGCATCCAATATATACTCTAATCCGGTTCCTTTCATGTAACATCAAATTAAACAGTGAATTCACAGTAACATAGAATCATGCAACAGGCAGTGTTGTGGAAGAAAAGTGTGCAGTGATTCAGGTTTGGGGACTACAAAACTTATTTCAAACCAACCAGTCAATGCCCTTATTTGTTCTTAAAAAAGGATGCAAGGTAATGCAGTATAATTCATTAGTTATTAGACATGTAGGAAGCACGTTAGATAACCAAAAATAGAAAAGTAAAAGGCATTTTTTTGTAAAAGACAGAAAAGATGGCTTTTCCAAAAACAGGTGAATTAGCCTGCTATCATGGTTCTGAAATTCAATGAATTCATTCTTCGCCTCAAAATTTTGATCTTGGAATTAGACTGCTGCAACAAATAGCTCTGCCTTGATGATGCAATGTTTTTAGATGTATTTATTCTTCACCTTAAACTCAGATGTATTCATGTTTCATATCAAATTCATACATATTCATGCTTATCTCAAACTAAAGTAGACATGCTAACAATTTTGAAGGTCAATTGGAGTTTTTTTTTTTTGAGGAAAAAAAAACAAGTTCACTGAAAACGGTCTTTTGATGCAAACTTGCAAGGTTTGCAGACGAGGCATTTGGTTTTCGATTATCACTTATCAGCTCAGATAAATAGAAAGACAGAACATGCTAAGTAAACAGTTGTACCTCCCTCAGTTTAACAACATGGTAAAGGTATCAATGAACAATACCGTTGGGTGAGGCATAGGCGGAAGCGGTGGGTTCACTTGTGATGCCACTGATGGTCCACCCATTGGTGGAAGCTGGGGAAGAGTAGGCCGAGATCCTTGTGAATGTGAAAGCATGTGAGCTGGTGCCTGCAGTTGGGGCATGTTTGGAGGTGGTGGCTGCGAAAACTGGGGATGTTGCTGCTGAGGTATCTGTTGATACTGTTGTTGCTGCCCAAGAAGTGATGGATGAGGACCTGGTGGCAGCGGGGGTTGCCCAGGTGGAAGACCCGGAATAGATGGCCTCTGCTCTCCATCAGATCCATCAAAAGACTGGCCTGCCAAGGTCATTGCAACCCCAATGCCAGGGATTGTACCTTCATTGCGTGACAATCCAGGAGCAAATGGTCCAGGCGTTATTGGAGGTTCAGGCATCTGGAATCCACCCATACCACGAGCACCAAAAGCAGCATGTTGGTCACCAAAACCTGAAAAAAGTCATATTCTATGCATTAAGAATTCCTTCTTTGGAAGGAAAAGGTCACAAGGCAGCACATAAACACCAATAAGCACCTGTCTGTGAAGCAAGTAATAGACGAACTAAATAGTGATATTGGAAGGGGGTGTATACAATTATACATGTACATGCAAGTGCAAGAGTATATGTCTAATATGTTATTGTTTTATGACCAAAACAGGACAAATGAGATGAAATAACAAGCTAAATTCAAATAAAGGCAACCTTGCATTTGGCCACTGTTGTATCTATCACGGGTAAGATCACCAGGCCTGTTTCTACACCAGAACTTTGTAGCGTGATCATTGCCTCCACTACAAAATAAATCAAATATTTGATTTTTAATGAGTTCACATATAACTAAAGCATTAAACAAATAATGCCACACAATGCACAGGAAATTGTATTGAAAATAAATTCAGATTATGTATGCATTACAGTAAAATAAGCAAACATGTCATAAAGTGTTACAATACAAAATTCAAAAGCAAGCCAAGTACCTGCAAAGTAGATAGCCTACAGGATGCCACGAAAGATCCCAGACACTACTGTCATGTGCATTACTTATTTCAATCTGTGGAGCTTCATGGCTGACAAAAAAATGAAACAGCTTGCTCATCAAGTTGAGACTTGAGACATTATTTTCAGACAACAAAAGACATAAAAAGTTGTACGTCGATCTTGGAGGGTGAAAAGAAATGACTAACTTAGCACAAAGTAGCAAATTCCAAGGGTGACAAAGATCAGTAATTTCAATTATGCTATGGATAACTTACCCGACTAACCAATGAAATATAGCTCCATCAAAGCTCCCACTAACAAAATATTCTTCATGAAATGGGTGCCACGCCAATGCTGTAAAAATGAAGTAACCGAATACATATTCAGTACAACCTTGGCAAACAAGTGTGGGTGCCATACCTTTCTAGAAATTTTTTAGCCACTGTTCTAACAATCATAGAATGTATGGTTACAATGAACAAATGAACTAGTACATCCAAAACTTGTGTCAATTTTTGAAGCTTAAAATATGTGAAGGGGTATATAAATTATAAAAATCTTGATATTGGAACAGCTATCTAACCAGTGACGTCCTTGGTGTGCCCACGGAAGGATTGCAGCTCTTTCATGGATCTAATATCATACAGCTGCAAAACGAATTAGTGATAGCATTAGCAAACATACCAAAAGTTAATAATTTACTGCCATCATTTGCTCACAAGGATGGATTGGCCCATCTCCATAGACAGCACTAGAATTTTGGTTATAGCGTGTACACTGCCATCAGTTCTTTGAAGACAAGAAAAACAGACCAAAGTACAAAAGCACAAGCAACAGACCTTAATAATCTGATCCTTCGAGGCAGTCAGTACCCAGTTCCCATTCTGATTCCACTTCACACAATGCACAATATTTTTATGACCATGGCTGCAGATATAAATCATAATGTAACACAGATCTTCAAGAATTAACAAAATATGGAAGTGGCAGGAATACCGACAATGAGCTCAGCTCTCTGCCACTTTTTGCATCCCAAAGTTTCACAAGATAGTCTTTGCCACCTATGGACACAGAATTGAATAAGTTCCGCAAGAATAAACTCATTAAACAAGAACAAGCATATACTAACCTGAAACCAGTAAAGACTTTGTAGGATGCCAATCGACAGTTTTAACATCCCAACCGTGGCCTGGCTGAGTTGAAGGGAAATTCAGGTTATTTGATGAAAAAAACAAAGTAATACCACATAATAAAAACTCGACCCATGGGGTAAGACAGCCCCCAGGTATTACATTAGGAAGATCTTCTCACACAGGTCGAGAAAACCCCTACCCCACCCATACACAGCGGCACCATAGCCCACCCATACACCACGGCACCGTAGCCCATGTGAGAACGACCGCGAGTCCGTGACCAGGGCCAAGCCTTAGGCCTATGCTTTAGCGTGGGACAGACAAGAGGGTTTTTTTAACCTCAATCTAAAATTCGCTCACACGGGGAGTCAAACTCAAGACATGAGGAGTGCTACTCAGACCACCTAACCAACACAGCTAGAGGCCCTTTCGCGTAATATCACATAATAACTTCAAATAATCAACCGTATGCCAGATTAATATTTGCAAGAAAATTATAGCAACATTACCAGTTAATGATTTTTCCTCTTGGCATCTTGCGAAGTCCCAAACCTTCACTGTTCGGTCATCGGAGCAGGAGCAGAATTTCAAGTCTGTCCTGGAAAAACTGTTTGAAGGACATGTTTCAGCACACATTGAACATGAACTTTGTACCAAACAATAAAAAGTGCATCATACAGCCATCACCTTAAACCACGAACTGATTCTCTATGAGCTGTTTTATTCACTTTGACATTGTTCATGTTACTTTGCCAATACCTGGACAAAAATTCAAAAGGTTCAGCTGAAGAGTTAAACAATGTACAGTTCAAAATGACAATTTTTCTTGAAGGTACGAAAGCGAAGGGACATGTACTTGATTGCACCACCATCATCTCCCGTCACCATCCAGTTTTCATTGTGACTCCAAACCATTGATCTCACAGGTAGATCATGAGCCTGATTGTCAGATTTCTCCAAAAACTAAGTTAAAACTATCAACATATTATTAAGTCCAAAATAATTAATGTGGAATACCTGAAGGATCATTTCAAAGTTAAAAGATTGCCCATTCCATAGCGTAAATTCACCACTTTGTGATCCAGTGATAAGTCGACGGCCTGTAGGGGTCCACTTTATCCACAAATAAAATTGTATTATACCCCAAGTGGATGAAAATAATAGAATAGAAGTGGATAGATGTTGATTAAAGTGATAATTATGCTACAGATTGTCATAGCCAACGCATTAAAATAGACAAAATTAATAAGACAGCACACTTTCTTGACAACATTTACCTGGTTTGTAGTGTACTAATGCATAAAAGAATAAATGATCATCTGTAGCAATTTTTACCAAGATCACAAGGCAAGGCTTGGATGAATTTACCAAAATGCAATAGTAATTTGCATGTAGCATTGCAAATTTTGAAATTCTGACTAGTGATCAGCCCAGGATATAAGTGGTAGATTCTAATATTGTATTATTGTTAATCATGAATGGCATGTCAGTGAGCATATTTATCCAACTGTAAGCAGTTACAGGCTCTTAAAAATAACAACTTCACAATAGTAATCCATAATCCATATGGTTGAAATATACACCTAGACATGGATTACATTTCATAGAAATCCTGATAGAGCTAGCTTCGCGGTCAGGAAACAATAATAGTTTTGAAGGAAAGCAATCAGATTTCAGTAAGTGGAAGAAAGGCTTCAAGGATGGTATTTTGCTGCAATCACGTAGGATAAATGTGTCTCTCAGACCCTCTCTTAGCTCAAGTTTCTTCTATAGTGTATCTCTACTGTCTACTCTAATTTTTTCCCTTGGTGTTGCTAATTGCATTTATGTATAATCGCTTGGTATTGCTAATTGCATTTATGTATAACCAACAGCAAGCTGTTGCTTGACTTCTGAGAATACAAGTACATAACAGTGAAATGATCAATGTGGATTATTGAGAAAGCAGAAAATTAGGTTACAATACTCAGTTACTCACCAAGACACGATTAATAGAGCACCGGTTCTTATTGATTGATGAATGCACAAATTTGGCAGCAAAACTTGTTGAGGGATTGTCTGGATATGCGACAGAAGGTAACATCTGCAATTCGTTAAAGCTATCAAAATAAGTTTGTAACAAGAACTAGTCATCAAGATCTTTGATTGGTTATTAGGATTAACGGGATTTTCTGCATAACATAGAGTAACTATCCATGTTAAGATTAATTGAAGAATTACTAGCATGATAATTATTCGTATGCACTTTTTGTCGAACTTCACTATTATGGTGCACAATAGTATTGTGTCCATTGTATGCTAGATTCACATTTAACACTTCAATCCATAAGAATTTCGTATAACATCTTATTGCTCGTGATTTCATACAGATGAAGGTATTTATCAAACATAGGTACTATCTTCTAAAGCTTAAACCAATCAATACTCATAGCATAGGCAACTGCCGCTCCATTTTTTTAACATATTACGAGTGAAGGAACATACATCCAGGACAGCTGCTGGAGTTGGCTGCAATGTGAATCTATCCCTAGCGTCCCGCTGCCACATGCGAGCCTGCAATTGTACATAGTGGAAATCAGCACTACTGATGGGATGGAAAGTGCATGTAACAGATGATAAGCATGCATTACAAATTCAATCCAAGATATAAACAGAATCAGAAAAAATATAAACTTTAAAGGATCAACGTCCAGAGCCCTCCAAAATAAACTCTGTATGATTATGGATATCCAAACAAAAAATAGCAATCCAAACTACCTGAACATAACGGACAACACTGCTTGTGTAGTCCACTGTTCGTCGTTGGACAGGCTTCCGCATCCTTTTAGCACCAAAACTGTCACCATAAGCTGCAGAGAATCAAAATTACAATGTGATTTGTGTAGTTATGATATGCAAAGGTGGACCAAGAAGTCTACAGTTAAATCTCAAGGAACTCCCGGTATGTTTAACTTTTAAGTGGCAGTTGATCTCACACTCTTGAGTTTATACGGACTGGCAGTAATAAGGCAATACCTGCGACCTAATATAGGTATCTACCTACTCTTCCCCTGACCCTAGAATGGAGGGAACAACGACTACCAGTGAATGAAATGTTTAGCTGTTACCGTCGTAAGGAGGCTGATGCTGCTGCTGTGACGGGGGGGCCGGGTGTGCGGCGTAGTCGGGCGGGAGATTGGTGGAGGACGCCGCGGACAGCTGCCGCATCGGCGGGCCGCGGTAGAACTCGCCGCCGCCGCCGCCGCCGGCGGCGGAGGAGGCTTGCGGCGGCGGGTGCTGCGGCGGAGGTGGAAGCTGCTGCCGCATCATCTCCGCCGCCTCGCCGTCGCCGGGAGGGGGAAAACGCCGAGGAGGGGCTAGGGTTTTGGATCCGTGCGGCGGGAAAGGGGTCGGCGGCTTCTGGGTTCGGCGTCCGTGAGACGATGGGTTCGGCTGTCGACGAGCCGAGGTCGAGGGAGCCTAGTTCCCAGCTTGAGCTCAGCCGCTAACTCGAGCCGACCGGCGGCGCGTGTTTCATGGCTTTCGTTTCATGGCTAGCTCGATACAAAGTTCGCTTGAGTTATAAACGAGCCAGTCGTGAGTCGGGGACTCGAGTCTAGCCGTCTACGCGATCTGTGTTGAATGTGAGTCGACCCATGTAGCCCGGTTGCTTAGAGCATCTCTAGACTTATAAAAATGTCTTATAATTTAAAAATGAGTATATTTTATAGAATTTAGGGCACCAACAAAACACTCCGCTCCAACAGTAAAGCCCCAAATCTAGATTATAGGACAGCCCACTACGGTGTAGTATATTTGAGGCACGTGAGAGTGTGCCATATAGTTTTTTTACCAAATTTTATGAAATGAGGCATTGTTGGAGTAGTTTTTCTTATGTAGAGTCCCATATTTCAATTTGAGACACTAGTTTAAGGCATTGTTGGAGATGCTCTTAGGAACGGTGGCCTGAAACTATTCCTGTCTGAATTGTTTACCTATTTTATATAAAATTTCATCAGGTGACTAATTCTGGGTCCAATCCTGAACAACCGAACAGACCCTTAACTAGTTTGCATTATAGAGATGGCAATGGGTAAATACCCACCGGATATTACTACCCCATACTCATACCCACGATAAAAAAATAATCCTATCGGGTCACTCATATACACTATTTGGTATGGATTTACCCCATACCCACACCATGTGGGTATGGGTCACCCATCGGGTCACCCATACCCACAAAAAATAAACATCTATCAAAATCACTACACCAAAATGCTTAACTTTCTAGGGCCTAAACCTTAGGAAGTTAGAACTAAACTCTCGGAAGTTATCAAAACCGTCGGAAGTTAGCGAACACCGTCGGAAGTTAGCCCGTCAGAACATTTTGGCCGAAAGTTAAGTTATAACTTCTGAGGGCCCTCTCGGAAGTTAGATAACTTCCTAAAGTCGAGCTTGCCTCTCGAAAGTTAATGGATAACTTCCTAAAGGGCGGCACCCTCTCGGAAGTTAAGGGATAACGCCGTCCGGTCCAGAACTCACGCCGTAGGAAGCTAATTTCGGACCGTTTTGGCGCCCTCTAGGAAGTTAAATTGCTAACTTCCTACCGTTTTAATAGTCCTCTAGGAAGGTAGCAGCCTAACTTCCTACCGTTTTACTGTTCCTCTAGGAAGTTAAATTGACCAGCACTAAAAATGCAATTTATTTTTGGTAATTCACCATATTGCATACATAACAAAAATATTTAACAGCCACAATACACAACATGTAACATATAACATCTCATATACATAATACAACATTTCAGCAATATCATCGCATACATAAAGTCACAAAGTTATGGATATAACAATCCACAAAATATCTCACAAGTCACATCCACCTCGACATAACAATTCACAATAGTCTCACAAGACACAAAAGTTTCAAGTCTCACAAAACACATTGAATGGAAGCCCACTACTATCGATCAACATCAGGAAATAGCGAAGAGTGATGCTCGCTACCTCCACTGGCGAAGAGCGCATTGACAAAGTCTAAGCCGTCATCTTGTTGCTGCGCCGGTAAGGTAGCTAGAGGAGTCTCATATACCTATACAAATGATATTCATGGAGTTACACCATAATATAACAAGTAAATTATGATAAATTTGCATACCTGGTGTTCGGAGGTGGAGGTGGAGGTGAAGGCCAAGGAAAATGTATGGGAGGTGGAGGTTGGGGGACCATCGGAACCTGTATCCCTTGGGCTTGTGCTAGTTGCTACCAAATTGCCGAACACATTAATGTCAGTGTTTTAAATCAATACATAACTTAAAATGAAAGATCTTTTTGAACTTACTTGTATCAGTGTTTTCTATTGTTGAAACTGAGTAGCATAGTATTCTTGTTGCGCGGCATGTTGCCTCAAGTATTCCTCCTGAACCCTTTGTCGCTCCTGATGTTGCCTAAGCTCTTCTCGTAGTCGCTCAACTTCTGCAGTATCCTGAGTAGAGCGACGGGGGCTACGAGCAGCAGACCTCAACGAACCTCCCCTCTAAACCGTCACCTGCCTCAAGTCGATGACGTTATCGAACATCGAGTACCTTCAAACAAGTAACATCACGATAGATTCAAAATAAATCTATTGTACTTAAACCGATGAAACAGGATAAGGTATGCAGAGTTCACACCTTCCATGGGGTTTTCCACCACTTGCATACACAGCCTAAGGATCAATAGGTGTGGTCCTCCAGTCATAGTTCGATCCGTGCTGACTAGACACCGCCTCACCATATGCATCCTCCATACAAAAGAACAATGCAATCTTACATCACTAGGCACATACAAAAATTCATATGAACAAAATCTACCAAGCATTTCAAAACACTCACCACACGATCTGTTGCCTTTTGGCTACACAACACATTTGGGTTTGCAAGATCTGGTCCTCTGTGCCCCCTCAAGTATATTTGAACATCACTGGGCACTACACCACTGCTAGCTTCCTGTACGTACACTTGACAAACATTATAATCAGAAATGACATCAAGTCATATACAATCAACAAAAATGAAATAAATTGCACTTACCATTCGTTTTGCTAAACGAAAGTGATCATCACCTCCATACTTGTGATACGACTCGGTTCCACGATTGGAACTTTGTCTTATAGACTTTGCCTTGAAATTATCCGAAGCCCAATAACGGCATAAGGCACGCCAAGCAGCATCATTGGCGGCTATCCATGGAATCGAATGCTACGGAAACATAATTCATTTACAAGTAACTGTAACATATACAAGGAACGAAATTTTTTCCAACATAAGCAAAAACATCAATTACCTGAAGAAAATCTTGCTTAGTCATAGAAAGTCCATAGTGTGACGCCTCGCTCTTACTGGCTGCACGTCGTCCTTCACTACTCAACATAGCTTGATTTAATCACCTGGATTCGAATATAGTACATCATATCCGCAACAACATCCACCTGTATTGCACAGGACCACCAACCTTAGCTTCATATGGAAGGTGGACAAGTAGATGTTGCATTGGATTGAAGAATCCTAGGGGGATATTTTTCCAACTTGCATATAAGGACAGGAATTTCTGTCTCCAACTTCTCCATCACATCTTTGTTTATTTCTTTAGCACAAAGTTGCCTATAAAAGTAGCTTAACTCAGCTAACACATTCCAGATACTGACTTTCAAGTACCCATGGAACATTATAGGGAGGAGCCTTTCCATCATTATATGATAATCATGGCTCTTCAATCCAGTTATTTTATTTGTCTTCAAGTTCACAGCTCTCCTAAACCTGGACGCATAACCATCTGGGAATTTCAAAATTTTCAACCATTCCATTACTTCTTTCTTCTGTTTAGGTTTTAGACAAAATTGAGCACGTGGCTTTTTCCCATTTTCATCGAGTTCCTGGGTTGGTCAGTTACAAAGTTTTGCTAAGTCCTTTCTGGCCTTTATATTGTCTTTTGTTTTGTCGCCTAGACTCATGCAAGTACTTAGAATGCTTTCACCAACATTACGTTCCTGATGCATGACGTCAATGTTATGCATCAGAATCAATGCCTTAACATAAGGGAGTTCCCATAAACCACATTTATGTGTCCAGTTATGCTCGGTTCCAAAACCTATGTATCCATCACCACTTTCATTCTCTTTCAAATTATTAAGCATAGCCTCAATCTCTATTCCGCTCAGACGCCTGGGCGGTCCCTTTGTCACGATAGTGCCCTTCTTAAAGGTGTTAACCTCAAACCTATACGGGTGTTTTCGGGGCAAGAAGCATCTGTGACAGTCAAAGTAATAGATCTTTCCTCCAAACTAAAGGCGGAAACAATCTGTATCCTTGCCACATATTGGACATGTCAGGGTTCCATGGCAGCTCCATCCAGCAAATAAATTGTATGCCATGAAATCATGAATGGACCACAAATACGCAACTCGAAGTATAAATATCTCGTTTTTGTAGCAATTGTATGCTTTGACTCCTTTCCATAACTTTTTGAGATCATCAATCAAGGGTTGCATCATCACATTTAGCCCTTTCCCAAGATGGTTTGGACAAGGAATAATTAGGGAAATAAACATGTAATCATATTTCATGCACAGATGAGGTGGAAGGTTGTATGGAATAACAAATACAAGCCAACAAGAATATGATGCCGCGTTCGTATTGAAAGGTGTGAAACCATCTGTCGCCAACCCCATTCAAATATTTCTCGCTTCACTAGCAAATTCTAGATCAAAGTCATCTAGAGCCTTCCACGCATCACTGTCAGATGGGTACATCATCACATGAGTGTCCTCTCATTCACGTTCTTTATGCCATCTCATGTGCCTAGCTGTTTTTCTCGAAAGAAACAAACGCTTAACACGAGGCACAAGAGGCATATAACAAAATTGCTTTTGGGCTACAATTGATGTGACCATTTCACCATCATCGTTTTTAACCTCTACATATCTCGACTTGCCACACTTTAGACACTTACTATCATTCTCATGATCCTTCCAGAACAGCATACAATTATCTGGACAGACATCAATTTTCTGATAGTCCATACATAGACCAAAGAGCAGTTTCCTGCACTGATACACGTCTTTCGACATCTTGTGATTTGGTGGAAACACTTCGCTGATTAAGCTCAAGAGCTCATTGTAACAATTATTCGAGAACACGAACTTAGACTTAATAGCCATAAGTCGAGTCATGAAAGCAAGGATGGAAACTGTTGTGTATTCGTGCAACGACTCTTCTGCAGCCTTAAGAAGGTCGAAGAACTTTTTAACCTCTGGAGGAGGCGGCTCCTCAGGATTTGGTGGAAACCCTAAATCAGGATCCCCCTTAAATCTTCAAGCATCTCATCCATTCTATCGTATTCCACGTCGTCATTGTTGTTGGCTTCCGATGCATTTTCACGGGGAAACTCCTCGCCGTGATACACCCAGACTTCATAGTCAGGCATGTAGCCATATTTGCAAAGGTGTCTCGACAGAGTTCTCTTGTCTTGACATCTATAAATACGACACATACTACATGGACACCGTACATCTGTGCTAGTTCTTGACAAAGTAAAAGCACGAGCAATAAAATCCTCTGTCTTTCTTATCCACTCTGCTGAGGGATCATTCATATGCCAACCTTCATACATCCATCGATGGTCCTCACCCACCATATTTGATGCTAAAACAGTAGAACATGTGATTCACCCATAAGAACCGCTATAGCAACGATTTATGACACATAAGTTCCGCAACATTACGACAATTTTGCGAAAGTATTACTAATCTGTAACAAACAAGATGCTAACATAATTAAATTATACGCACCAGTTAGTTTCTCAAGTTGATTAACCTAATTGACATAACTTCCTACGGTTTAAAATCAGTTAACTCTCGGAAGTTAGTATATTTAATAAAAAAATAAAATACAAACACTCGGAAGTTACCTGAAGCAACGAAACGGTGACGCGACGGCGTTGGGGCAACGACGTTGCGTGCGGCGCTCGGGGTCTAAACGAGCTATGTTGGAGCGAGGCTGGGCTAGCCGAAGAGGACAGGCGGTGGTGACTGGCGGAGCCGGGCCAGACGAGCAACGGGCGGGGCAGACCGACGACGGCTGCCACGCGTGCTGCAGCGGTTGGCGGAGCCGGGCGAGTGAGCAGGAGACGACAGGAGGCCGGGCGAGTAGCCGGCGATGACGAGGCGACCGAGCAGCCGGCGATGGCGTGGCGGGCAAGCAGCAGGCGGGTGCGAGGCGGGTGAGCAGCAGGCGGGCGCAGGGCGCGCGAGTAGCCGACGGGGGCGGGTCGATCCGGTCCGGCGAGTGGCGGGGCGGACCGGCGAGCGGCGGGGGCAGACCGGCGGTGCTGGCTGTTAGCCTACAATAGAAACTGGGCGACGGACAGAGACGGGCGCACGCGCCGTTAGCCTACAAAGGCTAACTTCCGAGAGGCCAAAGGCAAGCCGTCGGAAGTTAAGGCCTACCACGACCGGTCAACGCATGAATAAACAACTTCCGAGAGGCCAAAGGCAAGCCGTCGGAAGTTAAGGCAACTTCCGAGAGGCCAACGACAAGCCGTCGGAAGTTAAGGCAACTTCCAAGAGGCCCTAGGCAAGCCGTCGGAAGTTAAGGCAATTTCCAAGAGGCCCTAGTCGCCTCTCAGAAATTATTTATGTCCTACGATTTTGAAAAAAAACCGTAGGAAGTTATTGCCCTCTCGAAAATTGCTTATTTTGGTGTAGTGAATATTATATTATACAAATATCAAGTATATTCAACTAAATACCATTACAAAAAATTCTAACATCATTTAACCATCCATTCAACACACCAAAGATAATTGGATAAAGTAGTAACACTAGGACGATACTACATAGCACATTACATGTTTCATTACATGGTCATTAAATTGTCGTTAAGTCTTCTATGACATTATGGCCTAAAAGATTAATAAATAGTAAAAAAG
Organism: Zea luxurians; assembly: GCA_029449295.1. Lineage (NCBI taxonomy): Eukaryota > Viridiplantae > Streptophyta > Magnoliopsida > Poales > Poaceae > Zea > Zea luxurians. Next base: position 128,354,405 of record JAOPSE010000003.1, read on the forward strand.
ATGGATGACTAAAGTCCAAGTTCATGCTTGGGCTAAGTTTATATCGGGTATTTTATACCCATGAGTTAACAGGTACGGGTGAAGGTGGAACGTTCTAATACCCGTTTACCCATTGGGTGAAGATTTTTGCCTAATAACAAACCCCCGAGTAGAATACTTAGCACACATACATACTCTAATGGAGTAAATACCCATCAGGTATCGGGTCGCGAGTACCCATTGACATCCCTAGTTTGCAACCAAATCTTCTTACAGTTTCCTACAATGCTACCTAGATCTTAAATTTTCACACGGACATGTATTTTGGAAAGTAATACGATGGCTCACTTTCCAACATATTCAAAACACTTAGACTGAACCGACAAGTCTTGATATTAGAAAAAATCATCATAGGTGTCTTGTTACCGGTAACAATCAAAGTTATCAAACCTAACAGGGTTTACTCGCATGCCCGCATTTAGCGGATGTGTTTTGCAAAAAAGCCCTCGAACTCTTAGGAAATTAACCTGCCATTCAACCTATTCTCTTCCGCCTTCGTCGTCTCGGCCTTGCCTCGCGCATCTGCTTTCAGGACCTTCTCTCCATGCTCTGCCTCCTCGCCCTCCTCCGTGTCGCCGAGATTTGCCCGCGTGGTAGCCTCTCCGAGTCCAAGCCCTAGCGTCCGCGACTTGCTCCTGATCGTGCCACTTGAAAGGGAAATATGGTCAAACCTTTTTCCTAAATGATTTGGTGGTTGAATTGCCCAACACAAATTATTGGACTAACTAGTTTGCTCTAGATTATGAGTTCTACAGGTACCAAAGGTTTAACATAAACCAATAAAAAGTCCAAGAAAGGGTTCAAATAAAAAGAGCAAAAGACAACTGAAGGTTGCGCTGGTCTAGCGCACCGGACAGTGTCCGATGCACCAGGGTGGATCAACTCAAACTTGCTAGCTTCGGGAATTTGGAGAGCCACTTCGCTATAATTCACCAGACTGTCTGGTGTAGCACCGGACTGTCCGGTGTGCCAGCGGAGCAACGGTTGACTGCGCCAACGGTCGTCTGCAAAAGTCTACAGTGAACAGTGCAACTGCGCGCGCAGAAGTCAGAGCAGGCGTCAGAAGGTGCACCGGACAGTGAACAGGGACTGTCCGGTGCACCACCGGACTGTCTAGTGGCCCCACAAGTCAGAGCTCTAACGGTCAAACCCTAACGGTTGCGTGACGTGGCTGGCGCACCGGACAGTGTCCGGTGGCGCACCGGACTATCTGGTGCGCCATACGACAACAACCATCCCCAACGTCCACTTTGGTGGTTGGGGCTATAAATACCCCCCAACCACCACACTTCAAGGCATCCAAGTTTTTAGCCAACACATTCAATACAAGAGCTATAGCATTCAATACAAGACACAATTAGAGTGAATCAAAATCTCTCCAAGTCCCAATTCCACTCAAAGCAATAGTGACTAGAAGAGAGAGTTTTGTCGTGTTCATTTGATCTCTTGCGCTTGGATCGCTTTTCTTCTTCCTTCATTTCTTGTTCCCAAAACATTTGTAATCAAGGCAAGAGACACCAATTGTGTGGTGGTCCTTGTGGGGACTAAGTGTCCCGATTGATTGAGAAGAGAAGCTCACTCGGTCTAGGTGATCATTTGAGAGAGGGAAAGGGTTGAAAGAGACCCGGTCTTTGTGACCACCTCAATGGGGAGTAGGTTTGCAAGAAACGAACCTTGGTAAAACAAATCATCGTGTCATCCGTTCTTATTTGCTTGTGATTTGTTTTCGTCCTCTCCTTCAAACTCGATTATATTACTAACACTGACCCTGGCTTGTAGTTGTGCTTAAAGTTTATACATTTCAGATTCCGCCTATTCACCCCCCTCTAGGCGACTTTCAATTGGTATCGGAGCTCGGTACTTCATTAGAGCCTAACTGCTCGAAGTGATGTCAGGAGATCACACCAAGAAGGAGGTCATGACCAGCGAGAAGCCCGCTACAAGCCACGGGAAGGCTCCATCAAGGGAGTCCGGCACCAAGCACAAGGAGGAATCCCCTCCCCACATCAAGTCACACCGAAGTGGCGACAAGAAGAAGAAAATGAAGAAGGTGGTCTACTACGAGACCGATTCTTCGTCGCCCTCCACCACCCGCTCCGACGCACCGTCCGTCACTTCTAAGCGCCATGAGCGCAAGAAGTTTAGTAAGATCCCCTTACGCTATCCTCGCATTTCTAAACACACTCCTTTACTTTCCGTCCCACTAGGCAAACCACCGGTTTTTTACGGTGAAGATTATTGTATGTGGAGTGATAAAATGAGGCACCATCTAACCTCACTCCACGCTAGCATTTGGGACATTGTTGAGTTTGGTGCGCAGGAACCATCTGTGGGGGATGAAGGCTATGACTCGGACGAGGTTGCCCAAATCCGGCACTTCAACTCCCAAGCCACCACTATACTCCTCGCCTCTCTAAGTCGAGAGGAGTATAATAAGGTGCAAGGGTTGAAGAGTGCCAAAGAAATTTGGGACATGCTCAAGACCGCGCACGAAGGAGATGAGGTGACCAAGATCACCAAGAGGGAAACGATCGAGGGGGAGCTCGGTCGGTTCATGCTCAACCAAGGAGAAGACCCACAAGCCATGTACAACCGGCTAAAGACCTTGGTGAACCAAGTGCGCAACCTCGGGAGCACAAAATGGGATGACCATGAAATGGTCAAGGTTATTCTTAGATCACTTGTTTTTCTTAACCCTACTCAAGTTCAATTAATTCGTGGTGATCCTAGATATAAACTAATATCTCCCGAGGAAGTGATAGGAAAATTTGTGAGCTTTGAATTGATGATCAAAGGCTCCAAGAAGATCATCGAGCAAGGCGCCACCTCAACACCCGAGGTGCAACCCATCGCATTCAAGGCGATGGAAGAAGAAAAGAAAGACTCTACACCAACTAGGGTCCCCATCGACGCATCCAAGCTCGACAACGAGGAAATGACGCTCATCATCAAGAGCTTCCGCCAAATCTTCAAGCAAAGGAGGGGGAAAGACTACAAGCCCCGCTCCAAGAAAGTTTGCTACAAGTGTGGTAAGCCCAGTCACTTTATAGCAAAATGTCCTATTTCTAGTGACAGTGACAGGGGCGACGCCAAAAGGGGGAAGAAGAAGGAGAAGAAGAGATACTACAAGAAGGGCGGCGATGCCCATGTTTGCCGGGAGTGGGACTCCGATGAGAGCTCCACCGACTCCTCCTCCGACGAGGACGCCGCAAACATCACCGTCAACAAGGGTCTCCTCTTCCCCAACATCGGCCACAAGTGCCTCATGGCAAAGGACGGCAAGAAGAAGAAGGTAAAATCTAGATCCTCCACTAAGTATGCAACTTCTAGTGATGAGGATAATTCTAGTGATGATGAGGATAACTTGCTCACCCTTTTTGCTAACCTAAACATGCAACAAAAAGAAAAATTGAATGAATTGATTAGTGCTATTCATGAGAAGGATGAACTCTTGGATAGCCAAGAGGACTTCCTAATTAAAGAAAATAAGAAGCATGTTAAGGTTAAAAATGCTTATGCTCAGAAAGTAGAAAAATGTGAAAAATTAACTAGTGAGCTGTCACACCCGGGTTTTAGGGGTCCAAAGCCCGGGCGCGAACATAATCACCAGGTGTACTGGGACCAAGTCTCACACATATGATGAATCATGGCATAGGATCGAATGTCACATCTTTACTATAAAATAGGAGTTCTATAATAAATAAATAAATACATTATAAGGAGACAACGGTCTAGCAACCCAAAGTTGACTAGGAGACGACGACCTAGACCTCTCACGAACTCGTCGCAGCATCCTCCAAGCGCCTCGTCCTGCGGTACCTGTTCTTGACCTGTGGGGGGGGTGTGAGACAGCAAGAGTGAGCTCACATACGTTCATCGCTCAACAAGTTGTGGGGAATAATGTGCATGAACTCGCCAAAGGTGGGAGCTCACGTGAAGTGTAAGGCTTACCAAAGAGGATGGTTGAAGCTGAGCATTGCTTTTAAAGTTGGTCAAAATTTTATTAGCAATTACTAAGTATAAGTAAATACCAAACCCAATTAAGTAGTAGAACAAAAGTAACAACATCACCTGCGATGCAATGCATATGACAAATTGAATTTAGTTCCATAAATTAATCATGTGAGGGTCCGAGCCGCTCATGACCGTGAGCACGACTAGTATACTAGTTTTACACTCTGCAGAGGTTGCGCATCTTTACCCACAAGTCATGTTACCCATCTGCCAAGAGACGGCCAATCCCATACACCTCTACCGAGGAGGCGATGCAGGGTAACACTACGAGGCCTTTACAAAGTTCCACTAGCTTCAGAAATCTCGCTACAGTTTATAGGAAACTCCAGTACAGGAATCCCTCGCCTGACCGCCATCGCAGCAAAATCAACCCAAGGACCTCCCTACACTGACCACTCCCCTACTGCCCTTGCCCCTTTCGGGTAAGGAAGACCTCCACTAGCTTTCCTAGTTAATCAGCCAAGGGCGTCCCATTAAACCCTTGTGGTAGCACTGTTTTCCCGGGTGGTCGCTCCATGTTCCCATTAACTTAATGATCTTAACATGAACAATAATAATAAAAAGAACAAAAGAATAATCATGAATAGTATATCTCCATACCCAAATCCATATAAAGCAATAGCAGGTACTACCCCAAAATATTTCAATGGTGAACAAGGTATAAAGATAATCAAAACTGGGGTAATCTAAAGGATCCCATCAAAATTAAGCCTATGCAGATCATTATAGTTAATAAGAACATGGCTGGGAAAAGTAAGTGATCAAGGGCACAACTTGCCTTCAATGAGCTCCTGCTCAGCTACTTCTACTTGCTGAACCTCAGAATCCACAGTGGCTTGCTCGTCTACTCGCATCAACACAATACATACATAGTATAGCAAAAATCAACATCACACCAAACATGTAAATAACATATACAGTAAAAAATCTACACATTAAAACGAGATCATAGGAACTAGAATCATTGAATTTGGAGTTATAGATTTCAAGTTATGAATTTCCTAAGATTTAATGTGCTTGAAATAGGATTAAATGAGAAATTAATTTTCTTACTGTTTTCATGTAGAAACAGAGATACTATATGATAGAGAATATTATTACAAAATTTTAGAAATTGGAATGGCTCAATTTGGAGCTAATATGAATTTTCTATGGATTATACAAGTTTCTAGAATTGTTTTTGTATTAAAAACTAAATTCTATAATCATTTCTCAGTTTTTATTATCCCCTGGATTGGGCATCAATTTCTGGTAGACTCAGGGGCCTAAACCGAAGTTTTCTAAGACTCAGTGAATAACCCGAGTGGACGGCGCGTTTAAAATGTTAAAAGCTCAGGGTTTCATTTGTAAATCGCACTCGCGAAGGGGTATCACGGCATTAGAGCCGTTGGATCAGCGTTGATGGCCTAGATTAGATCTTCATCACCCCGAACCGGACACAATCACAACCGTTGGATCCGATATAACGTTCCCCGGTTAACATACCATCGCGGGTGTTCACGGTGGACGGATCTAGAATCAATGGCCCAGCTTCGATGAGGCAAAGGGGATGTGTTTGAGGTGATCAGGGCCGCACGTATCTAATCGAAAGGTTGCACAGCCATCGCCCTCCTTACCACCGCCCAGGACGGTGGCGCAGGTACCGCCGCGATGGGGAAGGTCCTCGATGAGCTCAAAGGCGACTGCCCCAAGGCATACGTCCTCCGATCGACAAGCTCAACAGGAAACGGGGAAGACGAGAAACTCGGTAGGAGCAAGCTTACCAAAAATTGCGCAGCATGGAGCCCAGGCGGCTACATATGGCGGCCCGGCGGTGGGGGAATTACCCCGACGAGCAAATCCACACCAAGTTGCAGCTTCCCACACCCGAAACGGCCACGATCAAGGTCAGTGCTCCCCAGTGAAGCGCCTAGGACACCGTAGAAGCCACGGCGACAACGCAATCGAAAATCTACGCGCGGCGGCGGTACTGACCGGACACGGTGGGGAAAATGGTCTCGGTGCTCGCGCAAGGAGGATGGGTGAGCGAAGGAGGGAGCAGGGGAGTGCTCCCACTTATCCTCCGTTGGTTCGGCTCGGGCTGGAAGGCGGTCGTCCACGATTCACGGCAACGGCGGCGAGCATCTCGCGCAAGGTGGGTGAGTACGGTGACAATCGCGCGGATCTGGCATCCCCCCAGTTGACGGACCACACCAAGTAATGACAGATGGGCCCCATGCGCAGTGGGAGAGAGCAATCACCAGCGCGCCCCCAGCTCGTTTTCAGCGGCTGACAAAATGGGCCCACGTGCGAAGAGCTGGCCGGCTGCGGTGGGGACCCACATGTAAGTGACACAGGCGCACACATGTGGAGAGATGGGCTGGTGCGTGGGGTTTGGGGAATGGGCCGAATTCAACATCGGGGCCCAGCATAGGTGATAAACCTTTTCCATTGTTTATTTATTTTTCCTTTCTTTCTATTTTCAATTCCTCTCATATTTTGTATTTCTATTTTGAATTAAATGTAAACAGAGTTCAAACTTAGATCAAATGTACAATCTCAAATATTGGTATAAACAATTTTAAATTTACTTATACATCCATACCCTTTATTTTTGTGTGGTTTTTTCCTTCTCTTTCTCAAATTATAGAATTTCCTTTAGAATTCCAATTCCAATTTGGGTACCAACATTTTTCTTTTTACATTATTTTTTTTATTGTTACAAAATGCTTCACAAAGCAAAACCTCAGCATGATGCATATTCCATTTTAGTATCTTTTATTTTTAACTAATCACCCTTAATTATAGGTATGTTCTTGTTATGATGAATATATGGCACACAACATAATGAGATTTACTATACCCTCATCGTATACATTTTCTTGGTATTACAAATCCTACCCCCCTTAAAAAGAATCTCGTCCTCGAGATTTAGGAAGGACTAGGGAAAAGATGAGGAAAATCTATGCGAAGCTCTTCTTCTCTTTCCCATGTGCTTCATCTTCTCCATGGTGACTCCATTGTACTCTGCACATCTTTATAATTTTATTTCTTGTAACTCGAGCCAAAGTGTCAAGAATCTTGACAGGATACTCTGTGTAAGTCCAATCTCCCTGAACACTAAGCTCTTCCATTGGTAATTGCTCCTCAGGTACCCTGAGACATTTCTTCAGCTGAGATACATGAAAAACATCATGAACATCCGCAAGATGATCCGGTAACTCCAATTGGTATGCAACCTCTCCCACTCGCTTTAAGATTAAGAAGGGTCTGATAAAGCGAGGGGACAACTTTCCTTTGACTTTAAATCTCCTCATACCCCAGAGTGGTGACACCTTCAAATAGACATAATCACCCTCTTTAAACTCTAGCTGTCTTCTTCGGGTATCAGCATAGCTCTTCTGCCTTGACTATGCAGTTCTCAAATTCTCCCTTATTTGTTGGACTTGTTCCTTTGCTTCTTGTATAATTTCAGGCCCAAACAACTGTCTCTCACCAGTTTGATCCCAATACAATGGAGTCCTTCACTTTCTGCCATACAAAGCCTCAAACGGTGACATCTTCAAACTGGCCTGGTAGCTATTATTATAAGAGAACTCCGCATAAGGCAAACTCTTATCCCAACTTCCACCATGTTTAAGAGCACATGCTCTCAACATATCCTCTAGCACTTGGTTGGTCCTCTCAGTCTGCCCATCAGTCTGTGGATGGTAAGCCGAACTAAAGTTCAATCTTGTATCCAAGGACTCGTGCAATTTCTTCCAATACCGAGAGGTAAACTGTGATCCCCGGTCTGACACAATCTTCTTTGGCACACCATGCAGGCAGACAATCCGTGCCATGTATAGCTCTGCTAACTTGGCTCCTGAATATGTGGTCTTCACTGGAATAAAGTGGGCTACTTTAGTTAGCCTGTCCACAAACACCCATATAGAATCATATCCAGCAGACGTGCGGGGTAATCCAACAATGAAGTCCATGCCAATCTCTTCCCATTTCCACTCAGGTATCTTCAGTGGATGCAGTAGTCCGGCTGGCCTCTAGTGTTCAGCCTTAACTCTTTGACACACATCGCACATAGCCACATGTGCAGCCACATCTCTCTTCAGTCCATACCACCAATATTTTTGCTTCAAATCCTGATACATCTTAGTACTCCCAGGATGGATAGAATAAACTGAGTCATGTGCCTCCTTCAATATGGTTTTCCGAAGACTATCAATATCAGGAACACAAATCCAATTCTCGAACCATATCGTGCCTTGCTCATCCTCTGTGAACTCTGGGCCTCTACCCTCTGTTATCAGATCCTTGATCTCCTGAATCTTAGCATCACCAACCTGACCTTTACGAATTTCCTGCTCCAAGGTAGGTTCTAATTCAATGGTAACTCCTTTCGTATGTGTAACAATTCCCAGGTTGAGCCTCTCAAAATCTTTTGCTAATTCATCAGGTAGCTAAACCATGAAAGCGGAGTGAACATGCTCCTTCCGACTCAAGGCATCTGCAACCAAATTTGCCTTGCCTGGGTGATAGTGAATCTCCAAATCATAATCCTTAATGAGCTCCAACCAACGGTGTTGCCTAAGGTTGAGATCCTTCTGAGTGAATATGTACTTCAAACTCTTATGATCCGTGTATACTTGGCACTTAGTTCCCATGATGTAGTGTCTCCAAATCTTAAGTGCATCCACAACTGCTACCAGCTCTAAGTCATGAGTGGGGTAATTCAGTTCATGTTTCCTCAACTAACAAGACGCATAGGCGATCACATGTCCTTCTTGCATAAGCACACATCCCAATCCTTGGCCACATGCATCACAATAAATGTCAAATCCCTTCTGCAGATCTAGCATAATCAATACTGGTGGTGACATCAATCTCTCCTTCAATTGCTCAAAACTCTCTTGGCATTTCTCATCCCACTTGAATTCTCTTCCTTTCTCCAAAAGCGATGTCATAGGCTTGGCAATCTTAGAGAATCCTTCAATAAATCTCCGATAATAGCCTGCGAGTCCCAAGAAACTCCGAATCTCAGTAACTGTAGTGGCACTCTCCACTCCATTATCTCCTTCACTTTAGCAGGATCTATTGCTATTCCTCCATTAGAAATAATATGACCAAGGAATGGCACCTTGTCAATCCAAAACTCACACTTACTGAACTTAGCATAGAGTTGATTATCTCGTAGCTTCTGTAGCACCAACCTTAGATGTTGTTCATGATCACTTTCATTCTTAGAATAGATAAGAATATCGTCGATGAACACCACAACGAATCTATCCAAATACTCCATAAACACCTTATTCATCAAATTCATGAAATAAGCTGGTGCATTGGTTAATCCAAATGACATAACAATAAACTCATATAATCCATATCGGGTTGAGAAAGCCGTCTTAGGAATATCCGATAGTCTAATCTTCATCTGATGGTATCCCGATCAGAGATCAGTCTTCGAAAATACCCTGGCTCCTCTCATCTGATCAAACAAATCCTCAATACGGGGTAACGGATACTTGTCCTTCATAGTGACATCATTAAGTGATCTATAGTCCACACACATCCGTTGCGATCCATCCTTTTTTTGTACAAATAACACCGGTGCTCCCCAAGGTGAGGAACTCGGACGTATGTACCTAGCCTCTTATAATTCCGTTAATTGCTTCTTCAGTCCCTTTAACTCTTCTACAGACATCATGTATGGCTGTTTGAAAGTAGGGACAGCCCAGGTAAGGGATCAATGACAAACTTAACTTCCCTATATGGTGGCATCCCTGGCAACTCCTCTAGAAAGACATCTGGAATATCCCTAACTGCACGGTTGTTGCCACGCACGAACTTCTCATCTACTAAGAATGACGCTAGTCCGATGGTGGTAGTTACTGCAACTTCAACTTCAAATCTTTGTCCTTTGGAACTGGTGAGTTCTATGGTTCCCTTAGCACACTGTATATACTGCATTTGCCTTTCTTAACCATGACATACCAAGGATCACATCTATAGTGCTCTCTTCTAACACTATAGGGTAGCCCTTCTAGGTTAGAAATACAGGGTAAGAAAGAAAGAATTATAGACAAGACGAGTAATTACGTGGAATGTTACTATGGGGGATTTATTAGCTAAGTAGATTAGTGTGTTATCCACTAAAGCTAATACATTACCTTATGGTGGTACATGCTAAGATGCCCGTCTATACTATTTCAATCAATCAAAAAAGCAAATTAGACATTGATCATCAGAACAATCAACCAACTTTTTTTAATAGAGAAAATAGTTTTAATTTCGTCTTAGGTCTCCTATCTCTTAAAAAGGTTATAAATGTAGGATTCTAGGGTGTGAAATCCTTCTTGTCTTAGAGTAGAAAAGATAAGAATGATCAGAGTGGAACAGTAGAAGGTGAGACAAGATCAAGATAAGATAAGAAAGAATCAGAGTAAGGTAAGTAGGTAAGGGTTTGTCCATTTCTATCTAGGTTTCGTCCTACAGTCAACATTTCCTCTGATACCACTTCTGTCACACCCGGGTTTTAGGGGTCCAAAGCCCGTGCGCGAACATAATCACCAGGTGTGCTGGGACCAAGTCTCACACATATGATGAATCATGGCACAGGATCGAATGTCACATCTTTACTATAAAATAGGAGTTCTATAATAAATAAATAAATACATTATAAGGAGACAACGGTCCAGCAACCCAAAGTTGACTGGGAGACGACGGCCTAGACCTCTCACGAACTCGTCGCAGCATCCTCCAAGCGCCTCGTCCTGCGGTACCTGTTCTTGACCTGTGGGGGGTGTGAGACAGCAAGAGTGAGCTCACATATGTTCATCGCTCAACAAGTTGTGGGGAATAATGTGCATGAACTCGCCAAAGGTGGGAGCTCGCGTGAAGTGTAAGGCTTACCAAAGAGGATGGTTGAAGCTGAGCATTGCTTTTAAAGTTGGTCAAAATTTTATTAGCAATTACTAAGTATAAGTAAATACCAAACCCAATTAAGTAGTAGAACAAAAGTAACAACATCACCTGCGATGCAATGCATATGACAAATTGAATTTAGTTCCATAAATTAATCATGTGAGGGTCCGAGCCGCTCATGACCGTGAGCACGACTAGTATACTAGTTTTACACTCTGCAGAGGTTGCGCATCTTTACCCACAAGTCATGTTACCCATCTGCAAAGAGACGGCCAATCCCATACACCTCTACCGAGGAGGCGAGGCAGGGTAACACTACGAGGCCTTTACAAAGTTCCACTAGCTTCAGAAATCCCGCTACAGTTTATAGGAAGCTCCAGTGCAGGAATCCCTCGCCTGACCGCCATCGCAGCAAAATCAACCCAAGGACCTCCCTACACTGACCACTCCCCTACTGCCCTTGCCCCTTTCGGGTAAGGAAGACCTCCACTAGCTTTCCTAGTTAATCAGCCAAGGGCGTCCCATTAAACCCTTGTGGTAGCACTATTTTCTCGAGTGGTCGCTCCATGTTCCCATTAACTTAATGATCTTAACATGAACAATAATAATAAAAAGAACAAAAGAATAATCATGAATAGTATATCTCCATACCCAAATCCATATAAAGCAATAGCAGGTGTGACGGAACCTCCCAAGTAATCAGGCCCACCTACAGTTGTCCTTGTCTAACAGACATCAGACACCCTGTAGATGTTCCTAAGTTACTTGACAAGCTCGGTATCTTTCCTTACCTCACCAGGAACGTTTCACCCGTCTTGCAGACATTACAGATCATCGGAGATAAAGATATGCGGAAGCGATTTACATAAACTTACATTTATTTCCAAAGAAAGCTCGAGTTATATTATTACAGACCAGTTTAAGAGTGAGTGCATATAAGAAATAATTATACAAACCAGGGAGACACAAACCTCTCCCGAAAGACTATAAACAAAAGATTCTAGATGGAGGACCGAGTCCTCCCGCCTTTCAGTCTTGTTTTTGCTTGTTGGGAACCACCTTAGCACAGAAGCAGCAAAAATCTGCTACTTCCCCACCTAAAAACAACAAAGGGATAAACCCTGAGTATGGAATTACTCAGCAAGTCTTACCCGACTAAGGAAAAGACTCTCAAGGGTATGCTGGGTAAATAGGAGTCAAGGGGAGGCTTTAGCAAAAATCAACTTATATTTTTGCAGAAGTAGCTTACTAAAGTGAGTCCTTACTTCCAATCTTTTAACGCCATATTAAATATTAATAGACTCCATTTGCATCTAGTCTAATTTCACATCACATCAAGACAACATCATTTTTGTCCATAGTTTTCACATCCTGACTCTAGGTTGCAGGGAAGTGACCAAGTCTTCATAACCGCGAAGGTACGGCGATCCGAATCGATTATACTCAGCTGAGGATCTCCAATCACACGACATATGTAGCACTTAACCCTTGCATATGTCAACCCGCCACCGGGGTTCTTAAGACCGGATCAGGTTCACGCAAACCGAGAGCACAGATACACCACCGTCCAGCCTCTTGCCACGGAGGGTACACGCTACTCTCGCCACCGCTCCACTCCCATTTCGTGTTATCTTATTCCGGCCTTAGTCTGCCCGAGGCAAGGCTTACCCATGACGAGGCATGTGACCAGTTAAAGGGTCCTCGGTCAGCACGCCTACATACGCGTTAATCCTTAACCAACCTGGGTAGAACATCACCTGTTCCTACCCCCAAGTCTCAATTTGAGTATTTCCATCCTTAGGATTGTGTCTGTTCCTTAGGAGGAAAGAGCATCTCAGGGAACTTTGCAGTAAGATCCCACTATTGCTCCAAATGAAAATATTCTTGTGGGTAGAAGCCATCCTCTCCATGGTTAAATTGAGGACAACCTCTATCCACAAGATCTAAGCAAGGCTAAGCATTTTTGTAAATCATATTTTGATACTTCACAGAAGTATCTATAAAGGTATGGATATCAAGGAAAGCAATGCATCAAAGGGTTTCAGGTAACTCCTATAAACCTAATGCACATTTCACTAGACTTAAAGTGTGCGAAAAGTATTTAAAAACATCAAGGGAGGTGGCAAATGCACCGGGGCTTGCCTTTGTTATCAGAGGTGTCCTGCTCGGATCCACAGATATCAAAATAGAAGCAGTTGTCTGCCTGGGGATCAGAGGTGGGTGGTATCCCCTCTTCAAAAACTTCTTCTTCTTCTTCTTGCTCTAATATAATCATAAACATGCATAAGAATGGATGTCATGGAATGCTCGTGAGGATGCAAAGGTAACATAAACTTATTATTTATGTCTTGAGTACAACTTTCCTTCACGGTACTCCGAGAACCTAGGGTTTCCGGAGTCAGTAAAGGAGTTTATGGAGCAGGGGGGGTGGTTTTGGGTTTAGTGATCAAACAAGGCCCAAATCAAACCAAACTCTACCCATGGCTTCTAAATAATGTGAAAAGCTCACATAAAAAGTTTGGGGAATTTTGGACTTAGTATTTATTTTCTAAAAATCCAGAATCAATGGTTTAGGCTATTTTAAATATCCTAAAATTCCCTATTCAAACTAAAAATCATAAAACTATTTTTATTAAATACTATGGAAAATAGCAAGCCTAGGAAAATTGGTCTCATAATTTTAGGATTTTTCTACTATTTTCTACAGTTTTTCAAAGGTCTGCTGAAAAGAAAAAAAGAAAAACTAGGAACAGTACTGGGCCGAATCTAGCCCAGCGGCCCAGTTCCAGTAAGGAAAGCGCCCGCGCGCAGTCGCGCCCTGGCGACTTTGCAGAAATGGCCTCGGGTCTCTGGCTAAACAGAACTAGGTCCTTTCACTATTGTTTTGAGTCACTGACGGTTTGCACAAATGCCCTCAGGGTTCTGTCAATTTACAACTTGGAGTCCTCGACGGCGCTCAAACGCGGCCGCGCTCCGGCGAGCAGCAGACCGGCCGATTGGGGCAGTGACTGGGTTCTCCGAGCGGTGGACATGAAATTGGGGTCGGCCTAACTACTTTCCCTAACTTAATTGCACTGTTGGTGGATCATGGAGCTCCGGCCACGGTGGCCGTAAGCACAACGGCAACATGAGCGTGTTCCCGACGATAGGCGCCGGTCTAGTTCAATTAAAGGGCTCGGCAAGCATCACGGAGACATGAGCATGCACAAACGAAGGCGCAGAGGGCAGGAACTGACCTGTGGAGGGCTGTCCACGGCGAGCTCACTTCAACGGTGGCGGAAAATCAATTTGGGGGCAACGAGAAATTCAGGCGAGCGGTTGGACGATTGAGTGTGGGAGCGGGTGCTAGAGCTTCACAATTTCATGGCGCAACTAGCCCTGCCCTCAATTTATAGGCTCTGGGAGCGGTGGCTCGTGAATTTTGGATGGCGTGGCGGCGGTCGGAGATGGGGAAGAGGCTTGGCGCGCGGTGAATACGTGTCGATTGCCGTGGCAAGCTCCCCGTCGATGATGGGATGGCCTAGAGGAGTCACAGTGACGAGGTGTAAAGACAGGGCCACACGGCGGACGCCGGTAATGGCTTGACGGCGGTGAAATCTGTATCCCCGAGCGGAGAGCAAGGGGAAGGAAAGCGCTACAGCTGGCCGGAGTGGTTTACAGCTCACCGGCGGCGAGGACTCGCACCGGCCGTGCTTATCCAAAGACTACTGAGCACGAATCGTGACGAGCCATGATCGACGGCGGCGGCTACCGGCGACGAGCGCGATTAGAATCTTCTTCAGTGAATTCGAGCACTGTACCATCAGAACACCGGTTCAGAGTGACTGACAGTCCATATTTGGGGTCGATTTTCTCAAATTTTTATGTGGTGACAACGCCAACCATCTGCATCAAAATTATACACCTATCATCCATGATCAACTTTGCTACAAGACTTGCCATCAAATAGTTACCAAAGATCATTCAAAATCGGGCTCAAAGTTAATCCCATTACACTGCTATTGAAACTTCAGTTCAGGGATCGACTGACAGCCCGACTTTGAGCTTCATTATCTCTCAAATACTCTTAACAACTATGCTTACAACCTTAAGCAAAGTTGTTCTCCTATATTGGGTCTTCAACTTTGATGTGGTGACCTAGGGTAAAAACTCTATATTCTGAAAGATACAAGGCTCCAAAGTTGAGCCCATTTACTAACTTTCAGACTTAGAATAAACTCATATGAGGTCTATTTTGCATTTAGGTCCAAAACTTAGGGTTTTGCTTTCAAGTCCACATTTTTGTGAACCAAAGGACTTAAAATACTTATTTGGCTTGGTTTTTGCACTTTAGCCCAAAAGTGGGTTAATTTTGCACATAGGCCCCTGGGGTTTGGTTTTAGGGTTTTCCAGAGTTCTGATTAGGGTTTTTAGTATCCCAGGGGTATAAATGTGATTCAATTTAGTGTTTGGGGATATTTTATGACTTTTCTCAAAAGTCCTAAGGTTTTTCTCAACTTGGGTTAAGTTTTACCCCTTTAACCACTATTTAGGGTTAAGTCCTTAAACCAGGGTCCTATTTGTAAAACAGTAAAACAATACAACTTGTTTGAAATTTTTGCCTAGTGAATGCACTCTAGGTGTGTCAAACATATGCAATGCCCATGCTCATGATGCCATGCTCAAGTTTTAGTTATAGTAACACCAGGGGTGTTACATCCTTCCCCCCATAAAAGAATCTCGTCCCGAGATTTAAAGTCCTAGGGTGAGTAATGGAAAAGGAAATGTGTCATGTTTTTATTTCCTGATTTCTGGTACAAGGCAGGGGTGGTGTGGGGGTTTATTCCTTTATTACATAGCTATACAAACTTTACAACTTACAAGAGGCTAGGAAGCCTGGGAAATTCTTATCTAAGAAATCTTGGGTTTCCCATGTAGCCTCATCTTCCGAATGCTGGTTCCACTGTATTTTATAAAACTTGAGAGTCTTTCTCCGGGTAACCCTGTCCTTTTGATCCAGAACTCGAATGGGATGTTCCGAGTACGTTAAATCTGGTTCCAGGACAACATCAGTCACTTCAACGGTTCGATCGGGAACCCGAAGACACTTCTTCAATTGTGACACGTGGAACACATTATGCACGGCAGACAATGTTTTGGGGAGCTGAAGTCGGTATGCCACTGGTCCACATTGTTCAAGTACCAGGAATGGACCAATGTATCTGGGTGCAAGTTTTCCTTTAACCCCAAAACGCGATACACCCTTCATTGGTGAAACTTTCAAGTAGACATAATCACCTACCAGAAAACATAAGGGTTGTCGTCGTCGGTCTGCATAACTCTTTTGTCGAGTCTGAGCTTTCTTCATATTATGAATAATTTTCTGTACCTTTTCTTCGGTTTCTTTTACCATATCAGGTCTAAAGAAATACCTTTCACCAGGTTCAGACCAATTTAGCGGAGTTCGACACCGACGTCCATATAAAGCTTCAAAAGGTGCCATCTGGATACTTTCTTGATAACTGTTATTATATGAAAACTCCGCCAAAGGTAAACATTCATCCCATTTTGGTGAGAAATCCAGGACACATGCCCGCAGCATATCTTCAAGTATTTGGTTCACTCTCTCAGTCTGTCCACTGGTTTGAGGATGATAGGCCGAACTGTGGAGCAATTTAGTACCCAAGGATTTATGAAGTTCTTCCCAAAACTTGGATACGAATTGAGGTCCACGATCCGACACTATGGTTTTTGGAATACCATGCAAACTGACAATACGGCTGATATACAATGCTGCATAAGTGGCTACAGTATATTTGGCCCTGACGGGTAAGAAATGGGCAATTTTTGTGAGTCGATCAACGATAACCCAAATAGAATCATACCCTTTGGCCGTCCTGGGCAATCCCACAATAAAGTCCATGCTGATGTCTTCCCATTTCCATGTTGGTATTGGTAATGACTGCAATGGACCAGCAGTTTTCATGTGTATGGCTTTGACACGTCTGCAGGTGTCACACTTAGCCACATAGCGTGCAATTTCAATCTTCATCTTCGTCCACCAGTAATGCTGTTTTAGATCGTGATACATCTTAGTGCTTCCTGGATGAATTGAATAGCGGCTAAGATGCGCCTCATCTAAGATTTGCTGGCGGAGCTCTTCATTCTTCGGCACTACTATGCGGTTGTTGAACCATAACACACCTTGATCATCTTCCTTGAAACATTGGGCTGTTCCAGCCCTGATCTTCTCTCGTATGTGCTTCATGCCCAGATTATCCTTTTGAGCATTAATTATCCTTTGCAAAATGGTTGACTCAAGCTTTAGCTGATTCAGAGTCCCTTGTTGGATCATCCCCAGGTTTAACTTCTCCATTTCTTGACATAAGGTGTTTTCGGAGGTCTTTACCATAAGACAGTGGCAGGAAGTCTTGCGACTCAATGCATCTGCCACCACATTGGCCTTGCCTGGGTGATAATGGATTTCCAGTTCATAATCTTTAATGAGCTCAAGCCATCGTCTTTGCCTCATATTTAACTCTGACTGGGTAAATATATACTTTAAACTTTTATGATCTGTATATATATGACAGATATTTCCCAGCAGATAGTGACGCCATATTTTCAGGGCATGAACCACAGCAGCTAGCTCTAAATCATGTGTTGGATAATGCTCTTCATGTCGGCGTAACTGCCTTGAAGCATACGCAATTACTCGGCCTTCTTGCATTAGCACACAGCCGAGTCCACTGCCTGACGCGTCATAATATACATCAAAAGGTTTAGCGATGTCCGGTTGAGCCAATACCGGAGCAGTGGTCAATAGTGTCTTCAGTTGCTCAAAGGCTTCATTACATTTAGAAGACCAATTGAACTTAGTATCATTCTTCAATAAACTTGTGATTGGCTTCACAAGCTTAGAAAAATCAGGTATGAATCTGCGATAGTATCCTGCTAGTCCAAGAAAACTCCGGACTTGGTGAACAGTCGTTGGAGGTTTCCACTCTAGAATATCCTTGACCTTGCTAGGATCTACCGCAATTCCCTTGGCTGATAACACGTGCCCCAGAAATTGAATTTCCTCCAGCCAGAACGCGCACTTGCTGAACTTGGCATACAGCTGATGTTCCCTCAGGCGCGTCAATACAATCCGTAGGTGCTGAGCATGCTCCTCTTCATTTTTAGAATATATCAAAATATCATCGATGAAGACCACCACGAACTTGTCTAACTCGGGCATGAACACCGAGTTCATTAAATAGGTGAAGTGGGCAGGAGCATTAGTGAGCCCGAAAGACATTACTAAGTACTCAAATAAGCCATACCGCGTAGTAAATGCGGTCTTCGGTATATCCTCGGGCCGAATACGGATTTGATGATAGCCCGACCTGAGATCAATTTTGGAAAATACCCTCGCTCCAGTCAGTTGATCAAATAAGATGTCGATCCTTGGAAGAGGGTACTTATTCTTGATGGTGACCTCATTTAGGGGCCGATAGTCCACGCACATGCGCAAGGTTTGATCCTTCTTCTTCACAAAGATGGCGGGACAACCCCACGGGGACGAGCTTGGCCGGATAAATCCCTTATTCAGCAGATCTTGTAATTGAATCTTCAATTCTGCTAACTCATTAGGGGGCATACGGTACGATCTTCGGGAGATAGGAGCCGTACCGGGCTTTAGCTCAATTACGAATTCTACATCTCTTTCAGGGGGTAGTCCAGGCAAATCTTCCGGAAATACATCTGGAAACTCACATACTACCGGAATGTTCTTGATCTCCGGTACAATGGCTTCAAATATTCTACCAGAAGCTTTGGCTGGATTGGTTTTGGGGAGAGATAAGAGAATTTCTTCTTGATTATAACTCAACCTGACGGTTCTGAGTCCAGTGTTGAGAATTGCCTTGTGTTGAGTTAACCAATTCATCCCCAAAATTACATCTATATCCTGGCCTCTTAGAACAATCATGTTAGCAGGAAAGTTCCGTCCGGCCATAGTTACTGGCACTCCATAGGCCACTTCTTTAGTAAAAATATGTCCCCCAGGTGAATGAATTTTAAATCCCTCTTTTGATTCATGACATGCAATGTGATGTTGCTCCACAAATGTCTTGCTAATGAAGGTATGCGAAGCACCAGAATCAAAAAGAATGATTGCAGGGTAACTGGCCACAGGGAACGTACCCATCATCACCGGCTCTCCCTCCGGTGTGGTAGCCACTTGCGTATAATATACTCGCCCCGTTTTCTTGGTATTCTTGCCCGAAGTACTTCCCTTGCCTGGAGCTGAATTTCCCGATCCTTGCTGATTATTGGCCTGATTTTGCCGAGGATAGGGACAATCTTTAATAAAATGCCCAGATTTGCCACAGTTAAAACATCCAGTTGAAGAACTTGGCAGAGCAGGGAATCAAGGGCCTGGGGCACCCGGCTGACTTTGGACAGTGGGAGCTTTGTTGGGACGAATAATTATGGGCTGCTTGAAAGGGAAAGATGGTGCACTTGAACGGTTCTGGTTAGAGGGCCGGAGAATAAACCGTTGCCTCTTTACCGGGCCCTGACTAGGCCTATCACCACTGAATCCCTTACTTTTTCCAGTATTTGCATATTTGGCCTCCACAGATAGGGCTGTGCTGACAGCCTTCCCGTAGGTGAGATCAATACAGGCAGCCATTTTTCGCTGCATTCGGTCATTCAGACCTCTCATAAAACAATTCCTTTTCTTCAAATCTGTGTTCACCTGATCAATTGCGTATTGTGACAGGTGATTGAATTTGTTGAGATACTGGTTAACAGTATCTCCCCCTTGCTTCAATTTCATAAACTCTTCTTGTTTCATGTGCAGCACTCCCTCAGGAATATAATGCTCGCGGAATGCTGCTTTGAACTCGTTCCATGTAATTTGATGGTTGTCCGGTTGGATAGCCACGAAGTTCCCCCACCAAGTGCTGGCAGGGCCTCGGAGTTGCTGTGCCGCAAACAACGGCTTCTGGGTTTCCGAACAACGTAGAAGGCCAAATTTCTGTTCAATGACCCTTATCCATTCGTCAGCTTCGAGCGGGTCTTCTGCTTTGACGAAGAGAGGCGGACGAGTCTCGGAGAAATCCAGATAAGTGGTCTCCCGAGGACCTTGCTGGAATCCTCTTCCTGCTTGTTGCTGAAGCTGTTGCTGACCCGCCATCTCCCTCAGGAAGCGGGTATTGTCGGCTGTAGCATTTACCAAGGCAGCGATTGCCTCGGCAAGCGTGGGTGGAACGGGAGGTGGATTCGGGGTAGCATCCCGACCCCCGGATGTTCCGGCTGCATCCTGTCCGCAAGTCCGGGTCGGCATCTGAGGCAAAAACATTTGAATAACATAATGTGCCAAAGAAAACCTTCCGTTTTACATTACTGTAAAAAGTAATGGTACAGAATCGACATTACACAACAGGATACATTACCCATTTTACAAAAGTTTAACCTATTATACAACCGTACACCCTACAATACACTACTCTAATATAACAGTACACCCTACAATACACTACTCTACTCTTATTACACCACTAGTCCTGTTCTCCGTTGCTTTTGGCGGCTTCATCATCAGGTGTGGGAGTCCAGACGTCAACCAACCTCAAAGAAGGAGGGGGTTCATACAGGTCTAATTCCCCACCCAACGCGCGTCCCGCAACGTGAGAAGGTCCGGCTTCCGCCTCAGCAGAGGGTGTAGGCTCACTAGGGTGTAGTTGCGAGTAGAGCACATGGACTTCCTCATGCAATGTATTGCAGTAAACCTGCAAGTCGTCGACAGCTGAGCTGAGTTCTTTCACTCGGGCCTGAGCCCTTGCCTCCTTGGCCCATGCCAATGAACGAGATTGAACAGCCCAATCGAGTGCCAAATCCCGATCTGCCAGCTGGTCTTGTAGATGGTGAACGTCTCTTCGTAACTCATTTATACGGTCACCATCTCCAATCCATATAGCTGTCCTGCGGCGGAGTTCCAATTGGAGCCTGCTTACTTCTGCTTCCAGATCCCCTATAGGATCATTGCTCCCGCTACTACTATCTACATCTCGCGGAGCAAGTTGATGTCGAGGTACTCCAAATGGTCCAGTCGACTTACGCGCGGTCTTTCTTGTGCGCGGCAGCATTTTCTAAGGGGGAAATTTTATTAGTATAATTCTTAGCATGATGCATGAGTAAGTACAGAATCAACCTTGGTTGATTCAACCTTCTATACATTGCACTCTTCCTATCTGGTCTTTAAGATAAACTCTTCAGAATACTTAGGTAAGAAGAGAAAAGAATCTTTAGGTAAGACTTTTGAAAATCTTTTTGAAGATGCCTCAATATCTACAAAGAAGGGCTACGCTCCGATACCAGCTGTGACGGAACCTCCCAAGTAATCAGGCCCACCTACAGTTGTCCTTGTCTAACAGACATCAGACACCCTGTAGATGTTCCTAAGTTACTTGACAAGCTCGGTATCTTTCCTTACCTCACCAGGAACGTTTCACCCGTCTTGCAGACATTACAGATCATCGGAGATAAAGATATGCGGAAGCGATTTACATAAACTTACATTTATTTCCAAAGAAAGCTCGAGTTATATTATTACAGACCAGTTTAAGAGTGAGTGCATATAAGAAATAATTATACAAACCAGGGAGACACAAACCTCTCCCGAAAGACTATAAACAAAAGATTCTAGATGGAGGACCGAGTCCTCCCGCCTTTCAGTCTTGTTTTTGCTTGTTGGGAACCACCTTAGCACAGAAGCAGCAAAAATCTGCTACTTCCCCACCTAAAAACAACAAAGGGATAAACCCTGAGTATGGAATTACTCAGCAAGTCTTACCCGACTAAGGAAAAGACTCTCAAGGGTATGCTGGGTAAATAGGAGTCAAGGGGAGGCTTTAGCAAAAATCAACTTATATTTTTGCAGAAGTAGCTTACTAAAGTGAGTCCTTACTTCCAATCTTTTAACGCCATATTAAATATTAATAGACTCCATTTGCATCTAGTCTAATTTCACATCACATCAAGACAACATCATTTTTGTCCATAGTTTTCACATCCTGACTCTAGGTTGCAGGGAAGTGACCAAGTCTTCATAACCGCGAAGGTACGGCGATCCGAATCGATTATACTCAGCTGAGGATCTCCAATCACACGACATATGTAGCACTTAACCCTTGCATATGTCAACCCGCCACCGGGGTTCTTAAGACCGGATCAGGTTCACGCAAACCGAGAGCACAGATACACCACCGTCCAGCCTCTTGCCACGGAGGGTACACGCTACTCTCGCCACCGCTCCACTCCCATTTCGTGTTATCTTATTCCGGCCTTAGTCTGCCCGAGGCAAGGCTTACCCATGACGAGGCATGTGACCAGTTAAAGGGTCCTCGGTCAGCACGCCTACATACGCGTTAATCCTTAACCAACCTGGGTAGAACATCACCTGTTCCTACCCCCAAGTCTCAATTTGAGTATTTCCATCCTTAGGATTGTGTCTGTTCCTTAGGAGGAAAGAGCATCTCAGGGAACTTTGCAGTAAGATCCCACTATTGCTCCAAATGAAAATATTCTTGTGGGTAGAAGCCATCCTCTCCATGGTTAAATTGAGGACAACCTCTATCCACAAGATCTAAGCAAGGCTAAGCATTTTTGTAAATCATATTTTGATACTTCACAGAAGTATCTATAAAGGTATGGATATCAAGGAAAGCAATGCATCAAAGGGTTTCAGGTAACTCCTATAAACCTAATGCACATTTCACTAGACTTAAAGTGTGCGAAAAGTATTTAAAAACATCAAGGGAGGTGGCAAATGCACCGGGGCTTGCCTTTGTTATCAGAGGTGTCCTGCTCGGATCCACAGATATCAAAATAGAAGCAGTTGTCTGCCTGGGGATCAGAGGTGGGTGGTATCCCCTCTTCAAAAACTTCTTCTTCTTCTTCTTCTTGCTCTAATATAATCATAAACATGCATAAGAATGGATGTCATGGAATGCTCGTGAGGATGCAAAGGTAACATAAACTTATTATTTATGTCTTGAGTACAACTTTCCTTCACGGTACTCCGAGAACCTAGGGTTTCCGGAGTCAGTAAAGGAGTTTATGGAGCAGGGGGGGTGGTTTTGGGTTTAGTGATCAAACAAGGCCCAAATCAAACCAAACTCTACCCATGGCTTCTAAATAATGTGAAAAGCTCACATAAAAAGTTTGGGGAATTTTGGACTTAGTATTTATTTTCTAAAAATCCAGAATCAATGGTTTAGGCTATTTTAAATATCCTAAAATTCCCTATTCAAACTAAAAATCATAAAACTATTTTTATTAAATACTATGGAAAATAGCAAGCCTAGGAAAATTGGTCTCATAATTTTAGGATTTTTCTACTATTTTCTACAGTTTTTCAAAGGTCTGCTGAAAAGAAAAAAAGAAAAACTAGGAACAGTACTGGGCCGAATCTAGCCCAGCGGCCCAGTTCCAGTAAGGAAAGCGCCCGCGCGCAGTCGCGCCCTGGCGACTTTGCAGAAATGGCCTCGGGTCTCTGGCTAAACAGAACTAGGTCCTTTCACTATTGTTTTGAGTCACTGACGGTTTGCACAAATGCCCTCAGGGTTCTGTCAATTTACAACTTGGAGTCCTCGACGGCGCTCAAACGCGGCCGCGCTCCGGCGAGCAGCAGACCGGCCGATTGGGGCAGTGACTGGGTTCTCCGAGCGGTGGACATGAAATTGGGGTCGGCCTAACTACTTTCCCTAACTTAATTGCACTGTTGGTGGATCATGGAGCTCCGGCCACGGTGGCCGTAAGCACAACGGCAACATGAGCGTGTTCCCGACGATAGGCGCCGGTCTAGTTCAATTAAAGGGCTCGGCAAGCATCACGGAGACATGAGCATGCACAAACGAAGGCGCAGAGGGCAGGAACTGACCTGTGGAGGGCTGTCCACGGCGAGCTCACTTCAACGGTGGCGGAAAATCAATTTGGGGGCAACGAGAAATTCAGGCGAGCGGTTGGACGATTGAGTGTGGGAGCGGGTGCTAGAGCTTCACAATTTCATGGCGCAACTAGCCCTGCCCTCAATTTATAGGCTCCGGGAGCGGTGGCTCGTGAATTTTGGATGGCGTGGCGGCGGTCGGAGATGGGGAAGAGGCTTGGCGCGCGGTGAATACGTGTCGATTGCCGTGGCAAGCTCCCCGTCGATGATGGGATGGCCTAGAGGAGTCACGGTGACGAGGTGTAAAGACAGGGCCACGCGGCGGACGCCGGTAATGGCTTGACGGCGGTGAAATCCGTATCCCCGAGCGGAGAGCAAGGGGAAGGAAAGCGCTACAGCTGGCCGGAGTGGTTTACAGCTCACCGGCGGCGAGGACTCGCACCGGCCGTGCTTATCCAAAGACTACTGAGCATGAATCGTGACGAGCCATGATCGACGGCGGCGGCTACCGGCGACGAGCGCGATTAGAATCTTCTTCAGTGAATTCGAGCACTGTACCATCAGAACACCGGTTCAGAGTGACTGACAGTCCATATTTGGGGTCGATTTTCTCAAATTTTTATGTGGTGACAACGCCAACCATCTGCATCAAAATTATACACCTATCATCCATGATCAACTTTGCTACAAGACTTGCCATCAAATAGTTACCGAAGATCATTCAAAATCGGGCTCAAAGTTAATCCCATTACACTGCTATTGAAACTTTAGTTCAGGGATCGACTGACAGCCCGACTTTGAGCTTCATTATCTCTCAAATACTCTTAACAACTATGCTTACAACCTTAAGCAAAGTTGTTCTCCTATATTGGGTCTTCAACTTTGATGTGGTGACCTAGGGTAAAAACTCTATATTCTGAAAGATACAAGGCTCCAAAGTTGAGCCCATTTACTAACTTTGAGACTTAGAATAAACTCATATGAGGTCTATTTTGCATTTAGGTCCAAAACTTAGGGTTTTGCTTTCAAGTCCACATTTTTGTGAACCAAAGGACTTAAAATACTTATTTGGCTTGGTTTTTGCACTTTAGCCCAAAAGTGGGTTAATTTTGCACATAGGCCCCTAGGGTTTGGTTTTAGGGTTTTCCAGAGTTCTGATTAGGGTTTTTAGTATCCCAGGGGTATAAATGTGATTCAATTTAGTGTTTGGGGATATTTTATGACTTTTCTCAAAAGTCCTAAGGTTTTTCTCAACTTGGGTTAAGTTTTACCCCTTTAACCACTATTTAGGGTTAAGTCCTTAAACCAGGGTCCTATTTGTAAAACAGTAAAACAATACAACTTGTTTGAAATTTTTGCCTAGTGAATGCACTCTAGGTGTGTCAAACATATGCAATGCCCATGCTCATGATGCCATGCTCAAGTTTTAGTTATAGTAACACCAGGGGTGTTACAGCAGGTACTACCCCAAAATATTTCAATGGTGAACAAGGTATAAAGATAATCAAAACTGGGGTAATCTAAAGGATCCCATCAAAATTAAACCTATGCAGATCATTATAGTTAATAAGAACATGGCTGGGAAAAGTAAGTGATCAAGGGCACAACTTGCCTTCAATGAGCTCCTGCTCAGCTACTTCTACTTGCTGAAACCGGTGGTTTGCCTAATAGAACGGAGAGTAAAGGAGTACGCTTTGAAATACGTGGGTAGCATAGGGGGATCTTACTATACTTCTTGCGCTCATGGCGCTTAGAAGTGACGGACGGCGCGTCGGAGCCGGAGGTGGAAGGTGATGAAGTATCGGTCTCGTAGTAGACCACCTTCCTCATCTTTTTGTGCTTGTCGCCTCTCCGATCCGACTTGTGGGAAGAGGATTTCTTCTCTTTCCCCTTCCCTTTGTTGGAGTTTTTCTTCTCCTTCCTCTTGTTGCGCGCCGGCTCCGAAATTCCCGAAGGTGACGAGTTTGAGTTGGAGTCCTCTGGTGCACCGGACAGTCCGGTGCGCCAGACCAGAGGTGCCTTCGGTTGCCCCTTTGCTCTTTTTGTTGAACCCAATACTTGGTCTTTTTATTGGCTAAGTGTGAACCTTTTGCACCTGTAGAACTCATACACTAGAGCAAACTAGTTAGTCCAATTATTTGTTTTGGGCGATTCAACCACCAAAATCAATTTGGAAAAATAGGTGTAAGCCTAATTCCCTTTCAATCTCCCCCTTTTTGGTGATTGATGCCAACACAAACCAAAGCAAATAAAGAAGAGCATAATTGAACTAGTTTGTATAATGTAAGTGCAAAGGTTACTTAGAATTTGAGCCAGTATTAATACTTACAAGATATGCATGGATTGTTTCTTTGTTTTTAACATTTTGGACCACGCTTGCACCACATGTTTTGTTTTTGCAAATTCTTTTCAAAGTTCTTTTGCAAATAGTCAAAGGTAAAGGAATAAGATTTTGCAAAGCATTTTTCAGGATTTGAAATTTTCTCCCCTTATTTCAAATGCTTTTTCTTTGACTAAAAAAAACTCCCCGTAAATGAGATCCACCTCTTAGAGTTCAAGAGGGTTTTGATATATCATTTTTGAAATACTACTTTCTCCCCCTTTTGAACACAATAAGACACCAATTGAAAATCTCCAATTTTTGAATTAGGTGGTGGTGCGGTCCTTTTGCTTTGGGCTCTATACTTTCTCCCCCTTTGGCATGAATCGCCAAAAATGGATACTTAGAGTGAAATATAAGCCCTTTCCTAACTACTTTCTCCCCTTTGGCAAAGAAAACATATAAGTGAAGATTATACCAAAGCCAGAGTCCTTTTGCTTCATGCTCTCTCCCGAGGATGAAGCGTGACTTGGAGCGACGGCGAGGGGTGAGTTACGGAGTGGAAGCCTTTGTCTTCGCCGAAGACTCCGATTCCCTTTCAATATACCTATGACTTGGTTTGAAATACACTTGAAAACACATTAGTCATAGCATATATATAAAAGATACCTGATCAAAGGTATATTCATGAGCTATGTGTGCAAGTTAACAAAAGAAGTTTCTAGAATCAAGGATATTTAACTCATGCCTAAGTTTAGTAAAAGTTTGTTCATCAAGAGGCTTGGTAAAGATATCGGCTAATTGATCTTTAGTGTTAATATAAGTAATCTCGATATCCCCTTTTTGTTGGTGATCCCTAAGAAAGTGATACCGAATGGCTATGTGTTTAGTGCGGCTATGCTCAACGGGATTATCCGCCATGCGGATTGCACTATCATTATCACATAGAAGAGGAACTTTGGTTAATTTGTAACCATAGTCCCGCAAGGTTTGCCTCATCCAAAGCAATTGCGCGCAACAATGGCCTGCGGCAATATACTCGGCTTCGGCGGTGGAAAGAGCGACCGAATTTTGTTTCTTTGAAGCCCAAGACACCAGGGATCTTCCCAAGAACTGGCAAGTCCCCGATGTGCTCTTTCTATTTATTTTACACCCTGCCCAATCGGCATTCGAGTAACCAATTAAATCAAAAGTGGATCCCCGAGGGTACCAAAGCCCAAACTTAGGAGTATAAGCTAAATATCTCAAGATTCGTTTTACAGCCGTAAGGTGTGATTCCTTAGGGTCGGATTGGAATCTTGCACACATGCATACGGAAAGCATAATATCCGGTCGAGATGCACATAGATAAAGTAATGAACCTATCATCGACCGGTATACCTTTTGATCTACGGATTTACCTCCTGTGTCGAGGTCGAGATGCCCATTGGTTCCCATGGGTGTCTTGATGGGCTTGGCATCCTTCATCCCAAACTTGGTTAGAATGTCTTGAGTGTACTTCGTTTGACAAATGAAGGTGCCCTCTTGGAGTTGCTTGACTTGGAATCCTAAGAAATACTTCAACTCCCCCATCATCGACATCTCGAATTTCTGTGTCATGATCCTACTAAATTCCTCACATGTAGATTCGTTAGTAGACCCAAATATAATATCATCAACATAAATTTGGCATACGAACAAATCATTTGCAAGAGTCTTAGTGAATAAAGTAGGATCGGCCTTGCCGACTTTGAAGCAATTTGCAATAAGGAAATCTCTAAGGCATTCATACCAAGCTCTTGGGGCTTGCTTGAGCCCATAAAGCGCCTTAGAGAGCCTATAGACATGGTTAGGATACTCATTGTCTTCAAAGCCGGGAGGTTGCTCAACATAGACCTCTTCCTTGATTGGTCCATTGAGGAAAGCACTCTCCACGTCCATTTGAAAGAGCTTGAAGCCATGGTAAGTAGCATAGGCTAATAATATACGAATTGACTCAAGCCTAGCTACGGGTGCATAGGTTTCACCAAAATCCAAACCTTCGACTTGTGAATACCCTTTGGCCACGAGTCGAGCTTTGTTCCTTGTCACCACACCATGCTCATCTTGCTTGTTGCGGAAGACCCACTTGGTTCCTACAACATTTTGATTAGGATGTGGAACTAAATGCCATACCTCATTTGTAGTGAAATTGTTGAGCTCCTCTTGCATTGCCACCACCCAATCCGAATCTTGAAGTGCTTCCTCTACCCTGGTTGGCTCAATAGAGGAAACAAAAGAGTAATGTTCACAAAAATGTGCAACCCGAGATCTAGTAGTTACCCTCTTATGAATGTCGCCGAGGATGGTGTCGACGGGGTGATCTCGTTGGATTGCTTGGTGGACTCTTGGGTGTGGCGCTCTTGGAACTTCTTCATCCTCCTTGTCTTGATCAATTGCATCTCCCCCTTGATCGTTGCCGTCATCTTGAGATGGCTCATCATTTTGATTCTCTCCTTCATCATCTTGAGCCTCGTCCTCATCTTGAGTAGGTGGAGATGCTTGCGTGGAGGAGGAAGGTTGATCTTGTGCATTTGGAGGCTCTTCAGATTCCTTAGGACACACATCCCCAATGGACATGTTCCTTAGCGCTGTGCACGGAGCCTCTTCATTACCTATCTCATCAAGATCAACTTGCTCTACTTGAGAGCCGTTAGTCTCATCAAACACAACGTCACAAGAAACTTCAACAAGTCCTGAGGACTTGTTAAAGACTCTATATGCCCTTGTGTTTGAGTCATATCCTAGTAAAAAGCCTTCTACAGTCTTAGGAGCAAATTTTGATTTTCTACCTCTTTTAATAAGAATGAAACATTTGCTACCAAAGACTCTAAAATATGAAATGTTTGGCTTTTTACCGGTTAGGAGTTCATAGGATGTCTTCTTGAGGATTCGGTGTAGATATAACCGGTTGATGGCGTAGCAAGCGGTGTTAACCGCCTCGGCCCAAAACCGATCCGGTGTCTTGTACTCATCAAGCATGGTTCTTGCCATGTCCAATAGAGTTCAATTCTTCCTCTCCACTACACCATTTTGTTGTGGGGTGTAGGGAGAAGAGAACTCATGCTTGATGCCCTCCTCCTCAAGGAAGCCTTCAATTTGAGAGTTCTTGAACTCCGTCCCGTTATCGCTTCTTATTTTCTTGATCCTCAAGCCGAACTCATTTTGAGCCCGTCTCAAGAATCCTTTCAAGGTCTCTTGGGTTTGTGATTTTTCCTGCAAAAAGAACACCCAAGTGAAGCGAGAATAATTATCCACTATTACAAGACAATACTTACTCCCGCCGATGCTTATGTAAGCAATCGGGCCGAATAGATCCATGTGGAGTAGCTCAAGCGGCATGTCGGTCGTCATGATGTTCTTGTGTGGATGATGAACACCAACTTGCTTCCCGGCTTGGCACGTGCTACAAATCCTGTCTTTCTCAAAATGAACATTGGTTAATCCTAAAATGTGTTCTCCCTTTAGAAGCTTATGAAGATTCTTCATCCCAACATGGGCTAGTCGGCGGTGCCAGAGCCAACCCATGTTAGTCTTAGCAATTAAGCAAGTATCGAGTTCAGCTCTATTGAAATCAACTAAGTATAGCTGACCCTCTAATACTCCCTTAAAAGCTACTGAATCATCGCTTCTTCTAAAGACAGTGACACCTACATCAGTAAACAGACAGTTGTAGCCCATTTGACATAATTGGGATATAGAAAGCAAATTGTAATCTAAAGAATCTACAAGAAAAACATTGGAAATAGAATGGTCAGGAGATATAGCAATTTTACCCAAACCTTTGACCAAACCTTGGTTTCCATCCCCGAATGTGATCGCTCGTTGGGGATCTTGGTTTTTCTCATATGAGGAGAACATTTTCTTCTCCCCTGTCATGTGGTTTGTGCACCCGCTATCAATGATCCAACTTGTGCCCCCAGATGCATAAACCTACAAAACAAGTTTAGTTCTTTGTTTTAGGTACCCAAACGGTTTTGGGTCCTTTGGCATTAGAAACAAGAACTTTGGGTACCCAAACACAAGTCTTAGAGCCCTTGTGTTTGCCCCCAATAAACTTGGCAACTACCTTGCCAGATTTGTTAGTAAGCACATAGGAAGCATCAAAAGTTTTGAATGAAATGCTATGATCATTTGATGCATTAGGAGATTTTTTCTTAGGCAACTTAGCACGGGTTGGTTGCCTAGAACTAGATGTCTCACCCTTATACATAAAAGCATGGTTAGGGCCAGAGTGAGACTTCCTAGAATGAATTCTCCTAATTTTGCTCTCAGGATAACCGGCAGGGTACAAAATGTAACCCTCGTTATCTTGAGGCATGGGAGCCTTGCCCTTAACAAAGTTAGACAGTTTCTTAGGAGGGGCATTAATTTTGACATTATCTCCCCTTTGGAAGCCAATGTCATCCTTAATGCCAGGGCATCTCCCATTATAGAGCATGCTTCTAGCAAATTTAAATTTTTCATTTTCTAAGTCATGCTCGGAAATTTTAGCATTAAGTTGAGCTATGTGATCATTTTGTTTCTTAATTAAAGCTAGGTGATCATGGATAGCATCAACATTAATATCTCTACATCTAGTACAAATGGAAATATGCTCAATGATAGATGTAGAGGGTTTGCAAGATTTTAATTCTACAACCTTAGCATGTAATATATCGTTTTCACTTCTAAGGTTGGAAATCGTAGCATTGCAAACATCAAAATTTTTAGCCTTAGCAATTAATTTTTCATTTTCATCTCTAAGGCTTGCAAGAGAAACATTCAACTCATCAATCCTAGCAAGTAAATCTACATTATCATCTCTAGGATTGGAAGTTGAAGCATTACAAACATGAGAACCAACCTTAGCAATTAATTTGGCATTTTCATTTCTAAGGTTGGCAATAGTGTCATGGCATGTGCTTAACTCACTAAATAATTTTTCACATTTTTCTACCTCTAGAGCATAAGCATTCTTAACCTTAACATGTTTTTTTATTTTCCTTGATTAGGAAGTCCTCTTGGGAATCCAAAAGGTCATCCTTCTCATGAATGGCACTAACTAATTCATTTAACTTTTCTTTTTGTTCCATGTTAAGATTGGCAAAAAGGATATGCAAATTATCTTCCTCATCACTAGCATTATCATCACTAGAGGACTCATATTTAATGGAGGATTTGGATTTAACCTTCTTCCTTTTGCCGTCCTTGGCCATGAGGCACTTGTGGCCGACGTTGGGGAAGAGAAGACCCTTGGTGACGGCGATGTTGGCGGCATCCTCGTCGGAGGAGGAGTCGGTGGAGCTCTCGTCGGAGTCCCACTCACGGCACACGTGGGCATCGCCGCCCTTCTTCTTGTAGTGTCTCTTCTTCTCCTTTCTTCTTCCCTTTTTGTCGTCGCCCCTGTCACTATCACTAGATAATGGACATTCAGCAATAAAATGACCGGGCTTACCACATTTGTAGCATACTTTCTTGGAGCGGGGCTTGTAGTCTTTCCCCCTCCTTTGCTTGAGGATTTGACGGAAGCTCTTGATGATGAGCGCCATCTCCTCGTTGTCGAGCTTGGAGGCGTCGATGGGTGTTCGACTTGGAGTAGCCTCCTCCTTCTTTTCTTCCGTCACCTTGAAAGCGACCGGTTGTGCCTCGGGTGTGGAGGAGGTGCCTTGCTCGATG
Source organism: Zea luxurians (assembly GCA_029449295.1). NCBI lineage: Eukaryota > Viridiplantae > Streptophyta > Magnoliopsida > Poales > Poaceae > Zea > Zea luxurians. The sequence continues at coordinate 128,386,264 of JAOPSE010000003.1, forward strand.
ATTTTCTTTGAGCCCTTAATCATTAGCTCAAAGCTCACAAATTTTCCTATAACCTCCTCGGGAGGCATTAGCTTATATCTAGGATCACCTCGAATTAATTGGACTTGTGTAGGATTAAGAAATACAAGGGATCTAAGAATAACCTTGACTATCTCATGGTCATCCCATTTTTCGCTCCCGAGGTTGCGCACTTGGTTCACCAAGGTCTTCAAGCGGTTGTACATGGCTTGTAGATCCTCCCCTTGGTGAAGCATGAAGCGACCGAGCTCCCCCTCGATCGTTTCCCGTTTGGTGATCTTTGTCACCTCGTCTCCTTCGTGCGCGGTCTTAAGTACGTCCCAAATTTCCTTCGCACTTTTTAGCCCTTGCACCTTATTATACTCCTCTTGACTTAAAGAGGCGAGGAGTATAGTGGTTGCTTAGGAGTTGAAGTGGTGGATTTGGGCCACTTCGTCCGAGTCGTAGTCTTCATCCCCTACGGATGGTACCTGTACACCAAACTCAACAACATTCCATATGCTTGTGTGGAGTGAGGTTAGATGGTGCCTCATTTTGTCACTCCACATGTTATAATCTTCACCGTCAAAAACCGGTGGTTTGCCTAATGGAACGGAGAGTAAAGGAGTACGCTTTGAAATACGTGGGTAGTGTAGGGGGATCTTACTATACTTCTTGCGCTCATGGCGCTTAGAAGTGACGGACGGCGCGTTGGAGCCGGAGGTGGAAGGTGATGAAGTATCGGTCTCGTAGTAGACCACCTTCCTCATCTTTTTGTGCTTGTCGCCTCTCCGATCCGACTTGTGGGAAGAGGATTTCTTCTCTTTCCCCTTCCCTTTGTTGGAGGAGTTTTTCTTCTCCTTCCTCTTGTTGCGGGACTCTTCCGATGAAGTCGACCCGTGGCTTGTAGCGGGCTTGTCGCCGGTCTCCATCTCCCTCTTGGCGAGTTCTCCCGACATCACTTCGAGCGGTTAGGCTCTAATGAAGCACCGTGGCTCTGATACCAATTGATAGTTGCCTAGAGGGGGGTGAATAGGGCGAAACTGAAATTTACAAATATAATCACAACTACAAGCCGGGTTAACGTTAGAAATATAATCGAGTCCGCGAGAGAGGGCGCAAAACAAATCGCAAGCGAATAAGAGGTGTGACACGCGGATTTGTTTTACCTAGGTTCGGTTCTCGCAAACCTACTCCCCGTTGAGGAGGCCACAAAGGCCGGGTCTCTTTCAACCCTTTCCCTCTCTCAAACGATCCACCGATCGAGTGAGCTTCTTCTTCTCAAACCAAAACCGGGAACAAAACTTCCCCGCAAGGGCCACCACACAATTGGTGCCTCTTGCCTTGGTTACAATGGAGTTTTGACCACAAGAACAAGTGAGAAAGAAAAGAAGCGATCCAAGCGCAAGATCTCAAAAGAACACGGCAAATCTCTCTCGCTAATCACTAAAGCCTTGAGTGGAATTGGAGAGGATTTGATTTCTTTGGTGTGTCTAGAATTGAATGCCTAGCTCTTGTAAGTGGTTGAGAAGTGGAAAACTTGGATGCAATGAATGGTGGGTGGTTGGGGGTATTTATAGCCCCAACCACCAAACTAGCCGTTTGGTGCGGCTGTCTGTCGCATGGTGCACCGGACAGTCCGGTGCACACCGGACATGTCCGGTGCACCAGCCACGTCACCAAAGCCGTTGGGTTCCGACCGTTGGAGCACTGTCTTCTGGGCCCGCCTGGATGTCCGGTGGCGCACCGGACATGCACTGTAGAGTGTCCGGTGCACCAGCATGGGCGTGCCTGACTTCCGTGCGCGCTGGCGCGCATTTAATGCGTCCGCAGGTAGCCGTTGGCGTCGAAGTATCCATTGCCCCGTAGTTACACCGGACAGTCCGGTGTACACCGGACATGTCCGGTGAATTATAGTGGAGCAGCTGTCGTGAATTCCCGAGGCTACCAAGTTCCGGAGCCGCGTCCTCTTGGAGCACCGGACACTGTCCGGTGTACACCGGACATGTCCGGTGAATTATAGCGCGCCGGCTCCGAAAATTCCCGAAGGTGACGAGTTTGAGTTGGAGTCCTCTGGTGCACCGGACATGTCCGGTGGTGCACCAGACACTGTCCGGTGCGCCAGACCAGAGGTGCCTTCGGTTGCCCTTTTGCTCTTTTTGTAGAACCCAATACTTGGTCTTTTTATTGGCTAAGTGTGAACCTTTTGCACCTGTAGAACTCATACACTAGAGCAAACTAGTTAGTCCAATTATTTGTGTTGGGCGATTCAACCACCAAAATCAATTTGGAAAAATAGGTGTAAGCCTTATTCCCTTTCAATAACATATACAGTAAAAAATCTACACATTAAAACGAGATCATAGGAACTGGAATCATTAAATTTGGAGTTATAGATTTCAAGTTATGAATTTCCTAAGATTTAATGTGCTTGAAATAGGATTAAATGAGAAATTAATTTTCTTACTGTTTTCATGTAGAAACAGAGATACTATATGATAGAGAATATTATTACAAAATTTTAGAAATTGGAATGGCTCAATTTGGAGCTAATATGAATTTTCTATGGATTATACAAGTTTCTAGAATTGTTTTTGTATTAAAAACTAAATTCTATAATCATTTCTCAGTTTTTATTATCCCCTGGATTGGGCATCAATTTCTGGTAGACTCAGGGGCCTAAACTGAAGTTTTCTAAGACTCAGTGAATAACCCGAGTGGACGGCGCGTTTAAAATGTTAAAAGCTCAGGGTTTCATTTGTAAATCGCACTCGCGAAGGGGTATCATGGCATTAGAGCCGTTGGATCAGCGTTGACGGCCTAGATTAGATCTTCATCACCCCGAACCGGACACAATCACAACCGTTGGATCCGATCTAACGTTCCCTGGTTAACATACCATCGCGGGTGTTCACGGTGGACGGATCTAGAATCAATGGCCCAGCTTCCATGAGGCAAAGGGGATGTGTTTGAGGTGATCAGGGCCGCACGTATCTAATCGAAAGGCTGCACAGCCATCGCCCTCCTTACCACCGCCCAGGACGATGGCGCAGGTACCGCCGCGATGGGGAAGGTCCCCGGTAAGCCCAAAGGCGACCGCCCCAAGGAATACGTCCTCCGATCGACAAGCTTAACAGGAAACGAGGAAGACGAGAAACTCGGTAGGAGCAAGCTTACCAAAAATTGCGCAGCATGGAGCTCAGGCGGCTACATATGGCGACCCGGCGGTGGGGGAATTACCCCGACGAGCAAATCTGCACCAAGTTGAAGCTTCCCACACCCGAAACGGCCACGATCAAGGTCAGTGCTCCCCAGTGAAGCGCCTAGGACACCGTAGAAGCCACGGCGACAACGCAATCAAAAATCTACGCGCGGTGGCGGTACTGACCGGACACGGTGGGGAAAATGGTCTCGGTGCTCGTGCAAGGAGGATGGGTGAGTGAAGGAGGGAGCAGGGGAGTGCTCCCACTTATCCTCCGTGGGCTCGGCTCGGGCTGGAAGGCGGTCGTCCACGATTCACGGCAACGGCGGCGAGCATCTCGCGCGAGGTGGGTGAGTACGACGACAATCGTGCGGATCTGGCATCCCCCCAGTTGATGGACTGCACCAAGTAATGACAGACAGGCCCCATGCGCAGTGGGAGAGAGCAATCACCAGCGCGCCCCCAGCTCGTTTTCAGCGGCTGACAAAAACGGGCCCACGTGCGAAGAGCTGGCCGGCTGCGGTGGGGACCCACATGTAAGTGACACAGGCACACACAGGTGGAGAGATGGGCTGGTGCGTGGGGTTTGTGGAATGGGCCGAATTCAACATCGGGGCCCAGCATAGGTGATAAACCTTTTCCATTGTTTATTTATTTTTCCTTTCTTTCTATTTTCAATTCCTCTCATATTTTGTATTTTTATTTTGAATTAAATGTAAACAGAGTTCAAACTTAGATCAAATGTACAATCTCAAATATTGGTATAAACAATTTTATATTTACTTATACATCCATACCCTTTATTTTTGTGTGGTTTTTTTCCTTCTCTTTCTCAAATTATAGAATTTCCTTTAGAATTCCAATTCCAATTTGGGTACCAACATTTTTCTTTTTACATTATTTTTTATATTGTCACAAAATGCTTCACAAAGCAAAACCTCAGCATGATGCATATTCCATTTTAGTATCTTTTATTTTAACTAATCACCCTTAATTATAGGTATGTTCTTGTTATGATGAATATATGGCACACAACATAATGAGATTTACTATACCCTCATCGTATACATTTTCTTGGTATTACATGAGCTTAGCATTTGCCATGACACTATTTCCAACCTTAGAAATGAAAATGCTAAATTAATTGCTAAGGTTGAGAAATCAAATGTATGTGATGATTCAATTGCCAATCTTAGAAATGATAATGCTTGTTTGATTGCTAAGATTGATAAATTGAATGCCTCTCTTGCTAGCCTTAAGATTGAGAATGAAAAATTAATTGCTAAGGCTAAAGATTTAAATGTTTGCAATAATCTTATTTCCAATCTTAGAAATGAAAATGTCATTTTACATGCTAAGATTGATGAATTAAATGCTTGCAAACCCTTTACATCTACTGTCAGTCATATTTCTATTTGCACTAGATGTAGAGATGTTAATATTGATGTTATCCATGATCACATTGCTATAATTAAACAACAAAATGATCATATAGCAAAATTAGATGCTAAAATTGCCGAGCATGAATTAGAAAATGAGAAATTTAAATTTGCTCGTAGTATGCTTTATAGTGGGAGACGCCCTGGCATTAAGGATGGCATTGGCTTCCAACAGGGAGGCAATGTTAAAATTAATGCCCCTAAAAGATTGTCAAATTTTGTTAAGGGCAAGGCTATCATGCCTCAGGATAATGAGGGCTATATTTTGTGTCCTGCTGGTTATCCTGAGGATAAGATTAGGAGAATTCATGCAAAGAAGACTCATTCTGTTTCTCACCATGCTTTTATTTATAAGAATGAGGCTTCTAGCTCTAGGCGTTCTACCCATGTTAAAATGCCTAAGAAGAAATCTCCTATTGCATCAAATGATCATAACATTTCATTTAAGACTTTTGATGCTTCATATGTTTTAATTAACAAATCAGACAAAGTAGTTGCCAAATATGTTGGGGGCAAACACAAGGGCTCCAAGACTTGTGTTTGGGTACCCAAGGTGCTTGTTTCTAATGTCAAAGGACCCAAGACCGTTTGGGTACCTAAGAACAAGGCCTAAATTTGTTTTGTAGGTTTATGCATCCGGGGGATCAAGTTGGATCATTGACAGCGGGTGCACAAACCACATGACTAGGGAGAAAATGATGTTCTCCTCCTACGAGAAAAACCAAGATCTCTAAAGAGCTATCACATTCGGGGATGGAAATCAAGGTTTGGTCAAAGAACTTGGTAAAATTGCTATATCACCTGACCATTCTATTTCCAATGTTTTTCTTGTAGATTCTTTAGATTATAACTTGCTTTCAGTTTCTCAATTATGTAAAATGGGTTACAACTGTCTTTTTATAGATTTATGTGTTACTGTCTTTAGAAGAAGTGATGATTCAATAGCATTTAAGGGAGTGTTAGAGGGTCAGCTATACTTAGTTGATTTTAATAGAGCTAAACTCGACACTTGCTTAATTGCTAAGACTAACATGGGTTGGCTCTGGCATCACCGACTAGCCCACGTTGGGATGAAGAATCTTCATAAGCTTCTAAAGGGAGAACACATTTTGGGACTAACAAATGTTTATTTTGAGAAAGACAGGATTTGTAGCGCATGTCAAGTAGGGAAGCAAGTTGGTGTTCATCATCCACACAAGAACATCATGACGACGGATAGGCCGCTTGAGCTACTCCACATGGATCTATTCGGCCCGATCGCTTACATAAGCATCGGTGAGAGTAAGTACTGTCTAGTTATTATGGATGATTATTCTCGCTTCACTTGGGTGTTCTTTTTGCAGGAAAAATCACAAACCCAAGAGACCTTAAAGGGATTCTTGAGATGAGCTCAAAATGAGTTCGACTTAAGGATCAAGAAGATAAGAAGCGACAATAGAACGGAGTTCAAGATCTCTCAAATTGAAGGCTTCCTTGAGGAGGAGGGCATCAAGCATGAGTTCTCTTCTCCCTACACACCACAACAAAATGGTGTAGTGGAGAGGAAGAATATAACTCTACTTGACATGGCGAGGACCATGCTTGATGAGTACAATACACCGGACCGATTTTGGGCCGAGGCGATTAACACCGCCTGCTACTCCATCAACCGGTTATATCTTCACCGAATCCTCAAGAAGACATCATATGAACTCCTCACTGGTAAAAAGCCCAATGTTTCATATTTTAGAGTCTTTGGTAGCAGATGTTTTATTCTTGTTAAAAGAGGTCGAAAATCTAAATTTGCTCCTAAGGCTGTTGAAGGCTTTTTACTTGGTTATGATTCAAACACAAGGGCATATAGAGTCTTTAACAAGTCCACTGGACTAGTTGAAGTTTCTTGTGACATTGTGTTTGATGAGACTAACGGCTCTCAAGTAGAGCAAGTTGATCTTGATGAGCTAGATGATGAAGAGGCTCCATGCGTCGCGCTAAGGAACATGTCCATTAGGGATGTGTGTCCTAAGGAATCCGAAGAGCCTCCCCAAGCACAAGATCAACCATCATCTTCCACACAAGCATCTCCACCAACTCAAGATGAGGATCAAGCTCAAGATGATGAAAATGAAGATCAAGAGGATGAGCCACCTCAAGAGGAGGACAATGATCAAGGGGGAGATGCCAATGATCAAGACAAGGAAGATGAACAAGATACAAGACCGCCACACCCAAGAGTCCACCAGGCGATTTAAAGAGATCACCCCGTGAACACCATCCTCGGCGATATTCATAAGGGGGTAACCACTCGATCTCGAGTCGCTCATTTTTGTGAACATTACTCTTTTGTTTCCTCTATTGAGCCCCACAGGGTAGAGGATGCACTTAAAGATTCGGATTGGGTGCTGGCGATGCAAGAAGAGCTCAACAACTTCACGAGGAATGAGGTATGGCATTTGGTTCCACGTCCTAATCAAAATGTTGTAGGAACCAAGTGGGTCTTCCGCAACAAGCAAGATGAGCATGGTGTGGTGACAAGGAACAAAGCACGACTTGTAGCCAAGGGTTATTCACAAGTCGAAGGTTTGGATTTTGGTGAAACCTATGCACCCATAGCTAGGCTTGAGTCAATTTGTATATTACTTGCCTATGCTACTTACCATGGCTTTAAGCTATATCAAATGGACGTGAAGAGTGCCTTCCTCAATGGACCAATCAAGGAAGAGGTCTATGTTGAGCAACCTCCTGGCTTTGAAGATAGTGAGTATCCTAACCATGTATATAAACTCTCTAAGGCGCTTTATGGGCTCAAGCAAGCCCCAAGAGCATGGTATCAATGCCTAAGAGATTTTCTTATCACTAATGGCTTCAAAGTCGGCAAAGCCGATCCTACTCTCTTTACTAAAACTATTGCAAAAGATTTGTTTGTATGCCAAATTTATGTTGATGATATTATATTTGGGTCTACTAACAAATCCACTTGTGAAGAGTTTAGTAGGATCATGGTTCAAAAATTCGAGATGTCTATGATGGGGGAGTTGAAGTATTTTCTAGGATTCTAAGTCAAGCAACTCCAAGAGGGCACCTTCATCAGCCAAACAAAGTACATTCAAGACATACTCACCAAGTTTGGAATGAAGGATGCCAAGCCCATCAAGACACCCATGGGAACCAATGGGCATCTCGACCTCGACACGGGAGGTAAATCCATAGATCAAAAGGTATACCGGTCGATGATAGGATCTTTACTCTATTTATGTGCATCTCGACTGGATATTATGCTTTCCGTATGCATGTGTGCAAGGTTCCAAGCCAATCCTAAGGAAGTTCACCTTAGGGCCATGAAGAGAATCTTGAGATATCTAATTCATATACCTAAGTTTGGTCTTTGGTACCCCAAGGGATCCTCTTTTGATTTATTAGGATATTCAGATGCTGATTGGGCAGGGTGTACAATTGATAGGAAGAGCATATCAGGGACTTGTCAGTTTCTGGGGAGATCCCTGGTGTCTTGGGCTTCAAAGAAACAAAACTCAGTAGCTCTTTCTACCGCCAAAGCCGAGTATATTGCCGCAGGACATTGTTGCGCACAATTGCTTTGGATGAGGCAAACCCTTAGGGACTATGGCTACAAATTTAGCAAAGTCCCTCTCCTATGTGATAATGAGAGTGCAATCCGCATGGCGGATAATCCCGTTGAACACAGCCGCACTAAGCACATAGCCATTCGGTATCACTTTCTGAGAGATCACCAACAAAGGGGGGATATCGAGATAGCCTATATTAACACCAAAGATCAATTAGTCGATATCTTTACCAAGCCTTTAGATGAGAAAACCTTTACCAAACTTAGGAATGAGCTAAATATTCTTGATTCTAGGAATTTTGATTGAAACATTGCACACATAGCTTATTTATATACCTTTGATCATATCTCTTTTATGTCTATGACTAATGTGTTATTATGCTTAGTCATAGAATTGAAAGGAAAATGGAGTATTCGGCAAAGACGACGCTTCCACTCAACTCCATCGGTATTATCTACTCTTTGCTGGTATTCCGCATATTTCTCCACTTTGGTATAATCTTCACCCATATTTATTTGTTTGTCATTGGGGAGAAAGTAAAAGGGCTTATATTTCACTCACAAGTATCCGTTTTTGGCGATTCATGCCAAAGGGGGAGAAAGTATTAGCCCAAAGCAAAAGGACCGCACCACCACCGAATTTTAAAAATGAAGTTCTCAAATTGGTATCTTAATGTGTTTTCAAAAGGGGAAGAAAGTTCTAGTATCTTCAAAATTTTGTAAAACTCTCTTGAACACTAAGAGGAAAATTTCATTGAGGGGGAGTTTTGTTTAAGTCAAAGGAAAAGCATTTGAAACAGGGGGAGAAAATTTCAAATCTTGAAAATGCTTCTTTTAATCTTATTCATATACCTTTGACTATTTGCAAAAAGTTTTGAAAAGAATTTTACAAAGAATTTGCAAAACAAAACTTGTGGTGCAAGCGTGGTCCAAAATTTTAAATAAGAAGAAAACCATCCATGCATATCTAGTAGAAATAATTATTGGTTTCATTCCAAGCAACCTTTGCACTTACCTTATGCAAACTAGTTCAATTCTGCACTTTTATATTTGCTTTGGTTTGTGTTGGCATCAATCACCAAAAAGGGGGAGATTGAAAGGGAAATAGGGTCAAACCTTTTTCCTAAATGATTTTGGTGGTTGAATTGCCCAACACAAATTATTGGACTAACTAGTTTGCTCTAGATTATGAGTTCTACAGGTGCCAAAGGTTCAACATAAACCAATAAAAAGTCCAAGAAAGGGTTCAAATAAAAAGAGCAAAAGACAACCGAAGGCTGCCCTGGTCTGGCGCACCGGACTATCCGGTGTGCCATCGGACAGTGTCCGGTGCACCAGGGTGGATCAACTCAAACTTGCTAGCTTCGGGAATTTGGGGAGCCACTTCGCTATAATTCACCGGACTGTCCGGTGTAGCACCGGACTGCCCGGTGTGCTAGCGGAGCAACGGCTAATTGCGCCAACGGTCGTCTGCAAAAGTCAATAGTGAACAATGAACAGTGCAACTGCGTGCGTAGAAGTTAGAGCAGGCGCCAGAAGGCGCACCGGACAGTGAACAGGGACTGTCTGGTGCACCACCGGACTGTTCGGTGGCCCCACAAGTCAGAGCTCCAACGGTCAAACCCTAATGGTTGGGTGACGTGGCTGGCGCACCGGACAGTGTTCGGTGCGCCATATGACAGCAGCCATCCCCAACGGCCACTTTGGTGGTTGGGGCTATAAATACCCCCAACCACCACACTTCAAGGCATCCAAGTTTTCAGCCAACACATTCAATACAAGAGGTATAGCATTCAATACAAGACACAATTAGAGTGAATCAAAATCTCTCCAAGTCCCAATTCCACTCAAAGCAATAGTGACTAGAAGAGAGAGTTTTGCCGTGTTCATTTGAGCTCTTGCGCTTGGATCGCTTTTCTTCTTCCTTCATTTCTTGTTCCCAAAACATTTGTAATCAAGGCAAGAGACACCAATTGTGTGGTGGTCCTTGTGGGGACTAAGTGTCCCGATTGATTGAGAAGAGAATCTCACTCGGTCTAGGTGACCGTTTGAGAGAGGGAAAGGGTTGAAAGAGACCCGGTCTTTGTGACCACCTCAACGGGGAGTAGGTTGCAAGAACCGAACCTCGGTAAAACAAATCAGTGTGTCATCCGTTCTTATTTGCTTGTGATTTGTTTTTGCCCTCTCCTTCGGACTTGATTATATTACTAACGCTAACCCCGGCTTGCAGTTGTGCTTAAAGTTTATAAATTTCAGATTCCGTCTATTCACCCCCCTTTAGGCGACTTTCACCACTCACTCGCTCGCATTGCCTCACTAGGGTTTGTCATTCCCATCGCAGGCAAAGATGGAGCAAGGTGACCCTGGTCGTGGCGTCGCACCTCCCAAGGCTGGGCCCCTCCTGTCACATTCCTCTGTGGCGTAGTCCACCACCGCCAGGGATGAGAAGCCTCTATCACAACCTCCTCTCCTTGCTCGGTTCCAGGAGTGACGTGCACTAGTCATCACCAACATCACCGCCACGGTAATGTTGCCATTAGGCCCACGGCCCTCCCCATCCTAGCCCATTTCTTTTCCACCCGTCTCCCTTTCCCCTCCTTCCATGTCCGGCATTCCTCCCTCAAAATCTCTCCTGCTCCCAAGTGTACACTGCACGCCGAATTCCCTCCCTGCGAGACATTATGTTGAATCCCTGCAGCATGACGGCGAACGCGCCACCCATGGGCGGTGCGGGGCACGCGATGCTCATGCTCCCTAACACCCGAAGGCAGTCGTCCAAATCCTATGCCACCATCTGCGACAACTTCTTCTCCACCAAGGTGACGCTTGCTTGACAAACTCTCCCCCCTCCTAATGTCGTGGGTAGTGCCGATTGTATTCATAATGTGGGGTGGCTTCTGGCCTGTAAGGTCAAGGTCGTGGTTCTTTATCTGCTGCCTTCGTCGTAATGTGCTAAACTAGGATTCGTCCTCCTAGCTACTTTGTTAAAAAAACTAGGATTCTAGCATTTCTTCTGTCATGTGCTACTTACAGATGAAATTGTGTTGTTCAGGAAACCAACTTAGTCATCTTGTTCTCATTTTACTGACTACGTTTACTGTAGTCATATTCCTTTTGGATTGTTGTTCAAGGCAGTCATTTCCCACATGCAGGCTTGACACGTTTGCAAGCGCAACAATGAAATTTGCGTCCAACTATACGAGAAGGAGCAGTTGATTGATATATCATATCTACATATACATGGGTATGTATTGTGCTTGCTTATAGAAAAACATCATATATTTCTCATTGTTCCTAGTCGGTCTTCCTGAACAGGAACGAAATGACTGACAGATCTCATAATAGTGGCGACTATGGTGGTGGCCTCATGGATTATGCTTATAAGTTTGTGATTAAAATGGTGTAAATTGACACAAAGGAGCACTAATCCTATCGTGAAGCGGATGGGACATCCGACAAGAATAAGGTAACATGGGGTTATAGAAAAGTAGCTTCACAAACTGTTTAATGCATCATGTCATATTTATGTGATGTGTATGCTTATATTACAGCTGGAAAAGCGAGTTGTGACAATTGATGGTTACTCTGATATACCTTCCAACAAAGAAGATTTGTTACTCCAGGCTGTTGCACAACAACCGATTAGTGTAGGAATATGTGGCAGCGCTCGAGCATTTCAGTTGTACTACCAGATACAGATACATACTTGGTTTATCCTATCACTCCAGGCTGTTGCAGATACATAATTTGCATGGCACTGATACTGCATCAGGGAACTTTTATAGCGTCCGATAGGGCCGATTTTTTGTATTTTAACTTTTTCCTTGAAAAATGTTCACATTTAAACATTTGAATGACTTAATATCGTTTTTAGACCATTTGCTCGGCGCCATAGACCGTGGCGCCGAAGTAACACGGCTCGGCGCCACAGATCTTGGCGTCGAGGTGCTTGATCCGCTGGCGATGGCAAGATGCCGCGCGCTGACGTGGCATCGAGCTCCTTATCAAAATTGGCACCTAGGCCAGAAATCTTGCCGCTTGCCGAAATAGTTTAGCTGTGTCCGTATAAGACTTTGTTGCTCAACTATTCTCCCTTTGATGACATTCATATTTCACTTCTTTTTTAGGCATGCTGCACATACTTGTTGTTGAGCTCAAAAAGTGGTCTTGCTAATGGTCCGCGGTGATGGCGCGAACGGTCTGCACGTGCACATAGTCAGTTAGGGTTCTGAGTTTCTCGCGGGATTTTTTACCTAAAACCGCAGGATTAGCTCGAGAAACAACTTGTAGCGGATCCATACCTCTCCCTTTATATAGATGAAGGGCTACGACCGATTGAACCCACAATAATCGATCAAATCAAGTCTATTTCTCATTTTACTTATGCATTAGGAGTAGTTCTAGTTTAGCTCTAGGTTAACTTTTCCCTACCCAAAATTCTTCGCTTCTCTTCGGCTCTACGTCGATTAGAGGTGTCTAGGATGGCCTGCCGACCCTAGACGAAGCCTAGGATCTCTCCTCCCCGACGGGATCCCTCCCGGGAGCGAGATTCAGGCACCGCCGGTGAACTCCACTGCCCCTGCGCACGCGCGGACCGTCCAGCCTCTAGGCGTGAACCGTCTAGCCTGTCAGGCAGGGAACCTAAGCCCTGCGCCATGTTGCAGACCATCCAACCCCTGGCTGCGGACCATCTGCGCCTATGTAGAGAGCACAGCAGCATGTTCTCAACGTAGTGATTGGTGCCTGGATCGACGCCAACACACTTTTTGGCAACTCCGCTGGGGAAAGGTGTCTAGATCTACTAAAAATCAGACCCTCAAATGGCGGTTCTAAAGATCACACTGATATATCCCCGGACAATATCCTGAAGCCGGCTGTTGAAAGTCTAACGGCCGATGAGCAACAGCAATACAAGGACTACATGCGTCAAACGAAGGAGAAATTCTTATCACAATACACAGTGGATCGCCACCAAAAAGTTGTCAAACATGGAGAGACCGGCGTCACATCTCTTCTATCTTCGCTTCAAGTCCCCAATGTAAGTAAACCCGACGACATCCAACCTATTAAACAGTATGTAGATCATTAGCAGAATCAAATGAAACAATATATTGGAGGGTTAGAAGAATCAATTAGAAAATTAATGCGTACGTTGAAGAAGTCTGTTGCTCCTAGTTTTCCATCATATGAAACTAGTAACAGGATATCTATGTCTAATACATCAGCAACAAATGGGAATTCGCAGCCCTAGCCATTATATGGTATGCCAATGAACTCATATTCAGGGCAAATACCATCACCACCGTCCCTGCTTGGCAGATCGGCACCCCTGGACACGGTCGGACCATCTAAGCTTTTGCCCGGACAGTACGGCCCTTACACAGACCGTCCGGCTTTCCCTGCCGGACAGTCCGGGACCGCACCAGGGCTATCGCGTTGCGCCCCAATAATAGTGAACACGACCGGCCAGTTCGGATGTACCACCGTACAGACCGGATACACATACGCAGAACCTACTATCGCACACTACGCACCAAATTATCACACACCACAGCATTAGTACGTTCCCCCTACATATTTAAACCACAACACACCATACAATCACAGGCCGATTAACATTATCGATCGGTCATGGCAAGAAGGTCGGCATAACAATGCCCGACCGAATGAACCCCACAGCTTAGGGTCCGGTGGTTTGCCACCGGGCGCGATGGAGAAAATTAGGGAAGAGATGGCTGAACTATTTCGAGATAGGCTCGGAGTTAGTGTAGCTAGAGTGGTGCAATCATATCAGAAGCCATATGATCACCGGTTTGACATTATCCCATATCCACAAGGGGCAAGGATACTGGAGTTTTCTAAGTTTTCTGATGAAAACGGGAGAAGCACACACGAACATATAGGCCAAATTCTAGCACACCTAGGTGAATTGGCCGATGGGGAAGCATTTCGTGTTCGTTTATTTTCTTTATCCCTTACTGGTACCGCTTTTGCATGGTACGCCGCCATGCCTCCTAATTCCTGGAATGATTTAGAGAGTAAATTTCATGAACATTTCTTTTCCAGGGAATATGAATTAGGGCTAGCTGATTTAGCTTTAGTCCGACAGGGACGCAAAGAATCGGTTAACGATTATATCCAGAGGTTTCGGGACACTAGAAACCGATGCTTTCAGATCCATGTTGTAGACAAAGAGCTAGCAGGGCTGGCTTTTAATGGGTTGCTATCCTACTTAAGAGACAAATTAGATGGGACCTAGTTCTTTTCAATAGCTCAGCTACATCAGCGGGCTTTAGCCTATGAAAGCCGATTTAAATAGACATCAAAATCGGTCGCCATAATATACATCTAGTAGAGCGTGATAATTCAGATGATGAATCCGCAGATGTATATACCGCTGAGTTTGTTTGGCCAACAAAGGTCAAATCTTCTGCATGTTCTTTCTTATAGCAGGTTCAAAAGAATCGACAAGAAGAGATTCAATTTACCTTTAATATTGCCAAATCGATAGGATATTTGACGAACTACTAAAAATGGCAACATTAAATTAACTCATACTATTCCTCCTATGGAAGAAATAAAGAGACGTGCTTATTGTAAGTGGCATAATTCTTTTTCCCATGCCACCAATGATTGTAATGTTTTTCGTCGACAGATATAATCGGCCATAAATGAGGACCGATTGGCTTTTCAGGAGATGCAAGTGGACACACAGCTATTTCCTGTTAATACCATAGAACCCGCGTGCAAAGAGGTCTTGGTTCGGCCCGAAGTGGCCGATAAAGACAAAGGCGAAAACATCGTCATTAGCGATCCTCGCATGTCAAATATATCACAAGAAGAGATCGCTCAGAAGGCTCCGGACAAGGAGACTAGCAAGTCCAGAGGCACTAGGGGACATACACAATTAAGGAGCCAAGCACGGCAACCTGACTCAAGCATCGCAGACGGTCCGACACCTACGTACGAATGATCTGGTGTTCAGACAGACGGTCCAGCTGACTCAGCCAAACAGTCCGCCCATGGCCAGAGGCGTCAGCGTCCGCACAAAGCAAGGAAAGAGACGCAAGGGCAAAGCCAACATGACGCACATGGTCGGCTGGTAAAAGTCGACCCTACTTTCGACCAATTGCTAGCCAAATATGCTGGCAAGAAGGCCGTTCTATGCGATCGACCAACAAAGAAACCTCGGTCACCTACTAAAACAAAATGGCCGAGTAAAACGGTCCGAAAGACAATGCAACAAGCATCGCCTCTTCATCATGTCATGCGAGGATGCTTCCTACCCACCTACTCATCGTCGATGTATTGTGCTATTCAAATATGGAATGGTACGACGATGAACCCATGGTATATGCGTACTCCCTTTGTCTATTCAGGCTTGGGGGCACCTCCATTCTATTCCTTTTGATCCATTGATAAAATGGTCACGGGCGAGAAAGATACAATCCTAAACGGTCTTTATGCATTGGGGCTCTATTGAATGATCACCATATTGAATTGAAAAAGCTGGTGGCTTGCATCAGGCTTAGTTCATATGATTTTGGTTCGTCAACCTTCACCAAAAGGCAGGGGGCATATGTTGAGCTCAAAAAGTGGCCTCGCGGACGGTCCGTGGTGGTGGCGCGAACGGTCCGCGCGTGCGTAGATTCAGTTAGAGTTCCAAGTTTCTCGCGGGATTTGTTACGTAAAACCGCGGGATTAGCTCGGGAAACAACTTGTAGCAGATCCATACCTCCCCTTTATATAGATGAAGGGCTACGGACGATTGAACCTCCAACAATCGATCAAATCAAGTCTATTTCTCGTTTTACTTATGTATTAGGAGTAGTTCTACTTTAGCTCTAGGTTAGCTTTTCTCTACGCCAAATTCTTCGCTTCTCTTCGGCTCTACGTCGATTAAAGGTGTCTAGGGTGGCCTACCGACCCTAGACGAAGCCTAGGATCTCTCAACGACGGGGTCCCTCTTGGGAGCGAGATTCAGGTGCCGCCGGTGAACTCCGCCGCTACTGCGCACGCGCGGACCGTCCGGCCCGTCAGGCAGGGAACCCGAGCCCTGCGCCAGGTCGCGACCGTCCGACCTCTTGCCGCGGACCGTCCGCGCCTGTGTATCCGCGCATGTGTAGAGAGCACAGCATCAGATTCTCAACGCAGTGATTGGTGCTCGGATCAGCGCCAACTGTGTCATGGCGTGATCACGGGCCAAATTATTCACCTTTTTAAGGCTTGCCAGTCTAACTTTGTATCGTCATCTAAAATGAAGTAAAAAAGCAACGTTTAGTATATGATAAAAAATGTAACTTCTTGATCCGGACCAATTAATCAAGTACTTCCTATAGACACTTAAACTACGACAAACATTTATTCAGATTCACGGCCAAAGCATCAACTATTGTAGGATTTCTTAACCCAAATAATGCTCACGCGGAATTATAAAAAAAAAATCTTGTAGCGGTGACCTTAGCCGGCCTGGAGCCAAGCAACAAATAGCATTAGATTAGCTTAGCTGACACGAATAACAGAGAGTTCATTCCAGCAAGCCCGCTGGCCCAGGTCCCAATTTGTGCCAGACCTCGGCGCCATGATTCATGGCGTCGAGCTTGGCCACATCGACGCCACGTCAATCTGCCATCGTCAACAGAGGACGCATCTCGACGCCAAGATTTATGGCGTCGAGCCATGTTACCTGGCGACAATATCTATAATGCCGAGCAAAGGATTTAAAAACGAGATTAAGTTGTTCAGAGGTCTAAACGTGAACATTTTTCAGAAAAAGATTAAATTAAAAAAAAATACAACTGATAGGCACAGCCTGATTCTAGTACTATTAAATCCTAAAATAAATATACTAAATACTAAAAAGCCATTAGGTTCGTGGAATATTAAATCCTAAAATAAATATATAAAATACTAAAAAGCCATTGGGTTCGTGGAAACTAATCAAATTTAACGATAATTTAACTTTAAAACCTATAATTGTATTTTTATCGTATATTTTTTAGGATGGAGGTAATGATTTTGTATTAAAGGCTATTCTAGTAGCTTATCCATCCACGTCCCCTATATTTAAACTCCGTAAACAATATGGTATACAGTATAAAACAGTGTTTTGAGTGATCATATGAGTAAACTATTGAATACGATTAAAAGTTTACTAAATATACAGAGATGAAATTGATATTTTTGGTATATACAACTATAGGCCGTTCTTCCTTGAGAGGGAAGACCGATTTAATTAAATCAATATTCCTTAGAGACGATATAGTTTACTCTATAAATAAGTAAAAGACCATGATAATGCTTATTGAAAGGGAAATGGATTTAACTATTTTATCTAATTGATTTTTGGTGCTTGATGACTATTACAACCTTATAGACTAACTAGTTTACCTAATCTTAGTTTACATATTTCAAAAGTTCATTTAATCTAGTTCTAAGTTAGAAACAATTCAACTCAAATAAAAGGGGTAAAACTTGGAAAAGATGAACTATACATAGTTCTATATTTTGGATAAGTTGTAAACACCCTAGGAACTCAATTGACCTATCTAAGGAGGCTAGAAAGCTCAGATTCATAAAGTCTCACTTCTGGAGCTAGTTTGAGCTCAAATAAGAACTTGAGTTGGACATAATAAAAAGTCCAAGATGCATGATTTGGACTAGTTGAAAAGTCTTTAGATATGTTTGTATAAATTATAGGAACATCCTCAAAGCCAGTCAAAGAGATTTGAAGAAGGTTTGATCAAAGAAGAAAAAATAGCCTCCTGGCTAGGGCACCAAACCGATCTAGTGGTACACCGGGCCATCCAAGCAGGGAAGGCAAGACTCGGACTTTTCTCGGCTAGCACACCTGACCGGTCTTGTGGCTATCCGGAGTGAGTATGCAGGGAGCACGTAAAAAATACATTTTAGAGGATAGCGCATCAAACGACTACCTGTAGGGACAGGCTGACAAGGTCCAGTGGTGCACCAGATCTACACTGTAGGGGGGCCGGTGCACCACCTAACAGCAGTTTTACTGCTTTTTTGAATGACTCTTTTGGTGGTTGGGGGCTATAAATATCCCTCAACCAACACATTGAAGGTACAAGAACTATTCCAACCTACTACACATGGAATACAACACATCCCAAGCATTCAAAGCCATATACATGCCACATTTGTTGATTTGAATTTGAAAGACTTAGTGACTAGTGCATTCGAGTGTTGCAAGTTCTTGTGATCTTGATTTAAGTTTCATTCTCACTTCCTCCCCCATTCTCATTATTCATGTAAAGCGAAGCAAGAGACTATGTTCTTCGCGTGGAGGTCCTTGTGGGACTTGGTGTACCTATGAAGCGAAGGAAACTCAACCGGTCTCCGTGACCACTTGAGAGAGGAAAATAGTTGAAAGAGACGTCCTTAGTGGACTCCTCAATGGGGACGTACGTTCTTTGGAGTGAAACCTCAGGAAACAAATCGTCGTGTTCTTTGTGTTGATCTTTACTTTGCGATTTGGTTCTTCCTCTCCCCTCTCTCTCGTTCTCTTGCTTGTGATCATTTTGAGTTGGCTCCCAAAGTAATCTGCAGTTGATTTAGCAACTCTAAGCAAGACAAACTCCTCTCCCACACTCCAATTTTCTTATACACTCATTCTAATGTTAACCTGGGGTGAAGTTTGTGTTTAAAGTAATTAAATTTTAGGTTTCGTATGTTCACCCCTCCTCTAGTCGACTTTCAACTAGCATCGGAGCTTGACACTTCACTAGAGTCTAACAACTCGAAGTGATGTCGGGTGAACACACCAAGAATGAGAAGGTGACCTCGGGAGGAAAGACCGAGTCTTTGGGGCCAAGGTTGTCACACCCGGTTTTGGAAGGCAAACCGAATGTGAACTATGTACGTGCCAGGATCAGAACTCATGTACACAACGATTACATAAATGACTCATCATAGCACAATGCTTTAAACAAAAATAAAGAGTATTAATAATATTACATACTAGAGTCATTTACATTATATAGATCAAAGTGCACATAATAGAAATGTAGCCAACGTAAATAAACCCACCACATGCAACTGACTGGGAGAGGTCGCTAGCATAATCCTTGAACTCGTCGAAGTCCCAGAACTCCTAGAGATCCTCCCCGACACCTTCTTCTTCTCCTTCTTTATCTGAGTATAGGTTGCACCAAAGGCAACCTGGTATTTTTTTAAAAGCAAGGGTGAGTACACATCAACGTACTCAACAAATGTCCCATTTGGCTGAGGTGGACTAACTTTATGTGGAGTTAGGCTGAAAACATGTTGCTTTTACTTTGTCAAGTTTTATTCATTAAAATAAGCTAAGTTTTATTAGTAAACCCAAAGTTATTATTCCAAAGAGTACCTCCTCATTGAGGAAATACCAGAATCCATAGTCAGACACATCATAAATGGAAGTATGGAACCATCATCATCATCATATGCAACCATTGTATCTCAGCTCATCTATAACTCTAATCAAATAGGATCCCAAGGCTGCTCTTAACAGTGAGAACGACTGATATATCAGTTTTATTCCTCTACAGAGGTCACACATTATACCCATGGGTCGTGATTCCCTTTTTGCCTGAGGAGCGCTACTCCACATTGATCACTTCCAAGGTGAACTGGCAGTGTTTCACTACTTAGCTTTTCCCTAGGGTCCTCGCTATGCGAATGTTGGAAATGACCACTGCATAAAGACCATCTAACATACCCAAGCCTATACCCTCTGCCCTTAGGGAAAAGCCATGGGAACGACGCCCGTACCTAGATCCCTGAGTGAAAATATAAGAGCCATAACAGATGCTTCCGTCCCCAATGACCAAAACCAGCACCCAACATAAGACTTTCCTAATTACTTGGCCAAAGGGCTTCCCATACCACCCTCATTGTTGTAATGTTTTCCTGGGTGGTCTCTCAACGAACAGGTCCTTATGGAGAGATACTCGGGAAATAGCTCAAGCCCCCTTTAGTGCCACAAGTTCATCATCATATCTAGAATAAAATCATCATATCATAATTATATCTCAACATGTTCATTGATTAAAGTAGAGCACTAGCATAAAGCTAATCACAATAACTAAAAAGGTAATCAATGATAAGGTAACTAGAAATCTAGTCAGTCCTTAGGTTTTAATTATGTAATGCGGGGAAATGAATTATTATGTGAATAGGACATAAGTAGGTCAGATGACACTTGCCTTCACCAAACAGATACTCAGGGTCTTCAACCTTGTAAATCTTGAAAATCTTGATATCAGAGTCACCAAATCTTGATCGTCGATTCCTCGAAGCCCGAGAAACAGATCACGCTATTCGCGACACGTAGAGAACACGAACATGCACAAGCAAACAAACATATACATACATAAGAACATTACACCATAGAAAGGGAAACATTATGAATAAAAAATACAATATGAAATAGAGCTCACTTCTACGGTCACGCGAGGAAAAGAAACACAATAGTCGGAGCTACGATCGAGAAGTTATCGTGTTTACACTAAACAGGTATGAGTTATAATATTTAATTCGTTACAACCATATTAATTGATGTATATTAAATGCACAAATAAAATCATTACTTGGTTCCGATTAGTTTGATACTAGAATAGACGTCATTAAAATATGTAGCTTAAATAATGTGGACTATTCTAGGTGAAATGGATTATTGACTTGCGACAGAACGTATGACACACGAAAAACGATGCGCGCACGACACACGAGAATCACTAACACGTAACGCGTTTATGTTATACGAATGTAAACTAGAACATTTAACTTGTTAAAATCATATTAGTCGACATTCATCAAATGTAAAGTAGAGCTACTACTTAATTTTCTGGCTCATGCTATTTTAGGAAATCCTCCCTTTTTTTCTAGGAAGAGCCTATCAAATAGTCTCTCTTTAGTAGTTTTTTAAGAAACCAAACGACCCCTCCACGACGAGACGAGAAACATGGCCCGCATGGCCCGAGAGACATCGCAGTCTCCATTGTCAACGGCAAGGTGAAGCAGGTGGTCAATGTGAATGCATTTGTTCAATCTTCACTTCTTCAGGCTGTCCGCAACGGTTCTCCTAAATTTTCCCCCATATATGCTACTATACAGCCACGTCAGTAAGATTCCCTCTCCTATATTCACTGTTCCCGCAACGGTTCTCTCTATAAATTTCCCTATATATCCCTCTACACATAAAATATACATATCAATCCCACTACTATAACCACCTTATTTTTTTTCTACACGTACGACATGTTCACATGTTCATTTTCAAATTTTTACAAAGTACAAATTAAATGTCTATTAAAAATTCTGCAGACCATAATGGCTCAAATTAAATTGAAATTAATTTCGAAATTGAATTACTACTTCACGACAAGCCTCCCTTACCATGCATTAAGAATTTATTGTGCACCGAATATTTCTACACGATGCATTAAGAACTATGACATGAATATTCGACCAAGCTTCTATTACAAGCACCCATGCGACAACCATACACAACAAAATACATGAGGCTTCCAGTGCAAGACACGAGCTTGCTACACAAGCTACCTCCATCTCGCCTATATATATATGGGTACATGCACTTCCCATTTGTGTGCACATCCCACTCCTCAACTGAAGCTAATAAGCCTTTGTGCGCTATGTCGCCTTTGCATAGGGACGATGATTCGGATTCGAGTGATAATGACATCAACACACTTATGGTTGCCACTCTTCTTACCCTCTCCATTGAGGTTGCACGTCGTAGGCGTAGACGTTCCAGTATCCCTTGCCTCGTGATTCACATGGATCATTATGCCGGAGAGATCCTCATCCACCATCACTACTTTGGCCCGAACCCCATGTATCCACCCCACGTGTTTCGCAGAAGGTAACAACTACATACTTGTATTATTATGTTTTGCATTAACCGTGTCTTTCATACTTTAGCAATTACATTTTATAGGTTCTGCATGACTAGACCGTTGTTCCTCCACATTATGGAAGAACTGCAACAGTAGGATAGTTACTTTACTCAACGGGTCGACGCGACTGGCCTGGCCGGACTCGGACCACTTCAAAAAGTATGTGCAACAATGCGGATCCTTGCTTACGGCTTACCTACTGATGTCATAGATGAGTACATTCAAATAGGTGAGTCTATCGCTAGGGAATGCCTTATTTATTTATGTCGCGCACTAATTGCACATTTTAGTGGGTGTATTTACGAACTCCTAATGAAGCAGACATTGCACGCATCATGCACAATAGCGAGTCGAGGGGGTTCCAGGAATGTTGGGTTCCATAGATTGCATGCATTGGGAGTGGAGGGACTGTCCAACCGTGTGGCGAGGCCAGTTCTGTGGGCGTAATTCAAGACCTACCATGATACTCAAGGCTGTCACAACATACGATCTGTGGATTTTGCATGGTTTTTTAGCATGTCTAGAACAAACAATGACATGAACGTGCTACACCGATCGCTGGTATTTGACCCTAAGGCAAGCGATCGAATGCCACCCGTGCATTACACAATCAACGATCATGCATGCAACTTTGGTTACTACCTAGTTGATGGCATATACCCGAACTGGCCAACTTTTGTGAAAGCCATTAGACACCATTATGAGGAAAAGAAGATATATTTCACATAAATGCAAAAAAGTTACAGGAAGGATATTGAGCGCACATTTGGAGTTCTTCAAGCACGTTGGGTGGTGCTACGTGGTCCTACTTACGGTTGGGATCACAACCGTCTAACCGATATAATAACTGCATGCATAATAATGCACAACATGATTGTGAAAGACGAAGGTGACTTTGCAATAAACACCGATTTTGGAGAGAGCAGTTCTGCCATTGAATCGTGCCAAATCATTGAAGAAGGACACTCCGATTGGGTGATTAATCACTTCGATCTTCGTCGCCAGGAAAGGTCTTGCACACTACAAAATGATCTTGTCAAGCATTTGTGGGCAAGACGTGGAAGTATGTGAGCTTCATCCAAGTTAACTAGGGGCGTGTTTGGTTCGGCTTTTTTCTGAATAGCTTTTCTGAAAAGCTGGCTGTGGGGAAAAGCTGGCTATTGGGAAAAGCTGGTGGTTAGAATTTAGGTGTTTGGTTCGGCAGCTGTGCAGAAAAGTTGTTCGTTAGAATCTACGTGTTTGGATAATCAGATTCTCATATTGCAGATTCTGTTCGAACAAACGGTAAACTTAAACCCAGAACCAACAAAAGGTCATTACACAATAATTAGTGGAGTTGATTACATCATAAGTACCGTTACATTCACATACTTAACTAGGACACTAATGCATTAGCAATTGCATCTTGAAAAGCACTCATGTCTAACTCATCAGATGTGCTACTACTACTCTCACCTAAAGGTACATCATGACAGAGGCTATTAGGTCCTAGTTCATCAAAGTCTCTATCGTGTAGAGCACTATCTCTAATGAAGTTATGCAATGTCATACAAGCAATAATTATCTTGGATTGTTTGGTAAGCGAAAAAGAAGGGAGACTTAATAGAACTCTCCACTTCATTTTAAGCACCCCAAACGATCGCTCTATAACATTGCGTAGCGAAGAGTGTGCATAGTTGAATACTTCTTTGCTCCCAATAGGTTGCCTCGCATTTTGCCATTCAGAAATGTGGTACTTCTGAGCCTTATAAGGTGCAAGGTAGCCCTTTCTATTTGGATAGCCTGAATCGACAAGATAGTATTTACCTGCACAAACATGAAATACAAAAGTTAAATACTTAAGACATAAATTAATACCATATGACCAAAAAGTACAACATATTTATATACCTTCCGGTGGATGGGGGAACCTGTCCGCATAAGTTATTAAAGTATCTTGTAATACTCTAGTGTCATGTATGGATCCTGGCCATCTTGTGACAACAAATGTGAACCTCATATCGAAGTCACAAACGACCATTACATTCTGTGATGCGTAACCGTGCCGCCCAATATATTTGGCTTGCTCCGAGGTCGGGACTGACGCTGGAAAGTGACTACCATCAATTGCTCCTATGCAATCCTTGAAGTGTGGCCAAAATCTCGCCTCTCGCAAACAAGGATGAATCTCGATGAAATTTGGGTCTT
The DNA here is from genome assembly GCA_029449295.1 of Zea luxurians. Lineage (NCBI taxonomy): Eukaryota > Viridiplantae > Streptophyta > Magnoliopsida > Poales > Poaceae > Zea > Zea luxurians. The sequence continues at coordinate 128,410,570 of JAOPSE010000003.1, forward strand.
TGGGCTTGATTATGTCAGATGACATCTTATACAGTGCATTAAGGACTTCACTAAACTTGCGACTAATTGTTTCCAAGGAGTGACCAAACTTATTCCTTATCTGCCTAAATGATTGTGGACCTCCACATGCCCACAAGAAAATGCCAAGAGCTTCCATAGTACTCACACCCCGGCTTGGAAGCAGACCATAATTGTCCACCAACGTGTCATGCAATCGTCTAAAAACAGTTCGTCGCATGCGAAACATATCGAAGCAGTCGTTACTATTCTCCAACGTTCTCTCCACCCATTGAATACCAGTTTCAACCAATGTTCTTCTAGGAACCTGACTGAAAGTCCTGCCCCAAATGTCTACAGCATAAAGAGCAACAAGCAATTCTGCATCTGTGTCATCCATTTCATGATCATATGTGTGTGCAGCAGGGTCACACATATCTACATGCACACAAACAACAGCCACATATTCATATGTAACCACAGTTTATAAGCCACATATTCATGTACAACCACAGTTTACAAGCCACATATTCATGTATCAAAGGAGACAGAAAGTTGACAGATTCACATTGTTCACAAGCTGACAACTCTGATTATTGAAATACAAGTTCAACTTGAATATTTCGAAAATTGTTTGAAAGGGAAAATGATGCGTACGACAAGTTTATGTTCTAAGATGACAATCCTCATAACAGTGAAACGACAAGACTCATAAAACAGACAGAACTAACATAATACTGAACATAATCCTCTGTTGTCGGACGACCAGCATCTAAGTGGACTTTTTAAGATCTATCTCGTAAGCATTGCGAAGCCAAGCGATCCTTCCTTCTTTTGTCTTCAGTGTTGCAAATACATCTCTATACTTTTTCTCAATCAACAGATGAGTGGCAAACAAATGTAGTTCGCTGCCTTCAGGTGACCCATCATCGATAACTTGTTGCAACTGCGCCTTAACCTCAACTCGAACTGGGTCAGTGTCAGCAGAGGTAATGGACTTGTTAGTGGTCATTGAACGCGACTCAAAAGCCTCCACTAGGCGTTTCATGTACTCTTCCCTTGAATCTTTTTTCTTCTTTGGTTTTGGAGAATCATGCCTCATCTTACGCTTCCCAGTCGCATTTGTGCATGGGTCAGGTGTGTTGTTTTCACCCCCACCTAAAGTGGCTTCCAAATGATCATCAGATGATGAATTAGCATCCTCGATGCCAGGAACAAGGGTTCTTTCATTTGTGCAGACAATGGGTCCAAACATAACCTTTAGCTCGTCCTCATTCTCTAGGGGGCAGTTTTGAACATAATACAACCTGGCATTGCCTGCACCAACATGGTAGTTCCTAGTTTGAGATGGCCAATACTATTGTAAGTCTAAAAAAAGATCTACTTACTTCATTTTGCTTAGCCCACCACTCATCTGGCACACAGATTGAACCAGTATGAGGGTCTCGACCAAGACCTGTAGCCCTTTCATTAAGAGTTTTCCACTGGGTGAACATTCTCTTCAACGAATCCCACCTATTCTTCCTTTGATCCCTTGTGTAAGTGCGACCAGTGCGTTCCTTAAACTTTCTTATCAGGTTAGCATACCCTTCGGCGTTTAGGAAATGTTGTGGCCTGTTCCGTGCATTGACCTCTTCTACACAAATTTCTGTGTAAATTTTTGTTGCTCTACTATCCCACTTAGCTATCACTTTGCCAAACTTGTCCAACTAGTGCGAAAAATTGTAGATGATTCAAAATACGTATTGAAGTGCAGTTAATAAGAAAACTAAATGAACTGGTAAGGGACCATAATAACATAAGGTAGTACCAGTAGGAGTGGCATTGGGTTTTGTCATAATTACATATACAGACTTAACAAATTCAAGTCGTGATGGACAGAACAACATAGGGAATACTATAGACCTGCGCATTAACCAAAAGGCCAATCTACCCCTGCTACCCTACCACCTGAGTCCAAGGTTCACCATGGTGTAACTTAAACCTCATTGTCACTAAACGAAGGCATCTGGTCCGAGTCATATTCTAGACCCTAGAAGTGTTCAAAGTGCTCCGCAAAGTCCCAATCTGGACTAAGGTAGTCATCCGCAGGGGGTGGTGAGGACAAGGCTGATGGTTCGTAGCTGCTGTCACCCGGGTTGTTAACGTTGTTAACGTTGTCCAAATTGTCTTGCAACACCAGAGAGTCTTGCTCCAGCATGCAAGCTATGTCCTCCAATGCTACACGAAGTTTGGTAGCGTCAAATGACGTCAACCCGCGGCCTGGCCAGATTGTTTCCCGAGCTACGACAAATATCTTGTCCGCAATCTCTTGCATCCTTCCAATTGCCTTGTCGGCTATGGAGTCTGCGGAATCCATCTGATGTGGATTTAGGTGGTTAGTGTACTAGAGAAGGGGGCAATGTACTAACTTCCATGTATTCACATGACATGGGTGGTAACATGAACAAAGTGATGCTGAATAAACTAACATTGAGGTAATGACAAACATAAACTTTGAAATAAACCCTCATCAAATTGACATGGCTTCAACAGATCAATGGTATCCCGCTCACGGAGAACTTAATTTGGTGACACCACTTGTATGATCACACTTATTTAATGAAGAAGTACATATTTACTTTACCTTGCCTGAAGTGGTGGTTAAAACCAGAAGAGGAAGAACCCGAGTTGGTGGGGAAATTCTGAAGTCTACATGAGACAACAAAAAGTTAGTACATCGTTCAAAACAAAAGTATGTACTGAATTAACTGGACATGGGGACAATGTACTTAAATCCAGTAATTCAAATGATTTAACCTCGGCTGCTAACAAAGAAAACTATGTTTCAAGTAACAAAAACAGAAATAACAGTGCAAAACACACAGTTCATGGTTTATCCTAAATGGTGACCGCAAATCATTAAACTGCTAGGAGTTCAACTATGAACAAACTGAACTTCAAGCATCTCTTCATACTGCAAATCACACTTGTAGGAGTCAATACAGGGGGATAAACTCTAAACCACAACCGTGGATGCAACCTATACCCTAATCAGTACATGGAAGATGATTGGATACATAACAACAACATAAGAGAGGTATCCAAACGAGGGCGTCGTCGACGGAGATTGAAGAGAGGGGAGGGTGGAGTAGACGAAGATGGTACCTGGGAAAACGAGGAGATGCGATGGCGGGACGAGTCGCAGCTTGAAGATGCCTGTGGGATTTGTCGAAGGAGTTGCGGAGCCGTGGTCACACCCCTAGAGAAAGGAAGGGTCACAGATGCATCGAATCACCACCACGGCGGAGGAGCAAGAAGTCAGGTTCGCCATGGATGACAGGAAGAAAGCTTACCTGCGAAGACGACGAGCGCGGCGGCGGGAGATGCGATGGGGGACGAGACGGCTGCCGCGGGCGTCGCGAATGAGGGCGGTTGCGGGAGATGCGATGGGGACGAGAGCTGCGACGGCGAGTTGCGAAGGGGACGCGTGACAGGCGCGCTTGCAAACCCTAGCGAAATGAGGCCGGCTTTCCGCGGAAGCGTCCGCACACCTGCATCTAGCGTCGCGTAGGCGGGTGGCTTCTCATCGAAGCGCGACACGGATAAGCGGGAGGAGAAGCTGCGCGTTTGGTAGCCGCTTCAGCTTCTGGCGGCCAGAATCCGCCCAGAAGCTGAACCAAACGGCACCTAGGTACTTGCAACTTGATGTCGGGAAAACGGGCAGCAAAAGCGCCATTTCCACGTCAACAGAGACAAGTTTTAATTTATATATAATAGAACAAATAATATAGGTATTGCAGGCTCATACTTCCGCAATTATTACATTTACATAAAAATTGTGTTAATTACATCTCCGTAAAGAAAACCCCTGATTAAGAGTTCCAACATAGAAAAAAGCAAATTATATTATATGGCTAATACATGACTACAAAACAGAAGAAAATATCTTGAGCCTTGATGTTGTCGAAGAATCGTTGTCGCATGCTTGGATTTAGTGAACAAGACATGAATTTTTTATTCCTTCGAGGAATTCATGCATATGTAGTTCCTTTGCTTTTATGCTTTGATTATACATAGAAGTACCTTACGTAAGTATGTGGCCGCGCTAGCTTATTTTAATAGCTTAGCTGACCAAGATGCAAGTAATGAATTTTCTATATTGTTCTATTATTTGTATAGGACACAATATGATTTACATTTGGAAGAATAATGAGGTTGATATATCTAGAAACTTTTGCTGATTTCTAGATGTTTAATTTGTTGCAACCTTGTTACCACCAGTGTCATGTGGATGCACAGTATAACAAGAGCAGTTGTATTTATTTCCCATGTTGATTTATATATGAGAGTTGATATTTGTTTTTTTATATCTATTTATTTTAATTCAGTCAGGCAAGCTGTGATGCAGTGCCCAGCTAGATCATGGCGTTTGAAGTTGATATATTTGATCAAATCAATATGTTATTTGATGACATTGCATTTTATAATTATAATGTGTCCTTAAGAGCCTATTGTAGGTGTCCACAGTGGTGTTCTGCCGCGCCTACGCCCTCCGCGCGTCTGCGCCCCTGCGCGGCTGCGCCCCAAATCTCGCATCGGCATCGCGCCGCCGGCAATCTCGCTCGATGACCCTCGCCCCACTCCTGCCCCTGCGCCCCCCAAATCTCGCCGACGTGCTTGACCACCTCAAGCCCCACACTATCGCTCTCCTCCACCTTCTCTACAGCCGCTGCCCACCTCTAGCTCCAGCTCCATCCCCAAATCGCTCTCGCACTTCCCGCGGGAATCCTTCGCCGGGAACCTCCAGCTCTGCGGGGACCTGCTTCCGCCTTGCAGCAGCCTGTTCTTTCCCCCAGTGCCGTCGCCCAGCGGGCCCGGCCCTGCGCCGGGCTCATCCAAGAAGCAGAAGCTCACCGGGGCCACAATCGCGGGCATCGTCGTGGGCGCCGTAGTGGTGGGGCTCCTCCTCATCGCCACCGTGCTCTGCGTGGTGTCCAAACGTCGTGGCGCTGGTGCCCGCGACATCCGCGGCGGCTAGGGGGTAGCCCCCCCACCGACGTCCGGTGTGGGTGGCGTCTTGACGTCCTCGTCCAAGGAGGACCTCGGAGGCGACGCGTTTGGGTCAGCCGCGGCAGTCGCGGCGGCGGGGGAGCAGAGCCGACTGGTGTTCGTTGGGAAGGGCGCCGGGTACAGCTTCGACCTGGAGGACCTCGAGGATTTTGAGGTCGACTTCGAGGAGTTCGGGGTGAAAATCCCCCTCTCCGGACGGCCCATACAAAATTCACCCGGACGTTGACCTCACCGCCACGGCCGGCCCTGAGGGGGTGCGGCCGCACCGGGCCCCCAAAAATAGAGGGCCCCTCTGGCCACCAGACGTTAGCACTTTTTTCCCGCTAAGCATATCTACCCTAAACATAAATACGCAAGAGCGATGCACTATCGATCAGTTTCGTTTAGATTGTTAAACTAATGTCTCAATTACTTATCTAATATTCACTTCATTCCAAAATAGTATTTATTTTAACTCTTGATTTTTATGTCTATATTTAACTAGATGATGAGGAATCAACTAGAGAAGAAAAATAAATTCTATTTTGATATAGAGAGAGTATTATTTACTATACACATGATGGTTGCATCGATGGAGAAAAAAATTTTAAACTTGAAATATTTTTTGAACTATTTAAGGTCAACAATGACTTAAGAGAGGTTAAATGGTTTGGCGATTATATGTATCTAAAAGAAGTTGTTGGATGAGATTGATCTTAATAGTATAAGCGATGATTTGTATCACAAAATGTTAGAAGATATTTGTAATGGCATCGGATAACAAGTATGTGTTTTGCTATATTTTATATTTGTCATCTTAAAAACTTGAAAATAGTGCATAATAATTTGTATACATTGAATATTATATATATTGTGTGTGGATGGGGCCTTCATTTCGGATTTTGCACCAGGCCCCTAAAAAGTCAGGAACGGCCCTGCTCACCGCGCCCGACGCCGGCCGCCTCGACGACGACCCCGCCTGGTTCTGCCTATGAGTCGGTAAGTGGTCAATAAACTCCCTCGCGAGTCGAACCCCCTTCATAGTTCTTCCCTGTGTCGCGCGTTCTGCGCTGGCTAGTGAAGGGTCATGATCCGTGTCGTGGTATGTAGGTTGCGACCAGAGCCATGAGCAGGTCGACCCTGAGGCCCTGGACAGGAGCTTCTTTATGTGGGTTTGTCCCCTTCTCTCGCATGTGTTCATTAGTATCATCAGCCTGCGATGCAATACAACGCAAATGTCATCGACTAATGAATGGTGTGATGCTAATTGGCAGGTCATGGCGGCGAGAAGCCCAACATGAGGTTACAGAAGGCTATCGATAGGAAGAACCAGAGGTACCGACAGCTTCCACTTGAGCTGGATGTTTCATCTTCGGTTCAGATTTATAGTTCGGATTCTGATTTTGACGCAGCTCGATGCTGAAATGCCCGCACTCTGTGCCACCGAAGCGTCAGAGAGCTCGGTTCGCGAGGCTGAGCGCAGAGACTGAGGCCGCGGGGAAGGCACCGGCGGAGCCCAAGCCAAGGGTCGAGCGGATCTACGCCATGCAAGCATCCCCAATTCGCACCAAGACAGCGAGGGTTGAATGTCCCAACGAGAGGAAGAAGGCACTGACCACGCCGCGGAGCAAGGCCATTCGGCCGAGGCAGGAGCTGTTCCACAGCGTGAAGCACCAGAAGGAGTCGTTGGCCGCTGCAGCTAGAAAAGGGACGGTCGTCAAGTCTCTGTTCATGAGCACGACACCAAAAAAGGAACCGGTCCAGACGCCAGCGGCAGACAAGAGCAAGGGGGCGGTGTCCGAGGTCTGTTCGAAGCTGAGGAAGCTGAACTTGGCGTGCTAGGAGGTGCCGAGCAGGTACATGTCTCAGCCTCAGCCGAAAAATACGAAGACTACCAAGAAGAGTGAAGAGACCACTGTGGCCAAGAGCGAGAAGCGGGGCCTGGAATCCAAGACCAATGCCAAGAAGAAAATTTTAGGACGCTCAGTGAAGCGTGCTAATGCCGGACCTGATGGAGAGAACCGAAATGGTTGCAGCACTGCTGCAGACGAGAACTCGCTTGCAGAAACTGCTGGCTCCCATAAGGAAAGGAAGGTTGTGCTGCAGGAATTGAGAATCAAGGTGGATGCATCGCGATGTGGCAATTCAGATGACAACAAGGAGAATGTGTCCAGTGCTCTGAGTGAAGAAGCATGGGACAATTCATCACATTATGGAAGTGAAAACAGACTGTTGGAGAACAATGATAATGTTCCTCTGAAGGAGAATGTTGCTCTGAAGGTAACTGCTATTTCTGTGAAGTGTGAACTGATGGTACTAAAAAAGAAATGTACTTTTTACCTGTAGTTAGAATGTGAAGAACTTGACATGCTGTTGTGTACCAAATGCAGGTGGCCAAATTGCAGACAAAAGTGCATCAAGAGCAGGCAGGAAAGCTTAAGAAAACCACCAATCCTAGGGTCTTATGGGATGGGTATTTACTATTTCTAGGGTCTCAGCGACCTGAATTTTACTTTATTAGCATACAATATGTACCTGAATTTTACTTACAATACAATATTCCACAATCATTAGCATACAATATATACCTGAATTTTACTTTATTAACTACAATAAAAGACATACAATATCCACCTTAATTTTACTTTATTAACTACATTAAAAAGGTATGGTGCAGTGGTGAGAGTTGTCTCGTCATGGGTTCGAACCCATGAAGCAGCCTCTCCGCATTTACGGAAGAAGGCTTGACTAGGTTTATCCCTTCCATAGACCCCACTTACGCGAGAGTCTCTAGCACTAGGTCTACTCTAACTACATTTAAAAGGTCTTATGGCTTATGAGATTTAGAAGGAATTCATTATTAAGAGTAAATATAAATGTCTTGCACATTATGAATTTTAGCTGTGTGTGCACATAGATTATTAAAATGTAGTACTTCAATCATTGGTGAACGTGTCACTGGACACTGAATCACACTATGTTTGGTAGCAAATGACATAGATGCACACTCACCTGTTTCTTTCCTTCTGTTTTTTTCTAATTCTTTGTAGGAATACTATGACCCAAACCGTTCAATGCTGGAGTTGGTCTTTGCTCCTGCAGACGAATGGATTGGTCGAAGTGACACTGAAATCATCGATGCAACTATGGAAGAGCTAGCCAAGTTATTTCCTGATGAAATTGCTGCTGATCAGAGTAATGTAGATACATGATCTTGTAAAGCATGTCTAATGATTGGGCTCTGTTTTTTCGTTTAGGTTGTTGAAAACATTGCAAGGAAGAATGGTATCAATAAGAGTGAGTTACTTGATAGAGAAGCAGATGATCTTGCTGTTCGTATTGCTCTTGGTGAGACACACGTCATTGCAGAGACTAAGAAATTTCTATCAAGGTCTGGAGTTAATGTTGTTGCATTGGAAGAACATGCTTCTAAACGAAATGAGAAGTTCAAAAGAAGCAATTATGTGATATTAGTAAAGAACTTGCCATTTAATTCTACTGAGGAAGAACTCGCAACACTGTTTCAGAAACATGGTAGTTTGGATAAAATCATTCTACCTCCAACGAGAGTGTTTGCCTTGGTATGTTAGTATATTCAACTTGTGTTATCCAGCTGTTTTTATATATTGCAGCAACTTATGTTTTTACTGCACTTGACTTTTTTAAAAAACTTCTGTCACTTGTCATCTTGAATGTCTAAATTGCACAAATATTGCCACTTGAGGTTATTTATCTTGAATTACATTTTTTGTGTGTCAGGTGGTCTTTGTTGAAGCAACTGAAGCCCAATATGCATTCAAAAAACTACTATATACACGATATAAGTAAGTTCGCCAAGTACTCGATTCCTCCTCGATCACGTCTCATGATCTCTCAACTATGCCTATACTTTTTTTCTAAATTTCAGTAGGTAATTTTGCCAGTGGTGTGATGCGGACTCGAGCATCACCAATTCACCTCTCTGTTGTATCTAACGACAGTTATGGCCTCATGGAGTCATGGGTGCGGGTTCTAGATTTTTTTAACCTCTAGAACCCTGAATCTGAATAAGCAATCCGTACCGTGCAACTGAACTAACCATCAATACTCAAGACCGAGAGCGCCTTTATTGAAGCTACCAAGGAAATCAATGTATTAGAAGTAGTACTGTCCACTTGGGCTCACTTTGTTTCCTTGCACATCGTATTCCCTTATTCTTTTTTCACTAACCTGTCTAAACTGGTGTCCGCGAAAAATATGCCTTCAATTATGTTGCTTCATCAGAACAATGTCTGTTGGATTGGGACAACGCTTTGTCGGTCGCCTTGTTCTGAGTAGTCAGGCTGCACCAGTGCACCTCAAGTTATTCCGAACTAATTAACACGTTTGTCGCTGGACCTATGCTCTAGGTATGATGTGAAGCCGGGCAATGCCATTCTTGCTGAGGACAAGCATTTGCCAATGTAAGTCTCGTTGCCCCTTTAGCTCCCCTTGCAGTTTCAAATGTTGGTTATCGATACTAGCTTGTCCTCAACGGAGAATGGGAAACAAATTCTTGATGTTGTCACATTAAGCACCCATGAGACGGGGAGAAACATAGTGGACTCCTAATTTTTATGGCCAGGTATGTACATGTATTGAGGTTAGTAATTAATGGAGTATCTGAAACTGCCCATTCCCGATGTCATAACAAAAAAATCCTCGCGGAGATGGAGAGCGCCATCAGGGACCACCCGCTCTGGGCCAACGCCACCGACCAGGAGATCGACCACGTGCTTGAGGTGAAGCCCTGCCCTGCCCCTCACTGAATCACCGTTCCTTGTTTTTCGCCTCCGTGTACCCGATGAGGCCTTTTTTGTGCGTTAGGGCCTAGAGAAGTATGTCATGACTAAATTGTTCGACCGCACGTTTGGGACTTCCACTGAGGATGCCATTTCCGACATGGACATCTCGGAGAAGATTGGTCTCTTGCAGCAGTTTGTTAAGCCTCATCACTTGGATATACCCAAGGTCCTGCATAACGAGGCATCGTGGCTGGTAACTCATTCTGAGCTTGAAGCATCCACAATGCGATTTTAGTCCTTGATGTTTGTCATAAGTTCTAAGGATGGGAGTAATTGGTGCATTTCACATTTTAATAGCATTGTGTGTTTGATCAAAATGAAGCCCCCAAAATAATATTACTTGGATATAAATTTGCTAGCCTCGATATTCAAAAGGGTGTCAATTGTCAAGCATTCAGCTCTATTTTCCCCCTCTGTTATCAATTATGCTCTGATTGTACTGTGTATATTCAAGAAGTTGCTGGTTTTAATCATGTAAAATCCAAAAATTTAAATTATCCAAAGTTCCCATGAAAGAAATCGTTCCAGTGATACAGCCAAAGCTCATACTGACTGTGACCATTCTTTCTCTGCACATGCCACTTCAGCTTGCAGTGAAAGAGCTGCAGAAGATTAATTCCTTTAAAGCACCACGTGAGAAGCTTCTGTGCATCATGAGCTGTTGTCAAGTCATCAATAACTTGCTTCTCAACATATTATCTGGGGCTGATGAGTTCCTTCCTATTCTTATCTATGTTACTATCAAGGCAAGCAACTCTTATTCTTGGCCACTGTTTATTCTTTCTATTTCTTCTTACTGGTTCGCTGCAACTGAGAAGCTTTTTGAAAATTTGATGTAGGCCAATCCTCCTCAGCTGCACTCAAATCTGAAGTTCGTTCAGCTCTTTAGAAGAGAAACAAAGCTAATTTTAGAAGTCAAATATTACCTGACTAACCTCATTTTAGCAAAGATGTTTATAATAGATGTCAGTGCTCACTCGCTCTCAATGGAGGAAAGCGAGTTTTAGAAACATATGGAATCGGCAAGACTAGCTACTCAAGTATCTGTTGCAAGCCCAAGTAGCTCACAGGAGCTTCCCACATCTGCAAGGGCAAATCAGGAGGAAACTGATATGACAGGTTTGCTTACTATACTATTCAATTTATTCGGAGAAGTTTGTTTGACCATGAATTTGCATTCCAAAACAGTTTGTTTTTTGCCACCAAGCAAAATGTGTTCTTTTTTGCTTGAAAACAACATGATGTGGTTTTTATTGCGGTCCTGTTCAGGAACCATTTTACCTATCAAATAAAATAAAATGCTAAGCTCTTATAGATTTTCCTTTAAATGGTTGTTGTGTGTCCGTACCGGTTTTGAGGTCGAATGATCATAACATTCAAAGTGATACATTTGACAGGTTCTAGATTCCCTTTCATGGACTCCAGGGGAAGTCAAGCAGCTGCATGATCTGTATATTATCATGAAAGGGAACTGAGAATAGAACAACAAGCTCTTTTTATAATGCATTTGGTCAATAGCTAATTAGACAAAAGCCCTTCTTGGAAGACAGCAAACTGTTACCAAAATGCCCATTTGTATCCAGCACCTAGAAAACGTGTGGAGCTAAATGATACCTGATGAAATGTCAACGTAAATATGGAGAATATGGTCACAAAAAATCCATCCTAACTAATATGATCCAAGAACCAAAACCAGTTACTAGAAGCTATATCACAACTACCAAACTTCACTTTCAAGAGAAGGGCCTGGTGGTCCTAACTTTCAGAAAAGAGACAAGAGGCAAAGCATGGATATCCAACACTGAGCATGCGTACAATCTATTCTAATTGAGGAGAATAAGATGTGAAGGTATGGATCACTTGCTTTCTAAAAGCAGGGTTAAACCTTGATCTAAAAAAAGAATAAGAGATGAAGGGTATTATTAAGAGCCCTCATGCCGAATGCGTCTTTTTTGTTTACTCTATGTTGAGACCTTCCGTATCAACCACTAGGAATAGGTTCATCTCAGGTGGGTGGGGACTGACGTAAGGGCTCTAGAAGCAATTTTCCCTTATTATTGTGTGCTGACATTAACATGGATAAAGGGAGAGCTGCATGCCTGAATCTACATTGAAATTTTCAGTAGTGGTGTGCAGGATACATGCTCATAGTCACACTGGTTCAGTCAAAAGTGCTTGTGCTAATGGGAGAGTTGCTAAAAGGGCAATATCTTTCACTACAGATCTCTATTGAAATTATAGTAAGTTGCAAGGACTTCTTTGTGAAGTATAGGGTACATACTCACAACTTTCAGTTTTTTTACAAAAAACAGCTAGATATTACATCAATATTTTACAGAAAATACCACACAGCATAAGGGGAACTTTTGTTTAGACTATCTTCAGCGGTCTCTCATATCACATCTTTTATTTTAAACTCCACTTTATAAACAGTGTAATAAACGGTCTAACATCTCTTATTTTAAAATCCACTTCGTAAACGGTCTCTCATATCACATTTCTTATTTTCACGGCTTCTGGGGAACAATCACTTGCTATTACTGACTGACATGTCCACTCCTCATATGTGAGATATTGGGGTTGATATATATGTTGTTCGTTTCCATGTAATTGTTGTGCACTAACATTTATCGAATATTTTGTACACCGTCGCAACGCACGGGCACTCACCTAGTTGTTCTATTATTTTGTATAGGACATAATATGATTTACATTTGGAAGAATAATGAGGTTGATATATCTAGAAACTTTTGCTGATTTCTAGATGTTTAATTTGTTGCAACCTTGTTACCACCAGTGTCATGTGGATGCACAGTGTAACAAGAGCAGTTGTATTTATTTCCCATGTTGATTTATATATGAGAGTTGATATTTGTTTTTTATCTCTATTTATTTTAATTCAGTCAGGCAAGCTGTGATGCAGTGCCCAGCTAGATCATGGCGTTTGAAGTTGATATATTTGATCAAATCAATATGTTATTTGATGACATTGCATTTTATAATGTAGGCAAGTCATTATTTAATTTATTTTATGATTTAGCCAGACATGGCTTTTCAATTATCGCAGATGCAGTCTAATAAGCAAGATGCTAGTTGTATATGACTAGATATCAGGCATATATGAATGACCGTGCATTTACTCGGCTACCATGTTGTTCTTTTTATATGCAGCATAGGGGAATTTATGTATGCAGTTGAACGAATACTATTCTCAACCCTAGCATTCTTATACGTTACATAAGTAGCTTATTGGTTGGAATATGGTCAAGTATTCATGCACGGGATACATGCATGTGCGTAGTCGGATTAAATTTCTTTCGCCGAACTAGTATAATATGTTCCTATTTATGGGATTTAATGCCATACATACACATTATTTAGCGTATATGATGCCCATATATATGCGCTGGGATTTGTTATTGTTTCTTTTACTGCTATTCAGGTTAGAATGCAGGGCACCGGATCAGTGACGTATATCATGGTGGTCTTGTTTTATTTAGCCAATAAACAAGATCGTCTGTATGCTAACATGGTACCGATCGTGCTGGCTACTTTTCTGGTTTGGTGTTAACTGAATCGACGTATGCACATGAGGCAACCGGCATTCAGAAAGAAGATATTATTTTGTTTATTGACTATTTTTGGTTAAAGGGAACTAGCTATATGCATTTTCCTTCAAGGTGCAGTATGCCGGTTGATTTGGTCTTTCTATTTTATAGTATGCAGGTGCTAGTGTGCTCTCTATGCCTTGTGGATGCATGAATTATTTTATTTCCTTCATGACGTCCCGCAGCTAGGAGCTTTTGATCAGGGGCACATGACATGCAAGGATCTAACTCATGACCTTGAATGGTTAATATGCAGACATATTAATGGTCGTAGCATGCAAATATTATTTTTTTGATGGCTTCATAAGTGCAGCAATATTAGGGGCTTTTCTTACCTTGCAATAGACCTTTTCGATGGACCACAACGGCGTATATAATCGTGCAGCGTGATCTTTCTTAAGGGTATGCCCTTAAGACTGTGTATAACTGGGTGACACGATCTTCCTCAAAGGTATGCCCTTGAGGTTCCTGGAACCGGTTTCTCTCTAAGGTATGCCTTAGAGAGGGGTGTTTAATGGAGAATTTTTGTTGTCGATGGAGCCTGTTGAAGCAGTAATTTCACGATGAAGAACTTCAGCAGCCTGCTTGCACTCCTCCCGCGGTGGTGGCTTGGAAACACAACAGCCTGGCGGTGTTTGGTTTTAGCGAAGCAAAGCCGGGGCTTGACGGCACTATCAACTGGGGAGCCGAGAGCCTTTCCTGCTTCCATACTCTGTATTCATAGAAGCGAGTACTAGCAACAGTTATGTAGCCACGCGTCCTTCTTATTTGATTTTGGCATTAGCCACAATGACGCTGGACGATGTGGGATTTGAATATGTGAGCACAGTGACTTTGAGAACGTGCAGACGTGTGTGGATTTGGTCTTGGCAACGGACTAGACGTGGCTTCGACTCGACTTGATTTGATTTGAATGAATATTGTAAGCGTATACATGCCTTTTCCTGACGTGGGCACTTTTATTTATATTTTAATTGCATTGATTAATCTATGAGATAGAAAATAAATCATTCTCTAACTAGCACACATGCCTGTACGTGTACGTGAAGTTGTAGTGCACGCATGAGAGCACTTGTTCTATTTTATTGCTTTCTTATTCACTTTTTTTATTATTTTAATATATTTAATTATTATCTATATTTTTTGTTATTTTCATTTTAGATAGTGATATCTTGTCGTACTTATCTACATACATTAATTAGATAAATTTAACTTAAATTTTATATTTTCTTATTTATACTTATATCGATAATTAGTCATATCACATATGCCATATTTTATGTTATTTTTTCATCTATCTAAATAAATCTAAAATTAGTATGCATATAAATTACATTATATGGTGACTGTTTAGTGACCATATATTTGTATAGATATATATTTAAAGCCATACATATCTCAATATACTAGCATGCTGAACTTTTAGAATACAAGGACATTATAAATAAATGGCCACCTTTAAATGTTCATATCTTTATTTGTTGAATATTTATTTATTTCTCTCATGCATCGAAATTTAGCGGCCACATTAATCGAAGTTATTTAGCTTGCATAGCATATATCTTGATGAAGCCAAAATCTATGTCAACACAACTTCAATTAAATAAGTGTAATGCCTGACGTGGCTTAGTTCATTTATGTTCATGGTGACATAAGTAATGCTTATGTCCTGTCATGGTTAATTGTCATGGTTACCTGTATGAGTTACTAATATTGTTTGTTTGCCTTTGAACTCATCTGTGCAAAAGGGCTATTCAGCATTACACTTCAAGATGGTTGTATATAAGTAAACTACAACGTAAGTAAAGAATAAACCATTAAATTATGGGTACAACAATTCACCCTTATATGAATATTATATAAGTTGCGCAATAATTATTCATATGTCTTTAAAGATAGGCCTTAAATAATATGCACTGTTAACGTTATAGCAACTAATGATACCGACATGTCTTAATTGACCTCACCATGACAACAGCTTTATAAAGTTTGACAAAACAAATAACGCAAATGAACTTATAAAATTGTTCTCATACATGACAGGAAAACCAAAGCATTGCAGTTCAAAAAAACACCCATTTTAGTGAAAACTAAAAATGAACTGCTGCAAGTGTTTTTTGTGCTCCACCGTCATACGCCATACTTCAGGGTCAACCTCGGCTTCACTCGTTCGTTCCAGCTTTACCAACTGTTCTTCGGCCTTATTAAGTTTTGTAGCCTCAATTCTCTTTCACGAATGCTTAAATTTTTAGCCTCCAAGTCCAGTCACTTGTTTTCAAGTTCCCTATCTTGTTCTTTTAGCATATCTTTCTTCTCTCCCTATTCTATACTGCATAGAAATTGTTTTTCAGTTAACTCGTGGAGACGGCTTAAGTATTCTGTAGACGTAGTTGAAGCAACCTTCTTTCTTTCAGTTTTAGAAGAGTGAAAGGAAAATGTGCCTTTGGGCCATTTCTATAATGTTTTGGTGATTAAGTGCCCAACACATAATCTTTAAGTTGTTAGGTGCCAAACAAGCAAGAAGTGTAAATCATGTAACAAGGTACGTTTCTAGACTTAGTATATTGTTTTGAGTACTAACATATTCTAAGTGCTAGAAACAGCGAGAAAAGAATTGCAAAAAAGTCTTGGCTCGGTGCAGCCAAAACTCTGCTCAGTCTGGCATATCGGACTGTCTGGTGGTGCACCGGACAGTGTCCGGTGCGCCAGGATGAACTCCGATGAACAGGCCACTCTCGGGAAAAGTTTGGCGGCGTACGGCTAAAATTCACCAGATTGTCCGGTGAGCCAACGGTCGTCTACACCAATGGTCGGCCGCGCAATCTTCATGCGACGCGTGGCAGCTCCAACGGTCGGTGGGGGGCATCGGACTGTCCGGTGTGCACCGGACAGTGTTCGGTGTGCAATGTCCGGTGCGCTAACCGACCCGGCGCTGCAACGGTCGTCTGCCTCCAGAAAAGGAAGGAGATCGGCACCGGACCGTCTACAGTGACTGTCCGGTGGCGCACCGGATTGTCCGGTGTGCCACTCGACAGAAGGCAAGGATGGCCTTCCTTGTTGGTCTCCAACGGCTCCTAGCTGCCTTGGGACTATAAAAGGGACCCCTAGGCGCATGGAGGAGCTACCCAAGCATTCACTAAGCATCGTAAGGCATCCAGATTCTGTTCCCGCGCATTCATTTCATTGTGTTAGAGATTTGAGCTCTATTCGAGTCGAGAACTCCCCGTGTTGTCCTTTGAGCTCAATTCTTCTCTTGTGTGCGTGGGTGTGCTGCGATTTGAGTCTTGTGTGTGTTTCTCTTCCCAACCTTACTCTTGTGCGTTCTTTGTGATCAATCTTGTAAGGGCGAGAGGCTCCCTTGTGGAGATTCCTCACAAACGGGAAGAAAACTATAAGGAAGAACACCGTGGTATTCAAGTTGATCATTGGATCACTTGAAAGGGGTTGAGTGCAACCCTCGTCCATTGGGATGCCACAATGTGGAAGTAGGCAAGTGTTACTTGGCCGAACCACGAGATAAAATCGCGTGTCTCTTGTGTTGCTTCTCTCTTTGATTGTCTGTGTTCGCAAGAGCTCGCCTCATAGACTTGATTAACTCATGCTAACATCTCTTTGATCAAGCTTGTTGGAATTTAGTGTTGAATTTTGCAGGATCACCTATTCACCCCCCTCTAGGTGCTCTCAATTGGTATCAGAGCCGTTCTCTTCACATAAGGGACTAATCGCCCAAAGAGATGGATCCTAAGGGAAAGGGGATGGTGGTCAACAACAAGGAGAAGGAGTCCATCTTCAGCGAGCCAAGAGATGACAAGCCCACTGACTCTGGAAGGTGAGCTGGGAAGGTTCGTGATGATCAGGGGAGAGGAGCCAACACAAACATACAATAGGCTCAAGACCATAGTTAACAAGATTAGAAGCTATGGAAGCACAAGATAGACGGACCACGACATCGTTCGACTTATGCTAAGGTCATTCATGGTAATTGACCCCCATCTTGTAAACCTTATTCGTGAAAATCCCAGGTACACCAAGATGACGCCTGAGGAGATTCTTGGGAAGTTTGTGAGCGGGCGCATGATGGTGAAGGAAGCGCGATACGTGGATGACGCTCTTAATGGCCCTCTACCCATATACGAGCCTCAACCTGTTGCTCTTAAAGCAACAAGCAGCAGGGAGGCGCTACCTAGCAAGGTGGCACAAGTTGAGGCTGCCGGGCTAAACGAAGATGAGATGGCCCTGATCATTAAGCGCTTCAAGACCGCACTTAAAGGACGCAAGGAGTACCCTAACAAGAACAAAGCAAAAGTAAAGTGCTCCTGTTTCAAATGCGGTAAGACTGTTCATTTTATAGCACAATGCCCCGGTAATGATAATGACCAGGAACAAGAAAAGCATGGGAAGAGGGAAAATAAGAAGGCCACCAAAAAGGTGAAGGGCGAGGCGCACCTTGGCAAAGAATGGGATTCAGACTGCTCTTCATCCGACTCCGACGATGAAGGACTGGCATCCTCGGCCTTCAACAAATCTTCACTCTTCCCTAACGAACGCCACAGTTGCCTCATGGCCAAGGAAAAGAAGGTAAGTGTTCAAGATTCCTCTAAGTATACTACTTCAAGTGATGATGATTCTAGTGATGATGAAGTAGATTATACTAATTTATTTAAGGGTTTAGATAGAGCTAAAGTAGATAAAATCAATGAGTTAATTGATGCTCTAAATGAAAAAGATAGATTGCTAGAGAAGCAAGAGGACATTTTAAATGAAGAACATGATAATTTTGTTAGTGTACAAAAATCTCTTGCTTTAGAAACTAAAAGGAATGAAATACTATCTTCTAAGTTATCTGCTTGCCATGAAACTATATCTAATTTAAAGAGTTTAAATGATGATTTAAATGCTAAGCTAGAGGAAGCTAATAAATCTAATTCATGTGTAGAGCATGTTAGTATTTGTAATAGATGTAAGGACTTTGATGTTAATGCTTGTAATGAACATCTTATTGCTATTACAAAATTGAATGATGAAGTGGCAAGTCTTAATGCTCAACTTAAGACTTGCAAAAATGATTTTGATAAATTATAATTTGCCAGGGATGCCTACACAATTGGTAGACACCCCTCTATTAAGGATGGACTTGGTTTTCGAAAGGAAACCAAGAACTTAACAAGCCAAAAGGCTCCCATTCTCGCCAAGGAGAAAGGGAAGGCCCCTATGGCTAGTAGCATTCAAAGGAATCATGCTTTCATGTATAATAGGAAAATTGCTAGTCATTCCAATTATAATAGGAGTTATGATCATGATGCTTTTGATTCACATGCTATGTTTGCATCAAGCTCTACTTTTGTGCATGGTAGAAGTAGGCCTAGAAAAAGTAATGTTGTTCATCATGTGCCTAGGAAAATGTGCAATGAATCTACTATCATTTACCATGCTTGCAATACTTCATTTGCTCTTTTATGTAAGAAGGAAAAAGTAGTTGCTAAAAAGTTGGGATCCAAATGCAAGAGAGATCAGACTTGTATTTGGGTTCCAAAGGCTATTGTGACTAACCTTGTAGGACCCAACAAGAGTTGGGTACCTAAAACCCAAGTGTAAATGGCCTTGCAGGTTTATGCATCCAGGGGCTCAAGCTAGATTATCGACAGCGGATGCACAAACCACATGATGGGGAGAAGAAGATGTTCACCTACTACGTTAAGAACAAGGATTCCCAGGATACGATCATCTTTGGAGATGGGAACCAAGGCAAGGTCAAAGGCTTGGGCAAGATAGCCATCAGCAACGAGCTCTCCATTTCAAACATATTTCTAGTAGAGTCGCTTGGTTATAATCTCCTGTCTGTAAGTCAATTGTGCCACATGGGCTACAATTGTTTGTTTACAAATGTTGATGTTTCTGTCTTTAGAAGGAGTGATGGTTCATTAGCGTTTAAGGGTGTACTAGACGACAAACTCTACTTAGTTGATTTTTCAAAAGAGGAGGCCGATCTAGATGCATGCTTAATAGCTAAGACTAGCATGGGCTGGCTGTGGCATCGCCGTCTAGCACATGTTGGGATGAAGAACCTTCACAAACTTCTAGAGGGAGAACATGTGTTAGAACTAACAAATGTATGTTTCGAGAAAGATAGACCTTGTGCAGCTTGTCAGCAGGAAAACAGGTGGGGAGCACTCATCACAGCAAGAATGTGATGACAACATCAAGACCACTGGAGCTACTACATATGGACCTCTTCGGACCCATTGCCTACCTTAGCATCGGTGGAAGTAAGTATGGTCTTGTTATTGTTGATGATTTTTCCTGCTTCACTTGGGTGTTCTTTTTGTAGGATAAAACAGAAACCCAAGGGACCCTAAAGCGCTTTCTAAGGAGGGCTCAAAACGAATTTGAGCTCAAGGTGAAAAAGATAAGAAGCGACAACGGGTCCGAGTTCAAGAATCTGCAAGTGGAGGAGTATCTTGAGGAGGAAGGCATCAAGCACGAGTTCTCCGCTCCCTACACACCACAGCAAAATGGTGTAGTAGAGAGGAAGAACAGGACGCTTATCGACATGGCGAGAATGATGCTTGGAGAGTTCAAGACGCCCGAGCGGTTTTGGTTGGAAGCTGTGAACACAGCTTGCCACGCCATAAACCGGCTCTACCTTCATCGCTTCCTTAAGAAGACCTCGTATGAACTTCTTACCAGTAACAAACCCAACGTCTCATACTTTCGTGTATTTGGGAGCAAATGTTACATTCTAGTGAAGAAAGGTAGAAATTCTAAATTTGCTCCCAAAGCTGTAGAAGGGTTTTTACTAGGTTATGACTCAAATACAAAGGCGTATAGAGTCTTCAACAAATCATCGGGTTTGGTTGAAGTCTCTAGCGACGTTGTATTTGATGAGACTAATGGCTCTCCAAGAGAGCAAGTTGATCTTGATGATGTAGGTGAAGATGATGTTCCAACGGTCGCAATACACACAATGGCGATAGGTGATGTGCGACCACAGGAACAACAAGAGCAAGATCAGCCTTCTTCCTCAACAATGGTGCACTCCCTAACTCAAGATGATGGATAGGTTCCTCAAGAAGAGGCGTGTGATCAAGGGGGAGCACAAGAAGAACAAGTTATGGAGGAAGAAGCACCACGAGTCCCTCCAACTCAAGTCCGAGCGATGATCCAACGACATCACCCCGTTGACCAGATTCTAGGTGACATAAGAAAGGGAGTAACTACTCGCTCAAGATTAGCTAACTTTTGTGAGCATTACTCGTTTGTCTCTTCTATTGAGCCTTTCAGGGTAGAAGAGGCCTTGCAGGATCTGGATTGGGTGTTGGCCATGCAGAAAGAGCTCAACAACTTCAAGCGAAATGAAGTTTGGAGCCTGGTGCCACGTCCAAAGCAAAACGTTGTGGGAACCAAGTGGGTGTTCCGCAACAAGCAAGACGAGCACGGGGTGGTGACAAGAAATAAGGCTCGACTTATGGCAAAAGGTTATGCCCAAGTCGCAGGTTTGGATTTTGAGGAGACTTTTGCTCCTGTGGCTAGGCTAGAGTCTATTCGCATTCTATTAGCCTATGCCGCTCACCATTCTTTCAGGTTGTTTCAAATGGACGTAAAGAGCGCTTTCCTCAACGGACCGATCAAGGAGGAGGTATACGTGGAACAACCCCCTGGCTTTGAGGATGACAGGTACCCCGACCATGTGTGTAAGCTCTCTAAGGTGCTCTATGGACTTAAGAAAGCCCCAAGAGCATGGTATGAATGCCTTAGAGATTTCTTAATTGCTAATACTTTCAAGGTTGGGAAAGCCGATCCCACTCTTTTCACTAAGACTTGTGATGGTGACCTTTTTGTGTGCCAAATTTATGTCGATGACATAATATTTGGTTCTACTAACCAAAAGTCTAGTGAGGAGTTTAGCAGGGTGATGACTCAAAAGTTTGAGATGTCGATGATGGGCGAGTTGACCTACTTCCTTGGGTTCCAAGTGAAGCAACTCAAGGATGGCACCTTCCTCTCCCAAACGAAGTACACTCAAGACCTTCTCAAGAGGTTTGGGATGAAGGACACAAAGCCCACAAAGACACCAATGGGAACCGACGGGCATGTCGACCTCAACAAAGGAGGTAAGTCCGTTGATCAAAAGGCATACCGGTCTATGATAGGTTCCTTGCTTTATTTATGTGCTAGTAGACCGGACATTATGCTAAGTGTATGCATGTGTGCTAGATATCAATCCGACCCCAAGGAATGTCACCTTGTGGCCGTTAAGCAAATTCTTAGATATTTAGTTGCTATGCCTTGCTTCGGGATCTGGTATCCAAAGGGGCCTACCTTTGACTTAGTTGGATACACAGACTCCGATTATGCTGGATGCAAGGTTGATAGGAAGAGTACATCAGGGACATGCCAATTCCTAGGAAGGTCCATGGTGTCTTGGAGTTCAAAGAAACAAACATCCGTTGCCCTATCCACCGCTGAGGCCGAGTATGTTGCCGTAGGACAGTGTTGCACGCAACTACTTTGGATGAGGCAAACCCTCAGGGACTTTGGCTACAATCTGAGCAAAGTCCCACTCCTATGTGACAATGAGAGTGCAATCTGCATGGCGGATAATCCTGTTGAACACAACCGCACTAAGCACACAGACATCCGACATCACTTTCTGAGGGACCACCAGCAAAAGGGAGATATCGAGGTGTTCCATATTAGCACCGAGAACCAGCTAGCCGATATCTTTACCAAGCCCTTGTTAGAAATATGCCCTAGAGATAATCATAGAGATGAGCATATTTCTTTGTATCCATGATATATATATTGCTTAATTGAATATCCATGGAAGGCACCTTGTATTGATTAGCAATTATGTGAATTGTTTGTGAGATTCTTTACTTATATGGTTATTCTAAATGATGTCCCTAGTCAGAGTCGATGACTAGCACATGTATTAGCTGATGACTACATTTCACAAGTCATGAACATGGAGATGTTAAACTAATAATGTGGGCGCATGTATGACATGAGGCTAGACCGACCCAACGTGAGATATTGTAATATAGTTCTCTTTTTGCAACATGAATACTGTATCCTTAGACCTGAGATTGTCGCATGTTCTCAAGATGTGAATTGACTTACTTAGGGACTATCAAACGCTATTCCGTAACTGGGTAGTTATAAAGGTAGTTTTGGGTTTGTCAGGAAGCATGCTGTGAGGCATGGTCAGTCAAGATGGAATTTGTCCCTCTCTTTGTGAGAGAGATATCTCTGGGCCCCTCGAGTGATTGGATCAAGAAATGCATGGCCGTGCTAGGGTTAAGAGTTAACCATTGAAAGGATTCCAATTCACAGTATCGAGAAAGAGAGGTTAGCTTAGAGCCAGACCAAATATCGTGAGACAAAGGGAACATCATGTACGTAATGTTGCAATGGTTCGTCTGATATGATCTTTACGTGCGCATAGGAGTTGACATGTCTTGCTTGAGGCTGCTGTCAATTATTGGGCCAAGTAAGAGTACTCGGGCTATGTCTATTTGTACATGAACCTATAGGGTCACACACTTAAGGGGAAGGAAGCCTAACTCGTATTAGATCCGAAATTAGACTGGGCTTTAGGGTTACTGATGGGCCTCGGTGTCAGAAGCCCACCATAACGCCTATATAATGAGGGGCGGGGGCGCGGTTAGGTTTACCCTAATTTGCCACCAGCAAACGAGTAGCCGCTCGCCTCTCGCCCTCGCTAAGCCGCCGTCGCGAACCTAGCAGTTTGGTACGCGGCGCTTCCTCCCTGTACGTGTGGATACCTCGGAGGTGCTACATCTGGAGCACTAGGATGAACCGTGCGAGAACGTGAAGGACGCCAACGACTACACGACACTGCTAGACACGTTCGTCTACATTGAGACGTCTTCTGCTGCTCCGCGCGTCTAGTGGTAATTCCATGACCTATAACCGCAGTAGTTCTTGGTTTTATGGGGTTGAAAATTTTGTTTTGCGCTAGCGTAGCCTCCCCGTAATCCTTCAGCCCTTAGATGAGAAAACCTTTTGTAGGCTGCGTAGTGAGCTAAATGTCTTAGATTCACGTAACTTGGATTGATCTATAGCATACATGTGTTTTATACCTTTGATCATGTTACTTCATGTATTTATGTGATTTGTTGTTTATTTATGGTGCTCAAGTTGTGCAAGGGATCCCCGGACCTCACAAGTCCATGTGTGAATGATGCACATATTTAGGGGGAGGCATGCTACAACTTGACCCTTTGATCCTAACCTTTGTGTTTGAGTATACCTTATGTAGTCTCAAAGGTGCATTGAAAGGGAAAGGTGAACTTGGACCATGCAAAGACTTCCACTGCACTCCGGTATTAGTGTAATTAACTCCAAGTTCATATCTATGCTCTTATTGCCTTTTTGCTCTTAATTGACAATTTTGGTGAAGCAATGGGGTTAAAGGGCCAAGAATGATCCCATTTTGGTGCTTAATGCCAAAGGGGGAGAAATTAAGGCCAAAGCAAATGGATCAGCTACCACTTGTGAATTTTGAAAACAATAGAGTTAGAACTTTTGATTTGTCCAAAATATTGTTGTGGGGGAGAATTTTTGATTATGGGAAAAGGGGGAGTTTTTGGATCTTAATCAATTTCACTCTTGGATTATCTCTCTTTGTGCCCAAAACAGTGAGTTTGACTTAGAGATAGGAAAATGAATTTGATTTGCAAAAACAAACCAAGTGGTGGCAAAGAATGATCAAAATATGTCAAAACTTGTGCAAAGACAATTTTGTTCTCAATTGCATTGATGATTGCACTTCTTTTGGTTACTTTTTGAGGTGTTGGCATAAATCACCAAAAAGGGGGAGATTGAAAGGGAAATGTGCATTTGGACCATTTCTATAATGTTTTGGTGATTAAGTGCCCAACACATAATCTTTAAGTTGTTAGGTGCCAAACAAGCAAGAAGTGCAAATCATGTAACAAGGTACGTTTCTAGACTTAGTACATTGTTTTGAGTACTAACATATTCTATCTAAGTGCTAGAAACAGCGAGAAAATAATTGCAAAAAGTCTTGGCTCGGTGCAGCCAAAACTCTGCTCAGTCTGGCACACCGGACTGTCCGGTGGTGCACTGGACAGTGTCCGGTGGTGCACCGAACAGTGTCCAGTGCGCTAGGCTGAACAGGCCACTCTCGAGAAAAGTTTGGCGGCGTACGACTAAAATTCATCGGACTGTCCGGTGGTGCACCGGACTGTCCGGTGGTGCACCGGACTGTCCGGTGAGCCAACGGTCGTCTACGCCAACGGTCGGCCGCGCAATCTTCGCGCGATGCGTGGCAGCTCCAACGGTCGGCGGGGGGGCACCGGACTGTCCGGTGTGCATCGGACAGTGTCCGGTGCGCCAATCGGCCCGGCGCTGCAGCGGTCGTCTGCGTCAAAAAAGGAAGGAGATCGGCATCGGATCGTCTACAGTGACTGTCCGGTGGCGCACCGGACTGTCTGGTGCGCCACTCGACATAAGGCAAGGATGGCCTTCCTTGTTCGTCTCCAACGACTCCTAGCTGCCTTGGGACTATAAAAGGGACCCCTAGGCGCATGGAGGAGCTACCCAAGCATTCACTAAGCATCCTAAGGCATCTAGATTCTGTTCCCGCGCATTCGTTTCATTGTGTTAGAGATTTGAGCTCTATTCGAGTCGAGAACTCCCCATGTTGTCCTTTAAGCTCAATTATTCTCTTGTGTGCGTGGGTGTGCTGCGATTTGAATCTTGTGTGTTGCTCTTCCCAACCTTACTCTTGTGCGTTCTTTGTGATCAATCTTATAAGGGCGAGAGGCTCCAACTTGTGGAGATTCCTCGCAAACAGGAAGAAAACTATAAGGAAGAACACCATGGTATTCAAGTTGATCATTGGATCACTTGAAAGGGCTTGAGTGCAACCCTCGTCCATTGGGACGCCACAACATGGAAGTAGGCAAGTGTTACTTGGCCGAACCACGGGATAAAATCGCGTGTCTCTTGTGTTGCTTCTCTCTTTGATTGTCTATGTTCACAAGAGCTCGCCTCATAGACTTGATTAACTCGTGCTAACATCTCTTTGATCAAGCTTGTTGGAATTTAGTGTTGAATTTTGTAGGATCACTTATTCACCCCCCTCTAGGTGCTCTCAAAGAGTCACGTCCAAGCGGCCTTTTACTAGTCAAACCAGCTGAACCACTATCAGTTTCATCTACACCAACAGAAGGACCAGAACTAGATCCAATTGCTTTGTTGTGTAATCCTCCGAATGAAGTGCCTTGACATATGCTCTTCCATTTGGGTTCACCCTTGAGCTTATGCCAGCAATGCATGAAAATGGAACAGTTTATTCTCCTCATGTGCAAACAAATTTGTAGCTGTTGGGGGTCTTCTTCTCCGTCGAAGGTCCTTAAGACAAAGATATCATTTGTAAGCAATGTTGAGGGTCTTCTTCTCCACCGAAGGTCCTCGAGACGAAGACATTGTATGAAAGCAACAACGACAAATGCCAAAGCTACAGCCGAAGAATGATAGCTTCAGCTTAAGGTGACGACGAAGGTCAAACATGATGCCGAGTCAAAGAGGAAAAGACTAGTTAATCCCTGATGATTTATGTTACGATTACGTGCACATGTTAAGGTCATAAATGTTTTTTACTCGGGCTGCGTCCTGTGCCTATAAATAGGTGAACAGTACCCCTGTACTGTTCATGCTGGATTGTAATTGCTCTCGCGTCAACACCTTCAAACAAGCTGAAGGTATCAATGTAATATAAATTCTGTTAATGTTCATATGTATATCATAAAATAAATATATGAATGAATAAATAACATATATTGTCTCTATAAATTCTTATTCTCATGAAGGATGAAGGTGTGTCTATTGATCACTTGTTCTCAAATGCTATGAGTTAAGAACAAGGCAACACAAAATGTTAATAGTTAAAGACCTTCGTCCTTCGAAGTATTATCTCTCTCAGGATATAATGATCTTCAGACAAAGGTTATGAAGGACATACCTTCATCATTTCAGTATATAATAATGGAAGTGGAAACATATGAAACATGGAAAGTGACATGAATAGTTACATGATATTACCAGAACATTTTTATTATATTATCATAAATGAATATGAACGATATTGAATTACATTTATACCTTCGGCTTGACAGAAGGTAAAAAGCTTGAGAGTGACGTGCGAGTGAATACAAGTCAGCGTGAATAGTACAGGGTTACTGTCACCTATTTATAGGCGCGGGACGCAGCCCGGTCGAAATTACATTTGTGTCTTTAACACCTAATCATATTCATGATACAAAATGCTAGGGACTAGATGGTCTTCTCCTCTTTAAGTCAGTGCTGTCCTTCGTCTCAAGCACATCATTGTGCCAAAGCTTTATTGATGATAGCTTCGGCATATCGTCTTGCCGAAGGTGTTTTTGTTCAGAGGACCTTCGGCGAGGAAGAAGGCCCCAAACAGTAGCCCCTTCGTGGTGCTAGATCGTTTTTCGTAACGAGCTCGATCCATGAAAAACACGAAGGCTTCAGAATGCCGAAGGTCCGAAAAACACCTTCCTTGAGCTCGTTGCCGAGAAACGATTAAAATACTCCAGTCGCCAGATGGCCCACCGTTCAGCGAATACAGGCGATTTGAGGGTTCACCTTCCGAGCGCCAGGTGGTCCACCGCTCAGCGTATAGAGGAGGTCTGGCGGTTCACCTTATGACCTACAACACTATATAAACAGACAGGTTGGTGAGAAGTTACCACAGCATTCATTGCCATTGCACTGTTGTGCTGTTAAAAAATTTAACCACAACCGAAGCTTTTTTCCTTGCTCTCTTGAGCGAGCGCTTTGTCATCTAAAATTAGCTTCGTCAAAAGGACTAGCTTCATCAAAACTGCAAAAGACATCAACTTCTTAAAAACCGCAAAAGATCCATCAGATGGCCAGAGTACGCTCGACTACAAGGGTGACTCGTGAAGGAGAGGAAACCGAGGCCACCGAGACAGCTTCAATTTCCAAAGTCATGAGACAGTCGGGCTTATTTGTGAC
Source organism: Zea luxurians (assembly GCA_029449295.1). Lineage (NCBI taxonomy): Eukaryota > Viridiplantae > Streptophyta > Magnoliopsida > Poales > Poaceae > Zea > Zea luxurians. The sequence goes on from JAOPSE010000003.1 coordinate 128,438,078, forward strand.
AGAGGGAACCATTAACGAAGGTACATCTGCTGCCAAAGTTGAACAGGCTGATATTGAAGAAGAAAATGCTAATGAAGAAGAGGAGGATTATAGCATTTTGATCCTATCAAAACCCAGCCATCTAGATTTTGGGAAATCTACTGTATCCGAAGCTGACATGCCCATGATGATGAAACTGGGCTACTTTGGAGAAGTTGAAAGGGAGCTTGTTTGCTTTGCTAGAGAAGAAACCACTCCAACACCGAAGGACGATGAAGTAGTGGTTTTCAAAAGTTCTTTTAGAGCAGGATTACGGTTTCCTCTGAACGAGATGATAGGAGAAGTTTTGAAAATTTTTGAAATTTATCTTCATTAGCTGACCCCTAATGCTATCGTTAGGCTCAACATCTTCATCTGGACCCTCCGAAGCCAAGGGATGGACCCAGATGCCGAAGCATTCTGCCGAGTGCACGAGCTGCACTACCAGACAAAGGCCAGGGCAGATGGTTTACATGAGAATTTTGGTTGTTATAATTTTGCGTATCGCAAGGATACGAAGGCTCTAGTTCTCAGCTATCACACCAAGTGGCCAACAGGCTAGAAAGGTGAATGGTTCTACATTAAAGCTGATGAGAAGAAAAGAGGGAAACTGATGACGATGGTTATGTGCCTGCTGATTCTAAACTTTGGAATGACCCGACCCCTGTGCAATATGCAGCTAGGGTCACCATGCCAACTGGCCGAAGTGGAATTTAGGGTGGTAGCTAAACAAATTAGCACCAGGGACTTGGTACAAGAATACCTGGCCAACTAAACATATCCAACATCAAGTGGCTGGGTGATGCCGAAGATGAAGGGAACAAAGAAGAAATATGAACTTGTTCAATTACCCTATCGCTTCAAATTTGAAAAACAATTCAAGCAGCCCTGCCAGGAGTGGCTAGAAATGATTGAAACTATGTGTAATGAAATTTTGGGAAATTATACCAAAAAAGAAGACCTGCTAATGACAGCAGCCTTCAACACCCGGCCAAAATGAAGGTTGAATCGGGTAATGGATGCTCTAAAATTTGAATATCCTGATTATAAGCGGCTCAACAAGGGTGCCGAAGGGGCAAAAATAAAAAGGCTTGTTAGTGTTCTGAGCAGACAAGCTGCCAGAATGGTGAAAGAAAATGAAAAGATTTTAAAGAAGAGAAAATCCAGTCCTGAGCCATTGGTGGCAGTTTTAAAGAAAAGAAAAGCTAAATCCCCAGAGCCAAAGGTGACTAAAGAGGAAGAAGAAACTCCCTCAACACCCTCAGACGCCGAAGTGGCAGAAATTTGAAAGGTAATGACTGAATCTCTACCTATCAAGCTGCTAAGCCCTCTAGGACAAGAACTGGCGAAGCTTTTACAGAAGAAAGAAGAACCTTCGGCTACAAAGAAGGCAGATGGGCTGAAGAAGCGAAGAATTGGTAGCGTAATGCAAGCCATTGAAAAGACACCACCACTAGTCTCAGCAACTAAGATAGTGCCTACTACAAGTGTCGAGGCCACTGCAGAAGCAAACACATCGGCCCAAGCTGTAGCTGCCATAGAAGCTGCCAACCTAGAGGCTACCTTATCTGGGATTGATAAATTAATACTGGGTATGCCTACAGAAGAAACATCTACTGCTGCAGAACAGGTCATGGCCCCAGTGCTTGACAAAGGGAAAGGAGTTGTCGAAGCTGCTTCGGAAGAAAAAGGTTTCGATCATCGGAACCTGGTCGGGCAAGAACTATCTGAGGCCGAGAAGAAGGAACTACTGGAATATGGCATTTCCTGTGGCTACTAGCCAGGAGCCATGCTCTTTGGTGGTATCGATGAAGAGGCCTTGGGATGTGTTCATGACCGTACTGGGGCGAAGGTAATCAGCACTCTATCTAAGAGTGTCGGTTTTCCGAAGCTTGAAGCCGATATTACCAGCTACCGATGACAACATATCGTTGGTAGTTTGTTTTATTCCAACTTTAAGGTAAAATTCTTATAATAAAGCAAAATTTTATTATTTGTTTTATTTTTATGACGAAATTTGTTGATGGAGGTCTATTTTGTACAGAGTATGCTGCTGAGCAAAGCGCTGCAAATGCAACAGGACCTCGAGGATAAAAAGAACAAAATTATAATCGAGGGTCTAAAGAGCAAAATCAAAGAATACAAAGCTTCTCTTGAAAAGAAAGAATTCCTACTCCAAGCAGCGGAAGGTTCCCTTGCAGAAGCGCAAGCCGAGAATATTAGATTAAACAGGGAACTCCTGCAAAAATCAGAGAGCTTCGAACAGGAGAGACAAACTTGCAGACGAAGTATGAAGCCGAAACTACCGAGAATACAAAGCTAAAGCAATCTTTGAAGGAGCTTCGTGACATATGTCTGAATTTCGACAGTCGCTGCGTACAACGATTAAAAAAGGTTTTCAACTCAGTTGGGGCCAGTGCTGAAAAGTTTACTCCTTTGGCCAAAAAAATATCAAGCGCCTTCGAACATATTCAAGGCGAAGTTGAGGCTCTTGACGAAGTAATAGCAGGGCATGATGACTTCTGCACCCTGCTAGCTTCTCACGGCATGGCTGCAACATTTTTGAAAGCTAGCTGTACGCACGCGAAGATAGTGAATAGACCTACCTTCGGCCTATCTTAGACAGATTTGGTTGATATTCCCTGCGAAGCCTGAAGCATAGGAAGTAGATTTATAACACAAATTTGGGCGAAGGGTGGTCGGGACTTGGCTGGTGATGAGGCTCGAAGCTTACTTAAGCCGGTATGAAAGTTATACCTGTTGGTTACCTTTTCTTGTGATTATCTTTTACCTTATAAAATTTTGTTGTGTGTAGGATGATGATGCCGAAGATTAGTGATCCGAAGCAGATTCCAAAGACCACTGAAGCTGATCTTTAGGCTTGCCTGCATAGATCTTTTAGAGGCATTTGTATTATCTCTGTAAAGGACATTGTAACCAAGAATTGAACATTACTCTGTATATTTGTCCATATCTTGTAATATATTTTTACCTTTCCTTCCATGTGTAGATTGCTTTGCTGTGGACGAAACTTATATTTTTTGAGCCGAAGGCGAAAAACACCTTCCCTTCTTTTCGTACACAACGAAGCATATCTTGCTTCTTCATGCTCATCGAAGCATTGTTATCAAAGCTGAAGTATCTGTTTGTGCTTTATGTTATGATGATAATGATCCTACGAATGTCTGCATGAATGTGTATGAATGCAATGAATGATGTAATGTAATGTGCAAATGAGTGTCCAAATACACACACGAAGCCACACCCAGACTCTGCATCCCCTTAGGAACGACTTTTTAGTCTTAAGCTCTGCATCCCCTTAGGAACAACTTTTGAGCTTCTCCACCTTCTATTTTAGTGGTATAAGTTCTACATCCCCTTAGGAACGACTTTTGAACTTCTTCGCCTTATATTTCGGTGGTATTTGGCTCTGCATTCCCTTTGGAACGACTTTTGAGTAGAAAACTTACACTGCGCTCCCTTAGGAACGACTTTTTGTAGCTTCGTCAATTTTGGCTCTGCATTCCCTTAGGAATGACTTTTGAGCAGAAAACTTATGCTATGCTCCCTTAGGAACGACTTTTTGTAGCTTCGTCATGCTCTGCATCCCCTTAGGGACGTCTTTTGAGCTTCTCCCTGTTTTTCTTTTTTGCACTCGATGGTACATGCTCAGATTTTACATATTACATCTTTTTTGGGGGATTCTGCCCTTGTAGGGCTAAATAAGAATAAAAAAATACAAGCTATGGCCCCATTAAAAACCTTGCTCCCCTCTTGAAAGTAAAATGGTGCCATAGGAAAAAAATGAAAAAAGATTACAACATATTACACATAGTATCGCATAAGCTCATCCGCATTCCAAGATCTGGGTATGTCGTTGCCATCCATATCCTTCAATCTATAAGAACCAGGCCTTGACGAAGATACTACTAGAAAACGACCTTCCCACTTCAGTTGCAACTTGCCCACTGTGTCTGGGTTAGTGACTCTCCGAAGCACCAGATGCCCTGGCTTGATATTTTTCAACCGAACTTTTCTGTCACACCATTTTACTATTTCGGCCTGATATTTATTGATGTGCTCTATTGCCTAAAGTATGGTCCCCTCTATAGTGTCTTTTGTTACTTGATAATCAGCTTCGTCTTCTGCCGAAGCTATTGTTCTTATTGACCCTGTTTTTGCTTCTTCTGGAGTTATTGCTTCATCACCAAATAGGAGCTTGAAGGGTGTAAATCCTGTTGACCTTGACGCAGTTGTGTTGTGGCTCCACACCACTTTAATCATCTCATCTGGCCACTTTCCTCTGGGCTGATTGAAGATTAGCTTCATTATTCCTGTCATTATAATGCCATTCGCTCTTTCTACCAGCCCATTTGATTCTGGATGCCTAACGGATGCAAAGTGGATCTTCATACCAATTTGATTACAAAAATCTTTGAATGCTTCGGCCTCAAATTGTGTACCATTGTCTAAGGTTATTGCCTTCAGAACACCGAAGCGACAAACAATATTCTGCCAGAAGAATTTTGGACGGTAACCGATATTATTGCGGCCAAAGGCTTCGCCTCAATCCACTTGGAAAAATATTTCACTGCCACTACAACATACTTCAAGTTGCCTTGCGCTGGTGGGAGTGGACCTAACAAATCTAGGCCCCATCTCTGCAATGGCCAGGTTGGCTGTATTAGTTGAGTTAACGACAAAGGTTGTTTCTGATCTCTTGCACATTTTTGACAGTTTTCGCACTTCTGAACCAGATCTGCTGCATCCGAAGCTGCCTTCGGCCAATAAAACCCTTGTCTAAAAACCTTTCCCAACAAAGGCCTGGACCTAATGTGAGATCCAGACAAACCTGCATGTATCTCTTTCATTAACTCTATACCTTCGGTTCTGGATAAACACTTGAGAAGTGGGGAGCAAACTCCATGTTTGTATAGCTCCCCTTCTATTATGATGTATGGTCTTGTCCTTGCTTTCATTCTTTTATTGTAAACTTTGTCATCCGAAAGACAATTGCCTTGGAGGAAGGATATGATTTCAGTCCTCCAATCTTCACTATGTACAAGTGATATTGTGAGGACTGCTCTCTCCATAAGTTGAAGGTGCTTTTATTGTCTCAAAGAATACTTCCAAAGGTAGAGGGAGCCCTTGTGCTGCAGACTTGGCCAGTAGGTCTGCATGCTCATTTCCCCTCTTAGAATATTTTTTACAAAAAAACCTTCGAAAGAAGCCTCCAGCCTTCGGACTGTGTCCAAATATTTTTCAAGCTTCGGGTCCCTTGCCTTGCTACTTTTATCTACATGGCCAGAGATGACTTGGGAGTCAGTTTTAAGGATCGCCCTTCTTATTCCCATTGCCTTTAGCTTTCAAAGCCCCAACAGAAGGGCTTCGTATTTAGCAATGTTGTTTGTACAACTAAAGTCCAGTCTTGCTGCATAGCATGTTCTGACTTTAGAGGGTGCTACTAGGACAGCAGCGGCTCCTGCGCCAAAGGTTCCCCAAGAACCATCACAGAAAACTATTCAGGCTTCGACGTCTTTACTTGTTTCTTCTTCCTGAGCCCCTAGCATCCAATCAACAATGAAGTCTGCTAATGCCTGTGATTGAATTGAGGATCTATGTACATAGTCAATAGTGAATTCATTGAGCTCCGCAGCCCATTTTCCAATCCTTCAAGTAGCTTCTTTGTTCCTCATTATATCCTTCAAAGGCTGTGATGAAGGAATAATTATGTGATATGCTTGGAAATAATGTCGAAGCTTCCTAGAGGCCATTAACACAGCATACAACACCTTCTCTAACTCTGTATAGTTTTTCTTTGATAAACTTAGAACTTCAGAGACAAAGTATACTGGGGCTTGCCTTTTGACTTGGCCATCTTGCTTCTCCTGTACAAGCGCTGCGCTGACTGTAGAATGAGAAGCTGCTACATACAGGAGTAATGGAGCCCCTGGTGAAGGTGGAGTTAGAGTTGTTAGATCTATCAAATACTGCTTTAATTCTTCAAAAGCCTTTTGCTGAGCCGGACCCCACTAAAAAACTTCGGCTGACTTTAAAATTTCAAATAATGGCAGGTTCCTCTCTGCTGATCTTGATATGAATCTGTTCAATGATGCCAGCCTTCCTGCCAATCGTTGAGCCCCCCTTTTTTGAATTTGACGGCTCCATCCAAAGGATAGCTTTGATTTTATTTGGATTAGCTACGATCCCCTTTGTCGATACTAGATAACCAAGGAGCTTGCCCATCTTTACTCCAAAAACACACTTTTCTGGATTCAATTTCAGACCAGTTTGCTTGAAATTGGCTAATGTCTCCTGCAAGTCAGCAATGTGATTCTCTTGCTTTGTGCTCTTCACTATGATGTCATCAAACATAAGTGAGCACATTCCTGCCTATTTGAGAATGAAGGACCTTGGCTGTCATTCTGCTGAAGCTTCCTCCAGCATTTTTGAGCCCCTCAGGCATTCGAAGGTAGCAATAAGTGCCACTAGGAGTTATGAAGCTAGTCTTTGGCTCATCTTCCTTTTTCATCCATATTTGATGATAGCCTGAATAGCAGTCCAGTAGACTCATGAGCTCCGAAGAAGCTGCTGCATCTACAAGGGAGACTATTCTTGGTAACGGGAATTCATCCTTTGGGCATGCTTTGTTGGGATCTGTGAAGTCAATACACATTCTCCATTTGCCATTAGCCTTCTTCACCATAACAGTGTTAGCTAGCCATTCTGGATATGTTACTTCTCTGATAACACCAGCACTGAGAAGCCTCTTTACTTCGTTCTGGACACCTTCAGCTTTATCATCAGACATCTTCCGAAGTCTTTGCTTCCATGGTCTGAAAGATGGATCCACATTAAGTGAATGTTCGATGACATCTCTATTGACGCCACAAAGATCATTGGTTGTCCAAGCAAAGACATCTTTGTTGTTGAACAAAAATCTTATCAGAGTTTTTTCTTGCTCATCAAATAGCTGAGAACCCAGCAGTACCCTTTGATCTGCTATATCTTCACATAGGAGCATAGGCTTTGGCTGATCCGCCGAAGCAGCCTTCTCTCTTTTGTGCTTGTATTGTTGACAAGCTTCAGTTCCATCTATGTTGTGGATTGCCTTTGAATCTGTCCAACTCCCTTTGGCCCTTTTGGCAGCTTCTTGACTTCCATGAATGGTAATGGGCCCTTGCTCCGAAGGTATCTTCATGCATAAGTATGCTGGATGAAGTATTGCTTCGAAGGCATTAAGTGTCCCTCGACCAATGATTGCATTGTATGGGTACTCCATGTCAACAATGTCAAAGATAACCTGCTCAGACCTTGTGTTGTGAACATAGCCGAAGGTAACTGACATTGTGATTTTACCGAGTGCGACAATCTGCCTTCCTCCGAAGCCACAAAGAGGATGTGTAACATCATGTATCTTGTCTTCTGGCTCTTGCATCTGTCTGAAGGCCTTTGCAAACATGATGTCGGCTGCACTGCCTATGTCAACTAGAACATTGTGGACCAGAAACCCCTTGATGACACAAGATATGACCATAGCATCATGGTGGGGGTAATCTTTGAGCTGAAGGTCTTCCTGGGAGAAGGTGATTGGGATGTGAGACCACTTGAATTTGATGAAGGGTCCCTGTACCCCAACATGCTATACTCTCCTCTGTGTTTCCTTCTTTTGCTTCTTGTTAACTGGCTCTAAGCTTGAACCGCCTGTGATTGGGAGCACCAGCTTCGCGGCCGAAGGTGCTACAACTTGATTGTTGAACGAAGCCATCGTCTCAGCAGTGGAAGTGAGTTCACCGGAGGTGGGCGCCAATGTTGGTCACTTGTTCTCAAATGCTATGAGTTAAGAACAAGGCAACACAAAATGTTAATAGTTAAAGACCTTCGTCCTTCTAAGTATTATCTCCCTCAGGATATAATGATCTTCAGACGAAGGTTATGAAGGACATACCTTCATCATTTCAGTATATAATAATGGAAGTGGAAACATATGAAACATGGAAAGTGACATGAATAATTACATGATATTACCAGAACATTTTTATTATATTATCATAAATGAATATGAACGATATTGAATTACATTTATACCTTCGGCTTGATAGAAGGTAAAAAGCTTGAGAGTGACGTGCGAGTGAATACAAGTCAGCGTGAATAGTATAGGGTTACTGCTCACCTATTTATAGGCGCGAGACGCAGCCCGGTCGAAATTACATTTGTGTCCTTGACACCTAATCATATTCATGATACAAAATGCTAGGGACTAGATGGTCTTCTCCTCTTTAAGTCAGTGCTGTCTTTCGTCTCAAGCACATCATTGTGCCGAAGCTTTATTGATGATAGCTTCGGCATATCGTCTTGCCGAAGGTGTTTTTGTTCAGAGGACCTTCGGCGAGGAAGAAGGCCCCCAACAATGTCCTTCATGACCTTTTGTCCAATGATCATTATATCTGAAAGGAGATAATACTTTGAAGGACGAAGGTCCTTAATCTTTAACAATTATGTTGCGTTGTTCTTGATTCACAATATTTGAGAACAAGTGAACAACAATGGTGCCCACCTCCGGTGAACCCACTTCCACTACCACGATAATGGCTTCGCAAGGTGATCAAGCTATGTCACCTTCGGCTACAAAGCTGGTGCTCCTAATCATAGGCGGTTCAAGTTCCGAACCAGCTAGTAAGAAGCAGAAGAAGGAAGCACATAGAAGGGTACAACATGTCGGAGTGCAAGGACCCTTCTTCAAGTCCAAATGGTCTCATGTACCAATCACATTTACTCAAGAAGACCTTCAGCTCAAGAATTACCCTCACAATGACGCCATGGTGAAAGTCGCCTAGAGGGGGTGAGTAGGCGAAAATTGAAAATTATAAACTTTGAACACGCACTTCACCCGGGGTTAGGGTTAGAAATAAATAACAGTGAATTTGGAGTGAGGAAGATTGTTCTTCTTGCTATGAGTTGCTCAATCAATGCGAATAACTTCGAGAGCAAACTCGAAACAATATGAGCGAGAGAACTTTAGAGAGAGAGAGAGAGAGGAGAGGAGAAACAAATCAAATGGTGAAGATCAACACAAATGGACACGACGATTTGTTTCCCGAGGTTTGGTTCCAAAGAACCTACTCCCCGTTGAGGAGGCCACAAAGGCCAGGTCTATTTCAACCCTTTCCCTCTCTCAATCGGTCACTTAGACCGGTCGAGTGCTTCTTCATAATCTCACGGGTCACTAAGACCCCATAAGGATCACCACACAATTAGGTGTCTCTTGCTAGCTTTACAAATCACTTGGAAAGATTAGAGAGAGATGAAGAAAGCAACCAAGCAACAGGAGCAACCAAAAAACACAAGTCGCCCTCTCTCAAGTCACTAAACACTTTTGATCACTTGACTTGATTATGGAACTTAAAGAGGATCAAATGGCTTTGAATGTGTCTTTGGAGTGTATTCTATGCTCTTGTATTGAATGAAGAGAGTGGGATTCTTGGATGGCTTGAATGGTGGTGGTTGGGGGATATTTATAGCCCCAACCACTATTCTAGCTGTTGGCTGACTTTGTTGTCGATGGGCACACGGGACAGTCCGGTGGTGCACCGGACACTCATTGTTCACTATCCGGTGAGTGCCACGTCAGCCGACCGTTGGAGTTTGGAGCTGTTGACCATTGAAAACTCAGTCCGGTGCGATCTGACATTGCAAACTGTCTTCTGACTTCTGACGGTCAGACTGCTGTGCAGTCGACCATTGGCGAAGTTGACCGTTGCCCCGTGGTCTCACCGAACAGTCCGGTGATTTTTAGTGGATGAGCGCTAAGAAAACCCGAGAGTGGTCAGTTTGTGGAGAGCTCCAGCTAGGGCACCGGACACTGTCCAGTGCACACCGGACAGTTCGGTGCGCCACTGGTTGCAGCAAGTATGTTTGCTCCAACTTGTAGAATTGTCCCACAGTCATTTTCTTTGTATGTGTATATGAACTTTATGCACCTGAGAAAAATATTAACTAGGCAAACTAGTTATTCCATATGGTTTGTGATAGACGTCAAACACCAAAATCGATTATAGAAAATGGTGATGCCATTTCCCTTTCACATGGTCATATCATGTGTTATCAAAGGGTTCATGGTTCACAATATCCTCGTAGACACGGGTAGTGCAGTAAACATTATTTTTGCAAAAGCCTTCAGACAAATCCAAGAGCAGGATGACAAAATACATGATGCAACGCACCCCCTGTGTAGATTCAGAGGAAGGCAGATAGTAGCACTTGGGAAAATAACAATGCCAACCACCTTCGGCTATGTTCACAACACCTGAACAGAGCAAGTCGTATTTGACATTGTAGACATGGACTATCCTTATAATGCAATCATTGGGCGAGGGACATTGAATGCCTTCAAAGCAATACTCCATCCAGCGTATCTGTGTATGAAGGTACCATATGACCAAGGTCCTATTGCTGTGCATGGAATCTAAGAGGCTGTTAGAAGGGCTGAAGGGAATTGGACAGATTCAAGGGCCATTCATAACATAGATGAAGCCGAAGCTCACCAGCAACATAAGTATATAAGAGATAAAGCTGCTTCTACGGATCAACCAAAATCTATGCTTCTAGGCGAAGACATAGCTGAGCAGAAGGTGTTGTTTGGGTCCCAACTGTTTGATGAAAAAGAAAAAACTCTGTTAAAATTCTTGTTCAATAACAAGGATGTTTTTGCTCGGTCAGCCAATGATCTTTGTGGTGTCAACAGAGATGTTATTGAACACACTCAATGTAGACCCAAATGTCAGACTGAGGAAGCAGAAACGTCGGAAGATGTCCGATGATAAAGCCAAAGGGACAAGAAATGAAGTCAAAAGGCTTCTTAGTGCCAGAGTGATCAGAGAAGTAACATACCCAGAATGGCTACCCAACACTGTTATGGTAAAGAAGGCCAATGGAAAGTGGAGAATATGTATTGATTTCACAGATATCAACAAGTCGTGCCCGAAGGATGAATTCCCTTTGCCAAGAATAGACTCCCTCGTAGATGCGGAAGCCACCTTGGAGCTCATGAGTCTGTTGCACTGCTACTTAGGCTATCATCAAATCTGGATGAAGAAGGAGGATGAGCTCATAACAAGCTTCATAACTCCTAGTGGAACTTACTGCTACCTTCGGATGCCCGAGGGGCTCAAGAACGTTGGAGGAAGCTTCAGCAGGATGACTTCTAAAGTTCTTAGCACTCAGATCATCAAGAATATTTTGACATATTTTGATGATATTATACTCAAGAGCACGGAGCAAGAAAACCACATTGCTGATTTGCAAGAAACATTTGTCAACTTTAGGAAGGCTGGCCTCAAGCTAAATCCAGAAAAATGTGTCTTCGAAGTGAAGAAGAGAATATTTCTTCAGTGTCTAGTATCAAGAAAAGGAATTGAAGCCAACCCAAGCAAAATAGAAGCTATACTTCGGATGGAGCCACCAAAGACAAGAAAAGGTGCTCAGAGACTAACATGAAGGCTGTCATCTTTGAATAGATTCATCTCAAGATCAGCAGAAAGGAATTTACCATTCTTCGAAGTGCTAAAGTCAGCCGAAGTCTTCCAATGGGGACCAGTTCAACAAAAGGCCTTCAAAGATCTGAAAAATATCTTTTATAGCTAACAACCTTGACTCCACCTTCATTAGGAGCTCTGTTGCTACTGTATGTGGTTGCTTCCCATGCTGCAGTCAGTGCAGCGTTGGTGCAAGAGAAACAAGACAAACAAGCAAAGAAGAAAGTCCCAATATACTTTGTCTTCGAAGTACTAAGTCCATCAAAAAGAAATTACACAGAGCTAGAGAAGGTACTATATGTTGTGTTGATGGCCTCTAGAAAGCTTCAACATTATTTTCAGTCATACCACATCATAGTACCTTCATCCCAACCTCTCAAGGACATCATAAGAAACAGAGAAGCTATAGGAAGAGTTGGAAAATGGGCTACAGAGCTGAATGAATTCACCATTGATTTTGTTCATAGATCCTCGATCCAATCCCAAGCATTAACAGACTTCATTGTTGATCGAGCGCCAGGGGCTCTTGAAGAAGGATACCTAACAAATACCGAAGCTTGGACAATGTTCTATGATGGATCATGGGGAACCTTCGACGTAGGTGCAGCTACTATTCTAATCTCACCATCCAAAATTAAAACCTGCTATGCAGCTAGATTGGAGTTCAACTGCACAAACAACATTACAAAATATGAAGCCCTTCTTTTGGGGCTTCGAAAGCTTAGGGCAATGGGGATAAGAAGGGCAGTTCTTAAATATGATTCATAAGTCATCATAGAGCAGGTTGATAAAAGTAGCAAAGCAAGAGACCCGAAGCTTGAAAAGTATCTTGACACAGTCCAAAGGATGGAAGCCTCCTTCGAAGGTTTTTCACTGAAAAACATCCTAAGAGGAGAAAGCGAGTAGGCAGATTTACTAGCTAAATCAGCGGCATAGGGGCTCCCACTCACCTCAGAAGTGTTCTTTGAAACTCTTAAAGAACCTTCAGTTGAGCTCATGGAGTGAGCGATGCTTACAATTTCACCTATGCACAACGAGGATTGGAGAACTGAAATTGTATCTTTCCTCCAAGGCAATTATCCTTCTGATGACAAAGTTTACATAAAAAAGATGCAAGCTAGGACAAGACCATATGCGATCATAGAAGAGGAATTGTTTAAACAATTAGTTTGTTCTCCATTATTGAAATATCTGTCTAGAGCCGAAGGTCAAGAGCTAATGAGAGAAATACATTCAGGAATATGCGGAGCCCACATTGGATCTAGACCACTCCTTGGAAAGGTTTTCATATAAGGAATCTATTGGCCAAAGGCAGTTTCGGACGCAGCGAATCTGGTTCAAAAATGTGAAAATTGTCAGAAGTGCGCCTGAGATCAGAAGCAACCTTCATCCTTAACACAGCTGATTCAGCCCACTTGGCCATTGCAAAGGTGGGGCTTAGACTTACTAGGCCCACTCCCACCAGCACAACGGAACCTGAGATATGTCGTGGTAGCAGTGGAGTACTTATCAAAGTGGATCGAAGCTAAACCCCTAGCTATGATCACTTCGACCACAGTTCAGGAGTTCTTCTGGCTGAACATCATTTGTCGTTTTGGTGTGCCAAAGGCTATCATGGTTGATAATGGAACACAATTTGATGCTGAAACATTCAAAACTTTTTGTGATCAAATTGGCACAAAGATACACTTTGCATCTGTGAGACATCCAGAATCCTATGGTTTGGTAGAGCGAGCCAACAGAATTATTATCATAGGAATAATGAAATCAATCTTTAATCTGCCAAAAGGAAAGTGCCCAAATGGATTGGTAAAAGTAGTGTGGAATCATAACACTGTTGTCTCAAGGTCAACAGGGTTCACCCTGTTTAAGATTTTCTTTAGGGATGAAGCAATAACACCTGAAGGAGCAAGGACAGGATCTATAAGGACTCTAGCTTTGATAGAGCATGAAGACAGTTGCTAAATAACAAAAGACACTATAGAAGGGGTCAGGCTTTAGGCAATAGATCAAATTAATAAATATCAAGCGAAAACAGTCAAGTGGCGAGACAAAAAAGTATGACTAAAGAATAATAAGCCAGGACATTTGGTTCTTTGAAGAATAGCCAACCCAGACACAGTGGGAAGGTCCCTTCCTGGTAGTGTCTTCGTCATGACCCAGATCATACAGGTTGAAAGACATGGACGGGAATGACATTCCAAGATCTTGGAACACAGATGAGCTTTGGAGATATTATGTATAAACCATGTAATTTTCTTTCTTTTCCATATGGCACCCTTTTCCTTTCAAAAGAGGAGAAATGTTTTTAATGGGGCCATAGGTTTTAATTTTCATTTTTTTATTACGCATCTCTGTCCAATACAAGGGCCAGCTTCCCCCACATGTAAAATGTAAAGATCCAAGGTTACACCGAGTGTAAAAAAGTATGAAAAAGCTCCAAAGTCGTCCCTAAGGGGATGTAGAGCTAAAATCCCACCTAAGTCAAAGGTGAAGAAGCTCAAAGTCGTTCCTAAGGGGATGCAAAGCTTAGCTCCAAAGCCATTCATAAGGGAATGCTGAGATGAAATACCATCTAGGTAAGATGTGAAGCGACTCCAAAGTCGTTCCTAAGGGGATGCAGAGTCTGGGTGTGAATTTGCGTGGGTTTTTATCTTCGACATACAGTTGCATATTTCATTACATCATCTTCTACATTCATATGAACATGCATTAGACATCTATAGCTTCATCACATCTTCGCATATCGCATAAGGCACTAATGAAAAAAAGGGAAGGTTTTTGCCTTCAATGTAAAAGTGCTTTGATATGAACGAAGATGCTTCGATGTGAACGAAAAGAAGGGAAGGTGTTTTTCGCCTTCGGCTCAAAATAAACAAGATGGTTTCGTCCACAACAAAGCAAGTGGCAGCAAACAAAGGAAAGATTACAAAGATAATAGAATTTTACAAGTCAAACTCTTCAATGTTTCTATTTCGATTCATCTACCTAAATACAATTTCTAACAATACACCAAAATTTCTTAGCTTCGAAATTTTTCACTTTGAATCTTCATTTTTCGCTGACGTCAGCCTAAAAAATTTAACATGAAAAGTGTTTTAGTGATTCAAAATAGAGAAAAACAGAAGTCGAAAGTTAAGGACATTATTACATACTTCGTCAAGAAGAGCTCGGGCTTCGTTACCCGCCAGTTCACGGCCGCCCTTCGGCTAGATTTGGGTAATGAATCTATTCCTCACACTTCGATCTTCGTTTCATATATTCTTAATGTCAGCTGGAGAGATAGCGAATGTGGGCTTGTAAACATCTCTTAATTGCTTACACCCGACTTTTGCGAATATGTTAGCCGTCCCCCGGGCGGCCACTAGGGCACAAAAATCCCCATGCCCCGCCATCACTTCGTCAAATTCATTAATTTCTTTTTCCACAAACTCGAGCACCTTTGGGATATCATCGACAGAATAATTCTCTTCCCCTGATATTGCCTCGACTGAACTAAAAATCTCGCACAGGCGAAGGGAGCATCGAGTTGCGAAGCTTGAGTAGGTCTCCCAAAGCAGTTTTAGGGCTTCAGATAATTTAGAGCTTTTTTCTCCTCCGGCTTTGACTTTATCTTTCAAACCTTTGACCTCATGCTCATAATGAGTTTCAGCTTTCTTTAGATTTGAATGAGCTTCTTCAAGCTGTTTATCTTGATCTTTAATCAGAAGATGAGCTTCGGCTAGGTCTGCTTCGGTGGTCTTGATCTTGAATCTTTTTCTGTCAGAGAACTTTCAAGTTCTTTCACTCTCTTTTTCAAGTTATTGGTAACAAGCTCATTTTTTCTATCTTCATCTTCTTGTTGAAGCTTCAAAGCCTTACTCAGCAGGAGGCTCTGTCAAAAAGTCGAAGTTAGACCAAAAATCTAGAAATTTAAGAATTAATAAGTCGAAGAGGTAGACACCAAAGTTTATACCTTGAAATTCAAATAGAATAAGATCCCAGCGATATGTTGCCTTCTATAGTTGCTGAGATCCCGTTCGAGCTTCGGAAATTCGAAACTCTTTGATAGAGTATTGACAATTTTTGCTCCGGCGCGGTCAGGGATGCACCCTAGAATCTCTTCGTCGACGCTGCCAAAGAGCACGGATTCGGACTTGTAACCGCTAGCAATGGTGAATTCTTTTAACTCAGAAATATCTTCTTCGGAGAGTTTTTGGCCGCCTAGGTGTCGTAGGTCCAACTCTATGTCCTCCAAAGAAGTCCTTTACAATTCTTTCATTTTCAAGGGTGAAGCCCTATCAATGGTCACTTCAGCTATGTCCTTCTCAGGAGCCACATCAGCTATAATTCTGTCAATCTCTGACATTGTGGTCTTGAGGTTTTCAGCTTCAGGCGCAGCCTCATCAGCTTCGGCATCGGTATTAGCTTTGGCATTAGTAGGCACAACAATTATTTTCGTGCGAGGCTGGGGGCGGGGTCTTATGGACAGCCTTCGTTACGACCATCATTTTTTGTTTCTTCTAACCCTAGCATTTCCCCAGTTGCCAAAGGAACCTTCTTCCCTTCCGAGCTTTGTTCAATCCCCTTCTCCTTTGACTACAATAGGCTATTCAGATCTGACCGTAGGGGACTTAGCATAGCAAATGGGAAGGGTTCAGTCATTACCTTCAATATTTCTGTAACACCAGCAGAGGAAGACAAACAAGTACTAGCAGTCTTTTCTAGTACATCTTGTACCTTCGTCTCGGTAGGAGCCAACATGTCAGACTTTCGTTTCTTGGGAGCCGAATCCTTCGACTCCGCTGAAATTTTTTGTTTTTTACCAGCCCTCTGATTTTTTATGGACTGCATGGCTTGCCTTTTCAAAACACTTACAACCCTCTTTTTCTTTGCTCCTTCGTCAAGTCTTTCGTAATCTGGATATTCAAAGTTAAGAGCATCCATCACTCAATTCAGTCTTCATTTTTCTCGGGTGTCAAAGGCAGCTGTCATCAATTGATCTTCCTTCGTGTAATTCCCAAGAATCTCATTGCACATTGTTTCTATTAATTCCAACCATTTGGCACAAGGCTTATCGAAGCTTTTCTGAAATTTAAACCGGTAGGGAGTCGTACAAGTTCATATTTATTCCCTTCTGTTTTCTTCGGCATCCCCCATCCACCACACGTTGAAAATATTTTGTTGGTGAGGTATTCTTGCACCAAATCCCGAGTACTAATATGCTCCACACGACTCTAAATTCCACTTTGACTAACTGGCAGTGAGACCCAAGTTGCATATTGCACAGCGGCCATGTCATGCCGAAGCTCATTCTCAGGGGACTCATCACCGTAGTCATAAGCTTCTCTCTCTTCTTCTCATCAGCCTTCATGTAAAACCATTCATTTGCCTAGCCAGTCGGCCACTTGGTGCAATAGCCAATCACAGGTGCCTTAGTATCCTTTTGGTATGCAAAGTTGTAACATCCAAAGTTCTTATGCAGCCCATCAGCTCTAGCCTTAGTCTAGTAGTGGAGTTCATGTACCCAGCAAAATCCTTCAGCGTTGACACTCTTCCCTTGGCTTCGGAGAGCCCATATGTATATGTTGAGTCTAACTATAGCGTTTGGGGTAAGTTGATGAAGGTAGATCTCGAAGTACTTTAAAACCTCACCAATCATCTCGTATAGCGGGAACCAAAGACCTGCTCTAGAGAAGCTTTTGAAAACTACGACTTCATCATCTCTCGGATATGAAATCACTTCTTCCCCAACAAACCAAACTAGTTCGTCATCATTCTCTCCAAAATATCCTAATTTCTTCATTAAAATCAGATCTTCTACTTTAACTGTGGATTTTCCAAACTCAATATGGCTGGGTTTGCTCGGACTTAAAATACCATCATCATCTTCGTTATCACTGTCAGCTTTGGCAATAGTTAGTTCAGCTTCGGCAACAACAACATCTTCTATTGGAACTAACTCTTTTTCTTCTTGTACAACTAACCTAGAACGTTTCATCATTTATGAGATAGGGGCCGTCTTAGAAGCTCCAGCCTCTTCTCCTTCGCGTGCTACTTTGGTAGTAAACTTCACTCTAGCCATTTTAGTTTTTATGAGACGAAGCTACACTCAAATGATTGGACGTTTGATTGAAGCTTATACAGCAAGTTCACATAGAGCAAGAAGCTTCGGCTTCAGTAAAATATTTCAGCAGCACAACGGTGCAGTAGCAATGAATGTTGTGGTAACTTCTCACCAATTCGTCTGTTTATATAGCCCTGCAGGTGGACCGGTAAGCACCATAAATTATATATATTTTAATGACAAGCTTATGGAATGTGTTTTTCGAACCTTCTGCATCTAGAATCCTTCGTATTTTTCGTGGATCGAGCTTGTTATGAAAAAAACGACCTAGCACCGCGAAGGGGCTACTGTTAGGGGTTTTCTTCTTCGCCGAAGGTCCTTAAGACAAAGATATCGTTTGTAAGCGATGTTGAGGGTATTCTTCTCCGCTGAAGGTCCTCAAGACGAAGACATTGTCTGAAAGCAACAACGACGAATGCTAAAGCTACAACCGAAGAACGACACCTTTGGCTTAAGGTGATGACGAAGGTCAAACATGATACTGAGTCGAAGAGGAAAATACTAGTTAATCCCTGATGATTCATGTTACGATTACGTGCACATGTTAAGGTCATAAATCTTTTTTTACTCAGGCTGCGTCCTGTGCCTATAAATAGGTGAACAGTACCCCTGTACTGTTCACGCTAGATTGTAATTGCTCTCGTGTCAACACCTTCAAACAAGCTGAAGGTATCAATGTAATATAAATTCTGTTAATGTTCATGTGTATATCATAAAATAAATATATGAATGAATAAATAACATATATTGTCTCTATAAATTCTTATTCTCATGAATGATGAAGGTGTGTCCTTCATGACCTTCGTCTGAAGATTGTTATATCCAAAAGGAGATAATACTTCGAAGGACGAAGGTCCTTAATCTTTAACAATTGTGTTGCCTTGTTCTTCATTCACAACATTGGAGAACAAGTGAACAACAACAGCTTTAGAAGTCTTTACACATAGAACAAAGAGTAATAAATTGAACATTTTCATAGTAAAGATTTGGTCATTACAAAACAATTGTTCATAACTTTATTCACTGTGTACCTTGTCATCGTTAGTCAACCCACATTGGTTCTCTCGGGGCACTCTGGCATAGCACCCTAAGAACTTTCCAACATCAGCCCTTATTTTGTCCCACCTGCTGCTAGGGGCTCTATTAAGTCTACAAGGGTACTCGCCCCTTTGTTCATTGTACCTTTTTCTATTCTTGCCCAAAGTCCCTCCTTCCTTTCTCCAGTGTGCACAAAGGATCACTACTTATTTGCAACCAGGTTGTGCAAAGTAAAATGTCTTCACCAGTAGTATAGTTTTGTTCCTTCGTTTTTTTTGGTTTGGCAACAGGGGTAGGAGTATTTCTGTATTTGAAGGGCTATTTATCTCGTGAACACTATGTCCTACATCAGATTCCAAGTTCACAGGAAGTGAAGGTATGGTATTGGAACCCTGCAATGGTGTACTAGTGTTTGAAGCTGGCAATGATTCGTCAAATGGATTAGCATGAACCGAAGCAAGAGGATTACTGACAAGGTTCATAAAAGGGTTCCGATAAAGAGTTGATTGTGTTGCTAGTATCATGGTGGATTGGGAACTTGTATTTCCTGACTGAATGGGAGCCCACATAGTGGTTGGACCATGCGATGGATTAGGAAAATTAATGATTCCCATCATGCTGCAATCCACAGGATGCTGCTGAATGAAGCCCCTAGGCCATAGAGGTGGTTGAATGGTGAAAGGGAAATGGCCTCAACATTTTCTATAATCGATTTTGGTGTTTGATGTCTATCACAAACCATATGAACTAACTAGTTTGTCTAGTGAATGCTCTTTATTAGGTGCATAAAGTTCATAATTGACAGGCAACAAAATGATTTGGGGAATTCTACAAACTGGCCGCTTTTGGGTTTTCTCAGTGTGGGGGACAAATATCCATCAGGTCCACTAGAAGGCGAAAATCCTTCCATGGTGACACGGACCAGTCGCCCCACAAGGTCGTCTCGTCGTGGGCCGAACAAAGACTACAATTGAAATGGGCCGACCTAAGAAGGCAATGGGCTCGTGCCTGGATCGTCCGTGGATTAGGCCTAATCTTAAGGGAACCATCCATTTTTCCCGTGCCCGATGCCCTCGAAGGCCGGAGATAGGTCGGGATGAAGTGGTTGGGTTTTTCCTTAAGATAAGCTAAGTTAGTTCGCTATTAATTAGGAGATATGATGATAATGTGATCATCGTGTGCGTAGGGAGTGCCCCACGGTCGTGTATATAAGGCCTAGGGAGAACCCCATCATTTTCATCTCATCAACACCTCTCCGTTCGGGAGACACCACTTGTAACACACCACGCATACACAGCCACCCTAGGAAGTAGGGTATTACGCCCCTCAAAGCGGCCCGAACCTACAGAAAATCGCCCGTCTCTCTCTCTCTCTCGTGCTCCTAGCACGAACCATCAAGCTACGATCAACAACACCGTCCTACCCAAAAGCACCACGAGGGTATCCTCGGGTGTGCGGTTAGACACTAGACACCGACAGCTGGCGTGCCAGGTAGGGGGTGTGTCGTTGATCAAAGTTAGCTCAATGGTCATCACCTTCAAGAACAAGATCACTCTTAGCCCAGGGGCTATGTTCCGCTTTGGAAGCATCTCATGTATAGTGGACGAAGCAGGCACTCTACACCGTGTAGTGACCCACCCGAGAAGAAGCCTTCCTCGGGAATCTCGAGAGAAGCCAGAGCAAGACTGCGAACAGCACCCCGCTCACAGCTCGGGGGAAGATGATCCCTTACCAACCAGGATTCAAGAGCCCTCGAGAGAAGAAAGATTGGTCGGTCGGGGTTTCGCTAACCCGAGAAACTCCGTTGTCCACCTCGCCCACTAAAGAGTGGACACAGATCACTCAGAAGAAGGAAATAAACATCCCGAGTCAGGGAAGGAGAATAGGTCAGGCCACCTTTCCAATACCTCCGCCCTCCAAGGAGGACGGGAAGAAGAACACCATCATGCTAGCTCCTTTCTACCCTGACATCCTCTTCATCCAAGGGAGATTGGAGTCAGTGCCCATCTCCAACGACGAGCCTACCATGCAAGGGGAGGAACCTCCTCAGCGTGATGCCCAGCGACGGAGAAACATGAGCTGGATCGTGCGGCAACATCATGAAGTCGAGGAACAGGATCTGGCGCAGCCCGTGTCCCGGG
The DNA here is from genome assembly GCA_029449295.1 of Zea luxurians. Classification (NCBI taxonomy): domain Eukaryota; kingdom Viridiplantae; phylum Streptophyta; class Magnoliopsida; order Poales; family Poaceae; genus Zea; species Zea luxurians. The sequence continues at coordinate 128,458,915 of JAOPSE010000003.1, forward strand.
ACGAAGCCTCAGAAGTGGGAGAAACTCTCGACGAACGAGTACACCAAGTGAAAGTTCCCTTTGCCTGGGAACAGGATCTGGATGTCGCCTAGAGGGGGGGGGGGGTGAATAGGCGAATAAAAATTATCACTTTAAAACTGAAATTCTTACTCTACTCGAAGGCTGGATCGTAGTGAAATGAAGGACCCTTCGAGTAGGTTGCAGCGGAATAGAAGATCCTGTCTTAAAATGCCCTGCACTTCAAATATAACTTATACCACAAATAAGTGTTGAAGTGCAGATATAAAAAGTGAGTAAGACAGAGAGTCAGCACACAATACAGAGCGAAGCACACAGATGCAGGAATTTATCCCGAGGTTTGGCCAAGCCTGAAATGCTTGCCTAGTCCTCGTTGGAGTTAGCCACACCTAGGCTTGGAGTCTATTTCAACTCCTTCCTCTGTTTGCTCAGATCTGTCAGTATGACAGATAGAGCCTTCCACTATGTTGAGTTTGATTACAACAAAACCGTGGCTACTTACAGTCTTCTTGACAGCACTCCGGCAGAGTAACAACACGCTCATGACTTTGCTCTAGCTCTTAGCAGCACTTCTCCACTCTCTAAAGGCTTATAACTTCGCCTCTACACAAACTAGAGAGATATACACGAGAGGGAGAGAGAGAATCAATCCAAGTGATGTCTATAATTGTTGGTTGCACTTGTGTACTTGTTGGAGGCGCCTAGGAGTCCCTTTTATAGACCCAAGGGGCCTAGGAGCCATTGGAATTCATTTTGGAAGAAAATATTTGGTTTCTGTCGGGTGGCGCACCGGACAGTCCGGTGCACCACCGGAGAGGTCCTGTAGCTTGTCCGGTGTGCGATCTCCTTCCAAATCGGGCTCAGATGACCATTGGAGCAACGGTCGTCTTGGCTCACCGGACACTGTCCGGTGCACATCGGACAGTCCGATGCGCCAACTATCCATTGGCTCAGGCCACGCATCGCCCGCTGATCGCGCTGCCGAACGTTGGCGCAGTCGACCGTTGGCTCACCGGACAGTCCGGTGCACCACCGGACAGTCGGTGAATTATAGTCGTATGCCGCCAAACTTTCCCGAGACTGGCCTGTTCACCGGAGTTCAGCCTGGCGCACTGGACACTGTCCAGTGCACCACCGGACACTGTTCGGTGCACCACCGGACACTGTGCACCGGACACTGTCCGGTGCACCACTGGATAGTCCGGTGTGCCAGACTGAGCCGAGTCTTGGCTGTACACAGCCAAGCCTTTTGCATCTCTTTTCTTTTCTTCTTTTCTCTATTTCTAACACTTAGACAAATATATTAGTACACAAAAACCAATGTACTAAGTCTAGAAACATACCTTCTCTTTGATTTTCACTTCTTTAGCATTTGACATGATTGAGATTGATGTTGGACTCATAAACCATCAAGTCAACTTGACTTGATCTAGATTTGTCATTTCTGAGCTCCAACATCCTGCATAGGTCACATAGAATAACTCCAAACATAGGAACAACCCAAACTAAAGATCAAGGTGCACTTAGCTCTTTTGGGCTGCTTCCAGTTCTGATTTTGACATTGGTTCCCCTTCCAGTGACCTTGTTCGCTTTTTGAGCTTGGTCTTGAGCCTTATGACTTACACCACATAATTGTAGTTGTTACCTCATTGGTTGTAAGTCATGTCCTTATGTAGTGTTCCTTGATGGACCATAACTCTTAACAAGATCAACCTTGACTTTGCAAGTCTTCTTCTTTACCCCTGGCTTTGGGTTCCTGGTCTCCTTGACTTTCTCCCGTGCACTCGGTACCTCGAAGCTCTTCTTGCTTCTATCCTTGGTTTGATCAGTTGTCTCCAAGTTATGCACATCAAGTCTCACTTCAGCAATGTCCATCTTTCTTGTGATGTCCATTATCTATAGATAATTCTGTCTTTGGACCATCACACCTGTTTACTTGTGTTGAACCCTGTTAGCTTTGCATTCAGCACCTGTTCAACACTTAGCACGCTTGTTAGTCCTTTAATTGGGTTATCATCTAAACACCAAAACCCACAAGAGAGCTTTCAATCTCCCCCTTTTTGGTGATTGATGGCAACACACTTAAAGCTTACACAAGAATAAGATTTAAAGCATAAATTTTGAATTCTAAGTTTATAGAATGCTCCCCCTAAATATGTTCTTACATCAAAATCTTAATTTTGGCCTTATATGCCAAATTGCACATACTTAGGCTAATTCGAAGCATTACTACACCTTAGCACCTGTGGGATGTATTGTCGATAATTAAACATATGCACAGAATCAGAGTTAAACACCAATCAGTTGAGTGGATATACCATAGGAATATCAACCTACCACTATCCACACTTAAGATACCAATTTACAACAATTTTAAAGCACCAGAACCACATGAATATCTATTACAGGATAAACACAGTAGCTACTAATTGATTCATATCAACAGAAGCACTAATTTTGCATTATCACCATATAATACAACAAGAAGCATAAGAATTATCAATACAACTAACACAAACTAACACATTCCTTCCTTAAGATCAAAGGAACTCAAGGAAACCTAAGCTTTAATGCACAAAATTCTCCCCCTTTGACATCAAACACCAAAACCACATTCAAGCAAGAACATAGGATGATGTCAAGGGACATCAAGGTATTTAGTAGGTAAAATACAACACACTAACATTACTCCCCCTTACACATTAAACATATGCAACACAAGCATTGGAAGAAAATTAAGATACAAATACGCAAAAGGTCAACACTTCCTTTTGTACCTTTACCATGTTGTGATGTACTTTCCATCTTAAGAGTTTAATCTCAGGAAGCTCCTTCACACTTGTGCCTGATCCTTTATCCTGACCTTGTCTTGTTGCTAAGACACCAGACTTAGTGATGCGTCACGATGCCCGATCTTCACGACGTAGGATCAATATTCAGATAACAAGCTTCAAAGAAGCTAAGATAACTTGCTGTAAGCAGCGATAACTAGTGCAACCTGACAAATAAAACTCGAAGCCAACCACTGTCTTTAACCGGCAGCCTGAATCGAGGATTCGCCCAACCACACTCTCAAAGAACCAACCAACACAACTTACAATCAATCGAGGAGACCTCGAAGGGAGTAGGAGCACCAATTGGGAGCAGATGAAGTCGCCGCTTCTGCAATCCCGCGAAGGAATTCACAAGAGCAAAGGGTAGAGATCACTCTCAATATTTGTTAGCACACAGCTGAACAAAAGGGTTCTGTTTTAGATTATCATAAGCTTGCCTTACATCATAGACATATGGGGGTATTTATACTAGTAACAACTAGCCTAAGAGAGGTATAAACACAAAACAAAAGTATTTTCACGTGCTGATGTGAAGGAGCCTCTTCGACAGATCTGCAGAGTTGAATTCCGTGTGGCTGTTTGACTTCTACGTAGCCTTCAGTATTTTGATAATAACTTTTCCTAGGAATCTCCAAATGATGTGGGACTGGTTGCGTTGGAAAGCTAACTTGATACGCTTTCTCACCATATATTGCATGCTTAACGAACCTTCGTAGAATGATGCAGTTTAATACGAAAACTTGGTCATCAAGGTGACTGTTGACCTTCTGACCAGTCAGCAGTAAAGTAGGTCGACTGCCTTCCTGGTAGATTTGATTAAGTCGGCCTTAGAAGCACTGGAAACTAGACTTCAAGAGCTTTCCAAAAAGTACTTATGGGCCTTCATAGCTTTTGGGAATCAAAAGATATGACTGTTTCTTCTGGACGATTCTGTTCCGCTGGACTGACTCGGACGTAGCTCTTCTTGCTGATCCGGCCTTGATATGTTTTGTCCTTCCTCTTTGGTGAACCTAAGTAATATCAACATACACGACTTAGGTAGCATAAAGTTCTCATTAGTGTTTAATTGAAATTTATAAAGTAGCGCGTGCACCTCTTACTGTAGCTTCTTAGCTTGGCTACCTGTAATTGGTCCATTAAAGACTCAGGTTGGTGATGATGTTGGTTGTACTTGAGTTGATGTAGTATAACTTGGGGGTTGTAACATGTTGCTTAATGGTGTGGTCGTATCATCCTCCTCCCCTTGAGAAGGAGTCGTCCTCGACTCTGAAGTGCCTTCACTTGTAAATGGTAAGAGGTCAGCAACATTGAACGTGTTGCTCACGCCATAACTTGGTGGAAGATCTATCTTATATGCATTATTATTGATCTTGACAAGAAAACGAAATAGACCATTCCCTTGTGGTATCAATTTGGATTTGCGCTGATCAGGAAAACGCTCTTTGCACAAGGGAATCCAAACCACGTCCTCTGATTTAAATAACACTTTCTTCCTATGCTTGTTCATGCTTGCAGCCTTGCGCACTGCTTTGAGCTCAATTGTTTCATTGGTCTTCTCATGTATCTTTTTTATATATGTCACACGCTTGGAGGCTTCCATATTGGTTCTTTCATTCGTTAGAGCTGGACAATCCTTGATTGCCTTCACCTTGGATTCATCCACTTCTATTCCCTTTCCTGAAACAACAAAGCCAAGAAACACAACATGGTCTGTGCGAAGACTACACTTCTCAAGTTTAGCAAATAATTTCTCCTTTCTTAGCTCATCTAAGACTTGCCAAATGTGTTTCACATGTTCATCAAAAGATTTGTTGTAAATTAGAATATCGTCAAAGTAGACAACAATAAATTTTCCAATGAAAGTTCTTAAGACATGGTTCATTATTCTCATAAAAGTACTAGGAGCATTTGTCAAAGCAAATAGCATCACTAACCATTCATACAACCCAAATTTTGTTCTAAATGTAGTTTTCCATTCATCTCTAGTTTTAATTCTTATTTGATGGTATCTACTTCTCAAATCAATTTTAGTAAAAATTGTGGAACCACTTAATTTATCAAGCATACCATCTAGCCGTGGAATAGGATGGCGATAGCGAACGGCAATATTATTTATAGCTCTACAATCAACACACATCCTCCAAGAGCCATCTTTCTTAGGTACTAAAATCACAGGAACAGCACAAGGGCTTAAGCTTTCACGAACAAAACCTTTATCAAGAAGTTCTTGCACTTGCCTTTGTATTTCCTTAGTTTCTTCAGGATTGGTTCGATATGGTGGACGGTTAAGAAGTGCAGCCCCTGAAATAAGATCGATTTGATGCTCAATCCCTTGAATTGGAGGTAGTCCAGCCGGTGTTTCTTGTGGAAACACGTCTTCAAAGTCCTGCAAAAGATCAGCCACAACACTAGGAAGAGATGTTATGTCGTTAGGAGAAATCAAAACATCTTTGTTCACAAGTACAAAGAGCACTTGATATGGGTTGTTCCTCACTTCTCTCAGCTCAGATTTTGTGGCTAGCATAACTAGATGTTCTCCCTCTTCCTTCTTTTTATCTATTGAACTTGGCTTGTAGCACTCGCTCACCGAATTGTGGATGGCACTCAATTTCTTTTGCTCTTCTCCTCCTCTACTTGCTGTACTAATTTCAGTTTTCTTTTGTAAATGTTCAGCCATGATTCGTTGAGGGGTCATAGGCTTGAGTACAAACTTTCTCCCTTTCAGATCTAGCGTGTACTAATTTGTTCTTCCACAATGCTGAGAATATCGGTCATATTGCCAAGGTCTTCCTAGTAGCATGTGACAAACAGACATGGGTGCAACATCGCACTCCACCGTGTCAACATACTCTCCAATCTTGAACGGAACTTTCACCTTATAACCAATCTTGATATCTCCCGATTCATTCAACCATTGGACATGATATGGATGAGGGTGTCGCTGCAATTTCAAACCAAGCTTGTCAACCATCTCACGACTTGCAAGATTATGGCAGCTCCCTCCATCAATAATCACCTTTACTACTTTGTCTTGCACTTTGGCTCGCTTTTGAAAAAGATTATGTCGCTGTCCAATTTCAGCTTCTTTCATTTGAACACTCAAGATTTGTGTAACCACAAGAGTAGTACCATGCTCAAATTCACATCCCGTATGTTCTTCAGATTTATCAATGTCATCTTCATTTCCTGCTTCAGCTTCCTCTTCACTCGCTGATGTATATTCTCCATCATCAGTCACAAGGATCACACGATTATTTGGACACTCCTTTATGACATGACCACGACCTCCACACTTGAAGCACTGAATACCACTACTCTTGGCTGTTGAACCCACTGATGTTGAAGTGGATGCTGCTGGTTTATAACTCGTGTTTGGAGCAGCACCGTTCTTTCCACTAGAATTGCCTTGAATATTGGATCGCAAGCCTCCAGTTGAACCTTTTGTCGTTGAGGATGCAGTAGTAAACCTTGAGATTGATTTTCCTCCAGTCATGGTTCGTGCACCATATGACAAGGGCTTGGTGCTCTTAGCATCTTGTTGCAGCTGGCGTTCAGCTTTGGTGGCTTGATGTACCAAATCAATAAGACTTTGGTACGGTTGAAACTCAACAATACGCTGAATGTTGCGGTGTAACCCAGCCATGAAACGTGCAATGGTTTGCTCTTTGTCTTCATACACATTGGCTCTAATCATGGCCTTCTCCATCTCCTTATAATACTCCTCAACAAAGAAACTTCCTTGCCTCAAGTTCTTCAATTTATCAAAAAGATCACGCCGATAATGCTTCGACACAAAACAAATTCTCATTTCTCACTTCATCTCTTGCCAAGTAATAATAGGGTCCTCTCCATCTTCTTCACGATCATGAAGAAGTTGCTCCCACCAAATCAGAGCATATCCTTCAAACTCAAGAGATGCCATTGCAAGTTTCTTCTCCTCTGAATAATTATGTAGGCAGAAGATTTTCTCCACCTTCAATTCCCATGTGAAATAATCTTCAGGATCAGATCTACCATCAAATTTTGGCATGGTAAACTTAAGTTTCCCAAATCTCTCTTCTTGGTTGACGCCTCTATGATGACGACGACCATAGCGATGTTGGGACTGACCATTATCATCCCCAAATTCAGATTCTTCATTGTCATTATTTCTTCGATTCCGGCCTCTTCCTCTACCATGTGCAACACCTTGATTTCTCCTCCCATGTTCACTTGCTCTTCTAGAATAATTTCCTTCACCTTCTTCCCCATCTTCATCATGGTTTCTTGCACCGTCAGGGAATCGACGACGACCTCTGATTTCAGCCATAAGTGTCTGAAGATCTTGTGCCAATAGATCTTGCTTGGCTTCTATGCTTTGTTTGAGCTCATTGAATTGTATCATGGTGACACAGTCTTCAATCTCAGCGTTGGGATCCATCTTCCTGTGAAATTAGTGGCGACAAGGCAACAAATATAGGTGGAATATGTGAAAGCTCTCTTGTGGGTTTTGGTGTTTGGATGACAACTCAATTAAAGGACTAACAAGTGTGCTAAGTGTTGAACAGGTGGTTAATGTAAAGATAACATGGTTCAACACAAGTGAACAAGTGTGATGGTCCAAGGACTAGATAATGAATAGATAATGGGCATCACAAGTATGATGGACATTGCATAAAGTGAGACTCGGGTGCATAGCTCGGAGACAACTGATCAAGCCAAGGACGGAGGCAAGAAGAGCTTCGAGGTACCAAGTGCACGAGAGAAGGTCAAAGAGGCCGAGGAACCCAAAGCCAAGGGTGAAGAAGAAGGCTTGCAAAGTCAAGGGTGATCGAGTTGAGAATAGCTACGACACATCAAGGATCACAACATAAGGACGTGACTTACAACCAATGAGGAAACATCTATGGTTATGTGGTGTAAGTCATAAGGCTCAAGATCAAGCTCTAAGAAGGAGATCAAGGTCACTAGGACGAGAACAAATGTCAAAAACAGAACTAGAAGCAGCCCAAAAGAGCTAAGTGCACTCTGATCTTTAGTTTGGGTTGTTCCTATGTTTGGATACATTCTATATGACCTTTGCAGGGTGTTGGAACTCCGACATATCAATCTAGATCAAGTCAAGCTGACTTGAGGTTTTGAAGTTCCACATTAAATATCAAAACATGCCAAATGCTAAAATTGGGTAAAGCGCAAATAAAGGCACGAGGTATGTTTCCAGACCTAATACATTGCTTTTGAGCACTAACATGGTGTGTCTAAGTGCTGGAAACAGGAGAAATCGAATTGGAAAAGAGATGGCTTTGTTCTGCCAAAGTCTGCTCAGTCTGGGTGCACCGGACTGTCCGGTGGTGCACCGAACAGTGTCTGGTGCGCCAGGCTGGCTCTGGCGAACTTGCTGTTCTTGGGACTTCGACGGTGGTGTACGGCTATAAATCACCGGACTGTCAGGTGGTGCACCGGACTGTCCGGTGAGCCAACGGTCGGCTGGGCCAACGGTCGGCCGCACAATCCGCGTGTGACGCGTGGCCATGCCAACGGTCAGATGGGGGCACCGGACTGTCCGGTGTGCACCGGACAGTGTCCGGTGCGCCAACGGCTCCATGACTGCAACGGTCGACTGCGCCACTTTTGGAAGGAAATCGGGCACCGGACAGTGTCCGGTGGTGCACCGGACTGTCCGGTGCGCCAACCGAATGAAGGCAAGATTTGCCTTCCTGGATTGCTTCCAACGGCTCCTAGGCCCCTTGTGCCTATAAAAGGGACCCCTAGGTGCCTCAAGCAATGGACAAGTGCAGCCAACAAGTGTAGACTTCACTCGAATCAATTCTCACTCTCCCTCTTGTGTGTATCTCTCTAGTTTGTGTAGAAGGCAAAGCTATAAGCCTTTAGAGAGTGGAGAAGTGCTGCTAAGAGCTAGAGCAAGGTCTTGAGCATATTGTTACTCTGCCGGGGTGCTGTCACGAAGTTTGTAAGCAGCCGCGGTTTTGTTGTAACCCAACTCAACATAGTGAAAGGCTCTATGTGTCATACTGACAGATCTGAGCAAACAGAGGAAGGAGTTGAAACAGACTCTAAGCCCAGGTGTGGCTAACTCCAACGAGGACTAGGCAAGCATTTCAGGCTTGGCCGAACCTCGGGATAAATCCTTGCGTCCGTGTGCTCTGTTCCGTATTGTATTCTGACTCTCTGTCTTACTCGCTCTTATATCTGCACTTCAACACTTATCTGTGGTATAAGCTTTATTTGACGTGCAGGATATTCCTAAGACAGGAACATCAATTCCGCTGCAACCTACTCGAAGGTTTCTTCACTCCACTGCGATCCTGTCTTCGAGTAGAGTAAGAGTTTAAGTTTTAAAGTAATAATTTTTATTCGCCTATTCACCCCCCTCTAGGCGACATCTAGATCCTATTCCCGGGTCAAGGGGAACTTTCAATTGGTATCGGAGCTAGGCCTCTCCAGTGTGGGCTTAGCCGTCCGGAGATGACGATGTCGTCACATGAGGTAACTGTAGAACTTCTTTTAGGTGATGGCTCTAATTACAAGTCTTGGTCTGTCTCTATTTATAATGCTTTCATGAGTGTTGATCCTGATTTAAGACAGGTCTTTAGTAGAAGTATTTCTCCCTCTAATGTTAGTAAAAATCCTTCTAATGATGAACTAAGATGTCTATCTCTAAATCACCATGCTTGCAACATCTTAGTTGATTCTCTTTCTAGAGGTGCATATTTTGCCATCATGAGTAGTGATAGTGACTTATTTGTTGATGCTCATGATCTATGGACTAAACTTAAGTTGAAATTTTTTAAGTCCATATGCATTTCCTCTGCTCCCTTTATTGCTGGTGATACTAACTTGTCCAACGGAGAAGAACAAGAACGTTGGGCACCAAACGATGAATCCACCTCATCGACAGGTTTGCTCTCCACTAAGAATATGTGTTTTATTGTTAACAATGATGGTGGAGACAAAAGCCAGGATGAGGAGGAATATGAGGATGATAGCGAGGATGAATCCTCATCACCACAAGGTACATTTTCCTATATTGCTTCCACCGACATTAATGACAGGGAAAATGAGACCGATGATGTGGAAGAAGAGGAGATTCGCCGTTTCTACATCCATCTCAACAAAGAGGACAAAGCACTCTTGGTTAAGCTGTTGAGAAGGAACAAGGAACAAGGCGAGACGCTTCTCAGGCTAGAGGAGTCCCTCATCAAAACCAACAATAGCCTAGAGAAGATGACCAAAGAACATGAGGAGCTAAAGTGCTCTCATGATGATTTGGTCCAACAGTATAAATCTGTATTAATTGAGCAAAGAAATAATCATAATGCATTATCTAATGTTGCTCAACTTAAAACGGAAAATTTCATGCTTAGGAGTCAAGTAGAAATGTTAAATTTGGAAAAACTTGCTCTAGGTGAAAAGTATGATAGGTTATCATATTCTAATAGTAAACTAGTTGATGACCACATCATGCTTAATGTTGCTCATGAGGTTGTAATTACAAACTTAAATTCATGTGAACCTCATTCTTGCACAAGTACACATCTAGAAAATATATTGTCATGTGCTAACCCCTGTCGCTCAAAAGAGAGCAAATGTTTGAATGAGCAACAAGTTGTAGGGTCAAAAAGGAATTTGCTTGGGAACAAGAAACAAAGACAATTAAGGAGAAGATGCCATGCTCAACTTCCTCAAGATATCTGCAAAAATGTGGTGAAGAAGCTTGAGGAAGGAGAAACCGCAGCAAGGGTCGAACTCCTTAAAAAGGATGTTCCTAAAGCAATAATTGAAGAAATCAACATGAGACAAGAGAAAGGTAACGATCTAATTAGTCATGTTGTTTACACTAATAATCTCTCTATGTCATCCAAAAGCAAAAAGAGAAGAGGAAAAAGGAGATGCTTCAAATGCAAAGCATTAGGCCACCTCATCGCGTCTTGTCCATACAACGACAAGGATGAAGGGGCAGTGAGAGGTTTTGGATGCAACAACAAGGACCACATGATCATTTCATGTCCGGTCATGAAGAATCAAAGATGTGCATTCTCCAAGATGACACTCACCAAGGAAAATGACAAACAGCAAGTGTCAAGTCAGGGTGAGCGACGCTTCTGCTACAAGTGTGGTGAGCAGGGTCATCTATTAAAGGTATGTAATAAAGGTAAGGTTTCTAAGCAAGTAAATTTGTCTAAATCTCATTCGCTTAGGAAACCCAAATCATATACTTGTGCTAGATCTATAACGAGATCACCTAGAACTAGCACAAAGACTATTTGGGTGCCAAAGGCACTTTTAGTTGATCGTTATGAACCCATCCCGAGATGGGTACCAAACTGTGCCAACTAGACCATGCAGGTGCCTTGAGATGGACTGGAGACCATGGGAGAGCTTAAGACGGTTATCTCAAACTCTATGCTTAAGCTGTTAATTGTTTTGGTGTTTATTCATTGACCCAAGGTTGAATTATTGCGAGACACTAATCCCATGTTCATCTCAAGTGAAATAAGTTGATTAGGTCCTTAATCATTATTGGTGAATCAAGCAAAGGACCTTGATGAGATTCTACAACTTGCTCTCCATGAGATGGTACCCTAGTATCTTGAGTACATTCTTGCAAATAAGTATTGCTCTTAAGTTGGATTGATGTGTTTACCTATCCTTGGTGCAGTTATGCTTTCTTGATTGCCTGTGTTTAGTACCTTTAAGTCATGATTAATGATTTCCAAGATCGTAACCATGCGTACTTAATCATGATTGTGTGCTTTAGAGGTTATGTCTCTTGAATCATTTAATGGGTAGTTTTTCATTAGATATATCCACCATGATTAACTCTTTTTGTGATCGTGAATAAACCTGTATCCCTTTGTGAGTTATGCTATATGGTTTTAATGATTAACCTTTGTGCAAATATGACATTTTGTTTAGTTTATGTTCACATGATTACTCTAGTCTGGTACTGTGTGAATACCAAAATCCATGTTGTGCCCCTAATGCACCCTTTTGAGCCATAAGGTGCAGGAACAAAAGGAGCCCTCAATTAGTGACAACTAGTGCTCTCATGGCAATTTAGGAAAAGGCAAAGGTATGGAGAATGGAACTATGCAATTTCATTGAATATCTTGAAGTTCCATTGATTGTGATCACAGCTATGGTCTTGCCTCTGAATTGGTAGTATCTTGGCTTAGGTGCTCCTTACTTTAAAATGTTGTTTCTTTTGGTGTACCTAAGGAACCTTTTTAATTATGATGTGCTTAGACATTGTGACTTATGTGCATGATCTTGTAATTTTCAATTGGTATATGTGGTAAGATGATTATCATGTATGAAGCATGCCTAGGTTGCTTGTAAAATGTTATACTTCTTGAGGCATGTATAATTGTATTAAGTTAATCTTTCATTTGGTATTCAATTGGTATATCTATGTGATGAAATTGATAGAGTATGCCTTGACCAAGAGATGTTGTGATCCCCTCTAGTTCTAAGAAAGCTAGAATGTGCAAAGTGCAAGTTATTCAAATACTTGATGCACAAGTTTAGGGGGAGCACACATAACTTGGGTCTTTTGAGACTAATTGTTTCTTGAGCGATCTTGTATAGTCTCAAGGTGGAAAAGAGAAGATGAGCAAGAAATGGAGCAATCAGGACTTGGGTACCTCTGTAAGTCAAGAAATTGGTATCTTAAGTCGTGAGTAATTACATATTTTTAGATTGCTCATGCTCTATAACATTTGGTGATACTCTATGCTTATCCTTAAATATCATGGAGCTATGATAATCAATGAGTTTTCAATTGGTAGCCGTGATAGTTTGCTTCAATTGACATCTTTTGACAATCACTAGAATAGTAGCTTCATCTTGTGCCCAATACTATAACTTGTTCTAAGTTTGGTGTCTTAGCAACAAGAAAAGGTTAGGATAAAGAATCAGGCACAAGTGTGGAGAAGCTCCTGAGAGATTAATACTTTCAAGATGGGAAGTACACTACAACATGGTAAAGGTACAAAAGGAAGTATTGATCTTTTTGCGTATATATATCTTACTCAAATGTTGGTAGTGCATATGTTTAATAAGTAAGGGGGAGTTCTGATAGTGTGTTTTTCCTCCTTATCACCCTGCTGTCCCTTGACATCATCCTATGTTCTTGCTTGAGTATGGTTTTTGGTGTTTGATGTCAAAGGGGGAGAAGTTGTGCATTAAAGCTTATCTCAACCTGAGAGGAAAGCTTATCCTAAGGGGTGATGTGTTAGTTTGAGCTTTGCTAGTGTGTTATTGTGTTATTGATAATTCTTATCATATGCCTCTTGCAGTATTATATGTGTTGCATCATATGGACTAGTGCGTCCGCTGCTATGAATTAATTGGCATCTATTGTGTTCATTCTGAAATAGATAGTCATGTGGATAATGGTGCATATGGTTAATGGTGTAATGGTGCTTTAAGATAGTTTTTAAATTGGTATGGTGCTTTAAGATTGTTATAAATTGGTATCTTAGTTTAAATTGGTATCTTAATGGTGAATAGTGGTAGGTTGATATTCCTGTGATATATCCACTCAATTGAATGGTGTTTAACTCTAATTCTGTGCATTTATGTGTCATACGAATCATGGTTTGATCCTTGACAATGCATCCCACAGGCGCTAAGGTGTAGCAATGCTTCGATTTAGCCTAAGTATGTGCATTTTGGCATTTAAGGCCAAAGTTAAGTTTTTAATGTAAGCACATATTTCGGGGGAGCATTCTATAATCTTAGAATTCAAAATTTATGTTTTAAATTTCACTCTTATGTAAGCTTTAATTGTGTTGCCATCAATCACCAAAAAGGGGGAGATTGAAAGCTCTCTTGTGGGTTTTGGTGTTTGGATGACAACTCAATTAAAGGACTAACAAGTGTGCTAAGTGTTGAACAGGTGGTTAATGTAAAGGTAACAAGGTTCAACACAAGTGAACAAGTGTGATGGTCCAAGGACTAGATAATGAATAGATAATGGGCATCACAAGTATGATGGACATTGCATAAAGTGAGACTCGGGTGCGTAGCTCGGAGACAACTGATCAAGTCAAGGACGGAGGCAAGAAGAGCTTCGAGGTACCAAGTGCACGGGAGAAGGTCAAAGAGGCTGAGGAACCCAAAGCCAAGGGTGAAGAAGAAGGCTTGCAAAGTCAAGGGTGATCGAGTTGAGAACAGCTACGGCACATCAAGGATCACAACATAAGGACGTGACTTACAACCAATGAGGAAACATCTATGGTTATGTGGTGTAAGTCATAAGGCTCAAGATCAAGCTCTAAGAAGGAGATCAAGGTCACTAGGACGCGAACAAATGTCAAAAACGGAATTAGAAGCTGCCCAAAAGAGCTAAGTGCACTATGATCTTTAGTTTGGGTTGTTCCTATGCTTGGATACATTCTATATGACCTTTGCAGGGTGTTGGAACTCCAACATATCAATCTAGATCAAGTCAAGCTGACTTGAGGTTTTGAAGTTCCACATTAAATATCAAAACATGCCAAATGCTAAAATTGGGTAAAGCGCAAATAAAGGCACGAGGTATGTTTCTAGACCTAATACATTGCTTTTGAGCACTAACATGGTGTGTCTAAGTGCTGGAAACAGGAGAAATCGAATTGGAAAAGAGATGGCTTTGTTCTGCCAAAGTCTGCTCAGTCTGGGTGCACCGGACAGTGTCCGGTGTGCCAGGCTGGCTCTGGCGAACTTGTTATTCTCGGGACTTCGACGGCGGTGTACGGCTATAAATCACCGGACTGTCCGGTGGTGCACCGGACTGTCCAGTGAGCCAACGGTCGGCTGGGCCAACGGTCGGCTGGGCCAACGGTCGGCCGCGCAATCCGCGCGTGACGCGTGGCCAAGCCAACGGTCAGATGGGGGCACCGGACTGTCCGGTGTGCACCGGACAGTGTCCGGTGCGCCAACGACTCCACGACTGCAACGGTCGACTGCGCCACTTTTGGAAGGAAATCGGGCACCGAACAGTGTCCGGTGGTGCTCCGGACTGTCCGGTGCGCCAATCGAATGAAGGCAAGATTTGCCTTCCTGGATTGCTTCCAACGGCTCCTAGGCCCCTTGTGCCTATAAAAGGGACCCCTAGGCGCCTCAAGCAATGGACAAGTGCAGCCAACAAGTGTAGACTTCACTCGAATCAATTCTCACTCTCCCTCTTGTGTGTATCTCTCTAGTTTGTGTAGAAGGCAAAGCTATAAGCCTTTAGAGAGTGGAGAAGTGCTGCTAAGAGCTAGAGCAAGGTCTTGAGCGTATCGTTACTCTGCCAGGGTGCTGTCACGAAGTTTGTAAGCAGCCGCGGTTTTGTTGTAACCCAACTCAACACAGTGAAATGCTCTATCTATCATACCGACAGATCTGAGCTAACGGAGGAAGGAGTTGAAACAGACTCCAAGCCCAGGTGTGGCTAACTCCAACGAGGACTAGGCAAGCATTTTAGGCTTGGCCGAACCTCGGGATAAATCCTTGCGTCCGTGTGCTCTGTTCCGTATTGTATTCTGACTCTCTGTCTTACTCGCTTCTATATCTGCACTTCAACACTTATCTATGGTATAAGCTTTATTTGACGTGCAGGATATTCCTAAGACAGGAACATCAATTCCGCTGCAACCTACTCGAAGGGTTCTTCACTCCACTGCGATCCTGTCTTCGAGTAGAGTAAGAGTTTAAGTTTTAAAGTAATAATTTTTATTCGCCTATTCACCCCCCCTCTAGGCGACATTCAGATCCTGTTCCCGGGTCAAAGGGAACTTTCAATATGAAGCTATATAGAATCTCACAACCTCACCACTCTTACCAACCAAAGCTCTTATGAGGTCCTGCGGGTTGCAAGAAAATGTGTGGTGGTAACAAATAAGTGTTGGTTAAGCGAATACAAGACCAGAGTACCGATTACGATGGCTTATATGTGGAGCTTGGTGGGGAATAGTAAACAAGGAATGCAATCTAAATCCTAGTTGTTGTAAAGTTAAATAACAATCCAACTAGAAGTTCACTGCCTAGTGCTGACCACAAGATTCGAGTGATGGAAGTAGATCAAACACACACGCAAAGAAATTTCAGATTTGATGCAAATCAAGGAGTATGATTGGAATGCAAGTGTTGCGATCAGACTCAACCAAAATTTTGCACCAAATGACAATAGCAAACTGGTTGAACAACTTTATGAACTTTCAGCACTTGTGCACATAAACAAACCGATCGTTCTTCTTTTCTTTCACAATATTGCTCAACACCTTTTTTTGGTACTTTCTTTCTTCTCTTTTTTTGATACTCTTTTTTTATAGAACTAAACACAGAGATCTGATATGATATTGCACACTTTATAAAAATTAACAAAGAACTCAACCAGCAGCTATAACTTAAATAGGATCAAAGTTAACGCGAAGGAAATGATAAGGGTTTTCAGATTTTTCTTTTTGTGGATATATTCAGATATATATAAGAGGCTCAAAGGGAACACAAAGGATAGAGTGACCAGCAACTAAACAAAGACTCTAAGGACTAAAACTTAACAAAACTCACTGGAACAACAGATTGAAACAAAGGGCTATAACAAAAATATTTTATGGCTTTTTGGTGGATAGGACGAACACAAAATATATGTAGCTAAGGGTAAAGAATCCTACCGTGGCAACTAAGGCTTTGATACTAGATGATGCGTCATGATGCCCGATCTTCATGATGTAGGATCAATATTCAGATAACTAGCTTCAAAGAAGCCAAGATAACTTGCTACAAGCAGCGATAACTAGTGCAACCTGACAAATAAAACTCGAAGCCAACCACCGTCTTTATCCGACAGCCTGAATCGAGGTTTCGCCCAACCACACTCTCAAAGAACCAACCAACACAACCTACAATCAATCGAGGAGACCTCGAAGGGAGTAGGAGCACCAATTGGGAGCGGATGAAGCCGCCGCTTCTGCAATCCCGCGAAGGAATTCACAAGAGCAAAGGGGTAGAGATCACTCTCAATATTTGTTAGCACACAGCTGAACAAAAGGGTTCTATTTTAGATTATCATAAGCTTGCCTTACATCATAGACATAGGGGGGTATTTATACTAGCAACAACCAGCCTAAGAGAGGTATAAACACAAAACAAAAGTATTTTCACGTGCTGATGTGAAGGAGCCTCTTCGGGAGATCTGCAGAGTTGAATTCCGTGTGGCTGTTTGACTTCTGCGTAGCCTTCAGTATTTTGATAATAACTTTTCCTAGGAATCTCCAAATGATGTGGGACTGGTTGCGTTGGAAAGCTAACTTGATAAGCTTTCTCAGTATATATAGCATGCTTAATGAAACTTCATAGAATGATGCAGTTTAATACGAAAACTTGGTCATCAAGGTGACTGTTGACCTTCTGACCAGTCAGCACTAAAGTAGGTCGGCTGCCTTCCTGGTAGATTTGATTAAGTCGGCCTTAGAAGCATTAGAAACTAGACTTCAAGAGCTTTCCAAAAAGTACTTATAGGCCTTCATAGCTGTTGGGGGCCTTCGGCTTCCGAAGGTCCTCAAAAACATGATTTAACAAAGTTTCTGGAGTATAATGCATGAACAGGTATCTTCGGACTTGGGTTAAAACCACGGTGTGAAGAAGCACAAAAGGAATACGAAGGATGGCACGGAGCCGAAGCTGTACACAGGAGAGCTTCGGCAAGATAGTGGAAAAGGAAACCGACTTAAAGATGAAAAGGCTATTAAGACCCCGGCGGGTTACTACAGAGTTATTAGCAAATGTAAAGGGCATGGATGTAATTTTACATGGGCTGCGACCCGTGCCTATAAATAGATGAACAGTGTTCCTGTACTGTTCACGCTGACTTGGCATTTGCTTTTGCGTCACGCTTGTACTTTTGCCTTCCCTCAAGCCGAAGGTACATTTGTAATTTGAAATCATTTCTATTTTTCTATGATAATAAAATAGAAATGATTTTATGATAATGTTTAAATGTTTATATTATATCTCATGCTTTATATGAATCCTTCATCATTACTTGTTGTACTTACGAAGGTATGTCTCTCGTAACCTTCGTCCGAAACTCATTATTTCCCGAAGGGGCATAATGTTTCGAAGGACGAAGGACTTTAACACTTAACACTTTTTATGTTGCCTTGTTCTTAACTCTTAGCATTTGAGAACAAGTCCCCAACATTGGCGCCCACCTCCGGTGAACTCACTTCCACTTTTTGAGTTTCGAACACCTTCGGCAAGCATAGACCTTCGTTATGGCGCCGAAGAAGGTTTCAGCAACAGGGGCTGCGGCTCTGCAACCGCTCGACCCCAATCAGGAAACTCTCTCTCTTCAGGAGGCCCGAAGCTAGAAGAGGAAGCTCACGAGTCCGACGCCTCAGGAGGATGAATTAGATCAAGAAATCAGAGATATGGAGATGCTTCATCAACAGGTCCAAAGGAAGAAGGAAAAGATGGCTAGGCAAGCTGAACTGCAAAGGCAGATAGACGAAGCCTCCGAAGAAGTTCGCCATCTTACTCAAGATGAGCAGAACCGAAGGCCCCAGCACAGAGAACTTCATCAGGAGGGTTTCTTCAATGAAGATGACTGGTATGACAATTTTCATCATGGAAATTTTGCTTTTGATGATGCTTCTCCTCTGTCAGCTGAGCTGCAGGCTACACCCTGGCCTCCATCCTACAAGCCACCTCAACTCCCCCTGTACGACGGTCATTCAGACCCGAAGCAATTCTTGATGAGCTATGAGGCAACTATATCTTCGTATGGTGGCAACACAGCGGTCATGGCAAAGTCTTTCGTCATGGCTGTCAGAAGCGTTGCACAAACCTAGTACTCCTCCCTTAGGCCAGGAACAATCACCTCAAGGCAAAAGCTGAAGGATATGTTGATAACCAGCTTCCAAGGTTTTCAGACAAAGCCAGTCACTGCTCAAGCTTTATTCTAGTGCACCCAGGATCACGAAGAGTACCTTCACGCATATGTCCGAAGGTTTCTACGTTTGAGGGCGCAGGCACCAACAGTGCCCAATGAAATTGTCATTGAGGCCATGATTAAGGGGCTTCAGCCAGGACCTTCAGCTCAGTATTTTGCCAGGAAACCTCCTCAAACTTTGGAGAAGCTGCTCCAGAAGATGGACGAGTATATTCGAGCTGACAATGATTTTCGCCAAAGAAGGGAGGAAGCTCTCTGGTTTTCTGAAATGGCCAGGGGCTTCGGAGGAAGGTTTTATCCGAGGCACGTCAGGTCAATTCACAATTCTACTCAAAATGATGACAAAGGGAGTCAGCAGCAAAGGCCACAGTGCTCCTCGCAAGCTTCGGGGCAACAACAAAGCTCTTTCCGGCCGCCAGCCCCAAGGGGTAGAGGCGCTAGGGGCTTCAGGGGAAGATTTGGAGATCAACCAAGGAAAATTTACTGCTTATTCTGTGGTGAAGGCAAGGGCCATACCACCAGGATGTGCCATGTTACCATCCAGAAGCAAAAGGAAATAGCCGAAGCTGCAGCACAACAGAGTCAGCCGAAGCAAGTCATGCACACTGCTTCGTATCATTCGGCATTCGCCCTACATTCCAGAATATGTAGGCAACCACCCTGCAGCTTCTGTTGCTTCGGCAAGTCAACCCCAAGCATCTTGGCAACAGCTTCCGCCTCCACCACCGTTGCAACGAGGCCAGCAGCCAGACGGGAGTCAGCATACTCAACACCAAAGGGACTTCAGAGAAGAGTCCGAAGCTCGCACAGTCAATAGCACTGTGCCAGAGTCGAAGCACATTTACTGACAAATATCCTGCCTTGATAGCAGTCTTTTGCATTCAGTATTATTTTCTTTTTAACAAGGAACACTTATGGGAGACTAGAGTGCTTTTTGTCGTTTTAAATCTCTTGTAATAGTTTTGCTTTTTGCCACAAGGAAAATATATCTTCTCCACAGGCTTAAATCGCCGAAGCTTAAAGATTTGCGATAGCAAGGAGGACCTTCGAATTATCAAAAATTTATTTTAAAGGCACGCAGTGTGAATTCTTCAAAGCAACAAAAAGTCATTCTAAGGAACGCAGTGTAAGTTTGCTGAAGCTACAAAAAGCCGTTCCTAAGGGAGCGCAGTGTAAGTTTTCTGCTCAAAAGTCGTTCCAAAGGGAATGCAGAGCTTACAGCGAAAAACAAACGCTGATACCGCCTAAGTAAAAGGCGAAGCGCAAAAAGTCAACGCGAATACCACCGAAAGTAAAAGGCGAAGAAGCTCCTAAGGGAGGCTTACAGCGAAAAATAAACGCTGATTCCGCTGAAGTAAAAGGCGAAGAAGCTCCTAAGGGAGGCTTACAGCGAAAAGTCAGCGCTGATACAAAAAGATTGTGTGTTCTACTACGGGGATGTGTGTGTATCTTCGGCACAAATATCATTTTGCATAACATAACATCATCACATCATTTCGCATAACATAAGCATCATACATCATATTGCATAAGGCACAAAAAGGGGATACAATATTGATCTTCGGAGAATGCTTTGAAAAAGTGAAAATCGTGCTAAGGCACAAAAAGGGGATACAATATTGATCTTCGGAGAATGCTTTGAAAAAGTGAAAATCGTGCTAAGGCACAAAAAGGGGATACAATATTGATTTTCGGAGTATAGCTTCGGAGAATGTTTTCACGAAGCTTGGATATTCTTCATCAGAGCAGTATGGAAATTGTTGTGATACATAAAAGTTTTTCTTCACGAAGCATGAAAAGAAGGGAAGGTGTTTTTTCGCCGAAGGCTCAAAAACGGTACGTATGTAAAATTTCATGCATCGTAAAGAATTGAACCATAAAAAGCTTGTATATTACATTCAAAGTTACAAAATATTACACAGATTATATTTCAAATGTTTTTACAATAGCATCTAGTCTTCCCTAAGTACTACTTCTGCAGCTTCGTTCAGTAGTTGATCGACAACTTTGTCCATGATGGCTTCGGCCATTCTCTTAATTTCATCATCCCCTTTCGCGCAGGGGCCTGCCGATGGTTCGGCAGGTTCTGAGGGAGGAGAAGATATGCCTATGTTACTATTACAAACCGCGAATAGAGTTTAAAATCAAAAATTACAAACCACTAGTTAATACCTATTTGCCCTTCAGACCCTGAGCTTTTCTCAGCAGCCTCCGCTACCTTCCTAGCATCATGGATGCCTTTTTCGCTTCTTTGAATGATTTCTTGAGCCATTTCTCGGCCGCCATTGTCCCAAATGTCGGTGAAAAATTTTCCACCGACCTGGCTTGCTTCGGCTGAAGGGTCTTTAATATCTTCAGAGGATAGAGCAGCTTCAGATTGTGCTAAAGATTTCACATGCTCGCACCCTTTCTTCTCCAAAATAGTAACAATTCCCCTGGCGCCTGAAAAAGCACAAATGTCCCCACGACTATTAAAGATTTCCTCGAAGGCCTCAGCTTCGTGACTGATCCATTCAATCGGGTCTTCTGGATTCCCCCTTGTGAAGTTTTCTTCACTAGAGAACGAGCCAATGTTGGCGAAGCTGGATTTTATCTTCTTAACACACTCTATGGATTTATCATAGCATCTTTTCTTGGAAGCATGAAGCTCTTCAACATTTATTTCCAAATGATTTGCCCATTGATCGCTTAATTCTCGTTTTGTTTCTTCAAGAATGCGTTCTTCTTTGGCTCGGGCTAGTTGTTTACGAAGATCTTCGATTTCACGCTTCTGAGCTTCGGCTTGGGTTTTAGAGTTAGCTTCGTCTTCCTTCATTTTTTCCGCTAATGTAAGCAGAATTCTGTCCTTCTCCAAGGCTTCGTTTCTTAGCCTGATAACTTCTGTTCAAAGGTTGTTGAGAGCAATGGTGCAGCTCTCATCTTCAGCATTTTTCTGAGCCCTTAAGGCATTGCTGAGTATTAAGACCTATTCAAAAGAATGAATGGATTAACATAAGAACAAAAGACTAATTCAAAATTCATAAACTCCAAAATTCACAATTTTTGTACCTTCAGACTATTGTATGCAAGGCTATCCGCAAGATCGTCCTTCGTCATGGCGCAAAGGCCAGCTTCAAGCTTCGGGAACCCCATGCTTCTAGCCATCTCCCGGCAGACGGATAATTCTTTATTGTATGGGAGGCAGTATAGGAAGTCATCTTCGTCTGTCCCATTGAACACTACGGCCCCCTTCGGATACTTCAGTTCTCGGGCATAGTGATTAGCTTCAAAAATCTCTTCTTCAGATAATTTCTTCCCCGAAGCATGTCGCACAATATAATCACGTATTTTGGAAGATGCTTCGGGGGCGGCAGTGTCAATTTCCTCAATCAAAATCGGCTCTATCATTTTTGTTTTTTCGGTTTCCAAAGTTGCCTCTGTCAATTTTGTTTCTTCAACTTTCAAAGGTTTTACCTTGGTGGGCTCTGAAGGCCCAGCTTCAGTTTCAAATTGTTGCTTCAAAGCTTCAGCAACAAAGGCTTCAGTATACACTTCAGAAGCTTCACCAGTTTTCTTCGGAGTTATGCTTGAAGATTTAATTGTTTCCAAAACATCCAGCACATTAACCATCCTTTTTATTTTCGAGGTTGCTGCTGGACCCTTTTGGATTTTTGTTGAAGGACTTAAAATTTCTAATGTTTTTGTTTCTTCAGTCCTCGGTTCTTCTGTTTTCTCTATTGCTGGTACTTCGGCCATTTCTTCGATTTTCGACACTAGAGTTGGTTCTCTAGCTTCGGTGGCCGAAGAGGCCTCACCAATAAACTCAGGCACTGTGGCCGGTTCAATATAACGTGGCCGGTGCGTGAGCACCTTTACCTTTTTTCTCTTCGGCTCTGGCTCGCTAGGAGCAGTTGGAGCAACTTCTTTTGCAGAAGATGTATTCTTTCTCTTTTGGCCCCATGTGGAATAGCAGTAGTCGGGGTAAACAAACCCAACTGCATCAAATACTCGATTGAGTCTCTTCTTCTTTTGGCCTCCGAAGGCCGCTGATAATGCAGTATCTTCGGCCTTCGAATATAGTCCGAGCAATTCGTCACTTACAGCTTCAATGCTCTTAAGCCGGTCATCGTCTGGCTCGATAAACTTATCTCCGTATTTGAATGTGTATTTCAGCCTAACCAATCCACCTTCGTCAGGTTCCTTGCCGGTTTCCTTTGGCATCTCCCACTCTTCTACAAGTGGCCACACTCTGAAGGCAATATGTTCCTGGACCAAGTCCCTTGTTCCAATAAAAGAGCAAACCACACCGAAGGCCCTCTGGCATTCTTCGGCCGCTTCATTCATTTCTACCTTCGGCTTCCGGAGACCGAAGCGTTGCCAGATAGGGCGCATAATGATACCTTTAATATCTTCCCGTGCTATCAAGTCATTCTTCACATAGAACCATTCTGTCATCCAGTCGCCGGGCCACCTCTTCCGAAAGGTTGGCACGGGGCAGCTTGACCCAGAGCGGGCACCGAAGCTATAACAACCAAAGCTGTTGTGATATTGTTCTTTCCCCCAGAGTTCCGTCTCATATACTAGCTCATGAATATTACAAAAACTTTTTGCATCTGGCTCCAAGCTCTGGCTCCTCACAGCCCTGACAAAGATTCCCATTCTTATAATAGCTTCGGGAGTAATCTGGTGGAGATAGATTTGGAATATCTTCAGAACTTCAACCACAAAGCTGCTCAGGGGGAACCGAAGCCCAGCCTTGAAGAAGCATCGGAAGATCACGACCTCATTTTCCTCGGGAGTAGGAGAAGTTTTCTCTCTGTCATCAGCCCTCACAATAGACACATCTCGAAAATATCTCCCCCTCATATTGTCAAGATGACTCTGCTTAATAGTTGACTTTCCGAAAACCGTGTGGCTTGGTCGCCATGGTCGGTCTTCGGACCCTTCCCCGCCACTTTCTACATCATAACTATCGCTATCACCAGTGTCTTCAGATAAACCTTCTAAAATCTCTTTGGTAATCTTCTCTGTATTAGTCTTCGCCATTGATTCAAGAAAGCCGAGGTGCATTTCCTCAGAAAGGCTTAGCTTCGGATCACAAACAACTTTCTTGTCTGCAGACATCTTCGTAAAAGCTGAGAAAGTGCTCTCAAAACCGAAGCTTAAAAATTCAAAAAAGCCAAGCAAGTTTTGTTGCACGGGCTAGAAGGTGAGTGAGTAAGAGCAGATGGCAAGAAAGCGTACCAAATAAACTCGTGATGCGCCCTTATTTATATACCCATTGCGTTAAAAATCGGAAGGTCCCGTTTGTCAGTGACTGTTGCTATTCTAGCAAAGGGAAGGTGTTTTTTTGGACCTTTGGCTTAGGGCCTTCGTCCATATCGCAATCTGAATTTATCATTCTAACAAATTAATATTGCAAGGGGCTACTGTTGGGGGCCTTCGGCTTCCGAAGGTCCTCAAAAACATGATTTAACAAAGTTTATGGAGTATAATGCATGAACAGGTATCTTCGGACTTGGGTTAAAACCACGGTGTGAGGAAGCACAAAAGGAATATGAAGGATGGCACGGAGCCGAAGCTTTACACAGGAGAGCTTCGGCAAGATAGTGGAAAAGGAAACCGACTTAAAGATGAAAAAGCTATTAAGACCCCGGCGGGTTACTACAGAGTTATTAGCAAATGTAAAGGGCATGGATGTAATTTTACGTGGGCTACGACCCGTGCCTATAAACAGATGAACAGTGTTCCTGTACTGTTCACGCTGACTTGGCATTTGCTTTTGCGTCACGCTTGTACTTTTGCCTTCCCTCAAGACCGAAGGTACATTTGTAATTTGAAATCATTTCTATTTTTCCATGATAATAAAATAGAAATGATTTTATGATAATGTTTAAATGTTTATATTATATCTCATGCTTTATATGAATCCTTCGTCATTACTTGTTGTACTTACGAAGGTATGTCTCTCGTAACCTTCGTCCGAAACTCATTATTTCCCGAAGGGGCATAATGTTTCGAAGGACGAAGGACTTTAACACTTAACACTTTTTATGTTGCCTTGTTCTTAACTCTTAGCATTTGAGAACAAGTCCCCAACAATAGCGTTTGGGAATCAAAAGATATGACTGTTTCTTCTGGATGATTCTGTTGCGCTGGACTGACTCGGACGTAGCTCTTCTTGCTGATTCGGCCTTGATATGTTTTGTCCTTCCTCTTTGGTGAACCTAAGTAATATCAACATACATGACTTAGGTAGCATAAAGCTCTCATTAGTGTTTAATTGAAATTTATAAAGTAGCGTGCACCTCTTGCTGTTGCTTCTTAGCTTGGCTACGTGTAATTGGTCCATCAAAGACTCGGGTTGGTGATGATGTTGGTTGTACTTGAGTTAATGTAGTATAACTTGGGGGTTGTAACGTGTTGCTTAATGGCGTGGTCGTATCACTTAGAACAAGTTATAGTATTGTGGCACAAGATGAAGCTTCTAATCTAGTGATTACCAACAGATATCAATTGAAGCACACTACCACAGCTACCAATTGAAAAATCATTACTGTCATAGCTCCATGATATTTAAAGATAAGCATCTAGTATCGCCAAATATTATAGAGCATGAGCAATCTATAAATATACAATTACTCACAACTTAAGATACCAAATAGTTGACTTATGGAGGTACCCAAGTCCTGATTATTCCATTTCTTGCTCATCTTCCCTTTTCCACCTTGAGACTATACAAGATCACTCAAGAAACAATTAGTCTCAAAAGACACAAGTTATGTGTGCTCCCCCTAAAGTTGCGCATCAAGTATTCGAATGACTTGCACTTTGCACATTCTAGCGTCCTCAGAACTAGAGGGGTTCACAGCATACCTTGGTCTAGGCATAATATATCAATTGCATCACAAAAAGATACCAATTGAATAGATGACTTAATACAACTTATGATTAGTGGAAACAATGCATGCCTCAAGATATATAACATTTTACAAGCAACCTAGGCACGCTTCACGCATGATGATCATTGCAACACATACACAAATTGAAAAATGACAAGATCATGCATATAAAGCACAATGTCTAAGCACACCAAGATTAAGAAGTACTTCATTTTAAGTACACCAAAGGAAACAACATTTTAAGGCATAAGGCACCTAAGCCAAGATACTACCAATTTAAAGGAAAGAACATAGCTATGATCACAATTAACGAACCTTCAAGATTTTCAATGAAATTGCATAGTTCTATTCTCCATACCTTTGCCTTTTCCTGAATTGCCCTGAGAGCACTTGTTGTCACCAATTTAGGGCTCCTTTTGCTCATGCACCTCATAGCTCAAGAAGGTGCATTATAGACACAACATGGATTTGGTATACACACAGTATCAAAATAGGGTAACTGTGTGAACATGGACTAAACAGATGTCATGCTTGCACACATAGGTTAATCATTAAAAACCATATAGCATGACTTTCAAAAGATACAGGTTTATCCACAAACACAAAAAGAGTTAATCATGGTGAATATATCAAATGACAAGCTACCCATTGAATGATTCAAGAGATATAACACAATCATGATTAAGCAAGCATTATTATGATCTTTGAAATCATGAACCATTGATTGAAAGATATTTAACACAGGCAATCTCAAAAGCATAACTATTCCAATGATAGGTATAACACGACAATCCAACTTGAAAGCAATGCTGATTAGAAGTAATGTACTTAAGATACACGGGTACCGTCCTTTGGAGAG
This sequence comes from Zea luxurians, assembly GCA_029449295.1. Classification (NCBI taxonomy): domain Eukaryota; kingdom Viridiplantae; phylum Streptophyta; class Magnoliopsida; order Poales; family Poaceae; genus Zea; species Zea luxurians. The sequence goes on from JAOPSE010000003.1 coordinate 128,485,426, forward strand.
CAAGTTGCAGATTCTCATCAAGGTCCTTTGCTTGATTCGCCAATAATGATTAAAGACCTCTACAACTTATTTAACTTGAGATGAACATGGGATTAGTATTACACAATTTTTTATCCTTGGGTCAATAAATAGACAATAAAAATTGATAGCTTAAGCATAGAGTTTGAATTAACCATCTTAAGCTCTCCCATGGTCTCCAGTCCATCTCGAGGCATCTGCATGGTCTAGTTGGCATAGTTTGGTACCCATCTCGGGATGGGTCCATAACGATCATCCAAAAAAGCCTTTGGTACCCAAATAGCAATTGTGCTAGTTTTAGGTGATCTCATTGCTGATCTAGCACAAGTGCATGGTTTGGGTCTCCTAAGCGAATAAGATTGAGATAAATTTACTTGCTTGGGAACCTTACCCTTCTTACATACTTTGGATAGATGACCATGCTCACCACACATGTAGCAGAAGCGTCGCTTAACTCGACATGACGCTTGCTGTTTGTCTTCTTTCTTAGTGGGGGTCATCCCGGAGAGTGCACATGCTTGATTTTTCATGAGTGGGCATGAAGTGATCATATGATCTGTGTCATTGCATCCGAAGCATCTTCTCATCCCTTTATTCTTGTCATTGTATGGACACGACGCAATGAGGTGTCCTAACTCATTGCACTTAAAGCATCTTCTTTTTCCTCTTCTCTTTTTGCTCTTGGAAAACATAGAGAGATGATCAGTGCAAACAACATGACTAATTGAATCTTTACCTTTTTCTTTGTTCATGTTGATTGCTCCACTTATTGCTTTAGGAACTTCTTTCTCGCGGAGTTTAACCCTTGCTTCGGTTCCTTCTTCCTCAAGCTTATTCACCACATGTTTGTAAATATCTTGAGGAAGTGGAGCATGGTGTCTTCTTCTCAATTGTCTTTGTTTCTTGTTCCTAAGCAATTTTCTTTTTGACCCTGCAGCTTGATGCTTATTCAAAAGTTGGCTTTCTTTTGAGCAACAGGGGTTAGCACATGGTGATATATTATCTAAATGCGCACGTGTGCAAGAATGAGGTTCACATGAGTTAAACTAGTAATTACTACCTCATGAGCAATATCGAGCATGATATGGTCATCAACTAATTTATTATGAGAATATAACAACATATCATACTTTTCACCTAGAGCAAGCTTTTCTAAATTTAGCAACTCTACTGCCTTTCAAGCATGGCATTTTCCATTTTAAGTTGAGCAACAAGATAAATCATTATCATTATTTCTTTGCTCAATTAAAACTAAATCACACCGTTGGACCAAATCATCATGAGAGCACTTTAGCTCCTCATGTTCTTTGGTCATCTTCTTCAGGCTGTCGTTGGTTTTGATTAGAGTCTCCTCTACCCTGAGAAGCATCTTGCCTTGTTCCTTGTTCCTTCTCAACAGCTTAACCAAGAGCGCTTTGTCTTCTTTGTTGAGATGGGTGTATAACCGGCGAATCTCCTCTTCTTTCACAACGTTGGTCTCATTTTCCCTGTCATTATTATTAGTGGAAGCAAAACAGGAAAATGTACCTTGTGATGATGTAGACTCCTCATCCTCATATTCCTCCTCATCATCGCTTTCATCTCCACTCTCATTGTTATCAACAAGACATGTATAACTAGTGGAATACAAACCTGTCGATGAGGTGGATTCATAGTTTGGTTGCCATCGATTTTCTTCTCCCTTTGAAAGGTTAGTACTACCAGCAATAGAGGGAGCAGAAGTAGTGCATATGGACTTAAAAAATTTCAACTTAATTTTAGTCCATAGATCATGAGCATCAATAAATAAGTCACTATCACTACACATGATGGCAAAATAGGCACCTCTAGAAAGTGAGTCAACTAAGATGTTGCAAGCATGGTGATTGAGAGATAGACATCTTAGTTCATCATTAGAAGGATTTTGACTAAAATTGGAGGGAAAAATACTTCTACTAAAGATCTGTCTCAAACCAGGATCAATATGCATGAAAGCATTATAAATAGAGACAGACCAGGATTTATAATTAGAACCATCACCTAAAAGAAGTTCTACAGTTACCTCTTGTGACGACATCGTCATCTCCGGACGGCTAAGCCCACACTGGAGAGGCCTAGCTCTGATACCAATTGAAAGTTCCCTTTGCTTGGGAACAGGATCTGGATGTCGCCTAGGGGGGGGGTGAATAGGCGAATAAAAATTATCGCTTTAAAACTGAAATTCTTACTCTACTCGAAGGCTGGATCGTAGTGGAATGAAGGAACCTTCGAGTAGGTTGCAGCGGAATAGAAGATCCTGTCTTAAAATGCCCTGCACTTCAAATATAACTTGTACCACAGATAAGTGTTGAAGTGCAGATATAAAAAGTGAGTAAGACAGAGAGTCAGCACATAATACAGAGTGAAGCACACAGACACAGGAATTTATCCCGAGGTTCGGCCAAGCCTGAAATGCTTGCCTAGTCCTCGTTGGAGTTAGCCACACCTGAGCTTAGAGTCTATTTCAACTCCTTCCTCCATTTGCTCAGATCTGTCAGTATGAAAGATAGAGCCTTCCACTATGTTGAGTTTGGTTACAACAAAACCGTGGCTACTTACAGTCTTCTTGACAGCACTCTGGCAGAGTAACAACGCGCTCAAGACTTTGCTCTAGCTCTTAGCAGCACTTCTCCACTCTCTAAAGGCTTATAACTTTGCCTCTACACAAACTAGAGAGATATACACGAGAGGGAGAGAGAGAATCAATCCAAGTGATGTCTACAATTGTTGGCTGCACTTGTGTACTTGTTGGAGGTGCCTAGGAGTCCCTTTTATAGACCCAAGGGGCCTAGGAGCCGTTGGAATTCATTTTGGAAGGCAATATTTGCTTTCTGTTGGGTGGCGCACCGGACAGTCCGGTGCACCACTGGACAGGTCCTGTAGCTTGTCAGGTGTGCGATCTCCTTCCAAATCGGGCTCAGCTGACCATTGGAGCAACGGTCGTCTTGGCTCACTGGACACTGTCTGGTGCGCCAACTATCCTTTGGCTCAGGCCACACGTTGCCCGCTGATCACACTGCCGAACGTTGGCTCACCGGACAGTTCGGTGCACCACCGGACAGTCCGATGAATTATAGCCATACGCCGCCAAACTTTCCCGAGACTGGCCTGTTCACCGGAGTTCAGCCTGGCGCACCGGACACTATCCGGTGCACCACCGGACAGTCCAGTGTGCCAGACTGAGCTGAGTCTTGGTTGTACACAGCCAAGCCTTTTGCATCTTTTTTTTATTCTTTTCTCTGTTTCTAACACTTAGACAAATATATTAGTACACAAAAACCAATGTACTAAGTCTAGAAACATACCTTCTCTTTGATTTTCACTTCTTTAGCATTTGACATGATTGAGATTGATGTTGGACTCACAAACCATCAAGTCAACTTGACTTGATCTAGATTTGTCATTTCTGAGCTCCAACATCCTGCATAGGTCACATAGAATAACTCCAAACATAGGAACAACCCAAACTAAAGATCAAGGTGCACTTAGCTCTTTTGGGCTGCTTCCAGTTCTGATTTTGACATTGGTTCTCCTTCCAGTGACCTTGTTCGCTTTTTGAGCTTGGTCTTGAGCCTTATGACTTACACCACATAATTGTAGTTGTTACCTCATTGGTTGTAAGTCATGTCCTTATGTAGTGTTCCTTGATGCACCATAACTCTTAACAAGATCAACCTTGACTTTGCAAGTCTTCTTCTTCACCCCTGGCTTTGGGTTCCTGGTCTCCTTGACTTTCTCCCGTGCACTCGGTACCTCGAAGCTCTTCTTGCTTCCATCCTTGGTTTGATCGGTTGTCTCCAAGTTATGCACATCAAGTCTCACTTCAGCAATGTCCATCTTTCTTGTGATGTCCATTATCTATAGATAATTCCATCTTTGGACCATCACACCTGTTTACTTGTGTTGAACCCTGTTAGCTTTGCATTCAGCACCTGTTCAACACTTAGCACGCTTGTTAGTCCTTTAATTGGGTTGTCATCTAAACACCAAAACCCACAAGAGAGCTTTCACCAATAAAGGCGTGACTCTCGCCGCTGCGATCGTCGACAGGCTCAAGATCAGGAGCGAGAGCTAGTCGAACAAGACGCTAGGCCCCGGCGAGAGAACCCTCTCCTTGCTCGAAACCTGTACCCAGATTTTGCTCGAGCACTAAACACGCCGAGTGAAGTTTGAGGAGTGCTGGCATAGATAGCCGATGGCCTCCCACGAACCCCAGACGCGGAGGGTTACCAGCAACTGCTTACTCAGGCATCTAATCGTCTTCTACCCCTCTCTCATCCTGCGAACGATCTGTGCCACGCCATCAATAGCCGACGAGACGTGTGGAGCACCATCAGCGCTTCACACGACCGACGACATGAAAATGAGATAAGGCATCGGGAGGAGTATGACCAAGATCACGTCGTACCGATGCGAAGTCGTGCCACCCGAGTTGAGTCGGTGGTGGCTTAAACCAGTGGCCCGTTCCGGGGATGATCGAGACGACCTACTACTGACTCCCCTCCTCGGAACCAACAACATGAACATCGACAGGAGGATATGTGCGGAGTTTTTGCACTTACTCCGCGTCTCCGAGCCATCCAATGGCCTCCCAACTTCAAGGTCTCCAACATCGACAAGTACGAGCCTAAGCATGACTATTGCCCGGGCTGCTGGGGCAATAGAGGACGTCATGATGGCGAACTTGCCTATTGTCCTAGGGCAAGACGCGCTGCAGTGGCTCCGACACCTACCTCGGCACTGCATCGACGATTGGGGTGACTTCAGTCGCCGGTTTATCGTGAATTTCTAATCTCTCTCCAATAAGCCAGCACATCCATGGGACCTCAAATCCATTAGGATCCAGAATGATGAGACTCTCTGATCGTTCCTCAAAAGATTTCAAATAATGTGGAACCGCATCCGTGAAGTTGCTGAGGCAACCGTAATTAAAGACTTCTATCAGGGATCTAACGACTCGACCTTCGTTTGAGCCATACTCCAAAAGGTGCCAGCCACCTCCGAATAATTGTTCCGGGAGGCGAACATCTACATCACTGTAACGCCCTGAATTTGAGAGTTAAAATTTTCTTTCTCCAGCACTCACCAAATTCGGGCGTTACCCTTCCTTTTTTTTCTTTTTCTTCTCGCTATGCCTTGCCCCTTTTCAAAATTCTAAAGGGGGGTTAACGCTATGTCGTGTATTAATAAATCCTAGAAGTAGAATTTCCTTGGTTGTTGCATCATGCCGGACCATGATTTTCTTGCTTGTGATTGAGTGATTTGTGAGAAGTAGTTTTCGAGTGAAGTTTAGAGCTAAATAGGAAAATATAAAAAGGGGAAATCTCTCTCTCTTTTTTCGGCCCAACCGAGCCCCCCCTCTCTCCCTCCTTTCGGCCCAGCTCGCCCCCCCGACGCACGTCCTCTCCTTCCCCCCCGCACAGCTCACCCCTCTCTCCCCCACCTTGCCCACACCGATCGGAGCGCCGCCGTTCACCGTCGCCCGCCCAAGGTAAACCCCTCCCCACCTCTTCTCCTTCCCTCTCGCCTCGTCCATGGCGCGGGGTGCCCTTCTCGCGGCGCGGCGTGCGACCGGCCCACCCGTGGCCCCAGCGCGGCCTTGGCCCCTCCTCGTGGCGTGCACGCGCCCGCCCCGGCCGGCGCCGCTCACGACCTTGGCCCCAGCACACCCGCCCCTGGCTCGGCCCCTCTATGCGCGCGCGGCCCCTCCTCACGCGGCGGCATGCCTGCCCGGCCATGGCTCGTGGCCCCCTGCCCCGTCCTGACGCGACCCTCCCCTGCCCTGTCTCGCGCCCGCCCTGGCCCTGGCGCGCGTGTCCGACCCTCGCCGTGGCACGGCGTGTCCACCCTATCCTGCCCCTATGCAGCCTCGCCCGGCGCAGCCCCGACGCGTGGCCAAGGCGACTCGGCTCCCTGCGCCCGCGGCCATGGCATGCCCAGCTCGGCCCCGCCCGGTTCGGCGCGCTCCCCTGCCCTAGCGCGTGGCCCCGCCCCGCTCCGGCCGCCGCTCTGGCGCGCGCGCCCTCGCCCCGGCCCCGGCGTGCCCCCCAGCCCCGGCGCGCTCGCCTTGTCCCGGCGCGGCGCAACGGCCCCGGATGGCCCACCCATGCTCATGGTGCGCAGCCTAGCACGGCGCAGCTGGCCCCCGTCGCGGCCCCACTGCTCGCGCGGTCCGACTCGACCCGGCGCGGCCCCGCTGCCTGCTCGCGGCGTGCGCGCGGCTCGGCCTCGGCGCGGCTTGTTCGCGACGCGTTAGGGTGGCCTTGCTCGCTCTAGTGCTCGCGTGGTGCGTGCGCCGTCTTGGCACCGTTCGTCATGCTCCCGGCGCGACCCATAGCGCTCGGCCACGTGTAACGTGCCCGTCTACGCCTAGGCGAGCCCGTCTACCCCCGCCCCCCGTGTATTTTATCTGCGTTGATCATGTTATTTATTTTAATGAAATTGAACTCCACTTAAAATTGATCATGTTAATTATCTCATGTAGTTAATCAATGACTTGGTTTAATGTCGACCAATTGGAAATAATGGTAACTCTATTAGTGCATGTGATTAATACCGGTTAGAATGACTAAGCAGAGCTAGACGAGGTAATGATTAATTGCACACCTACACGTAATACGTTTCGGCTATAGCTTTAGCCACTGCGAGCCCCTTCTTTTGTTTCTTTCTAGCAATTGCGAATGCAAATCGTATGTCCATGTCATATGCACATTCAATTTATCTACTCTCTTGTATGGTGTACTGTTTATTTCCTAATTCGAAGAGATGGATGTATGTTTGCGCTCGCATAGAGAACGGTCCAGTTGCGGAGTTCGAAGAACTTGCAGGAGAAGACCCTGAGCAGCAGCTGGTTGGTGGAGGCAAGTGTCCCTTGACCTATCTATGTCCTATACAATTCTATAATTCACTTTCCGCATTTACACATTTTATACCTAAGGATTGACTAGCTTTTGTTATCCATGTCCTTGCTTACCTATTTGGGTTGGATTATTCTGGTTTAGCTTCATGCTAGTGCTTCACATAAATCAATGAACATGATGAGATTTATTAATGATACATTGTTTCCCTTCTTTTTTATGATGATATACTTGTGGCATTTAAGGGGACTCGAGCGGTTTCTCGAGTGACTCTCCGTAAGGACCTGTTCGTTGGATGACCACCCGGGAAAACAGTGCAACCATGAGGGTGGAATGGGATGCCCTTAGCTGAACAATTAGAGGAACCAGGGTGTAGTTCGCTTCTCCGTCGTGCCGTTAATGGGGCTCGATGTATGCAGCTCGCTCTGCCAAGGTTGGTTCGCCCCTTGGGGCGGAGTGCGGTGCATTTAGGAAACCTAACGGGTGGCTACAGCCCTGGGGAATCTTTGTAAAGGCTACGTAGTGATACCCTGCTGGATCACCTTGGTAGTGATCAATGGAGAGTCATGATCTCCGGGCAGAAAGGGAATCACGACTTGTGGGTAAAGTGCGTAACCTCTACAGAGTGTTATGAAAACTGATATATCAGACGTGCTCGCGGTTATGAGCGGCCAAGGGAGCTCCATTGATTAGAGTTACTTGATCAGAGATGTTTGGATTACAGGTGGTGATGAGAATGATGGTTTTGTTATTGACTATGGTAATGGTAAGTGGTATTCTTTCCGTTTGGAAAGGGTACTTTTGGGTTAATAACTTGGGTTAATACTAAAATCTGGCTCTCTCTACTAGTAATAATAATCTGACCAACTAAAAGAAACTGCTTGACTTACCCCCACATAAAGCTAGTCCACTGCAGCCAAACATGATATTTGCTAAGTATGTTGATGTGTACTCACCCTTGCTCTACACACCAAACAGCCCCCTTCCCCAGGTTGTCCATGTTGCAACCACTGCTCAGGAGAAGATGAAGCCATGGAGGAAGACTTCCAGGAGTTCCAGGATTACGACGAGTTTTAGGCGTGGGTTAGCGGCAACCCCCAGTCGGCTGCCTGTGAAGGCCGCATGTATCTACGCTTCATTTTCGCACTTTGATTATTGTTAAAGACTATGTGGATGTCTTAGACATTATGATGCAATCGACTATTATTACCCTTTTATGTTATTATTTGAGCACTGTGTGATGATATTCAGTTATGTAACTGCTGTGTACGTGAATTGCTGATACTGGCACGTACATGGTTCGCATTCGGTTTGACTTCTAAAACTGGGTGTGACAATCACCACGGATGAGCAGGCCCAGGACCTCACCAGAGGCACAAAATCAGCGCCACCCACGCCACGGTGGGATACGAACTAGCAGTCGGACAAGCGATAGGAAAAAAGGCCTCCCGAGGAGGTGCACACCATCAGGCCACCTGCCGCTCGAGCTCGCGGCGCACCCCACGGAGGAGTGCGGACACTGGATGAAATCCTCGACTCCCAGTGTCCGTACCACAAGGACATGCGCCACACCCTACAGAACTGTAGAGACTTCAAACATTCCGCCGAACATGGCCGACCATTCTAGCCACTACCACCTCCCCCGCCACGAGGAGAGCCTAGCGAGCCCAAGCAACCTCAGCAGCAGGAAGAGGAGAGAGGTGGAGCTTTCCCGCGCGTTTACGGGGAGGTCAACGTTATATTCGGAGGCCATGGGGCATAAGAAAATAGGAGGCAACAAAAGCTCAACGATCGGCAGGTCCTAGTGGCCACGACTAGTGCTCCGGCCCCTTACCGATGGTCGGAACACGCGATAACCTTCAGCTGAGCTGATCAATGGCTTAACTTGGATCACCCCGGCATGTATCCGCTATTCATTGATCCAGTGATCCGAGAAAGTCGAGTGAAGAAAGTGTTGGTGGATGGGGGAAGCAGCATCAATGTCACCTTCCCCTGGACACTCTAGGCCCTGGGGGTCGCCATCAAAGACCTTGCTAAGTCGGATACTCCCTTCTTCTGCATCGTGCCAACCGAAGGGGAATACCCACTTGGACACATCTACTTGTCCTTCACCTTTGGAACCCCAGAGAACTATAGAACCGAGTTCTTGAGGTTCGAGGTGGCGCGCTTCGACTGCGGGTACAACGCCATCATTGGAAGACCAGGACTGGCAAAATTCATGGCTATTCCGCACAACCCATACATGATACTCAAGATGCCAGGACCTTAGGGGATTATCACCATGCGCTCCGACTTCCAAGGTGCCGCAGAATGCTTTCGGGGCGCCATTCAAATGGCTCCCACTGACGGGCCCCCGGTAACCCTTCCCACACAAGCAAATGTCAAACTGGAGGATGAAAATCTCATGATCTTGTCAAACGAAGCTCAGGCTATGACCTCTATGCAGCCAACTGAAAAAACTAAGAGGATTAATCTGGGATTGTCTGATGAACGCAAGACTGCAATCATCAGCTCCAGCCTCGACGAGAAATAGGAAAGTGTGCTCGTCCAGTCCTTGCAAGACAATCGGGATGTATTCGAATGGCAACCTACAGACATGCCAGGAGTCCTGAGAGAACTGGCCGAGTACAAACTTAAAGTATATCCTTAGGCGAGACCGATCTGACAGAAGTTGTGTCGTTTCACGCTCGATAAGAGAGAAGCCATTCGTGCAAAGTTAGCTCGCCTAGTTTTGGCAGGATTCATTAGAGAAGTACTGCACCCAGAGTGGCTGGCAAACCCCGTTCTTGTACTAAAAAAGAATAAAGTTGATCGGCGCATGTGCGTCGACTATACCGATCTCAATAAGCACTGTGCGAAGGATCCCTTTGGACTCCCTAGGATAGATTAGGTAGTTGATTTGACCGCTGGCTGCTCTATGCTCTCCTTCCTAGACTGGCAAAGGAAGACAAGGAGAAGACTACATTCATCACACCATTTGGAGCCTTTTGCTATACCTCCATGCCATTCAGCCTCAAGAACGCTGGAGCAACTTACCAAAGGGCCATCCAGACATGCTTAGCCGATCTCTATGGCAAGCGAGTGGAGGCTTATGTTGATGATGTGGTTATCAAGATGGAAAACTTAGAAAACTTCATCGAGGATCGGCAACAAGTCTTCAACAGCTTGAGACGCTACCGTTGGAAGCTAAACCCAAAAAATGCGTATTCGGATTGCCAGTCGGAAAGTTACTTGGGTTTATTGTTAGTCATCGAGAAATAGAAGCAAATCCAGAGAAGATTGAGGCCATTATGAGGATGGAACTATCACAGTCACAGAAGAAGGTACAAAGGCTCACTGGATGCATGGCAGCGCTAAGCAGATTCATATCAAGGCTAGGCGAGAAAGGGATGCCATTCTATAAATTGCTCAAGAAGGTGGACAAATTTCAGTGGACCACAGAAGCACAGGAGGTTCTAGATGCACTAAAGAAGTTCTTGACCACTCCGCCAGTACTCAAGCCACAACATCGAGCTATGCCCAGTCAACCAGCGGAAGATTTGTTACTATATATTTTCTTGCACGACTCACGTGGTGAGCACCACATTAGTAGTTGAGCGAGCAGAAGAAGGGCACGCATACCTAGTGTAGCATCTGGTTTACTTTATCAGTGAAGTCCTTGGACCCTCAAAGATAAGGTACCCTCAAGTTCTGAAGTTATTGTGCGCGGTACTTCTAACCGCTCGCAAGCTCCAGCACTACTTTGATGACCACAAAGTCATAGTAGTCACATGATTTCCAGTAGGCGATAGTCTTCACAACAAGGAAGCTGTTGGGAGAACAGCTGTTGGGGGCCTTCGGCTTCCGAAGGTCCTCAAAAACATGATTTAACAAAGTTTCTGGAGTATAATGCATGAACAGGTATCTTTGGACTTGGGTTAAAACCACGGTGTGAGGAAGCACAAAAGGAATACGAAGGATGGCACAGAGCCGAAGCTGTACACAGGAGAACTTCGGCAAGATAGTGGAAAAGGAAACCGACTTAAAGATGAAAAGGCTATTAAGACCCCGGCGGGTTACTACAGAGTTATTAGCAAATGTAAAGGGCATGGATGTAATTTTACATGGGCTGCGACCCGTGCCTATAAATAGATGAACAGTGTTCCTGTACTGTTCACGCTGACTTGGCATTTGCTTTTGCGTCACGCTTGTACTTTTGCCTTCCCTCAAGACCGAAGGTACATTTGTAATTTGAAATCATTTCTATTTTTCCATGATAATAAAATAGAAATGATTTTATGATAATGTTTAAATGTTTATATTATATCTCATGCTTTATATGAATCCTTCGTCATTACTTGTTGTACTTACGAAGGTATGTCTCTCGTAACCTTCGTCCGAAACTCATTATTTCCCGAAGGGGCATAATGTTTCGAAGGACGAAGGACTTTAACACTTAACACTTTTTATGTTGCCTTGTTCTTAACTCTTAGCATTTGAGAACAAGTCCCCAATATTGGCGCCCACCTCCGGTGAACTCACTTCCACTTTTTGAGTTTCGAACACCTTCGGCAAGCATAGACCTTCGTCATGGCGCCGAAGAAAGCTTCAGCAACAGGGGCTGCGGCTCTGCAACCACTGGACCCCAATCAGGAAACCCTCTCTCTTCGGGAGGCCCGAAGCCAGAAGAGGAAGGTTGCCAGTCCGACGCCTCAGGAGGACGAACTAGATCAAGAAATCAAAGATATGGAGATGCTTCACCAACAGGTGCAAAGGAAGAAGGAAAAGATGGCTAGGCTAGCTGAACTGCAAAGGCAGATAGACGAAGCCTCTGAAGAAGTTCGCCATCTTACTCAAGATGAGCAGAACCGAAGGCCCCAGCACAAAGAGCTTCATCAGGAGGGTTTCTTCAACGAAGATGGCTGGTATGATAATTTCCATCATGGGAATTTTGCTTTTGATGATGCTTCTCCTTTGTCAGCTGAGCTGCAGGCTACACCCTGGCCTCCATCCTACAAGCCACCCCAGCTTCCCATGTACGACGACCACTCAGATCCGAAGCAGTTTCTGATGAGCTACGAAGCAACAATATCTTCGTATGGTGGCAATACTGCAGTCATGGTAAAGTCTTTCGTCACGGCTGTCAGGAGTGTTGCCCAAACCTGGTACTCCTCTCTTAGGCCAGGGACAATCACCTCATGGCAAAAGCTGAAGGATATGTTGATAACCAGCTTCCAAGGTTTTCAGACGAAGCCAGTCACTGCTCAAGCTTTATTCCAGTGCACCCAGGATCACGAAGAGTACCTTCAGGCATATGTCCGAAGGTTTCTACGTCTGAGGGCGCAGGCACCAACAGTGCCCAATGAAATTGTCATTGAGGCCATGATTAAGGGGCTTCGGCCAGGACCTTCAGCTCAGTATTTTGCCAGGAAACCTCCTCAAACTTTGGAGAAGCTGCTCCAGAATATGGACGAGTATATTCGAGCTGATAATGATTTTCGCCAAAGAAGGGAGGAAGCTCTCAGGTTTTCTGAAATGACCAGGGGCTTCGGAGGAAGATTTTATCCGAGGCACGTCAGGTCAATTCACAATTCTACTCAAAATGATGACAAAGGGAGTCAGCAGCAAAGGCCACAGTGCTCCTCGCAAGCTTCGGGGCAACAGCAAAGCTCTTTCCGGCCGCCAGCCCCAAGGGGCAGAGGCTCCAGGGGCTTCGGGGGAAGATTTGGAGATCAACCAAGGAAAATTTACTGCTTATTCTGTGGTGAAGGCAAGGGCCATACCACCAGGATGTGCCATGTTACCATCCAGAAGCAAAAGGAGATAGCCGAAGCTGCAGCACAATAGAGCCAGCCGAAGCAAGTCATGCACACTGCTTCGTATCATTCGCCCTACATTCCAGAATATGTAGGCAACCACCCTGCAGCTTCTGTTGCTTCGGCAAGTCAACCCCAAGCATCTTGGCAACAGCTTCCGCCTCCACCACCGTTGCAACGAGGCCAGCAGCCAGAAGGGAGTCAGCATACTCAACACCAAAGGGACTTCAGAGAAGAGTCCGAAGCTCGCACAGTCAATAGCACTGTGCCAGAGTCGAAGCACATTTACTGACAAATATCCTGCCTTGATAGCAGTCTTTTGCATTCAGTATTATTTACTTTTTAACAAGGAACACTTATGGGAGACTAGAGTGCTTTTTTGTTGTTTTAAATCTCTTGTAATAGTTTTACTTTTTGCCACAAGGAAAATATATCTTCTCCACAGGCTTAAGTCGCCGAAGCTTAAAGATTTGCGATAGCAAGGAGGACCTTCGAATTATCAAAAATTTATTTTAAAGGCACGCAGTGTCAATTCTTCAAAGCAACAAAAAGTCGTTCTAAGGAACGCAGTGTAAGTTTGCTGAAGCTACAAAAAGCCGTTCCTAAGGGAGCACAGTGTAAGTTTTCTGCTCAAAAGTCGTTCCAAAGGGAATGCAGAGCTTACAGCGAAAAATAAACGCTGATATCGCCTAAGTAAAAGGCGAAGCGCGAAAAGTCAATGCGAATACCGCCAAAAGTAAAAGGCGAAGAAGCTCCTAAGGGAGGCTTACAGCGAAAAATAAACGCTGATTCCGCTGAAGTAAAAGGCGAAGAAGCTCCTAAGGGAGGCTTACAGCAAAAAGTCAGCGCTGATACAAAAAGATTGTGTGTTCTACTGCGGGGATGTGTGTGTATCTTCAGCACAAATATCATTGTGCATAACATAACATCATCACATCATTTCGCATAACATAAGCATCATACATCATATTGCATATGACACAAGAAGGGGATACAATATTGATCTTCGGAGAATGCTTTGAAAAAGTGAAAATCGTGCTAAGGCACAAAAAGGGGATACAATATTGATCTTCGGAGAATGCTTTGAAAAAGTGAAAATCGTGCTAAGGCACAAAAAGGGGATATAATATTGACCTTCGGAGTATAGCTTTGGAGAATGTTTTCACGAAGCTTGGATATTCTTCATCAGAGCAGTATGGAAATTGTTGTGATACATAAAAGTTTTTCTTCACGAAGCATGAAAAGAAGGGAAGGTGTTTTTTCGCCGAAGGCTCAAAAACGGTACGTATGTAAAATTTCATGCATCGTAAAGAATTGAACCATAAAAAGCTTGTATATTACATTCCAAGTTACAAAATATTACACAGATTACATTTCAAATGTTTTCACAATAGCATCTAGTCTTCCCTAAGTACTACTTCTGCAGCTTCATTCAGTAGTTGATCGGCAACTTTGTCCATGATGGCTTCGGCCATTCTCTTAATTTCGTCATCCCCCTTCGCGCGGGGGCCTACCGATGGTTCGGCAGGTTCTGAGGGAGGAGAAGATATGCCTATGTTACTATTACAAACCGCGAATAAAGTTTAAAATCAAAAATTACAAACCACTAGTCAATACCTATTTGCCCTTCAGGCCCTGAGCCTTTCTCAGCAGCCTCCGCTACCTTCCTAGCGTCATGGATGCCTTTTTCGCTTCTTTGAATGATTTCTTGAGCCATTTCTCGGCCGCCATTGTCCCAAATGTCGGTGAAAAATTTTCCACCGACCTGGCTTGCTTCGGCTGAAGGGTCTTTAATATCTTCAGAGGATAGAGCAGCTTCAGATTGTGCTAAAGATTTCACATGCTCGCACCCTTTCTTCTGCAAAATAGTAACAACTCCCCTGGCGCCCGAAAAAGCACAAATGTCCCCGCGACTATTCAAGATTTCCTCGAAGGCCTCAGCTTCGTGACTGATCCATTCAATCGGGCCTTCTGGATTCCCCCTTGTGAAGTTTTCTTCACTAGAGAACGCGCCAACGCTGGCGAAGCTGGATTTTATCTTCTTAACACACTCTATGGATTTATCATAGCATCTTTTCTTGGAAGCACGAAGCTCTTCAACATTTATTTCCAAATGATTTGCCTATTGATCGCTTAATTCTCGTTTTGTTTCTTCAAGAATGCGTTCCTCTTTAGCTCGGGCTAATTGTTTCCGAAGATCTTCGATTTCACGCTTCTGAGCTTCGGCTTGAGTTTTAGAGTTAGCTTTGTCTTCCTTCATTTTTTCCATTAATGTAAGCAGAATTCTGTCCTTCTCCAAGGCTTCGTTTCTTAGCCTGATGACTTCTGTTCGAAGGTTGTTGAGAGCAATGGTGCAGCTCTCATCTTCGGCATTCTTCTGAGCCCTTAAGGCATTGCTGAGTATTAAGCCCTATTCAAAAGAATGAATGAGTTAACATAAGAACAAAAGACATTCAAAATTCATAAACTTCAAAATTCACAATTTTTGTACCTTTAGACTATTGTATGCCAGGCTATCCGCAAGATCGTCCTTCGTCATGGCGCAAAGGCCAGCTTCAAGCTTCGGGAATCCCATGCTTCTAGCCATCTCCCGGCAGACGAATAATTCTTAATTGTCTGGGAGACAGTATAGGAAGTCATCTTCGTTTGTCCCATTGAACACTACGGCCCCCTTCGGATACTTCAGTTCTCGGGCATAGTGATTAGCTTCAAAAATCTCTTCTTCAGATAACTTCTTCCCCGAAGCATGTCGCACAATATAATCACGTATATTGGAAGATGCTTCGGGGGCGGCAGTGTCAATTTCCTCAATCAAAATCGGCTCTGTCATTTTTGTTTTTTCGGTTTCCAAAGTTGCCTCTGTCAATTTTGTTTCTTCAACTTTTAAAGGTTTTACCTTGGTTGGCTCTGAAGGCCCAGCTTCAGTTTCAAATTGTTGCTTCAAAGCTTCAGCAACAAAGGCTTCAGTAGACACTTCAGAAGCTTCAACAGTTTTCTTTGGAGTTATGCTTGAAAATTTAATTATTTCCAAAACATCCAGCACATTAACCATCCTTTTTCTTTTCGGGGTTGCTGCTGGACCCTTTTGGATTTTTGTTGAAGGACTTAAAATTTCTAATGTTTTTGTTTCTTCAGTCCTCGGTTCTTCTGTTTTCTCTGTTGCTGGTACTTCGGCCATTTCTTCGATTTTCGACACTGGAGTTGGTTCTCTAGCTTCGGTGGCCGAAGAGGCCTCACCAATAAACTTAGGCACTGTGGCCGGTTCAATATAACGTGGCCGGTGTGTGAGCACCTTTACCTTTCTTCTCTTCGGCTCTGGCTCGCTAGGAGCAGTTGGAGCAACTTCTTTTGCAGAAGATGTATCCTTTCTCTTTTGGCCCCGTGTGGAATAGCAGTAGTCGGGGTAGACAAACCCAACTGCATCAAATACTCGATTGAGTCTCTTCTTCTTTCGGCCTCCGAAGGCCGCTGATAATGCAGTATCTTCGGCCTTCGAATATAGTCCGAGCAATTCGTCACTTACGGCTTCAATGCTCTTAAGCCAGTCATCGTCTGGCTCGATAAACTTATCTCCTTATTTGAATGTGTATTTCAGCCTAACCAATCCACCTTCGTCAGGTTCCTTGGCGGTTTCCTTTGGCATCTCCCACTCTTCTACAAGTGGCCACACTCTAAAGGCAATATGTTCCTGGACCAAGTCCCTTGTTCCAATAAAAGAGCAAACCACACCGAAGGCCCTCTAGCATTCTTCGGCCGCTTCATTCATTTCTACCTTCGGCTTCCGGAGACCGAAGCGTTGGCAGATAGGGCGCATAATGATACCTTTAATATCTTCTCGTGCTATTAAGTCATTCTTCACATAGAACCATTTTGTCATCCAGTCGCCGGGCCACCTCTTCCGAAAGGTTGGCACGGGGCAGCTTGACCCAGAGCGGGCACCGAAGCTATAACAACCAAAGTTGTCGTGATATTGTTCTTTCCCCCAGGGTTTCGTCTCATATACTAGCTCATGAATATTACAAAAACTTTTTGCATCTGGCTCCAAGCCCTGGCTCCTCACAGCCCTGACAAAGATTCCCATTCTTATAATAGCTTCGGGAGTAATCTGGTGGAGATAGATTTGGAATATCTTCAGAACTTCAACCACAAAGCTGCTCAGGGGGAACCGAAGCCCAGCCTTGAAGAAGCATCGGAAGATCACGACCTCATTTTCCTCGGGAGTAGGAGAAGTTTTCTCTCTGTCATCAGCCCTCACAATAGACACATCTCGAAAATATCTCCCCCTCATATTGTCAAGATGACTCTGCTTAATAGTTGACTTTCCGAAAACCGTGTGGCTTGGTCGCCATGGTCGGTCTTCGGACCCTTCCCCGCCACTTTCTACATCATAACTATCGCTATCACCAGTGTCTTCAGATAAACCTTCTAAAATCTCTTTGGTAATCTTCTCTGTATTAGTCTTCGCCATTGATTCAAGAAAGCCGAGGTGCATTTCCTCAGAAAGGCTTAGCTTCGGCTCAGCAACAACTTTCTTGTCTGCAGACATCTTCGTAAGCGCTGGGAAAGTGCTCTCAAAACCGAAGCTTAAAAATTCAAAAAAGCCAAGCAAGTTTTGTTGCGCGGGCTAGAAGGTGAGTGAGCAAGAGCAGATGGCAAGAAAGCGTACCAAATAAACTCGTGGTGCGCCCTTATTTATATACCCAGTGCGTTAAAAATCGGAAGGTCCCATTTGTCAGTGACTGTTGCTATTCTAGCAAAGGGAAGGTGTTTTTTCGGACCTTCGGCTTAAGGCCTTCGTCCATATCGCAATCTGAATTTATCATTCTAACAAATTAATATTGCGAGGGGCTACTGTTGGGGGCCTTCGGCTTTCGAAGGTCCTCAAAAACATGATTTAACAAAGTTTCTGGAGTATAATGCATGAACAGGTATCTTCGGACTTGGGTTAAAACCACAGTGTGAGGAAGCACAAAAGGAATACGAAGGATGGCACGGAGCCGAAGCTGTACACAGGAGAGCTTCGGCAAGATAGTGGAAAAGGAAACCGACTTAAAGATGAAAAGGCTATTAAGACCCCGGCGGGTTACTGCAGAGTTATTAGCAAATGTAAAGGGCATGGATGTAATTTTACATGGGCTACGACCCGTGCCTATAAATAGATGAACAGTGTTCCTGTACTGTTCACGCTGACTTGGCATTTGCTTTTGCGTCACGCTTGTACTTTTGCCTTCCCTCAAGACCGAAGGTACATTTGTAATTTGAAATCATTTCTATTTTTCCATGATAATAAAATAGAAATGATTTTATGATAATGTTTAAATGTTTATATTATATCTCATGCTTTATATGAATCCTTCGTCATTACTTGTTGTACTTACGAAGGTATGTCTCTCGTAACCTTCGTCCGAAACTCATTATTTCCCGAAGGGGCATAATGTTTTGAAGGACGAAGGACTTTAACACTTAACACTTTTTATGTTGCCTTGTTCTTAACTCTTAGCATTTGAGAACAAGTCCCCAACAACAGCCAAGTGGGCGTGCAAGCTCAGAGCTCATGATATAGAGTTCCAACCCCGCATAGCGATAAAAACTCAGGCATTGGTCGACTTCATATCAAAGTGGACTGAGCACCAGGTCCCAGAAAGCCCAAAAGTCACTAAAATATGGAGGATGTACTTCGATGGCTCGCTAAGACTACAAGGAGCAAGGGCAGGGATTCTCTTTATCGCTCCTGGAGGTGAACAACTCAAGTATGCACTCCAACTCTTGTTTCCAGCATCCATTAACACCATAGAGTACGAGGCGCTGGTCCAAGGACTAAGCATCGTTGTTTCACTCGGCATCAAGAGATTAATGGTGTACGACAACTCACTGGTGGTCATAAGCCAAGTAAATAAAGACCAGGATTGCTCGACCGATTCAATGAACAAATATTGCGCAGTGGTGTGGAAGCTGGAGGACAAATTCGAAGGATTAGAATTCCACCATGTGGAAAGGGATCGCAATGCAGCGGCTGACACACTATCAAAGCTGGTATCTAGTCGGGCTCAAGTTCCACCTGGGGTTTTCGTCCAAGAAATACAGCAACCGAGTGTCGCCACAGACCAGATGGAGGAATGCCACATTCTGAGACAGGCAGAGGCAGATCCCAATGACTGAAGAGAGCCAATCATTAGATACATAGGAAACGAGGAATAACCAGATAACAAGGCTGCGGCGGAGCGCATCACGAGACAGTCAGTCCACTATACCATTATAGGGGGCCTGCTGTATAGAAGAGGTGCAGGAGGAGTCCTCATGAAGTGCATTCACTCGGCTACTGGGAAACAGCTGTTAGATGAGATTCATGCCGGGCAATGTGGCGTACATGCAGCGTCACAGACTCTAGTAGGAAAAGCTTTCAGTTCTAGGTTTTACTGGCCAACAACGAAGAATGATGCAGCCAAGTTAGTCTAGAAGTGCGAAGCGTGCCAATTCTTATCAAAGCAGCAACATCTACCCGCGCAACAGTTGCAGACTATTCCTGTGACCTGGCCATTTGCATGTTGGGGGCTAGACATGATTGGGCCCTTCAAGAAAGCTCAAGGGGGGTATACCCACATACTTGTTGCCATTGACAAATTCACAAAGTGGATAGAATACAAGCCCATCGCCTCTTTGACCTCAGCAAAGGCAGTGGAGTTCATTCAGAAAATAATGTTCAGGTTTGGAATACCTAACAACATCATTACAAACCTGGGATCTAATTTCACTAGCTCAGAGTTCTTTGAATTATTTGAGCAGAGGAGCATCCTGATCAAGTATGCATCAGTGGCACACCCAAGAGCTAATGGGCTGGTGGAAAGAGCCAATGGGATGATACTCGATGCACTCATGAAAAAGGTGTTTGACAAGAGCGAGAAGCTCGCAGGAAAATGGATCAGGGAACTACCATATGTAGTCTGTGTAATACCCAAAATTGGTATAAGAGAAAGATAATAGGATAAATAAATAAATATACTCGTATGCTAGAATTTTTAGGATTTTTTTATCTTCTTTTCTTTGTACATATTCAACTAAAGGAATTAAAGTAGTCAAATAACAAATAAATAAATACATGAATGAGCATTCCATGCTGGAGTTCATGTATGATTGAATGTGTACTCAAATTTTTGAGACAAGTTTAAAAGGTAGAATTTGTAACAACCCAAATCTCGATTTTGGGATTAGTAAAAGAAATCAAAATAAAGTGTCCTTAATGAATAGTTATACTTTTGAATCCACCTCTATAAAATAAACGGTAAAATTATATTTGGTTGTTAAAGATTTAGATTTGAATAATTAAATTGTTTGAATCTGAATTTTAAGATAAATATATAAAGAGTATCATTTGATGAATGAATTGTACCTCCATCAACTATATGTTGAGAAAACATCTATTATAAAATAAAATGTATTGCATATATCATACTAGATTTTAAATTGTGTATTTAAATTGAATTTAGGAATCCAACTCAGAACTGAAGTTTGAAAGTTGCAAATTAGAAAAAGAGATAAAAAGAAAGGAGAATGGAAAACAAAATTAAAACAAAAAGAGAGAGACCCTCTATACTCGTCATGGGCCGATTTCTCCCCTGACTCGGCCCAGTTCCGGTCTCCTTGGCCCATGTGACCCGCGTGCACCGACCACTGCCAGTCGGACCCCACTCACTAGCCGATGCCCCGCGTGCTCCTGGGCAGGCTTGGGTTGCTGACTCCGTGGGTCCCGTGCACCTGACTCTCCTCGCGCTCACATGTTCTCTCCTTGGGCCACTGGATCACGGGGCCCGCTCTTCATACTCTGCCTCTCGATGCCGCCACCTCCACGTGGGACTTGTTAGGGGTATGCTTCGTCGCTGAAGATCCTATAAGAAGAAACACCTTCGGTAGATCCTCTCAAAAGCAGTGCCGAAGCTATCATCCATAAAGCTTCGACATAGTGACATGTCTCAAGACGAAGGAGTGAACCGACTTAAAGATGAAATGACCAATCGACCCATGATAGCTTGTATTATGATTGTAAGCATTTGTAAAGGGCATGAATGTAATTTCTCATAGGCTGCGCCCTGTGCCTATAAATAGATGAATAGTACCCCCATACTGTTCATGGAATCTTGTAATCACTTGCACGCGACACTCAGATTATTGCCTTCTGCCAAGACGAAGGTATAAATGTGATTAAATGTTATGTTTTAATATTAGGTTTATATGATGAAATATATGAATAAGTTTATGTGTTTTGATATATTATCCTTTCATGTTTCATATTTCATATATTTCATCTTTTGTTATTTCATAACCTCAATCACGAAGGTATAACCTTCTTGGACTTTTGTTCATGACCTTCGTCCGAAGATCATTATACCCTTGAGGAAATAATGATTCAATGGATGAAGGGCATTAACACTTAACATTTTATGTTGCCTTGTCCTTAATTCGAAGCATTTGAGAACAAGTTCCCAACATTGGCGCCCACCTCCGGTGAACTCACGTCCACTTTTTGAGCTGATGGCTTCGTTCAACAACCAAGCTGAAGCTGCTTCGGCTATGAAGCTGGTGCTCTCGATAACAGGCGGTTCATGCTTACAGCCAGCCAACAAGAAGCAGAAGAAGGAGGCCCAGAGAAGGGTACAACATGTTGGGGTGCAGGGACCCTTCATCAAGTCAAAATGGTCTCACATCCCAATTACCTTCTCCCAAGAGGACCTTCAGCTCAAGGATTACCCTCACAATGATGCTATGGTCATATCTTGTGTCATCAAGGGATTTCTAGTCCACAATGTTCTGGTCGATACAGGCAGTGCAGCGGATATCACATTTGCTAAGGCCTTCAGACAGATGCAAGAGCCAGAGGATACGATCCATGATGCCACACACCCTCTCTGTGGTTTCAGAGGAAGACAGATTGTAGCACTTGGCAAGATCACAATGCCAGTGACCTTCGGATTTGTCCACAATACAAGAACTGAACAGGTTGTGTTTGATATTGTTGACATGGAATATCCTTACAATGCAATCATTGGTCGTGGAACAATCAATGCATTCGAAACAATTCTTTATCCAGCATATTTATGCATGAAGATACCTTCGGATCAAGGGCCCAGTGCTATTCATGGAAGTCAGGAAGCTGCCAGAAAGGATGAAGGAAATTGGACAGACTCAAAAGCAATCCACAATATAGATGGAGCCGAAGCTTGTGAACAGTATAAGTATAGAAGAGAGAAGGCTGCTTCGGCTGATCAGCCGAAGCCCATGCTTCTATGTGAAGATATAGTAGAGCAGAAGGTATTGCTGGGATCCCAATTATCTGAAGAGCAGGAGAAAAACTTGATAAGGTTTTTATTCAACAACAAAGATGTTTTTGCATGGTCAGCCAACGATCTCTATGGTGTCAACAGGGACGTCATTGAACATTCACTCAATATCGATCCATCCTTTTGACCCAGGAAACAAAAGCTTCATAAAATGTCTGACGATAAAGCCGAAGGTGCTCAGAACAAAGTAAAAAGACTTCTCAGTGCTGGTGTCATCAGAGAAGTGAAATACCCAGAATGGCTAGCCAACACTGTTATGGTAAAAAAGGCTAATGGTAAATGGAGAATGTGCATTGATTTTACTGATCTGAACAAGGCTTGTCCAAAGGATGAGTTCCCATTACCAAGAATAGATTCTCTAGTAGATACAGTAGCTTCGTCAGAGCTCATGAGTCTGCTAGATTGTTATTCAGGCTACCACCAAATCTGGATGAAGAAGGAATATGAGCCAAAGACCAGCTTCATAACCCCCAGCGGTACATATTGTTATCTTCGGATGCCTGAGGGGCTCAAGAATGCTGGGGGAAGCTTCAACAGGATGACAGCCAAGGTCCTTCACTCTTAGATAGGCAGAAATGTGCTAACATATGTTGATGAGATTATAGTGAAGAGCATGAATCAAGAAAACCACATTACTGATATATAGGAAACATTTGCTAATTTTAGGCAAGCTGGCCTGAAATTAAATCCAGAAAAATGTGTCTTTGGAGTGAAGAAGGGCAAGTTACTTGGCTGTTTAGTTTCAACGAAGGGGATCAAAGCCAACCCAAGCAAGATCGAAGCTATCCTTCGAATGGAGCCACCAAGCATAGAGAAGGGGGCCTAATGGTTGACAGGAAGACTGACATCTTTGAATCGATTTATATCTAGATCAGCAGAAAGAAATTTACCATTCTTTAAAGTACTAAAGTCAGCAGAAGTTTTTCAATGGGGCCCAACTCAACAGAAAGCTTTCAAAGAGCTGAAGCAATATCTGATCCATTTAACAACATTAACTCCACCTGTGCTAGGGGCTCCATTGCTATTGTATGTGGCAGCTTCGCACTCTGCAGTGAGTGCGGCACTTGTATAAGAGAAGCTCGAAGGACAAGCTAAAAAGCAAGTCCCAGTATACTTTGTCTCTGAAGTTTTGAGTTTATCAAAGAAAAACTATACAGAATTGGAGAAGGTGTTGTATGCTGTGTTAATGGCATCTAGGAAGCTTTGACATTATTTTCAAGCATATCACATAATTGTTCCTTCATCGCAACCCCTAAAGGATATCATGAGGAATAGAGAAGCTACTAGAAGGATTGGCAAATGGGTCACGGAGCTTAATGAATTCACTATTGACTACATGCACAGATCTTCAATTCAATCTCAAGCGCTAGCAGATTTTATCGCTGATTGGACGCCAGGGGCTCATGAAGAAGGGACAAGCAAAGATGTCGAAGCTTGGACAATGTTTTGCGATGGTTCTTGGGGAGCCTTTGGTGCAGGAGCAGCTGCGGTCCTAGTGGCACCCTCGAAAGTCAAAACATGTTATGCAGTAAAATTGGATTTCAGTTGCACAAATAATATTGCTGAGTACGAAGCACTTCTATTGGGGCTTCGGAAACTAAGGGCAATGGGAATAAGAAGGGCCATCCTAAAGACTGATTCTCAAGTTATTGCTAGCCATGTGGATAAAAGCAGCAAGGCACGAGATCCGAAGCTTGAAAAATATCTGGATACAGTTCGAAGGTTGGAAGCTTCCTTCGAAGGTTTTTCCGTCAAGAATATTCCAAGAGGTGAAAATGAGCATGCAGATTTGCTAGCCAAATCAGCGGCTCAGGGGCTCCCACTACCATCCAAAGTGTTGGAGACTTGTTCTCAAGTGCTATGAATTAAGAACAAGGCAACACAGAAAATGTTAAACGTTAAAGTCCTTCGTCCTTTGAAGCATTATTTCCCTTGGGATATAATAATCTTCGGACGAAGGTTATGGAGGATATACCTTCATCGACATAACACATAAAAATGAAGAAGGAATCATATGAGATATAAAAAACAACATAAACAATAAGGTGTTATTATGAACTCATTTCTATTTTATTATTATGGAAAAATAGAAATGAGTTCAAATTACAAATGTACTTTCGGCTTGAAAGAAGGTAAAATTACAAGCGTGACGCAAAAGCAAATGCCAAGTCCACATGAACAGTACGGGAGCACTATTCATCTATTTATAGGCACGGGACGCAGCCCATGTAAAATTACACCCATGCCCTTTACACTTGCTAATGATTCTATATTAATCCATCGAGGTCTGAATAGCCTTTTCCTTTTTAAGTCGGTTTCATCTTCTGCCATCGTGCCGAAGCTTCCCTGTACATAGCTTCCGCTTTTCGCCAATCTTCGTATTCCTTGTGCTTCTTCACACCATGGTTCTAATCCAAGTCCGAAGGTACCTGTTCATGTATTATACTCTAGAAACATTGTTAAATCATGTTTTTGAGGACCTTCGGAAGCCGAAGGCCCCCAACAGTAGCCCCTCGCAATATTAATTTGCTAGAACGATAAATTCATATTGCGATAGGACAAAGGCCCTAAGCCGAAGGTCCGAAAAAACACCTTCCCTTTGCTAGAAGAGCAATAGTCAATGACAAGCGGGGCCCTCCAACTTGCAACACACTAGGCGTATAAATAAGAGCACACCACGAGCTCATTTGGCACGCTTTTTTGCCATCTGCTCTTGCTTGCTCAATTTTTGGCTCTTGCACACCAACGCTTGCTTGGTTTTTTAAGTTTTCTAAGGTTCGGCCTTGAGAGCACTTTTAGCATTTCCGAAGAAAAGATGTCTTAAGATAAGAAAGTTGTTGTTGAAACGAAGCTGAGCGAGGAGGAGAAGGTTCTTAAGGAAAAAACCGCTGGATTCATCGAGTCAATTGCAAAGACCAACACAGAGAAGATTACAAGAGAAATTCTAGAAGGCTTATCTGAAGACACCGATGACAACGATAGTTATGATGTGGAAGTGGGGGTGAAGACTCCGAAGACCGGCCGTGGCGACCAAGTCACACAGTCTTCGGAAAATCGACCATCAGGCAAAGTCATCTTGATAACCTGAAAGGAAGGTATTTTCGAGACCTATCCATTGTGAGGGCTAACAATGGAGACAAAACTGCTCCTGCTCCTGAAGAGAATGAAGTCGTGATTTATCGAAGTTTCTTCAAGGCTAGGCTTCGATTCCCCTTGAGAAAATTTGTTGTTGAAGTCTAAGATATACCAGATTTTTCTTCACCAGATTACTCCCGAAGCCATTATAAGAATGGGAATCTTCGTATGGGCTGTGAGGAGTCAAGGTTTGGAACCAAGTGCAAAAAGTTTTTGCAGTATACACGAACTTTTATATGAGACGAAACCCTGGGGTAAAGAGCAGTATCACAATAATTTTGGTTGCTACAGCTTCGTTGCTCGTTCAGGCTCAAGCTGCCAGTGCCAACTTTTCGAAAGAGATGGCCTGGAGACTGGATGAAAGAATGGTTCTATGTGAAAAATGATTTAAAGGCGAGAGGAGATATCAAAGAGATCATAATGCGCCCCATCTGGTCCCGCTTCGGCCTTCGGAAACCGAAGGTGGAGATTGATGAAGCAGCTGAAAAATGCCGAAGGGCCTTTGGCTTAGTTTGTTCTTTCATCGGGACAAGGGACTTAGTCCAAGAGCACGTGGCCTACAGGATATGGCCACTGCTAGACAACTGGGAGATGCCAAAAGAAACCATCAGCAACACTAACGAAGGTGATTTGGTTTGATTGAAATATACTTTCAGATTTGGGGACCAATTTATCGAACCAGACGATGACTGGCTGAAGTGCATCGAAGCTACAAGTGATGATCTGCTCGGGCCATACTCCAAAGCGGAGGATAATGCTATATCTGCGGCCTTCGGGAGCCGAAAGAAGAAAAGGCTAAATAGAGTTTTTGATGCCATCGGGTTCATGTACCCTAATTACCGCTACCCACCATGAGGGTAGAAGAGAAAGGGTGTGACTTCCGGGAAGGATGATGCTTCAGCTGCTCCAAGCGAGCCCGCGCCGCAGAGGAAAAAGATGAAAGTCCTTACTCACCGACCGCACTTCATTGAACCGGCCACAGTGCCTG
The DNA here is from genome assembly GCA_029449295.1 of Zea luxurians. Taxonomy (NCBI): domain Eukaryota; kingdom Viridiplantae; phylum Streptophyta; class Magnoliopsida; order Poales; family Poaceae; genus Zea; species Zea luxurians. The sequence continues at coordinate 128,511,569 of JAOPSE010000003.1, forward strand.
AATTTGGCGGTGAAACCTCTTCGGCTACTGAAGCCAAAGAATCTGCGGTTACGCAGAAAACTGAAAAGCCGGCTGCAATGCTGAAGGCATCACCAGCCAAATTAAGTGAGCCAAAGGCCATTAATATTGAAGAGGCAGAGGTCGAAAAAACAAAAATATTAGAAGTTATAAGCCCTTCGGCAGAGGTGACAGTGCCGAAGGCGCAAAAGGATCTTACAACGACCCCCAAGAGGAAAAGGATGGTCAATGTACTAGATGTACTGGAGAAAATAAAGACTTCAAGCTCTACTCCAAGAAAAACAGCCGAAGCTTCAAAAACGCGAATTGAAACAAAACGAACTGAAGCCGAAGCTGCACAAAGTCATGCCGAGACCGAAGCTGGGCCTTCAGAGCCCGCCAAGGAGAAATCCTTGGAAATCGGAGAAGTAGAAGCGGAAAAAGAATTTGCAGAACAAATTCTATTTGAAAAAAACTACCATTCCTATTCCCGAAGCATCTTCCGAAGCTCTCGATTATATTATACGACATGCTTCGGGAAAAAGGTTATCTAAAGAAGAGATTTTTGAAGCTAAACACTATGCCCGAGAACTGAAGTATCCAAAGGGTGCCTTAGTGTTCAATGGGACAGATGAAGATGATTTCTTATACTGCCTCCCAGACAACAAAGAATTATCTGTCTACCAGGAGATGGCCAGAAGTATGGGGTTCCCGAAGCTTGAAGCTGGCCTTTGTGCTATGACAAAGGACGATCTTGCAGATAGCCTCGCATATAACAGCCTGAAGGTAGAAAAAATTGTTCATTTGGAAGTTTATGAATTTTGAATTATTATATTTTTTCCTTATACCAAATTTTTTTCATATAGGGTTTAATGCTGAGCAACGCCTTAAGGGCGCAAAAGAATGCCGAAGACGAGAGCTGCACTATTGCTCTCAACAACCTTCGAACAGAGGTTATTAAGCTGAGAAACGAAGCTTTGGAAAAAGATAAAATTTTACTTACATTGGTAGACAAGGTGAAGGGGGATGAAGCTAACTACATGACCCAATCTGAAATTCAAAGGAACGAAATTGAAAACCTCCAAAAGCAATTGGCCGAAGCCAAATTGAAATGTGCTATTGCCGAAGCTAACCGAGATGCCAGTGATTACTGGAAAAATTATTGGGAGAAAACAGCTGTAGAACTTCGCTCCTCAAAAGAAAGATGTTAAGAAGAATCTATAAAATGTGTGGAAAAGATAAAGACTAGCTTCGCCAACGTTGGCGCATATTCAAGTGAAGAAAACTTCATACTGGGCGATCCCGAAGGGCCGATTGAATGGATCAGCAGCGAGGCCGAAGCCTTTGAGGAGATTTTAAATGGCCGTGGGGACGTCTGTGCCTTCTTAGGTGCAAGGGGAATTGTGGCTATTTTGGAGAAGATAGGTTGCGAACACGTAAAATCCTTGGCGCAAACCGAAGCTGCCTTATCTATTGAAGATACAAAAGACCCCTCGGCCGAAGCAAGTTTAATTGGTGGAAAGTTTTTCACCGACATCTGGGAAAATGGCGGCCGAGGGATGGCCCACGAAATTATAAAGAAAAGTAAAAAAGATACTCACGATGATAGAGAAGCAACAAAAGTAGCTGAAAAGACTGCAGAACTTGAAAAGCGGATAGGTATTGCCTAATTGTTTTTGACTTTTTTTATGACTTCGGACTTATTTATGTTCTTTATCGCTGTTGGGACCATGCTTCGTCGCCGAAGGTCCTATAAGAAGAAACAGCTTCAGTGAAAGCTGCTTATACGAAATGCCGAAGCTACCACTTATGAAGCTTCGGTGTTATAGCGTACCCGAAGGTGAAGGATTGAACCGACTTAAAGATAGAATGACCTTTTAGTCCATAAGGGTCTGAGTCATCATTGTAAACTTTTGTAAAGGGCATGAATGTAATTCTGCATGGGCTGTGTCCCTTGCCTATAAATAGATGAACAGTACTCCCGTACTGTTCACGCTGACTGGGCATTGGCTTTTGCGTCACGTTTGTACTTTTGCCTTCCCTCAAGCCGAAGGTACATTTGTAATCTACAATCATTTCTATTTTTCCATGTTAATAAAATAGAAATGATCTAATAATAATGTTTGTATTACACTTTATTTCATCATTATCCCTTGTGCTTACGAAGATATGTCCTTCATAACCTTCATCCGAAACTCATTATATCCCGAAGGGAAATAATGTTTCGAAGGATGAAGGACTTTAACAATTAACACTTTTTATGTTGCCTTGTTCTTAACTCGAAGCATTTGAGAACAAGTCCCCAACATTGGCGCCCACCTCCGGTCAACTCACTTCCACTTTTTTTTGAGCTGATGGCTTCGTTCAACGATCAAGCTGGAGCTGCTTCGGCCCCGAAGCTGGTACTCCCGATAACAGGTGGTTCATGCTCAGAGCCAGCCAACAAAAACAGAAGAAGGAAGCACAGAGAAGGGTACAACATGTTGGGGTGCAAGGACCCTTCATCAAGTCAAGATGGTCTCACATTCCAATTACCTTCTCCTAAGAGGATCTTCAACTCAAGGATTACCCACACAATGATGCTATGGTTATCTCTTGTGTGATCAAAGGATTTGTGGTCCATAATGTTTTGGTTGACACAGGCAGCGCAACTGATATCATATTTGCTAAAGCTTTCAGACAAATGCAAGAGCCCGAAGACAAGATCCATGATGCTACACACCCTCTTTGTGGCTTCGGAGGGCGGCAAATTGTAGCACTTGGGAAGATTATCATGCCAGTAACCTTCGGATTTGTTAACAACACAAGGACTGAGCAAATTGTGTTTGATATTGTTGACATGGAGTATCCTTACAATGCTATCATTGGTCGTGGTACTCTCAATGCCTTCGAAGCAATTCTTCACCCAGCTTACCTCTGCATGAAGATACCTTCGGACCAAGGGCCTATTGCTATTCATGGAAGTCAGGAAGCTGCCAGAAGGGCCGAAGGAAATGGGACATATTCAAAAGCAATCCATAACATAGATGGAGCTGAGGCCTATGAGCAATACAAGTTCAGAAGGGAAAAAGCTGCTTCAGCTGACCAGCCGAAGCCCATGCTCTTATGTGAGGATATAGTAGATCAGAAGGTGCTATTAGGATCTCAATTGTCTGAAGAGCAGGAAAGAACCTTGATAAGGTTTCTGTTCAACAATAAAGATGTTTTTGCTTGGTCAGCTAATGATCTTTGTGGAGTTAACAGGGATGTTATTGAGCATTCGCTCAATGTCGATCCATCCTTCAGACCCAGAAAGCAGAGGCTTCAGAAGATGTCTGATGACAAGGCCGAAGGCGCTCGGAATGAAGTAAAAAGACTTCTCAGTGCCGGAGTTATTAGAGAGGTAAAATACCCAGAATGGTTGGCTAATACTGTTATGGTAAAGAAGGCCAATGGTAAATGGAGAATGTGTATTGATTTTACTGACCTCAACAAGGCTTGTTCGAAGGACGAGTTTCCATTGCCAAGGATAGATTCCTTAGTCGATGCAGCAGCTTCATCAGAGCTCATGAGTTTGCTGGATTGCTATTCAGGCTATCATCAAATCTGGATGAAGAAGGAGGATGAACCGAAAACCAGTTTCATAACCCCTAGTGGGACATATTGCTATCTTCGGATGCCTGAGGGGCTTAAAAATGCTGGGGGAAGCTTCAGCAGAATGACAGCAAAGGTTCTCCATTCTCCGATAGGCAGGAATGTACTAACTTATGTTGATGACATCATTGTAAAAAGTACGAAGCAAGATAACCACATTGCTGATTTACAGGAGACCTTCGCTAATTTTAGACAGGCTGGTTTAAAGCTGAATCCAGAAAAATGTGTCTTCGGAGTAAAGAAGGGGAAATTTCTTGGTTGCCTGGTTTCAACAAAGGGAATTGAGGCTAACCCAAGTAAAATCGAAGCTATACTTCGAATGGAACCACCAAGTACAAAAAAGGGGGCTCAAAGATTGATGGGGAGGCTGGCATCTCTCAACAGATTCATATCCAGATTAGCAAAGAGAAACTTACCATTCTTCGAAGTGCTAAAGTCAACCGAAGTCTTTCAATGGGGACCAATCCAGCAGAAAGCCTTCGAAGAGTTGAAGCAATATTTGATAGATCTAACAACAT